>JAVHJL010000010.1:0-1200000 GCA_036971715.1 Arthrobotrys musiformis | reverse complement strand
TAAAGAGCTATATATAAATTGAATGTAGCCGCGGTTTTTTATGTTTCCCTTCATACAGCCAAGACGTCTATCCCGTCCATCTCTTTCATTCCTGGTTTGAGATCCTTTGCAAAGCCTCGTCTCGCGCTGCCTTTTCTCTCTCAATGGCGGCTTCCCAGTTTTCCCCGTCGAATGGAACAATTTTATACGATCTCAGGGTTGACTTGTCTAGACATCGCAAGTGGATCTGTATGTCAAGAATAAGTAAATTACCACTCAAGTACGGCATTCGGTATTGGCCAAGAAAATTAGCATTTTTTGATCTTAAACATCTCGTGAATTCTTTCCAATAAATAAGAAAGAGCTTACGAAAGCACCCCTACTGCTGACGGAAGAAGGTTTTCTCGGTACTTTGCTAGCTTGTGCGGGCGCACCTGATATACCGAGAAGCGAAAGTGAGAGAAAAACGTGAGACTCACAGAGTATCCATTTGGATTCGAACGTGGAACATGCAGTGGGGACGCACCACACCGATCGCAAAACCAATGCTTGGCAATTTTCTTATTGAAGGTGTATTCTTTCAGATATTCTTTGCCTTCAAACTTTATGAGTCTTGAAGCTGGGATATCTACTCCAATCAAGCCTATCATTGCCGTTTTGCAAGTAAAAACTTCCTTTTCAGCATGTGAAAGAATAACCGACGTTATAAACTTCATGGGAGGGGGTAAGGATGTATATATATGAAATTGTTTATGGTACCTAATTTGTAGCAGATTGAACAATTGCATTCGTCGAAGACGAGATCTGGTGGGGCCTCGAAGGCGATTTTGACCAGGCCGCAATGGCATTCGCCGTTGTGAACTACAATTTCCCGGGTACCCTCGTACGATGCAGAATCCACAGACATTATAATTATCAGATCGAGGGGAGGATATTATCGGACCCGAGAAAGTCTGCCGGGAACGCACACGAGTGGGTATGGCTCGCAAGCTCGTAGCCAAGGCTGGATAATGAGCTCAGTCAAGCGAGCTTGGATTGAATCTAGCAAATAGCGAAATGACGATTAAGAAGAGAAGACGGGTAGACGGCATGGGAGGTCATGCATGGCTTGAAGCATTTTGTGCCAAAGATCCGCCGATGCCTGGAGGCTTGGCAGCCACAAACAAGCTTCAACAAACAGATAGAAAACAGTGTGTGGTTCAGGTATAATACATCCTGATATGCGGTGCTAGTCCCTGCAGTTGGTTTCTTGGTATTTGCATTGTTCTTGGGTTGGTCAATTCTCGCCTCGACTTGCATGTTGAAAAACGCTTGGAGGCAGTAAGCTTCAACCAACTCCAGCTGCAGCTAAGATTTTCCTAGCTAAGATTTTTTCCGAGACAGCACTTTGGAAGCTTAGATATGAATTAAAGCTTACAGTCTCGCGACTAATGTTTTAGAAGGTTTGGTTAAGGAGGGTGGGGCCATTTTTACCGACCCAGAAGGAAAAACGCCAAACGGAGGGCGCATCGGGTTCAGGGTGGAGATGAAACGCGCTTCAGGTTGCAGGAGGCCTGTCCTGCGGTGCCAAAACTTTCTGAGGTAAACAAAAAAATTGTTTAAAAGGCCCGCCTGCATATCAGTTGAAGAGCTACTCTCACGCCAGTTTCATGCCATATCGTAAATCTTGAAACTTTTTCTGTTCAGTTTCTGGTCATACTGGGAAAGTAAACATTTAACATCCAACGCTGCAGCAGCTGGGCTGGCTCACTAATTGAGCAGGATTTTGCGGTTCGGCATCAGGTTGATGAAATTCGGAATGGGTGCTCACCCAGTAATTTGCCACGAGTCAGTTGATTATCGAGCCACAGAGTTTTCGCTTCCGATTCAAATAGCCGTTCGAAAGGACCTCATTTCCTGGATTCGAGCCAACGACAGTTTTGGCTGTTTCTAGCGATGGAAACAGACATGAACAGTGGTAACCGATCTTGGCGCCCCATAGGGTTACGCAAGCTCATGCAGGTCTATAGATCGATGGAGGTGGGAATTAGCCGCTGGGGAATTGAATCTCTTGAGAATAGCCTTTGCTTCGTAGCCTCAATTAAAAAGTCCTCGTAAGCGGACCGTAAACAGAAACATGGTGCTTGTGAATCTGGAAACTTGAACCAGGTTACGTGATTAATCACTCGGGGCACAGTCTCCGTTTGTTTGCCAGGTGCAAATTGAGATCGTGGGAACCGGGAGGCAGGAGCTGACTTGCCTCAACTTGATAAGCCGCAAGAAAAAAAATCCGAGGCCATATGCATGTATCTAACCGACCGAGAGTGTGGATCCGCTGAATCCAACGGCAAACAATCAATGCATCTCATGCAATAATATTTTCGCCTCAATGGGGTTTAATCCAAAGGGAAGTCGAGATGGAAGAAAAGTTGTGTATACGTTGCCGCTTCTCAGGAAACAATGCGGGCTTCTGGAACAGAGCATTACAACATGGATCGAACGTCTTTGAGCACAGTTACAACCCACAGCCGCTGGTTTTTCTTAAAGAGGAATGTCGAATTGTATGATCATGACAGCTGTTTTATCAAGAATTCTCCGACATCAACAATAACCACTCTCCTCTCGGTGAACATATTTGTAGCTAGTTTGGATGTATGTAATTGTATGTAATGGTCATGTAAGCTGGTAGCCAGGCTAAGTTTGCTCTATCCGGCAGCCCAGTTCGCCGCATTGTCGGCGGTGGGGCCACACTTGGCTCCTGACGACGTTTCTCGCTTCAGAAGCTCGATCTGGGGCCTTGGCTGCGCCGTGTGTGTTTGGGAGCGACACCCTTTTTCTCTGAATGTTCCCGTGGTAAAACAGTTTTCCATAAGGCCCTTTTGTCTCTGCGGGCTTCTGGAAAACTTTCCAGGCGGCCGCCCCTCCGAGTCGTTATCTGCTTCAAATATTGACAATTACCTATAGCTTGCTCACTGCTAAGGTCTTACATGTGTTTAGAAGCCGTCATGATCAAGAGAGTATGGTCTGATGGATGCACTATCTGCTGTTTCCTTTGGCTCCATCAGCAAACGAAGGAGTACCATCTGTGGGTCGTCGTTTGATCGCGCAGCCTGGGTACATGCACATACGCACTTACTAAACCGCTATTTCCCATTTCCCAGGCGCAGCTACTAGATGCCACCCGGCTATCGTTGTATGAGCCCTAATTTTTGAGAGAGGACGCTCTAGCCTTTGGGGATTTAAGACAATAGAGGCCAGGTTCTATAATTGACACCACGCACGATGACCTCGTTAAAAGATGAATAATGTTGGACAAATCCCGGCATACGGCAAAGGGTCGCCTTCTCATGTATGTTTCGGTACCCATTAGGCGGGCTGGCAACATTTTTCTTAAAAGGCCGCCGTCTGGCAACCTTCTTTCCAGATTCTGGATATTATCGATTCGAATTCGAAAGACTCGACTCATCAAACTGGAGATCAAGATTTCGAAATAATTTCCTATACAGGTTGACATTTGGAAATTCCTACTTTTTTGTCTTTTCCATTTTTATATATACTTCCAAATCGATCAATCGAAAGTTTTCCCCTGCCGTTCAAACCTGCTTGGGACATTATATTTTCTTCTCCTTTGGCCCAAAAATACATACACCCAAACAATAAGTCCATACAAACAAGAAACAAACAAACCGTTTTTCCGCTCGGGATTGGCACTTAAACACCTGCATCTTAACTTGCATCTTGCATCTGCAGTCTCCAGTCCAGTCCAGTCCTGTCTAGCATCTCGCAGCGCAGTATCAAAACGAAGGTGGCAGTATCCAGTATCAGTGTCAGTATCAGACAGGACAGTCGGAACTCGCCACACCTAATTCATGCACAACACAGGACCTCAAACTGCGCTACTCACACACAAAACAGCCTCTCATTCACAACTCTTGCAAAAGACAGCTCGATTGAGCGAAGGCTGGGCCAAGTAAGGCTTAGAAGACGACGGCGCTGCTTATAGAATATTACTGCTTCTGCTGCTATTCCTTTTGTGATTCTTATTCCCCCCTTGTCTGGTCTTGTCTCCAAAACCCGCCCGCCTATTTTGGGAGTTTCTTATTCCTCCTCTTCTTATTCTTCTTTTGAACTTGAATTCCTACTTCTAGTTACTGGGGACCTGGGAGAAAAAAAAGAAAAAAAGGGGCCCTAACACACTAACCTAACCAATACACAAACTGCACTGTGCTGAACTGGGGAGGGCGAGGATATACGCTCGAATCCGGGGTGTTTGTTGGAGGGTGCTCTGCTCCCAGGCAAGCCCAAGTTACAAAGACCTGTACTTCGCTTGATGCAGGTATTACCGGCGGGCGTCAGTAAAATAAATTATTACTCCGGCCATTCATTACATGGGCAAGCCTTTAAGTATAGTTCATCGGCCCGTCTCTCTCCCAAGGAAATCTTTCAGTTCTCGTTTATTTTACCAAGATCCCGATCTCCAATCCCGACAGCTATAATAGAAGGGACCTTGCTGGTTCTGTGACGCTGGTCTGTCCGCCTCCTCATCTTCACTTCCTTTCTAGCCGGTCTAGTTGCGCAGGAGCCTTCGATAGGTTTTCCATCGCCTTTTTCTTTTTAAATAAAACTAACGACGCCTTATATACCTCTTATATATTTTACTTATATATTAAGTATTTTGGCCTTTTCTTTCTTTCCCTTTCCCTTTTTTTTTCTTTTTACATCTATATGAAATTTTGGCAGGCCCATTTTTTAAAAAGAAAAAAATCCAACTTTCTATATCTAAACGGCGTCTTCTCTTCCTCTCTCTTCCTCTCCTCTTTTTTATTTTTTTATTTTCCTCTTAAGGATTTGCTTTTCCTCTCTCTCACACTTCAGGACCTCACATATCCCTGGCGGACCCTCATTTATTATACTCCTCCTTCTCTTTCCTCATAACACACATCTATTTTACAAGGCAAGACCCTACGATCTCCGAATCAAAGGATCGATCTCGCACACAGCCCGCGGCTTCGTTCCCTTTCCGTTTAGGAAATTCTCAACGTGCTTGCCTTAGATTTCAATACATATATATTTGAAATCGTGCCAGCATCTGCGGAGTATAAGAAACGCCCGCATATCCGACCTGGGTTTATACATATATTCCCTAGATCAACGGTACATACGTAAACTGTCTCTCTCGGCAACCTATATCTTTCCGAATTAGCCTATTAGATCTTGCCTCATCGATCTATATAGCCTCTACCTCTTTGTTCTTTCATTGGAACATCTTTTACTCTCTGTCACTATCCTTCTATCAACCCTTTACTTTTTATTCTCTTGTCAAAATGGACTACGATCATCTTAGCACAGCTTCACCAAAGGTATTTAATTCTACACTGCGCATTTCTAACTATTTTATATCCAGGTCGCTGACTTATTTCATGCATAGGGTCAAGCAACCGGTGGCGGTAAAGCCTGGTCCGAGGAAGAAGAAGCATATCTTTTACAAAAGAGATCAGAGAAAGTTGCCTACAAGAAGATCGCCCTACAACTAAATAAGACAGAGCTTGCCTGCCGATTACATTTCCATCAACTCCAACGTGGTAGCAACCGACGACGACGGAATCTTTCTATGTCTTCTAGTGAGAGCACAGGTCCGATCTATGCTACCGCAGGATATCCAACTTCAAACTATGGAGACATTAGTAGAAGGTCTGCTAGCCCTGGCGGTACTCCACCCATTCCTGAAATTCGGTACAGGGAAAGAAGCAGCTTTTCTCCCAGTCATGGAAGACATCAGAGTTGGACATCGTCGCCAAATGGTTTCAGCACAAGGCCACTCGAAAACCCTGCAGATGTCGACTATTCCCGGCTTCAAAGACTCGTCGACCATCATAAGCGCAACATGTGGGCAGCAGTCGCCGCAGATTACGGCGAAGGAGCTACTCCCGAATTTCTCGAGACATTCTGGAGCAAGCAGCAAGCAGCCCGACATGAGTACGAACGCAAACCTACCGGCACTCCACCAACCCCCATGGTTTCCCCACGTGCAGAGGCCGAGCAGATCGCATGCGGCCGTGGCGTATCCCCCGGTGTATCACAATCCCACCCCCTAAACCAGCACCCACGCAAGGCGGCGAGAGAAGGCTGCAGGCCGTGGGAACTGGAAACCCCAATTCTATCTGTTCCTTCACCGGAGAAAAAGAGGTACGAGTTATTTGGACCAGAGTTGCACGGTAGCGGTAGCGGGTATGCCCATCCCGCTACTGTTGCCGCTGGAGTAGCCATTGCTGAGATGTCAAGGTATTCTCCAGAGAGGAGCATGTCCAACAGGCCGTCTTCACACAGTTCTCACAGATCAATCTCCGTTGAAAGTATTATTGCACCGCCAGAGGGTATCATGACAAGAGTCTAGAGCCAAGCAAGGGGTGGGGGGTTTCTTTGTGAGCCTGGAGGTTATGGGGTGATATTCGAGAGTGGGTCTCTTGTGTGGGGGATGCCTAGAGTAACTGGTGGAGAAACGACCGACTCATTTGAAGTACATGGGTACGAACGAGTCTGGGTTTTGCTTTTTCTTCTTCTAATACCATCTTTTCAACTATCTTGACTTCTTCTCTGGTTAAAGCTGGGTTCTTTTTCTATATTTCTTCTTTACATAGCATACTTTTATACCCTTTCACTTCTAGAACACCTTAAGGGCGGAGTTATCGGTGTCCAAAGCAAGCGAAAAGTTCACTCTTTCTTTCCGTCCTGTACAATATTAAGAGATTCTTTTGCTTCTTTTTTTTAATGTTAATGTTGATGAATGGTTGTTTCTTTTTTTTTGTCATTTTATTTCATCTTGCATGCATTTGGGTTACGGGTGCTCTTGTTTCGATTATAGGACGGGTTTATTCTTCCTTCTACGACAACTACTTCTCCATTTGTGTTAGGCATGCATTGCATATGGGCGTCACACTTGGTTTTTTCCCTGAATTTCTTTTTTGCTAGCATTTTTATAGGCATAGTCATTATGATAATAGAAGCAGTTTTAAAAGTTATTTATCTACCAGGCACTACAGGCCGGCTTAAAGTTCCGTCGTATAACATCATATATATGTCAATGCATCGCAACAACCCTTAGGCCTACTAGAAGCTACAGCTAAATGTTAGGCAATGATTCGATACGATCTGATCTTGGCTATTTTCGGGTAAGGGTTTCAGGTAGCTAAATGCTAGCTTGGCCTGGCCTGGGGGTACGGTGAATCTTCGAATTCGCCTAAGCCTTCTCCTGAGCAAGGTACTTTGCATTAATTCGTCATTCCAGGAGCTCAGAGCTGCTAGGGATACTATCGTGCCTCTGGCATGAAAGTTGAAGGTTTGTACGTACTTCGAAACAGTAACCAGAAGTACTTGGTCATGAGGCCGCAGCAAACCCGTTTTGAATTACACAACATCTATAGTTTCGAAATTTCAAGAGTAGTGAGAGAGGAAGAAAAAGGCTTTGGAACTAAAGGCACTTCCACAGCCTTCTGATTGTCAGCTGTGCTTGTCAGCTTTGTGTGCGGAATTTCGATATTGCAGTATAACTTCAAATCAACGCCAACTCCTTCGCCTTATCCAGGCCCAACAACAGCAATATGAAACGAACACAACAGCGCTGCACAGGCTTTTCGTTTCTCAGTATTAGCCTCGAATCCATCTCAGTATTGGGGGCTGGGATCGCGCCGTGCATGTTGCATTGAAATGTGGTCTAGATTTTGCTTCATCTTAGCAAAGAACTGCAGAACTCGGAGCGGCCTGGTCTGGGGGAGAGAAGACCCAACGGGCATAATGGTGCCCATGGCAGCTTTGGGGAACGACGGCGTCTGTTCAACAGTAATCAAGATCCTATCTTAGATCCTGCGGTATTTTGTTTCGAGGGGATCCTTTCGGGGCCCGATAGTTGCCCGTTTTCCTGGGACTAGTCGACTGGGCTCCAAGAAAAAAACAATAACCACGTTCCCAGCTCATGCCATACCGTGCTAGTTAGCTTTTTTCATGCACATCAGTAGGCAATAACCTGCTCACATATGCACGCACGGCCCAGCCGAAGTCAAGTTGTATAGTGGAGAATGTAGCAATTCAACGAGTTTCTAACTTATGTACAATACGGGGATACATACATGAAACGAAAAGGTTCGCATAGCCTACCCGTTGAAAAAACTGACAGCTCCAACATGTCAGCAAGATATCTTACCGCGTGCCAGCAGGTTTGAACCCAACATCTATATGCATCTGGATTGAAATATGTATGCACATTGATAAAAGCCAACATCGTTCGTTTCATGCTAACTGTCTTGGAATAGCTTGGAATTGCGTTTAATCCGTTTAGCTGTTGAAGCCGCCAACATGCGCGCGCGCGGTTTCGAAGCTGAGCAACAATGGGTTTCTAGTAGACTGAGCTTTGTTTTTCTCTCTCGACTTCCCGCAGCTTCGCAAGTATCTAGCGCTAGCCTGTCGAGTTTCAAGATGAACTAGGTAGGCTGTGTTCCTTCCGTAGGCGTTTGGCTTGAATCGTTTTTGAATCTATCGTCTATTGTTCTTTCTTTCCTTCCTCAAAACCCAATTTTAGGCACAAATGTCCACAAATGTTTTGCACGAAATCGACTTCGCCGTAGCAAACAGTTTCGTAATATCTCTTCCGATTCATGTCATTTTTATAGCTAAATATGGAAACCAGGCGCGGATATCCCGTTGCGAAAAGTGACTCGCGGTAGACCTTTGTCTGTGATCAGTTTTTACAATTTGTGGAGACCGGTTGGGCTATCACCAAAAAAGAATTGGAAATCCTGCCAAAGGATTGCAAAAAAAAAACGGTGATTCCGGTAAAGTATTAGCTATAGAATTTTCATGCAGGTTGCGGCCGTTGGTTCCTGGCCCCACGTCAAAAAAGCATGACACCCATCCCGAGGCTAGCAAATGTAATCTGCAGGCTACAGACGTCACGGAGGCTCGGCCGGTAGGCTTTACTGGGAACCTGAAAAAGTTGGAAGCTCGAAAACCGTCTATTTGAACTTTTTTTGTAAAAATTCTAGCCCGTTTTTTCCAGATTGGGAAACCATAACCCAAATTCCAACGTCGTATCCATGGCATGCCTTCGCCTCTTCAAACGCTCGATACCGAGACGTCGAGACGAGACTCTAGGCTTTTAAAAAAGTTATCCGTGGTACGTATGTGCCTGGTTTGTATTCGGCGAGAAACATAATAGAAGGCCGGGTCACGTTTTGCTTTTCTTTTTACGGCGAAGAAAATGACACACAGTTGGGCTAGGCCCCACTAGCAAAAGCTCGCATAGTACTCTTTCTATGTCGCCGGACCGCTTACCTGAAACCGATCGTGATATATCTCTCTTGACCAGCTAGTGACAGGGATAACGATATATCACCGGCTTCGGGGAAGGGCCCCACCGTCGTTGCCTTCCGAAGATCCACACATGCACAATCACCTTGCAAGCAGCCAAGGGGAACCCACCCATTAACTTCGGAGATCGCGAACCAATATACTCGATCACTACATGAATTTCTAAATTTCGAAAAGGCAGTATTAAGCTTGGAGTCTGATAAATTTAGCTACAATATTACTCTATCTTGGGTATATAGACTTCCTTTTCTTTAAGTGCACGTCCATGTCTTCGATATTTGATTATCATGGCAGTGTTCTCACCCGCAACCGAGAGTAGAATCAAAGTAATATAGGTAAGAAATAATACCGATATTTTAATTTAGCTATCAGATATTACTTCTTATTCTAGAAGCTGCAACTGTTCATTATGAGGCCTACTACCGTTATGGCTAGGCCTACTCACCCGCCCCATGAATAGTTTCGAACTCGAAGGATTATACGGTGCCTGTTCATGGTGGAATTTGTCAAAACGGCAGTATTAATAACGGAAACGAAAACGGTATTCTTCTCGATTAATTTAAGTTTTGTTTTAGGTAGCGATTTTTTTTTTCTATTCTAGAAATTCGGTAAATGCGAGTAGGGAATCCCGGGAGCATCTTCTCGGCGAAAACAATAGGAATCGGCGGGCCAGGTCACTATACATGCGATGTAAACACTGATTGGTTGGATTTCCCGATCTCTTCTGCAGCTCACGAAACCTCGATTCGATTTTTTCGATCCGATACCCCCCCTCCCCCTTTCTAGGTTCTTCGAGTGTCGGTTCCTCCTTGCGCTAAATATTTAGTTCTCTCTAGCACTTGCTGCGGTAGTTCTATAATCGCCAATGACAGCCTACAGACTATCTATAAGTAGCCTACAACAGGTCCGGCCCACAAATCACCAAAAAGGGATAATTGACATTTGACTTCGTGAGAAAATTTCAAAGTATTTCATAATGTATGAATAAGTATTGAGTAATCCCTCTCCACACACACGACACGTGTTTGGATATAAATAAACAATCTCTTGGATCGTGATGGACGAATGTAGAGGAATAAGGGAACAAAAGTGGCAGCCTAAATTTATATTCTGCATTCGAGCCTCACGAGAAGCGGGCGGAGCCGCATGGCCCACCCGTCAAAATCCAACAAACTGGACCCACATTCGATTGTGTTGTTAGATGTTTCCGGTCCTGTGCGCCGGACCCATAAAAAAAGATAGATATGATGATCAGATATTATTTGATGTTTAGACAGAGCAAGGCCTTCGAAACGTTATGGGTTCTTCCAGGTGTGTCGGCCGGAAGGGCCGTAAAGAAGGGATGAGCAACTGCAAGATAAGAAACAAAAGCATCCCATGACATTGCGTTCGCTCAACCCATCAGGGCTGTTTTAGCGAGAAAAGAAAGAAGAGGGAAGAAGCCGTGGTGGAACACCGGTTACGTACGAGGATTTTTGGTCTCCCCATTTCCCGGCAGTGTTTAGAAATCTGCAACGCTGACACCCTGCATGACTGTTTTTCTGATCACCTTTGGATGAACAAGCACACGCACTGAAATCGAACTTCTTTCCCCCCTGTCAATTCGGCATAGACCGTGGCTGGCGGAGTTTAATTAAGATAGAAAAACGGAATTAAATTAATTTATCGTACGTGAACGATTGAACGCATACCGCAAGATGATATTAAAATTTATTGAATTGATTGGAGCTTTCCGTGCTCTCTTTCTTTTCTATCACATGCAGATGCGGTGTATTGTGCATTGGGGCTCAGCATAGATGTCTAGAAAACCCGATTCAATCCACGTTTTTAATTAATTAATTACAACCTTCGCAACTACTCTTAGCATAAGGATAAGGGAAACCCCCACGTTCGCATAGCCGTATGCATGCATGCGGGTATTGCAATATCACAATAGCGCAATATAAGTATTCGGGATACTCCCCCTTAGGGTTTTCTTGGACAGCTTCTGCAGCCCCTCTATCTCCACAATTCAGCCCAGCTTACTCACACAAGGCAGATTTGCTCAGACCTCGTCGATGGGTTACATGGCGTGTGTTCATGTGGGCAAGTCGTTGTCAAGGAAAGAACGACAATGCTTACTGTTCATGTAACTATATTGCGCGATGCAACAATTATACATATAATCTGTCTTAGGGCCCCGCCAAAACACCCAAGCTTGGGTGGAACGAGACTATAGATGTTTCAGTGGGGCCCGGGCATAATGAGACAGAGGGGACGGTAATTCTTAACAATTTAAAGATGGATCGCAATTGGAATCTCCCATTCAGCTTACACGGCCAAGAGCGCCCGGGAAGCCAATATATCCTCAAAAGCTGACATAATAAATTAACTAATATAAAACAGAACGATGTGGCTTTGCGCTGTATCAGCTGTCAAATGCACGCACGTACCGTTACTACCTCCCCTGACTGGGCTGCATATCGACAATCATAAACCAAGCCTTTAAGTTACCTTGCGCTGCATACCCAGGGATAGATGGAGCAGTTGCACACTGCAAGACACGGAGTTAAAGCTTCGTTGTCGTGTTACTTGTAACGTCTCGTCGAGTGAGGCTTTTTCACCAGTTTCGTGATTTTCGAAAACGAGTTATGGGAATTTATCTCGTAAACCAGATGCTACTGTGTCTGAATGGGAATAGTGCTCGATATTAGATCAATTAAATTAAATTAAAATTCCGCTAAAAATACTCGTTATACTATCCCTCGGGCTATTTGTACCTCGTAAAAAGCTGGTAATAGTAACTCTATTATACTACGACAAGGTTCATGGGAGTCTAGAATTTAGTCTGGATTGGTTGTCTTACTAAAAGGGAATACGAATATTATGACAGGTATTATAATTAATTATACGGCCCGGCAAAACCCAAAAACAGTCCCGAGATGCCGCGGCCGGGATGTTTGCTAGTGACTATGGTGCCACGGAAAGATAGAACTAGTGTTATAGTTTAATTATTTTCAAGCGACTTTATGTCCTAAGCCTCAAGGGAGAAAGTTACGAAAAAATACCACACCATCCGGTGTTGGCAAGGTCGAGCTATAGCTATCGCGCTGTTGGGATCGTGATACTGGTGTGCAAAGCTCGGTACGAGACAGCATCTATGCATCTATAATCGAATACCTGAAATCTCCTTTGCTCGTGAACCGCTCGCCGGGCTTCTTGGAGAGTCGTACCTTTACAAACGTGCAAAACCTGTGACTGGCGTTTGGGTGCATGTATCCGCGTATAGGCACGAGGTCGGCCGTCAAGTGCGCAGGAGATAAGACACTGGAGGTCTCATATGATCATGACCTGATCGAGATGCAAACGTTCATTAATCCTTACTCGCCCTTTATCTATATAACGGGATAGAAAAATCCCGAGGCCCTTCAATTGAGTTCCCCGGTACAGTAATCGCACAAAGCCGATACCACAGTTAAGCTAAGCTTATAATCTATAAGACAAATGATAATATATAAACTTAATTGCTGATAGCACTTGATTCTATACGAACGTCGCTATTCTAGATATTCCTACGCACAAGTACATATGGCTATATGGCCTCAACTTGTATGGCCTCAAGCTGAGGAGTCTGGCGACAAGACAACATATCGCTAGATCGATCGTAATCGGGAATGACAACCTCCGCAGTATATAAATATCTATAATCTCAGACGTTCGGAGAAAACCCACCGGTACCGCCTGATATCAGCAACTAACAAATCCAAAGTACATCGATAGTGCATCCTCTATAGCTATATTCCGCAACCATATCAATCCCAGCTTTGTATATAAATACAGATGTCTCCCCGAGACATAAGCACACAAAGCCAAAGCTCCCAAAAACCTTAAACCTCACGTGGGAAATAGCCCGGCTAGCCCGCATCCTCAAACAAAGGCTCTAAAACCCGCGGGAGGTACGGAACCCTTCAAACCTTAACTTTATAATAGCCAAGTCCCCATTGGAGGATACCATACCTTCTGGGATCCCGTAGAAACTATGGAATAAACAAAATCCGATATCCGATATCCCCCTGATCTGAACTTTCGAAGGACCCACTGCATTTTCGACGAAAACAACAGTAAATTGGACCTCGGGAATACAAGCAGTATCAGTTGTGAGAAAACAAAGTATATGCTTTAAGGACCAGATCTCATGCGTGGCAGGTGTACCCGCGATCTAAAGTATCCTACGGATATATCCGCCCTCGTACCGTACCCAGCCCACCAACGTCCACCGGGAATCCCTCCTTGACTTTCCGAAACGTTCAAAACTCCAATGGACTTTATGTTTTATCATAGAGATAATTTAATAGCGTTAACATGTTAAAATAATCTCCTTACGCACATGTACATATGCCACTGACCGAAACCCTCAATAACCATTAATCAATCCGAGTACGAAATAATCAATCACACCCCTCTCATAAAATAGTTCTCGAGAACTAGTCATGTATAAAATAAATATGAAATAGGAAGGGTATATGCATCATAACCACCAACCCACAAACAATAAGTGCCACTACTTCTCATCTCTCTAAGCTAACGACCTCTACCCCAGAACAAAATTCTGAATCACGAGAACCCCCAAGAATCAAAAGGAAATCTTTATACAAAAGAGAAACGGAAGGATATCAATTGAAAAGCCTTTAATAAATCCCCGGCAATGAGAAGGTATGTAAATATATATAGATAAAAGGAAGACAAAAAATAAATGGTATATCCATCAACCTGTGCAGCGTGCCCTTATAATCTGATATAAAAAAAACACACGAAGTGAAGTGATTGACGACAAATAAAAGAAGAAAAAACAAAACCAGTTCGTGAGTAGGTATTTCCAACATGAAGAAAAAAGAAGCACTTTTTCTGCCCAGATAGTCCGTGGTCTCGAAGAGACAAGATTAGAGGTGTGTGTGTTTGTGTGGCGTGGTATATATATAAAAGAAGGGAGCAGAAAAGAAGACAAAGGAAGTCAGAATCATGTAGACAAAAACACTGATATAGAAAACGATGGTCTGAATCTAGGAGATCGAATCGCTTTAGTAGGCCCCACCTCCCAAGATAACTCCTTGCTTAAAAAAACACAAAAACAGAAAGAAAAATACAAAACCCAATCGATGGAGGAGTATAAGTATATAGTAGAACAAACTATTCAGAATCGACAAAACAAAAGAAATCACTCGTGTCATGAACTACCTGCCGTCGGCATTGGTGGTCTTTCTAACTCCTCTCTCAACAACTTCAGTGTTAGCGGTTTAGGTAGGAAATGATCGCTTCCGGCCTCCATGCACTCTTTCTGACTTAACGAATCCACATTCGCCGTCAAACTTATAATTCTCAATCTCCCGGGTAGTTCCCCGGCCGCTTCCATAGCTCTGATCCTCCGACACGTACTCGGCCCGCTGAGAACCGGCATCTGTGAATCCATCAGGACGAGAGAATACTGCCGTCGATTCTCCATGATCTTTTCCAATGCCACTTTCCCGTTTTCGGCAACGTCGACCGTCCGCCCTAGCTTCTTCAGCATCTTAACTCCGAGTTGCTGATTCACCGGATTATCCTCCACTAGCAATATGACATCCCCACTCTCCTGGACATCTGGCGGGATTTCTAGTATCGGGCTTTGCGCTAGCGGGCTCGGTGCCGCGATGATCCGTTTTAGTTCCTCCAAAGCTGGGTTAGCACTGATGCTAACTTTCCTTACCAGCTGAGCCTCCTCCGCTCGGCCCCTCGTCAACATTTTTATCAGGAGATCATCGACACAGATCGGCCTCTTCAGGAGAACAACATGTTCCAAATTCCTAAGCTCCCTCACACTCTCGTCCCCATGCAATATAAACCATTTGATCGCACCGTCGCTCTCCACAATCTCCGAAATAATCTGCGGTGTCAAACATTTGATATCTGCAACCACCCTCTCCATTCCTCTCAGCCCCTTGACGTGATGCACCGGATCGATCGCTGAAACCGTGAAATGCGCGCTAAGAGCCCACTGCACAACCGTGCTACTCCGTTTACTCCTCAGCCACACCGCTATCCGGATTTTGCTTTGCACCGCAGGTCGCATGGGGTATGTATTCGGTAGTCCGGGTATTACGACTGTAAACTCGCTTCCTTTTCCTTCCTCGCTTTCCAGCGTTATCCGTCCGTTCATCTTTGCTACTAGTTGTCGGCATATCGCGAGTCCTAATCCGGTTCCCAAGTGTTTTCGTGTTAAACTTGTGTCTGCTTGTCGGAAGGGTTCGAATACGATCTTTTGGCTGGATTGTGAAATTCCAATTCCGGTATCGCTGACGCTAATGCATAGACTATCTTCATCGGCGCACGTCCATAATCTGACCAGAATGTACCCTCTCCTTGTAAACTTCATCGCATTCCCGACAAGGTTCATGAGAACCCTTGCAAAATATGTCTCATCGACGTTGAAAACATCCGGAACGTCGCGGTCCATGATGATGATAATATCGACGCTTAGTGTATTTGATATCTTGGCCATGCAAGTCTGCAGCATATCGAAGACCAAGTCTTTGATTCGGACGTCCGTTGCGGATGCAGCGGTCTCTGAGTGGTCGTTTTCGAGGCGTGTGAAATCGAGGACATTCTTGGTGATCAAATCTAGAGCATGACAGCTCCCTTGAATAGACCTTACAAAGCTCATCTGCTCCTCATTCAGTGGCGTTAAAGCAAGAAGGTCGACAAATCCAGTGATGGCATGAAGCGGGGTACGTAATTCGTGAGAAGCAACAGAAATAAACTCCGTTTTAACCTTATCGTTTCGTTCGGCCGCCTCCTTTTCAGCAATAGCTTTCCATAATTTGCGTTTTGTTACTATCATTTCAGCAAGTCGATCGCGAGATTGTGTTATTGTGCGGGCCAGGACGACGTATGACATTAGACAACTGATGATGGCGACGAATGCGACACCCAGGGGTAGAACCGTGGGGATGGAACCTTTATCCCATGGTGGCGGTCGAGTTGTAGAGAATGTAGCGGCCCACATTCCTGTCCAGTGCATTGCATTAATACCGATTGCGGCTACTATCGCGAATGCGATTTGTGATATGCCATCGGATTCGTTAGGCAGGAAAATAAGCGCGACCATGGAAACTATATAAGCGATAAGAACCGAGAGAACAATGAGACCCCGATTCCATTGTATGACGCCGTCGAAATGCATGGCCTTCATGCCGACGTAATGCATAGCACAAATGCTAATGGACATCATTGCGCCGACGACGAAAACCCGTGCATTTAGACCACGCTGGAGATGGGAAATAATCCGAATGGGAAGCGTAGTGTCGTCGTGAGCACCCCTAGATAGTAAGGCACTGGCGAGATTGAGCACAGTACCCATTTCGGATGTCGAGCTTTCGTATTCGGGTGTATCTGGAGGTTTGCGACTCGAGGGACCGCCGTTTATCGAGATGCCATTTATGGTCATCCCGTGTTCGGATACATTGTCCTGGTTTGATATCGGAAGGTACATGTCTCCTCTTCTCCGGCGTTTCTTGATCCAGATATTGCTCGCAAGACCACCCAGCATGCCCACGATGGCAACTATCGCGGAGAATATAGTCATCGGCAGGTTGAAATTGACCGGCATGCCAATGTCGAGAGCTATCATGGCCACGAAATGGAAGGCCCATATGGCACACCCCCCAAACTCGACAGCAGCGAGGACCAGCCATCCTATCCGGTGGGCCGTCCATGTGGAAAGCCGGCATTGGACGTACAGCTGTGTGGTTGTATATGCCCCCAGGAAGCTGACGAAGAAGGACAGGATAATGAGCCAGGGCCGCCAGTTCTTCTCAAGGATATACACCTCCGGAGAGGCCGGGTCGTCCGACGGGGCCATTGGTCGGTTTATATTGCTATGGCGAGCGAGGTCAAGACCGGGTCGCGGTGCGGTGGCGGTTGCAGCAGATGTGTTGTGATGGACGCAGATCTGTGTAACCGGTGGTGCTTAGCGTTGTTGCGGGATGAATCAAGCGGAGAGCGTGCAGCGTGCAAGGATGTTGCAGCCAAGAACCCGTTTTAGCACAGAGGCATCTCCAATATTCTCGACCCAGCTTGTTATTCTCTCGTCGGTGTAGTCGTATGCAGGGAATACAGGTCGTGATGATGTGGTTGGAAAAAGGTGTATCGAGTTCGGTGATGTCGTCCTCCTCCTCCGCCCTAACCACTTACGCAGCAACAGCAGCAGCAGCTCGCTACTTAGTAAGTAACTAGTTCACTTGCAGGCGTGGTGTGCAAAGTGAGTGACCGAGCAGTTAAGTGGCGAGCCAGTGACTTGGTCCTAACAAGTCAGGGGAGGGAGAAAAAAAAGAGAAAGAGATCCGAGCTCGATTTTAGATCGATATCCGGTGGTGGTTGGCAATTATTAAAGGGTCCTTGTGCTCTCTGGCTGGCTGGCTGCTTGTTGGCTTCGCTTGAGCAAGCCTCCCTAGCCAGTTCCGATTTAATATCAATTCGATTCGATTTTCGAGCGGGGGTGTTTCCTCTCTCTTGCCTTTCTGGCCAACCGACCCCGATTTTTGGCAAGAAAAAAAAAGAAAAGGATACAGAAACAGAAAATGGGTCGGGAATCGGCCTGTGACAAAAAGGACCAGGTAACAATCAATATCTCGATAAGTATCTTGATATCGAAGGTTATGGAATGGACCGACGACCGACAGGCTTGCAAGAAGAAATCCGTTGGCTGCAGCAGCCCTTGCTGCGCGGCACGAAAAAGCAGGGAATTATGTGGTAGCAGATGCAGTTGGCGAACGAAACAAGGCAGGATAGACGTATCGGCAGCCCAATTTCGAACACAAGCAGAAAAAAACTGCCAAACAAAAAAAAAAAAAAAAGGTGAGAGAGCGGATGAAGGAGAAAGGTCTGGTTAACGGAATAGGAGAATGATGATGTATGTTCGTTCTCAAAGTGGCAACCAGCTGAATTCTCAATGAGAAGGGATCGGGAGATATTGCCTCGCAGGTTGCTGCATACACATATATGCACCTTATGTATCAACCTAACACCCCTCCCCTTGTTCTTGGGCCAGAGATCTCTTTTGGTTTACTGCCAGCGGCTCCAGGCAGAAGAAAAACAGAACTGGGAAATTATGGCTAGACCTTAGCCGACCATCAAGATCTCGATCCCACACAACAATTGAACCGGGGTCATGCTCCTCATATACCACATTCATTGCTCGATCCGGCTGCCAGAAGACGAGGTTTATAATTGGGTCCCTGCCAATTAAAACTGCTGTCCGTGGGAAAGTGTATGGGCATCCACGGGGAGAAAAGGGAACTCTAAGTTGGATTTCGCCCGTTTTCGAACTTTGAGGGCAGAGCCTGAACTCTAAACCATCAACGTTCCTGTGACAAAACGTGGATGCCATACATTGTCTCAAAACTTGAGCAAAATCAACTGTGCGTTTTTAGGCGGACTCTTCCATGTGAAAAGAATGTAAGTAGTCGCCAGCCTAAACATTTTTCTCTTTCTTTCTCTTACGTTTATTTATTTTTGTCGGTTGAGGACCCTTCGCCGTTAGCGCAGGACCCAAGGAAAATCGTCTCGAAAGGAAAAAAACCGTCCTGTCAAGTCAACTCAGGTCGCGATAATGCAGTCTCCCAAGCAGTTCTTGGTCCCTAGTGCGGACGGAATTCTTCTCAGCTGAGGAGCTCAAATTGGCGTCTTGTGTTTCCTGGGAACATTGTATTGGTTGGCCGTGCATGGGAAAAGTTTCAAGTTATGGCGTCTTGGCTAGCTAGGCTCGATGGGCTAGACCGTCGCAGCTTGGCCGGTCGGATAGATTGGCGGAGGCCCGCCATGGCGCCTGATATCGATTTCACCCGCTGATTACCGTGCGCCCATGTGCAAAAGAGGCGACGGTTTTGAACGTTTTGAGTCCTTTTTTGATTCCTTTTGGGTGATATAAAACGTAACGTGGGAATTTTTGGAAGCGGAGAATCTTCCTTTTCCATCGAAAGTTTATTCCTTTTTGGACCCTTCCGTAATCAACGGTCCAAAAAATGAGATCTTGAGATCTTGAATTGATATATAGCGGCCAAGGCCGGGCTTCGTACCTTTGCTCTGAGACAGGTGAAGAAAAACGAAGAAAAGGTTTAGCCACATCGATACTCCTCGGCGAGTAGTTTAGCCATCCGTGACGCAACTTGGTTAACCCAAACAGAGTTCAAGAAAAGTTCGGTTGAAATCAAAAGATGAAAGTTTTGGGTACAAAAAAATTAAACAAAATAAAAAAAAATAAAAAATAAACCCCACTATGGAGAAGAAGGGAGGGAAGAATACAGGACAGCTGGCCAGTCTAGCCGGCCATTAATTAGGGCTCGGGAAGATAAGAGGCCGTGAGGGGAAGTTTTGGGGAAGATGCCGGAGCGTTATATCCGTTATTTGTCATGCTTTTGGTGTTCCACTGCAAGGTCCAGCCGTCGGCCTCTTTGTGTTGAGGGCTGTGTTGCGATGCCAGAACACACAACACAGCGTCCCTGACTTGGTCGTAGACAGACTATAGACGGTAGAAATGGATGATAGATGACGATGATGTAAGGCGCATGATGCAGGACGCATGCAAATGCAATATATACACGGCTTACAAATACCCAAGAACCAACTGCGACTCCATTTGTCTTCTTCTGTGCTCAAGAGGGGAGGTGCCTATTTGGAGGGCAGCCGGGGGAGGTGCATTGATTAATTAAGCTCACTCCAACAGGGCTGGGCACGCTTGGCCACATGTCCCCAAAATCATATTTTTGTGACAAGGACGGTGACGCGATGCGGGCCAATGAATGAAATTTGATACACTGTCAATCGACTAGTTCACCGAGTTAATCCAAATACTTTTGGGGAGTCCCTCGAGGCTTTCTTTGGATTTGGTATGGACGGCGACGCCAGGACCCACAGCTGTTATATCTATGCGGCCCGGCCGAGGCACATCCCAGCGGTATATTTACAATTTGATACTGTATATGTATCCAGCTGAGAGAGTTCTGCGGACATACATGTACGTACACGAGAGGCAGTGCCTCGAATAGAATGGGGACGATGATAAAAATATTGTATCAATGCGGCCGAACCAGTTAACTACACTGGTTAGACTGCGCCCGCGAGTCGTATTTTATACCATATTCGTTTTGGTCTGGGGGCGTCCTCTATAGATCTAGATGCCCGAATTCTTTGTCATCCGGATGCTTCCAGACATGCATCAATATCAATCTACGCCATGCTATAATACCGCACAGTATTAGCGAAGGAGGGGAAGAGTAAGCCCACTATAAATACATATAAATATAAGAGGACAATCCGCCTCAAACTTTCATTCTCCGATCATCTTACTCCTCCACCATCACCAGTCGTTATTATACCATTCACAAACTCTACAGCGGCCAGAAAACCAGAAGGCTACTATCAAGTATTGAACTTCTACCATCGCGTCAGCATCAGTCTCAATTACAGGAGAGAGCGCCGTCAGCATATAAGCTATAAGAAGATATAAGAGGGTACATAGTACTAGTACAACGGAGCCCAGAATGACATCGTTCTTCAACCGTCTCACTCGCCACTTCGCGAGCTCAAGCAGCATCGGCGTTACTAGCTCCGGTGGTGGTTCGAGTTCTGCGCTCCCAGCGAACACAGAACTGGCGACCGTCGCAGCCGGCTGCTTCTGGGGTAAATATTACTTGATTTTCTCGAAGCGAGAAAAACCGTTTGCTAATGGATATCACATACAGGGGTTGAGCACATCTATCGAAAGCACTTCAAGGACAATGGTCTAATCGATGCCCGAGTCGGGTATATTGGTGGCGACAAGGCCAATCCCAGCTACGCCAAAGTCTGTGGCGGTGGTACTGGCCGTAAGTTTGAACCCCTCCATATATAGAATTACTTAGTACTTGTAATATACGTAATATATGGATAAATGCTAATAGATATATAAAAAATAGATGCCGAAGCACTGCAAATAACCTTCGACCCATCAAAGGTCAGCTACAGAACTCTCATTGAGTTCTTATACAAGATCCACGATCCAACGACCCTCAACCGCCAGGGCGCCGATGTTGGCACCCAGTACCGTTCCGGCATTTTCTATCACTCAGAAGAGCAGAAGAAAATCGCAGAGGATGTCACAAGAATGGCGAATCAGAATTGGTGGAATAATAAGATCTCAACTGCGATTATCGGTGCATCGGACTGGTGGGATGCGGAAAAGTACCACCAGAGGTACTTGGAACATAACCCCGGTGGATACGAATGTCCATTGCACTATTTGAGGCCGTTCAAGCTGCCGGAGGGGTACCCCGCCGTAGAAGACTCGAGCGAGGCGTCTAAGGACTCAAAGCCAGCTGCTGAAGAACCCAAGGCGGAGTTGTAACCAGTCGACAACAACCGCGACTGCGATAAGGATGGTGTTTATAATGATTGCTGGTGAATAGTCCGGATATCGATATCCATATCGATATCCGTCTTTAGAAGTCGACCTTTTTAGCGTAGTTGCCCCGCTATTGCTGTATTGCTTCTCCTGTCTTTTCCGTTTATCCGCCTTTTCCCCTCGAGATAGCTGTCTTTCCTGCTTTTTATAGTATTTCCCCTATAAAGAAACACACTTTTAATATATTTCCCTTCCGTGTAAGATACTATCTATCAATTGAAATCAAAAAAAAAAAAAAATCAAAAAAAAAGAAAGGAATAAGGATCCGAAGGTGGCGTTGTGGGCATCGAATCTTCTAGATACCTTGAATTCCAGCGTTACTGTTACGTGGGGCGCAAAACTCAACAGACAAAATATAACACAGACAACATCCCCGCGATCCCATTTTATACCTACGCGAACCCCACCACCACCATTCTACCTCCATCATCACCACCACCACAACCACCACCGTCTCCTCACAAATACTAGAGAAGAATCATCGCCACTATCATCATCACATAGCCCGCTATGGCTGACGCTGTACGTATCCTCTAATGCGACTCTCCTTGGGCATTTGGGTGTCGTTTTGGTCTAACGGTTTATCGCAGTTGAAAGCTCAAGGCAATGCCGCCTTCTCAGCCAAAGACTTCCCGAAAGCCATGTACGTAACGTTACACACACCTTCACAACCACCACCAACGTCACCCACATCAGATATCTCAATATCGACGAATCTTTCTAACAAGAACCCCTGTCCAGTGATTTCTTCACACAAGCCATCGAACTCGATCCTACAAATCATGTCCTCTTCTCCAACCGATCCGGCTCCCATGCTTCCCTAAAGGATTTTGAAGAGGCACTCAAGGATGCTACAAAGTGTACCGGTACGACATTCATATATCCTTTATTTACTATTTTTCCTTTCTTCTTCCTTCTATCGATACTATCCGTGAATTATATATACTAATGGTCTATCCTTTAGAAATCAAACCAGATTGGAGCAAAGGCTGGTCCCGAAAGGGTGCCGCCCTCCACGGCACTGGCGACCTAAGTACGTATTTCAAAGCCCTACTGATCCAGCTATTCAAACGTTAACATATGGATTCCTTAGTCGGAGCCATCGATGCCTACGAAGAAGCCCTAAAACTCGATGCCAACAATGCCACCGCCAAGCAAGGTCTAAACTCCGTCCACGAGGCCATCCGCCGAGAACAAGAACGTGACGGTGTTCGAGGTCCACCCGGCGGTGGCCCCGGTGGAATGGGTCTGGATTCGCTCTTCGGTGATCCAATGCTCATTCCTAAACTCGCTGCCAATCCAAAGACCAGAGATCTCGTCCAGGATCCCGAAGTTCTTGCCAAATTACAGAAATTGAAGTCGAATCCAACTGATATCTCGAGGTATTGACCTCCCCTTTCCATCCAATATTCATATATAAAGACGAAATGCTAACATTATGTCACAGCGTCCTCGGCGACCCCCAAATGATGACAATCCTCGCCGCAATCCTCGGAATCCCAGACCAAAAACCCGGTGGCCCCTCAGCCGCAGAGGAAGACACCCCGATGTACGAAGCCCCACCACCACCCCGCGCCAAAACCCCACCACCACCAGCAAAGGAGCCAACCCCAGAACCCGAAGACCTAGAAGCCATCGCCAAGCGTGAAGCAAAGGAAGCAGCCGACAAGGAAAAGGCCCTCGGAAACGACGCCTACAAGAAGCGAAACTTCCCCGTCGCCATCGAACACTACAACAAAGCCTGGGAACTCCACAAGGACATCACATACCTCAACAACTTGGCTGCCGCTAAATTCGAGGCTGGCGATTACGAAGGCTGCATCGCTGAGTGCGAGAAGGCTATCACCGAAGGACGAGAGGTCTACGCAGACTTCAAGTTGATCGCAAAGTACGTTCCATCCCATAATCCCATATACCCAAATACTAACCACCAAAAAAAGGGCCTACGGCCGCATCGGTACCGCCTACCAAAAACTCAACGACCTCCCAAAGGCCATCGAATACTTCCAAAGATCCCTAACCGAACACCGCACCCCAGATGTCCTAACCAAACTCCGCGCCGCCGAAAAACTCAAAATCAAAACCGAAAAGGAAGCCTACATCTCCCCCGAAAAGGCCGAAGAAGCCCGTCTGGAAGGCAACGAGAAATTCAAAAACGCAGACTGGCCCGGTGCCGTGGAGGCGTACTCCGAAATGATCAAACGCGCCCCGGATGACGCTAGGGGTTACACCAACCGCGCCGCGGCTTTGCAAAAGCTGATGAGCTTCCCCAGTTCGATCGATGATTGCAGGAAGGCTATCGATTTGGATCCGGGATTCATGAGGGCACATATCAGACTGGCGCAGGGTTACTTCGGATTGAAGGACTACAATAAGGTCTTGGATGCTTTGGCTGCCGCCACCGCTGCGGATAAGGACTTGAAGCACACCAGGGAAATCGAGGAATTGAGCCAGAAGACCATGTCGACCATGTACACCGCACATGAAAACGAGACAGAGGAACAAGCCAGGGAAAGAATCCAAAGAGATCCAGAGGTAAACCACCATCCCTTCCCAAACCATGAAAACTCCACACTAACAAAGCCCTTCAAAGATCGTCTCCATCATCTCCGACCCAATCATGCAAACCATCCTGAATCAAGCAAAGAGCGATCCAATGGCATTGCAAGAACACATGAGGAACCCAACAGTCAGAACAAAGATCCAGAAACTGATCGCAGCCGGTGTCATCAGATTGGGGAGGTAGAACCCAAAACACCCGTTCCGATCAGTAGACACGAGGATGAGAAACGGGAGGGAACGTAAATAACACGATACGATACGAATACCACAAAAAAAAAAAAAAAATCCAAAATCTGAAAAAAAGAAAAGACGAGGGGAAGATGAAGTTCCTTTTATTTACTCTGTCGACGAAGCCTGTTTGAACCTTTGGTTGATCAGGAACTTGATGGGTTTCCCGTATTGCATTCATTCCATTTGTGAACCCTTACGAAAGTTATGTTGAAAAAATTCACCTTGACATTTTTTACTAGCAAGGCGGCTTTATTACAATTCAGTTGCGTATTGAGATCAAAAAAAAACCACAATTTCCATGACACTCGTAAACTCATGATACCACGCGCATAATTCACTAGAAACATATCACATCAACAGCGCTATCGTAAGATCTTAAGCATTCAATTCATCGTGGAAACAGCCCAATGCCACCCTTCTATAAACAACAACGAGGAGGGACGTAACATACCCTCGAAAAACAAATATCGTAGAAGGAGAAATTAGAAAGAATAAAGGAAAATGGGTATATCTACAAAACTACTATCCGAAATCTCATAAAAAACAGCCACGTTAATTTAAAAGATAATAGGAAAAAGGCCTTAAGGACATCATACATAAAGTATAAAAACGAAGAAAAGGCCAAAAAAAGATAAGAAAACAATCGCAGACGCCCTCGCAGGTATAAATAAACACAAAGATATAAAAAGAAGTGAAAGCAGACATACAAAGACAACCCTATCGCCGAAAGTATTCTCAACGTATAGTAGACAAGAGAGGTAAAACATGAAAAAAAAATGAAAGAAAAAAAAGAATAGAGTAAATAAGTACAGAGAAGGATAAATAATATAGAACTCGCACCCGGGAGGAAAAAGTGATAAAAAAGGGAGGTATGTATGTGTATATATACCCACGACGCTGCTTAATACCATCAAACTCCTCTTCAATATCCATCCATATATACCGTCATGTATAAAATATTTTCCCCAAAAGAAAGGATTCCACCCAGCTTTAACTCTTACTCAAAACCCTTTCAAGAAAAGAAAGGGACTCACCGCATCCTATTCCCAGCCTCCGTATTCCTCGCCACAGTATCAAATCTAATATTCCTCCTCCACATCCTCCTACACCTCTCGACGCCACCGCCTTCCAACCACCTCGTAAGATTTTTGCACTGGCTCACATCAAAGCTTTCCAGCTTCGTACACCCCTCTACGACGGCCTCGACACCGACACCGGTGACTCTAACACACCCACGGACCGATAACTCGCGAAGTTCGAGGAGATGGAGACTGATCGCTCGCAACGAGGAATCGCTGACCGCTGAACCGCAGAAGGAAAGTTTGAGAGAGGTGAGGGATTGGCAACCTAATGAAAGGACTTCGGTTGCTGTGTCCGATAGGGCGCAACAGAACGACTATATTGAAAACAATCAGTAAACTAAGCCCCCAAACTTTCGATTATTGTAATTTTTTTGTATCTTACCAAGTCAAGAACCTTCAACCCTTTCGCCGCATTCGTCAAGAAAACGATAGCACTATCGGTCAAATACGTACAATCCGCAAGACACAAATGCGTCAAATTTGGAAAGCGCGTAATACTCCAATGCTGGAAACCCTGGTCTGTAATAGTCGTACATCGCGTCAAGTCAACCTTCTCCAAGCGTGCTGCAGCGTGAACGGCCAAATGTGACATAGTCCTGTCGGTGACATGTTTACAGTATGAGAGCGTCATATTCTTCAACTTTGCGCAACCGATGACAGTTCCCGGAGGTGGGTAGAGAAGTTCGTGCTGCTTTGCCTTGGCCGGGTCACCCTGGAATTGCATTTGTGCGTACATCGGGTGCATTTCGGGTACTACCCAACCCGTAACTCTGGCAAGGAGGGTATCGCTGACTTTACGACAATTGCTAAGGTCGATTTCTTCAAGTCCCTTTGCCTTATTAGACATCTCTAGAATAGCTTGGCCCGTGATATCCCAGACGCTTTTCATTTTCCAGATTTTAGCGTTGGGAGCGCAGACGTTGGCAAGAACAGTAAAACCTTCGTCGGTGAGATGGTAGCAATTGCTGATATCCACGATTTCGGGGCGGGATCCAACAAATGGAACAATGAAATTGATCAGAATGTCATCCGTGACTACGCGGTTATAGGGTTTCAAGTCGAGCACTCGGAGAATATCTCGGTTTGTATTCAATAGCTTGGACCAGTGCGTGGAGACTTGTCGTAATCGCATTAACTCGTGAAGCTCCGTGTACTCGAAAATCTTGAGTAGGATGTCGTCTTTGAGTGCTCCCTTGTTGAACTGCGTCGTTCTGCGCTGTACAATCCGAGCACGCTTATTACTCGAATAGTGCTCTGGCGGTGTGGTAGGGTGCTTGGATTTGTTCGGGGAAGGTGATATAGGTCGTTCGATGCTTGATTCTCCGCTAGTGGGTACAGTCGGTGCAGGTGGCGGCGGGGCCAGAGACCCTCTTCTGCTCTTGGCTCGCATTGCATCAAAGTCCGCAGGCAGGAACGGATCTGGATCCAACGGCTCAATAACATTGATACCAGGGAAAGTCGTCTCCGGCTGTTCGGAACTCGGTGGAGCAAGAGACTGTTTTAGCGGGGAATCAGCGTGGGAGGGGTCCTTCAAATGCGTCGCCAGTTTGGCAGAAGCGTCTGCCAAATCCATACGAGAAATCGAGTACGTCGGTGTCGAATGTCCGCTGTCTCCGACCGAAAGTGTGTCAACTTCCATCTTGTCGGTATCAGCTGAATCCGCAGTCGACAACCTTCTCCTCGCAGTAGCCTCGACCTCACGCTTCATCTCCGTATTCCATCTTCGCCAGAGCTCTTCCAGTACATTGCCCTCGATAACAAGGCATTCGACCGAACTTATAGTTCTAACGGTAGCCATACGTTTCGTGGTCAATCCCAGACCTGCAACCTCACCAAAATGATCCCCCTTCCGTAATTTAGCCACTACCCTCCCACTCTCCGGTGAAAACGACGGTGTGTGATTACCAGCCGACGATATTTCGGCACTGTGGTCGACAACCTCGACTTCTCCTTGTATTATAAAGAAAATCTCGGTTCCGGGTGAGTTTTGAAGGACAATGGGCGTAAACGGTGGGTAAGACATTGGGGTAGCATTCATTCCAAGGAAATGTAGTATCTCGGCCGGAAGGTTCGCAAACAGCGGCAGCTCCTTGAGGACCTGTCGAATATTCAATTCTCCCGTAGCCAATACCGATTCGGTCGTGGTATTTCTCTGGGCACCTGCAGAAATCACAAATGACGAACTTCCACCTTCTGCGGCCAGCATCGACGCCCCAATTGGTATAGATTGCTCGCCACCACCGGTATGTGCTAGCCCAATGGCTCCGGGAACCTTCAATTTACCCACGCCTTCCCTCTTCTTTTTCTCTAGAATAGCCAATCTCTCCATAGCTTCCTCCCTGATCGACTTTTCTACGTCTGGGAACTTGGGCAGCTCTCTTCGTAAAGCATCTTTGGTAAGAACCACAAGAAGACATCTCGTCCTCGCGATAATTGTCGCCGTTCTCGGAATATCCATAAGAATACCGATCTCACCAAAGAAAGCACCGGGTTTGAGTTCAAAATATGTACTCTCGCCGTCTCTCGAGGTTACAGCAACAGCACCCCGGACCAGCCAATACATTGCCTTAGCTTCATCACCTTCAGTCAGGATATAATCCCTGGGAGCATGCTGCTGAGGCCTGATGGAAGCTGCGATAGCTGCCAAAAACTCCTCCGGCGCCGACTGGAACAAGGGAAACGACCTCAGTCTTTCCAGCAAATCCAGCGGCATGCCCGACTGATGTGTTGTCAGCGGTGACGGCCGGACGGGTCGTGCAGGGTTCATTTCCTGGTCAAAGGTATGCAGTATACTCAGCGGACTGGACCCGGCGGTCGGTGCTACGGGAGCACCTCGCCGCCTCATGACTGCGGTTGGAGACTTTGAAGCTTTCCTCTTGGTTTTGGCTTTGTACGGATGGGAGTTATATGTGTGGCGACGGGCGTCTCGAGGTCTACGTACTGATGCTTGTACGGTCTCCACGGTTGCTGTTATTTGGGAAATGTTGGGCGGTGGTGGTTGGTGGTGGTGGTGTGGAGGAGGAGTGGTGTGGTGTGGTGTGGTGGAGGTTGGAGTTGGAGATTGGAGTTGGTGGTGGGGAGGGAAGGGAGGGGGGGACGGGGAGCGGTGTTCTGTTGTGGGGGAAAGAACAGCTGCCGCGTAGGAGACGGGGAGGGACGGCGGTTGTGCTGGATATCGAGGTCTTGGGTGGGTAACGATGAGGTTGGATTGATTCCAGTCGACTGCAGCTGGTCAGAACCTTAAATTCCCTATTAGTCGACCGACCACCTGACATACAACAGATACAACTCCGTACAGATACGTATATAATAAAATAGATATAAAAAAAGAATGAGAAGCTTTACCAGGCAAGTTTGCGGGGCTCAGAGGTATATGATAGTACCGAAGCCAAGCGAGAGTTCCAATGGCGGTGACGATAATGCGGGTGGATTGTGGTGGTCGTGGTGTAGGAGGAGTGGTGCAGTGGCCGAAGAGAGCTCTGGATAGAAAGTGGCGGTCACAGCAGTAAAATGGTCCGGGCGAGAAAGGCGATAAATGGAACGGTCGAAAAATAAAATACAAAAAATAGTAAAAGCTGCCTTCTTGAATAAATTCGGTTTCTAATCCAATCCAAGTCGCATTTTGTTTCCCGGTTTCGAAATATTTAGAAATATAGAACTGGTATCGTTCGAACTTCAGAAAAATTAAATCCAGTAAGGCCTTCTGCCAAAAGCGGTAGGACTCGTGAGGATATTTGTTATGGGCCGCCGTATGCAAAAAGACCCCGGTTCGTCCAATTTTTTTCCCTTTTCTTTTCTTTTCTTTCTGTCTGTTTTGTTTTGCGGACTGGAAGCTAGGAAAGGACCTAGTAAGACTGCTAGCTCCGGGATATGATATTGTGATTCGACGGGCGAATGAATGAACGGGATGAACGAACGAATGAATGAATGATGTCTCGAAGGTCTCGTTACGTATGATCCGAAATTAACAAGAGGTCTTTCCTTCTTTTTTTTCTGTCAATGCAGAATTGGTTGGTCCGGGAGGGAATTCGAAGGGGGTGGGAACGTCCAAGCTAAAGTACTTAGTAATGTTATGTATCGCAACTTGGTTAATTATATTTTTTTTGTCCGGCCGGTTGTTTTACTTCCTTCGAAGCGACTTTCTAGAAGGATGTGAGACGAGGTGAACCCCAGGAGACGAGAGCTTGGGGCGGCTGACGAATTGAGCAAACTGGGGGGGAAAGGCCCGGGAGAGGGTTTCGACTGCCTAGCTTTGCTTGTTTCTCGACCTGGACAGCTTGGAGATGAGGTCGATTGCAACGTATGTACTGTATAATACAGTAACTTCGGTCTACATATACTAAACCAACTGGGCTGATTGGGCTGATATGGACCGCAGTATTCTGCGAACGTAATTGAAAGAATTTCTGCGATTCCTTTCCCGTAAGATCTTACGTACTAACGAGAAGTAAGGGAGCGAGAGTGAGTGTCGAGTGAGTGAGTGAAAGGAAAGAAAAAAAAAAAAAAAGGAAGAAGAGAGTGGAAGAGGCCAACCACCAAGCAGCAGCTGCAAGTAACCAAAAGTACTGGGTCGACCGCCGGAAAAATAAAATGTGAGAAAAAGGAACTTGTAGTGAGAAGAAGAGGAGGGAGAAGAGAGAAGGAGAAGAGGCCGCCTGCCGATAGACGAGAAAAAAAGTTACCACGTTTCTGGTGTCGTGCGCCGTCCGCCAAAAAAGAAAAGGAACAAGAAAAGGCCGTAGCGTCGAAAGCTCTCGGTATACCGATAATGCCTTTACTGCCTTTATCCCCTCACTTATACGTGTGGCTGCTGTCTTTTTTTGTCGAAATTGCAAATTAATCGGGAAGTTTTCCCAGACGTCTACACGGATCAGCTTGTTGGCGTCAGTACCTTTGATACGGAACTATCTTGTTGTATCCTAATTTAGAGCCTCCCGGGGAAAGAACCGCTCTCGTGGGTTTGGCGTTTTGATGACGGAATGGTTGCGATAGCTAAGTAGGGAGCAAGATTGGTTTGATATTTGAAAGGGGGCCTGCCTGATACGTTTCAGCGAGTTGAACCTGGATGCAATGTGGAGGCAAAGAAACCTCTTAGCTCCCTTGAAGCTTCGTCCGATGGAATATACCTTGGGAAATATGATCTGTAACGACGATTACTAGCTCAGACACGCGTGGGTGAAGATATAGATATCACAAAGTATATCTCCTCTGGAGTTGGAGTTGAACAAGTAACTCCTCTTTGAATTTAACAGCTATGTTTTGTTTCAAAAGAAAAAAAGCCTCCATCAGATACCGGACGTTAGAAGAGGTCCCCTTCAGAGGAAAGATAGTTAATCCGAAGAATCATAATTAACCAGCTAATTCACAGTACCTGCAAAGAAAATTCAATCGTAGAACGCTCGAGCATTGCATGAAAGAGAAAAAAAAAAAGTAAAAATGAGAATTAAATAATTAATCTAAAACAAGATACAGGCGTCTGGGAACTGTCAGGCGTTTAACCCTCTTTCTCCACTCGTACATACTCCGGATCATCAGAGCTAACATGTAGGTACTATGTGAGTACCAGCGGCCAGTCTAAGTACCGACACTATGGACGGACGTGCGCACATACATGCTGTGAGGGGTGTGCGCATGTGTGTGGGCCACCTATACCAGAGCAAGAATGATCACCATATCGCATGGCAATTGCAATAGAGCAGCCGCTTGTATTCTGGATAATATTGATATAGAGCAGCAATTATAAAGTCAGCCGAACGAAGGACGAACTAACTAGCAAAGTTAAACCAGCATGCAGGCGCAGGAGAAGGAACCTGCAGGCCGAACTCTCGCACAGACGACAAATGGAACCAGGAACAAGCCAGTCCCAGTTGCTAGTGCCCAGCTAAAATTCAAGCAAGTCAGGTACAGAAAAGAAACGAGGAAAAGAAAAAAAGGACTTCGCGGAAAATAAAACATGCACATGTACATACGCAAAATGAATAGTTATCAAAACAATTGTTTGCATTTTGCAGAATTGATATTGGTGAGAGAAAGTAAAATGAAAAATTGAATTGATCCAACATGCAACAGTGGACACAGGATGGGACCCGTCGACCCGACCCAAAGTTAAGGCGAAACTAAAGTAAGGCACCTTCCAATCAATAGGCGGCCGCCATCGGTTCGTCCCCTTCCTTTCCCCTCGGTCGGTTGGAGCACACGATCTGACAGGATGCGTGGGAATTCCGGAATGGACCTGTACCTGTTGGTAGGTCACCCACCGTGTACCGCAGGGCTATTATCAGCTAGTTTGCGGGCTGCAGAGCCATGGCTAAACTGATGTGATACTCCTCCTGCCGCCGTCGTGGCGAGCTCGCTATTTTTTTTTTTGTATCAATAACGTGTGAACTGAGGAATCCAGCGTGTCGGCTTTCCAATTTGAGAACTATCGTGCGAGGAACCTGTTTAAATTTGCATATGGATCTATACCTCGATAAGATTCGAAAAATAACTTTTAGAGTCGATTCCCCTTATAACTCATGCGAGCTTGATCGTAATTCTAACGTTATAACATGAACACAATATCGATATATCATTTAGTTTCGATTATAAAAAAAAAAATCGGATCATGGTGTATTCGGGCTCAAAGATATCCAGAAGCCCGTTTAATATATCCCCAGATGCTAGTGCCCACAGACACCGGACGAAATTTTCTTTTTCTTTTCTTCTTTCCCTTTCCTGCAGGCGACAGCTTCGATGGATGTGTGGGTATACACGGCAAGGTTGTGTGCAAGGGACCCATCATCATGCCTGTAAAAGTGCCCCAAGGTCCGTAGTACTTGCTTGCAGTAGCATTCCACGGCTGTTCACCGCCAGTACAAAGGCGGCCTGTGCCAAAGCAAAATACTATGCATACAAAAGCGAGGATAACTGTCACGGTATGTTCGATACCCGGCAGCTTGGAGCTGAGTGTGGTGGGGCCCAAAGTCAGGGACAAAACACTGCAGCAACAGCTCGCGATCGCCCCCAAAAAATGTTTCGTTTCGGATGATGTTTAACTTGAAAATCGATTCCAATGGAATTGCATACCCGAACGCAAAGAATGTAAACTAGGTAATCTTGAATCATAATTTTTTGATTCTGTCGAACACTCCCCAAAAAGGGCGATCCAGCGGGAACAAGCGTGAATTCCTCAGGTTTTTTAAATTTCCCCGGCTATTTTATCCATTCTCTGTAGTCTATTAGGGGTGTGGCCCCCTCTTTGAAAAAGACCCACGGCGTCGAGATAGTGGTCTGGTGACCATCGTCCGACGCCTAGGCGCCTCCAGACCCCAAACAGACCTCCACCACCGTTTTCATTGTATCCAAGTCCGTCATGATCTAACGTACTTACATTACATTACATATGTATGCCACATAATAAACCCGTATTAGAACTGCATCCCTCTGACCAGCTAGCTCCTCAAAGGTGCCCCGATTCTGCAATGTCTGTCTATCAATTCAAGCAGCACCACAAACCATCTTAATAGCTCAAGCTAAGCTCCTGAAATGTAGCAAAGAAGGCACAAAAATAGCTCCTACTCCTCGAACTACATGGGCATTCGGGAAAAGACGCCTAATTCTGGGTCCATACTGCACACTGAACATGGGATTGCACAGAAAGAGTTCAGACGGTGGAGAAACCCCGAAACGCCATGGCCAAGGGCACCGCATTCTAGAAGCCCCGCGTGGAAGCTTCTGTTTCGGTGGGTACCCTAGTTTAGCTGCCATGGGGCCAACAAGAAAAAACCCCTCTGAAAGGTCTTTTATGCATGCAAACATTCCCGACTTGGGCAGCTGTGACATCTTTCCTGTCAGCACATAAAATAAATTATAAAACTTCATTTTAGATGGGAAATGTATCCGTAAAGCTGAAGAGACATCGACAAGGTCTATCGATCACTATGTACGCGTAAGGAGACTATATTGTTTCGAGATTGACTCTTCGAGAAACCCAATTGATAGGTTTTAATTTGAAACCTATGCAGCATATGCATACGCTAGCAAATGCATTAAATCCTTTAACAAAAAAATATGATCTATCAATTCATGCTCTTCACGCTACCCAGGACTAGATGCAAAAATTCTGACATCGAGAGCCCAAATAAAGAAATATAGCTCGTCAGGCCATCGGAAGGATATCAGTCTTCCTCCATCCTTAGGTCTCCCTTTCGAACATATCCGTTCGTAGCTAGGTGTATCATCAAGCGCCAGCAATTCTCATCGCATGATCGATGATCCTAGAAGGCAATCACATCTGTGTAACCCATCCACCACACCTCCAAAAAAAGATTGCATCTACTCCCCCTGTGCCTCTAACTTCTCTTTCCCATGCCTTCTAACCTCACTATCCATAATTCCCCTCACTTTCGCACACCCACTAATCCCAACGGCAATCATAGCCTCCAACCTCTCAATCCTAACCTTATTCTCCATGCTCAGCGCCACAATCTTCTCCGAATCCCCCACCGTAGCCACGGTTAAACTGGGGATATCGCTTTCTTCGAGATAATTCACGTCCAGCCAGGGATCGGGGCTGGAACCTTCGTTGTCGAAGATACTAGTCGATTGACCTGCAGTGCAGGCGCAGACGTAGTCCTTCAGTGGGATTCCGGCGTCTATTAGGGCTAATGTTGCAGCGTTGATGCATGCTGCTAGAGTTCCGCCGTCTTGTGATAGAATGTGGATTGATATTGTGATCTCAGACCGGGAGAATAGATGTGTGAGGATTACTGATGAGAAGGTCTTTTGGATTGCCGTTTGGAGTTCTTGCACTTTTCTGTTCAAATCAAACGTTTCATTAGTACTCAATAATTTTTATATAAAAAAGAGAGTAGTAGTATAAATTTTGCTTACTTATCATTCCTCCCGCGCTTGATCCTGTCCGTCCCGCTGAATGCTGCAAAATATACTTCGCAGGTCACAGTCGCACTATCCTGCTTGACCTTCTGGCGACTGGATGGTTCAGCCGGTCCGGTGACGTTGCATAGGACCTTCGTGAACCCCTGTTCGATGTAGGAGCTACCGTCGGCATTGGTACTGCTCGTTGAGAGCTGGCAATGGATGCGTCGGAGTTCGTTCCATCGTCGGCCGTCGTTGCGGAGACCCTCCATCGTGGAATATTTTTTTTTTAGAGGAGGAATGGTTTGAGGTTTTCGCGAAAGCTTGTGGATGGAAGTGACAAGGGTGGTGGTAGTTTGGGAAAAAGCAAAATCTGGTGGGGAAAAATGCAACGCCCGTCAACATATTCCTTAAGCATCACCTCCGGTTGCTGTGTGTTCACCAAACACCATATAAAACCCCAAGAGAACTGACCTGAAAAGAATGTTAACTGCACTGAACCTAGCAGACTATCTACAAACCCAATGGCCTCCAAACCTAATGGCCTCTGAACTTACTCTATCTTCTCGTGGAGCGACCTATCTCTACGTCTATAGGCTTGCAAACCCAAACCCACATAACGATAGTATAGGTGGGCTTAGAACCATACCATCAAGCAAAATAGCCACGAATGTCTGGCGACCGAGAAGATAGGTCGGTTGGTAGACAGTCACATGACTATATTCACAGTCGAAACCGAAATAGTTATATAAACAAACCAGGGGACCCAATAGCAGCAAATCTTGAAGATCCAACGGGGGGCCAGACTCTAGACCTTAATCGCGACAGGAACCTGAAGGTTAAAAGATTGACAAGTAAATTTCCCAAAATGAAAATGGAAATTGAAAAAAAGAAGAAAAAAATTGGGGGCAGACGGAGGAGTTGAACTCAAGATCATATCTCGACGGAGCTTGGGGATCCCCCACTCGAAGCCAGAAACGGTAATTGTTTAAGGTGAGGGGTTTGGTTCACAACTCTCTATATATACCCCCTCCGAAATTCCGGTGCCCGTGTTGCTGTGTGCTCCACGCCACCGCTGCTACTACTGCTACTACTACTGCTGCTACTGCCATCCAGCCACCGGCCGCTGCTGCTGCTTTTCTAACACACACATTTTGTAATTCGTGCTCAAGGTCGTTCTCACCAAACGTTCATCGAGGAGGAAGGCAGGCATTGTTAAATTTCTTTCCATTCATTCAAAAGTTCATTACCCTTCGTTAGCTATAGGTCTCGTATGTGTAACTAGTACTGCGTACAGGAGACTCATAGAGTAAAGGTAATCCAAGGAGACATTATAAAGTACAAATGCAATTGATCAAAAGACTATTGTGAATGGAAGAAAACAAAGAAAACCAGAACAGCGAATAGCAGGATCACTCTACTAATAGAGTACTACATTAACCCCCCTCCCAAAGACCTAGATGTTAAAATTCAATCCAAACTCCGGCGGCGGGACAGCCCTAACGTCAGACTGCATATAATCAACAAAATCACTCTTCACATTCTTCCCTGTCTCAACTTTAATCCTCCCACCGGGTCTGAACCCCCTCATCCAGGCTCCGTTCAAAATGAAAGAAGCCCAATGGCCATTACCCTCGCCGGTTTCCCTTTGAACCACGCTTGCGGCCACGCGGACTTCCTGTGCGACATTCCAGGCTTGGTCACCGTCCAATCTCCCCCTTTTAAGAAAATTGCTATAAAACACTTCGGTGAAGCGGTCAGCGATATGGGAGGGGACGGGCCAGAGGGTGGTAACGACGCTCGAAGCGCCTGCTTGGAGGAAAGCTGGGGAAATGCCGTCCGGGATATCCGTTATGCGAGCTCCTGGGTCCAATTGTTCGGGTTGTTCTCCGATACAAGAGACGAGCGGGGAACATCCCATCTGGAATTGAAGATGGTGGTATATATCCTTGGCGCTCAATGTCATATCCTCCGTCATTCTGAGTGTGGTATTTTCGGATCTGTCGTTTTCGGGGTTGATGCTGATTTCACCTTGGTAATGGAGGAAATCGACGGTTCTCATGGCTTGTTGTCTTAATTCCGTTGCTGTGATGCCGGTTGGTTCGGCGTATAGCGACATTCTGTCACCGCAGAAGCGGGAGGTTAATTTCTGTAGCATAGTACGGGTGGCTTTTTGGGAGCCGAGGCTGGCGTCTTCGGTTGGGACGGAACAAAAACAACCACGGTTCATGCCAGTTGGGATCTTTGGCCGGTTTTTGAAACGGTCCATGCGCTGGATCGCCTGTTTTGTGACGAGGATACCATGGGAGTAGACGACGTCAACATATTGTCCGAGAGTAACCCAGTCATCGATCTCAGCATCGCTCTGGCAGGTGAGTTCAGGGAAAGGCAAGTCGTCTGAACCCTCTGAACCTTCTTCGGCGTCGCAAAATTGTTCCCCACTTTCTTCGTCATGAAACTGTTCCTCATTTTCTTCGTAGCGAACTTGTTTCCCATCTTCTTCGTAGCGGGCTTGTCCCTCGCCTTCTTTATGATGAACTTGTCCATCATCCTCTTCATATCTAGTCTCTTCATCATATTCTTCATCATATTCATCGTGCCGATATCGTCCCTCGCCGTCAGAATCACAATCCGCGTAATCTGGGACTTCTGACTCTCGAAGTTGCCCCGATTTATCCTTTCCAATTGGTATTGCATGAAAAGGGATACGACCCGTCAATGGGCTGTTCCCAATGATAAGGAGATCACCTCTCCGGAGGACGCCTAGAAGAGGTTCGACAAGCTCCGCCCCAACGTCCAATGTGTCCCAGAGATCTTTACCATGAAGACCTCTGAACAGAACTTCCTCTCTCCAGTTTTCGAGAGCGTCTTTTTTGATATTTAAATGGAAGTGCTGGGAGTAACAGATAGGCTGGGGGAAATACTTGACCTGTCTGAATTTCTCGACGTTGTAGACGAGGTATACGTCGTTTCCGACGGCGACGTAGTCAACAAAGACCATAGACTGCCCGGGGCCTTGATACCTACGGATCTCGTAGATATCTTGTACTGAAGGAGGAGATGCGGTGATGATAGACATTGGTATTGTAAGCCGTGGATCGCTGCGTAGTAGTCGTCTTACGGCGGCCATTATCCTTTGGTTTTCGTACAGTCGAAAGTTGGTGAATTCCCATGTGTAGTCCCACTGGCCGTGGCCTCCACCGGGTTTTATGAGCTCCTCGAGCTCGCGGACCCAGCATATTTGGGTGTATGAGATCGGGGGGTCGGAGTATGCGATTATTTTGTTCAATTCGTTTAAGAGGTTTTCATGGTCGTCCCAAAGGCTGCTGGCGCCTAAGGTACGTCTGTACTCGTAGGCTTTGAGCTCTTGGACTGTGTTCCAAATGTCATCGCTCAACTTCGGGTCGCGATCGGCATAACCCTCAGGTGGTCCAGGTGGAGCCGTTGGTTTCTTCACCTTCGGGGCCGACGGCTTTTTAAGGAACTTGAGGCTGTTGAGGGAGATTTTGGGTTTAAGGGTGTTCGTATCCGTATCTTCAGGATTTTCTGCACGGCCACCAGTCATTGGCTTCTTCCCTTCCCTGATTTCTGCCCTTTTCTGCTTCTCAGCTTCGTCCTCTTCGTCTTCCTCTTCTTCTTCGAAAGTAACCTTCGCCGATTTGTTTTCGTCATCTCCGCTTCTTTGCAGCCGCTCTCGAGGACCACGAGCGTTGGGGTCCTGGTTCTCCTTGTCGTTATTTTCAGATTCGTCAGAGCTGGAATATTCGATCTCTTTGACACTGGTTTCAGGTTGCTTTTTGTCGTCATCGCTTGGATCGAATCCATTGTCCAGGAGGTATTGAATTATACGCTCTCGTTCATTCTGTTGTTCCGGCTTCACATCCTTCTTATTCTTAAATCTCATCGCAAACCTCACTTTCTTCTCATACTCGGGATCCAACTTCTTCTTCTTCTCCTGCTTGATCTTCTTCTCCTTCCTCCTGATCCCGAACATCTTTCTGACTTTTTCAACCCTTTTGGCTCGCCTTTTATCCCTCTGCGCTTTCAACATCCTCCAGTTCTTCCAAAATTTCGAAAGCTCCTTTTTATACGCCTTCCGCTTGCGCTCGATGTGCTTCCTCATCGCCTCGTTTTTGCGATGGAGTTTAATCTGACACCGCGCAACCCTCTCGAGGACGTCCTTGGGCTTTAATCCCCTCATGAATTCGGGAACCAGATGGTTCCTCCTATTCCCGAGAAACCCATACAAATGCGCCTCCTTCAACAAATCCACACTTTCCTCATAATAAATTATCGCATCATCCCACTTCTTCTGAACCTCCATCAACTTCCCGATGTAAAAATACGCCAGGGCCAATTTATTCAACTCGTAGGTTTCGAAACAGTAGTGCTCCAACCCGTCCATGATGGCCCAAAACTGGTCTTCGTCGAGGAGTTCGACGAGCGCGGTGTTGACCGATTTCCCGCCGTGGGTGATGGTATCGACTACATCCACGTACACGGCGACGAAGAATAGCATCCAATCCATGTAAAGTTGTATATCCTGTTTTTCCGTCTGTGTCACCCCCTGCCAGACATCAAGCACCGGCAGCGGGATGAAAGTTCTTGCGATCTTCATGGAGTGAACGTATGCCTCCTTAACATACCCGGCAAGGTATTTACACACGCACAAGTAGAATTCGACATGATACCTCGTTTGCCTCTTCAAATGCCGTTTGATCTTCCAAGTGCTGTGCCATCCGGTCAGCACGGTTACGGCATCGTAGACTTCGTGCAGACCTGCGATGCGGTCTGAGGGGTTCTTGCTGCGTCTGTATGCTTGTTGCAGGTACCGCTAGTTATCTGCGAAAAACATAGCTGCCAGACAGCGTTTTTTGTAGCTTAGATCGTCGTGCGGGGGCATATTTTCCGAATCCCACTCTACGGCGGCCATGAATTCCTCGCGGAGGCGGCGGACGTAGGATAGTCTTTTGGGAGGGAGGACGGTGAACGCCAGCGAGGATTTGAAGAGGAGGTAGTCGTATGTTGCGCTGCTGATGTGTTCTTTATCTTTGTATTTATGACAGAGGTCGAGGAGGTTGGAGGCTAGTGGGATCCCCTCCGGGAGCCTTTGGAGGCGTTGGTAGGCGTAGAGTCTATACCGTAGCATATCGTATTCATCTCCGTACGGCCTGATAGAGTATTTTTCATCAAACGCATCGATGGATTTTAAGACGTTCAATAGATCGATTTTTCGGACGGCGACGTCGGTTAGTGTCCAGAACGGGTGTTCGCCGGTGCGATCGCTAGTAACGCTGTGGTAGTACGCCCACGCCGGATCCAAAATCTCCACTGAGAAGCGACTACGGCATAATTGTAGCACCGGGTCCAGCTGTTCCAGTAAAATCTTGATCCTGGCGGCATCATCGCGTGAAGCGTAGAATTTCCAAAAGGTAACGAAGTCATCGTATATGCGCTCGTAACCGAACCATGTTATATTGCGATTCTTTTTCTTATCCCTTGCGGCCGTTCTGTCGGTTGAGACGTTGCAATCTAGGATAAATATCGCCCAGTTTATGTCGGTGATGAGTAACTCGTCCCCGGCGTGGTATGCGTGCGTAAGCGCTTGCTCGAATAGATCCCATGCGTGATCCAGGACATGTCTGGTCATCTGCCCGTGACAATTCGCGGTAAACAAGATATTCTTTGCAGAAGAGAAGTATAGTTCCGCCATGATCTTCTCGACGAGAACGATGCAGGGCGTATGCGTCGCGAAGATATTTTTCAGCTGGGAGACGACGGTTTCGAGCGGGAATTGGATCGACATGTTCTTCAGGATCCAGCGGTAGAGGCTTTGGCAGCTGAAGAAACTGCCGTGTTGGATGTGGTAGCCTACGACGGAGATGGCGTGGGCGTTTTGGTCGAACAGGACCTCCTGGCGGATGGGATCTTCTTGCATCTCGCTTTGGTGTTCGAGGTACATATGGAAGAGATCGCACTACCCCTCCTTCATTATTATCCAAAGTGTCAAAGAAAACGGGAGGGGAGTACAACTTACATGAAAAATCGTAAGATCCCTCGGATGCCTCATCTTAACATACCCATCATAAGCCTGCTCCAACCTCATCAAGAACTCCTTCCCCTTATCATCCTTCCCCTCCCCTTCCAAAACCAACCCCCCACCCCCTTCCCTCTCCTCAACCTCCCTCGCCTCCCTCGCCTTCTCCTCAACCAACTCCCTCAACTCCCCCAACTCAACCACAATCCTCAACACCGTCGAATCCTCCGAAACCCTCAGCCAATCCTGCGAATACGACAAAAAACACTCCGCCGCTTTTTTTCTATACCACCTGGCACGCTCTATATACCCCTGCTGATCCATCATTTTCCACCAGAGGTAGTAGTAACTCGGTGAGGAGACAAGCATCGGTAATCGAATCACCAGATTTTCTAACATGGAAACGACGGTAGGGTAATTACATAATAATAATTCCCACTCGATACTCCTGATCATCCGTGTTAGCAGCCACAACTCGGAATCAATGTCGGACAGGAGGAAAGAGGTAATTGATTCTCGGGCTAGGGCGCTGTGGACGAGTGGGAACGGTTCACCGCCGGAGATGCCGTAGCTGTCGAGGGCCGGGATCATCAAGTTGGCGGCGAAGTCGCTGGGGAGTCGGTCGCGGATGCGGGTGAAGATGCGAGCCCAGAGGGGCATCATGGGACGGGGTGGGACGGGCATTTTGTTTTTCTTTAAGCTGCATAGCCATGTTAGTTATCTTTTATCTAGAATATGAAGGAGAGAGAGCTGTGGGATGGGGTATGGAAGGAAACAGGCATCATCAAAAACAGAAATCAATGGTGACGCGTAGAAAAGGCCAGAATCAATGGAACCGCACCAATAGCTCCACTGAACAGCTAGCCTATAAGACAAAGCAACCCCCAAAGCTTAACGTACCTAAATAAACTAAGAAGGAATCTACTATGGGATGAAAAGCGAAGGAACTCTTTAAAAGACGCGTCGTGATCGTGATGTCGTGATGATGATGATAGAAAAGTTACTGAAGAAAGAAGCTGAGAGGTGTAAGATGAAAGAAACGTAAATATAAAACCGCGTCCAGCACCTTTAAAGGATTATGAGGGAAGTTCTATCAACAATATCTACACCAAGCTCAGCTCAGCACTTCAACCCACACAAAAACCAAGCCCTATACCCTCTAGCCCACAAATCTAATCCATATGTCCCTCTATAAACTGATCTAATAAAAATTACTACTTCAGTATCACTTGCCATATTTCATATTTTATACACTAAATACAACCTCCAATTTTAAAATCGATGTCCCCAGCATCGATCAAGTCTACATATACGATAAAAAAGTCAAGCGAACAAAGCCACCAAAAAATGCGTTGACCCCGTTGCAGACGTCTCCCTCATCCCAAAACGGTCCAACCAAAAATACCCCTGTCACACCACGATGATCCCATGTGAAATCCAACTCGACCATGCATATATCCGCACATACATGCCGGCATGTGCATATCAGAGCACTACTATCGTATCATCCACTTTCCATCCCCAACGGATTCCTAATTTGCGAGGTCCGAGTAGGGCATGCCCGTGAACAGATGTTTAGTACGATAATAGCTAGAATTTGGGGGGGTTTTAATTAAATGTCAATTTAAAGAATAGGAGGCCTAAGCTAAGTCACAAAAGCTGCCGAGGTATCTAATACCCGTAATCGATCAAACTAGTGATCTAGTTAGCTCTAGCATATTCCAAAAATCCTCATGCTTTGAATGATATCCTATCCACAATCTCCCCGAGACCTCAAAAGAAACAATTAGTCTATACATAAAAGAAAAAGTTCAATATACACATCAAAATATATAGAACAAAAGAAGAATGAAATCTAGTTAGTTCCAGGAATTTCAAAAGCAAAAGTAACTATATATATGTAATACAAAGAAAACTCGTGAATATCGTTACACATTACCCCCTCCGTCCATCCCTTCCCTCCAAATATCAAAGAAAAGCCGGTAATGCTCCAAGACTAGGTGATTGTAACTAGCCGTTGTCCCAATATACAAACAAAAAGAGAAAAGGGTAACAAATGAAAAAAATAATGCCCAAAAGGAAAGTGCGATCTTGGAGATCTATTAACAAATGAAAAAATGCTGTTCGCATGAGTCGCCGTCGGTAATAATACACCACTCCCCAGATTCCAAATTTCCAAAAACTTGAAGAAAAAGAAAGGAGTAAAACTCCATTGAAAATGCTTGATGCCAGAATAATGCACCTCTCATCCCGTCCTACCCCGCTATGCTATGCTGTATGCATGCCCTTTTTAAAATGTTGAATGCGTGTGTTTTGTGAATATTATTCAAATACCAAATCTAGTCAATCCTCATCCATACTTCTTCTTGCGTCTCTCTTCTTCACCGGTGTGGTGGCTTGGCTTTTTGTTCCATCCACTCTTTCAAGCGCGACGCTGGGCCCGTCTCTTAGAGCCACAAACATCGTGGCCATGAACCCGATGAACAACTTGGTCCACAGTACCATGTTGTTTTCGTTTGAGATGCCCATTGCCTTCAATAGACCGCCACGGTCAAGATCCTGTCGTAACGCTCTGAGTTGTTCTTGCGAGATCCAAAGACCAGGACGCTCGTCGTCGCTGGAGCTACTGATCTCCCCTTGCGAGTTCTCTGTCCTCCATCCGTCGTCTTTCACCCCAGATGCGATGTCGGGGTATTCTGTGTACGGCGGTGGGAATCTAGTATCGCCGATGCCTAACCCGTGAGAAGCCGAGCTGGTTCGTCGGCGCTGCAATCGGTCGCGGCCGTTCGCTTGCGGTTTGACTGGAAGAATTGGTTTATTTCCGTCCGGTCTTGTTGATTTTCTTCGGTTCTTGCACGGTGTGACGGGGTCGCTGACGTCGAGATGTCTCGACTTGCTGCCGGAGAAAACAACTTGGACTTCGTCGTCGCTGGTGATATGGCCTTGTGTGTGCTGGGATGCCCTACGTCGATTCCGTCGGTGCAAGGTTCCGTTCATCTTGTGTGGTGGTGTCATCGCGGTAGTAAAAGATTCCATATTCTAACAAGGGGAAAGCCCACAAGGGGAGAGAGATGTTAGCACTTGCAAAACTTATTCTTTGATAGCGGTAGATAAAGAAGGGTACTACTTACATCTCTGATGTCCATTGAATTACCGGATCGCATGGATCCGCTCGACTGCAGGTCAGGCGACCGCATAAGCTTTTCACCGCCGGTGCGGAGATGTTCATCGTATTGATCGCCGAATAAGATGTCGGAACCGAAGCTTTCTTCGAGTTCGGAAACTTCTATGAGCTGTTCCATGGCGCGTTGGCGCATGTCTCTAAGCGTTGAACGGGGTGAAAGGACGCCGCGCCCGATGGAGGAAATGACTGCAGAAGTGACTCGCAGAGGGGAGAACAGGACGTAGCCGACGCTTCCCAGTCGTGATGACTTTGCGGAAGATGGCTGAGAGGAGGAGGAGGCAGGGGAGGAGACGGGAAGCGATCTCGACTGTGGAGAGTCCTCGGAGTCGCTTGTTTCGGTATCGGTAGGGGATGTGGAGTTTCCACGGTGATGTTCTGGCTCTGCTTCACTTACTTCTGCGGGGGCCTGAGAGCCGATAACGGATAGGGTTTCGTCATGGATTGCTGCTACCATGCCATCCTCATGCATCTTCTCCAGTTCTTCAAACAAGGAGTTACGTCCACCGCCCATTCTTTCGAGCCGTGGGCTTCCCCAGGAGCTGCTAGCGTTTCTGGAGTGACCACGAACGAATTCGACTGACGAGCGACGGGATGACGATGGCGATAGGATAAGTTGTTTCGGTGCCGATATGCCGGAGGGGAATTTCCTCATCTTTCGGTTCCTGATGGGCATATCCTGGGTGCTGGCGTTGGAAGTCGTGGGGCTTAATGTTTGCCATGCGGCGTCCGTCGGCGAGAACGGCGAGTGCGGCTTCTCCATAGTCGTTCCGGACGGCATGTTGAGATCTGCGAATGTTTCTAAGGACCTTGGTTTCGGTGTGACATCAATCATCAGTTGTCCAAGTGTCATTGCTTTCTGGCTGCCGGTGGTACTAGCGGGACGGCCACCACGGTACATCAGACTGTCCTCTCTCTCCTGAGCCTGTGCTTCCAATTCTGCTATTTCACCCAGTGCGTTAGTAAGTGCTTGAGCGAGTTGGGCATTATCCATAGCCAAAGCTTTCTTATCGCTCACTGCCAGAGTAAGAGCGGTGTTCTGCTTCTTCTCGAAGTCCAAATCGTCTTCCAGATTGGCAACGGTTTGGGTAAGAGTCTCCACCTGGTCCTTAAGTAGTTTAACCTGGGCATTATTAGAACTCCTTTCACGAGAATTAATTCTTTCGGTTTCACGTATCCGTTCGTCAAAGAGGGCTTCCCATTCGTTCACCTGATTCTCTAGGCTGCGAACTTTGGCGTTTAACCGTTGGACTATGGCGGCATGTGATTTATCCGAGGTAGGGTCGGTATAGGAGCGTAATTTCGCGTTAAGGTCGCTAATCTGTTTTTCCAAGTGTTCGATGTACCCTGACTGCTCAACCGACGGCGTTTTACGGTGTCGGAGGGAGGCATGTATCGACGGCAGACTTCCAAAATTACTGGACCCTCTTCGATTTGTGGATTGATGGATGGCATCGTCGTCCGAGGCCGTACGATCCGACAATCTTGAAGAAACGGTATTGGACCGACCCACGGAGGTAAAATGTTTGTTCCTGAGAGCATTCGCAGCCCGACTTAGCCCCTTGACATCGTCCTGTTTGATGGAACTGGCCATCGGGGTCGCTCGCATGTGAGAGTTTCGAAGGGCCAGCCGTCGTTCCTGGAGGGTCAGCGGAAAGCTGGTGGCCGGTGCAGTAAAGCTCCGCTGGATGGGATCCGGTTCTGGAGGATTGAACAGAGCGGTGAGTGGATGCTGTGGGTCCCAGGTACCAAACTGGTCTTCGTTGGCGCCGTTGGAGGTATTGTTGAAGCTGTTGTAGGAGGGCTGAGGATCGAAGGAAGAGGAGGATGGTTGTGCATCGCTTTCCAACTTGTATCCTCCATTTCCAGACTCATTCCAGTGCTCTTCGTCAGCGGCAGTGGCATACAAATTACCATCGCCATTGTAAGTGTTCCTAGATTTGATTTTTCGCAGAAGGAAAAAGAAATTGCGACAGTGTTAGCAATGCAGCCGCTGGACTTCCACCGCTAGTGTGTTATAACAACATTCCGTCGGCTACCGCTGAATATTTTGACGAAACAAAAGGGAAGGATGGGGTGCATACTCTTGGTCCTCCTGTATTCTTGAGATCAGGCCTATTTCCTGCTCTCCCAGCGATCTCGGGTCCTCGGAAGAAGAAGAGATCAGGGGGTTGGTGTTTGTGTTGTTGTTATTGGCGGCGATGTTGTTGACGATGTTCCTCGCCGAGGGAGGAGAAGCTACCGACGCCATGATTGCGATTGTAGAAATGAAGTCGAGTGGGACGGAGTGGAGTGGAGGTTGATATCAAGAGTCTGTCGAGCTGCTGCTGCTGCTGCTGCTGCTGCTACTGGTGCTAGGCATCCCCTCCCCGGTATTACCAGAGCATGTTATTATTATTATTGTATTGCGATGGTATGATGCTCTCCTCTGTCTCAGTCCCAGTCTCAGAGCCTCTCTTTCTCTCTCTCTGGCCCCACCCAGGTATGTCCGTCTGTCTGTTTGTATTGGCGTATGAATGTCTGTATGAATGTCTGTGTGAATGTATATAGCGAGGATGGTGATATTAATTGTCGCTGATAAAGAGGTTTTGGAGAATGTATGCAATCAAAGGTATCGAATCTGGGGAAGAGAGAAGAGAAGAGATTGTAATAAAAGATTGAGCACTCGGCTGCGAGTCTGTTAGAGGCAGGAGGCTGCTTCCATCTGATTCAGGCAATGCCTTAGTTAATTCCTCCCTTCTTTCTCCCTTGGTGCTAGCCGGTCCTCCTATTCGCTACTCTGCCATACTACCATACTATACTATACCATATAGTAGTAGTACTCGCAGTACTAGTGGTGGTGGTGGTAGTATTATGAGAAGGAGGAGTGGTGGTTGTTTATTGGGTTGAGGTTTTTCAGATGCTTGTCTCTGAGAAGAAGAGCATTGCCGGAGCCATTGCATCAACCAGCCCGGCCGGCTGCAGGGATCATGGCCATTGCAGAGACAAGGACAGCGACGTGTGACCAGCTGAACCCAGCATCCTTCTTCAAGTCCTATACACACTGGACTTCTCACAGACTTCTCGCATACTTCTCACAGAATGTATGGACTGTACGGACTGGGTGCGGGAGGGATGCTTCGCTGGCGGTGGGCTGGGTGGACCGGGCTGCATGTGTGATTGATTGGTCTGGTGCATTAGCCTGGTTTGCTATTGGCACTAATACTGGCTGTATGCTGCTGTACAGTCCACCCGGCTCGATTCCTCACCACGACATCTCGATCTAATTTATTTTATATTTAATTATACATATTGTATTTGAATCTCGAAGCTAATGTATCTGTAAGTATGTATGGATATGTATGTGTATGTATGTGTATGTATATGGACCGACCCGAGTCGGGCATATGTCATGTATGTACTCCAGATATTAAACTTGTTGGATAACATGCACCAACCCAGTCCCAGCTAGCCGGCCCTTGCGTCGACGGAATCCTTGCCGTGCCAAAAGTCTCACTTGTCATCTGATCTCATTTATACTTTAGACTACTCGATTAATATATTATATTCTCGAGACCAACTAAAATATGCATGGTTATAGAGAAGGCGGGGGAATACAAGCAAGTCTCGTGGATTTGGACAAAAGAGGGGTAAGAGGATATAAAACCCACTAGCCATAACTTGCATTCATACATCATACATCTTTATCCCAGAAACTCGTAAATATTCAAGTGCCTCAGTCGGTACCTAAGGATATAGGTATAGGATATATAGGTATAGATAAGTACTACAGCTTCGCCGCCTCCGTCGCCTCTACGATCTGTAAGTCCGCCGGCATGCCCCCCTTCCCAAACCTCAGCACAGACTTCCTATTCAAATCCCCCCTGGGCCCATACCCCAATATCAACCTCTTCCCATCCTTCGTCTTCCCCTCAGGTCTAGGTTCAAACACATACCTGCCCACCCCTTCCTCCCCAATCCACCGCTTTATCCTCTCCCTCTGCTCCTCCACCCCCTTCCCATCTCCCAAAAACTTCGAAAGCCGAGTAATCAAATACGCCTGCGGCGGGAACAATATTATTTCATTCTCTTTCAACTTCGTAAGAATCTCTTGGGCGGTCATGAAGCTCGTAGACGTCGTTTCGGTACCATCCGAACTCGGTAGCTGGGAACTATCCACCAACGCCCCGGACGGTAAAAAACCCAAAAACATGCGTGTTTCGTATCTCTTCTTCATAGTCGGTGGTGTAATCCACGTCGTGAAGGGGATTAACCCACCCACATCGGCTTCCAATCCACTCTCCTCCAGGAATTTATTAAAACTCAACGGGTGTTCTCGGGAATGTACATCCCTCCTTATCTCTGGGAACCTCTGCACCAGCGAAGCGGATGGCGGCGGGGTGGTTAATAATATCCCCGTTTCTTCAAATGTTTCTCTTATGGCGCAGAATTCGGGCGAAGTGTCTTTGGCGTCTTGGTTCCCGCCTGGGAAGACGTGGGCGTTGGCGAAGGAACCGATTGTGGAGGTTCGGTGGGTTAGCAGGATGCGGTTTTGGGAGTCCAGGAGTACGAGACTTTTATATTACTTATGATCAGTTTTTTTTATAATTTACTATGATTTTGTAAGATGATAGATGGACACACCTAGCACTGGGCCTGGGGACCGCTACCCCCTCCGGCTGCAAAGTAGTATAAGAATGAGCATTAACCTTCCTGGCCGCCATCTTGCAACTATATCCAGTTTCAAAAACGTATTTGGAAAGTAAAGACACCGATGCACCCAGTCGTCGATAAGATGCAGAACTCCGCACGAACAAAACCATTCCACCCAGACTTTCTAAATAAGTAAACTGCCCGGTACTTAAATAAATAAGTACCTGCAGTATTAAGCACGCCGAGTAAACCCTGTGGAGCAGCTGTTTTGAAACTTTGTGGAGAAGCTTCGTTGGGTTTTTGCGCCTCGGCTCAATTCTGGTGGAGGAGTTTGGGAATTAATTTGTCGGTGTAGTTGGTTGGCGGGAAATGCGACTGGAAATCTGGGGAATTGCGAATTGATCCGAGGTTCCCCGTTGGACCCTTGGTTTCACGAGATTCGAAGATCTTCTTTTGCAAGAGGAAAGGTCTTCAGGACAAACCGGTAATGATTCACGTGGGTTACATCAAAAATCTACAACAGGGCAACGCGCGGTGCTTGATTACAGGCCCACACAGACGGCGCCTTTCTCTTCCGCACCATACCTGGAACACGTGTAAACGTATTGTATTCTTCATAGACTAAATGTACGAAAGGTTTTTTTTACCGAAAGACGACATTTTCAATTTGATGGTATTGATCCTCCGCCAATTAAGATAGGAATATGCATTATCCACTTACCCGATATCTAGACCCATGCATTTCTGCAGACGTGCATATGTTAGTCCCAGCAAGCTCTCACTAGACCTTAAAGACTCGCATACTATATCGAAAATTTTGTTTTTTCCTCTGTCTTTATGAATCCAATAATCATATATATCGACCCGGCTTCGCGAATGATTGCCTTCTAAGGCATAGCCGCTGGTACTCGCCAGCTGTCTTTTCGTTCGTTTTCAGCTCGATCCGGGATTGTAATTCGGTTTATCGATTGATATCATGACAGAACCCTGGTATTTCTTTTGTTTATACAAATATTTCTCACCTAGCATATTATGCATTTGGTTATCGGTAAACCGGCATTTTGTGGAAAGGTCTAGAAAAGGGGTACTATGCAATTGATTATTACTTCCTGATGCAATTATCTGGGTATATGTTATAAGTACTTAAGTACCCACCGAGTTTGCTCGAGATCTCGGCTTCGAATTATTATAATATATACCTTCATACCTTTACTCACATCCACACTATAGAGCAATAAACTATTATAATTATATACATATACATATACATATCTAGCATATCGCCAACTTCAAGCTAGCCCGCTATTTATAAACCAAAATGACACTAATCCCCCCCATCTGCACACCAACCCACTCGCGTCCCGTCCCGGACAAATACATGAAAGGCTACTTCTCAAACCTCGAAGTCCGGGTGCACAACAATTCCGACGGAGAACTATGGGGGATTGTTAAGATGTATGAAGATTGGTTGGAACGGGGCGGCTACGAACGGGTGTTACCGATTATTCCCGGGTTCGCGGGTATGATGTCGTTAACTATGCCCGAAGCTGACCCGGAGAAGTTGGTGGATATTGCTGGGTTGACTGCTTTTGCTTTTATTGAGGATGGTATGTTGTTCGTATACTTTATTAGAATTGAAATAGGATGCTAGCATGGACTGCATTGAGGGCTTGCGTAATTACGAATTTCGTCGGATATGTTAATATACTAAAATTATACTGCTGCGCTAGATTTATACGACGGCGACGTCCTCAGCTCGCTCCGGGTGGGTACTCCTCATGCCCAGAATTACCCAATGCAACGTCTACATAGTATACATTAAAAAAATTTCCAACTAACGTAGAACCCTCATAAAATCTCTAAATATGGTACTCTTTAACCCTACAGCTCAGTAAAATAGACCCCAAAACCCAAGAAACTCTCTCGAAAAAATACCAAAACGCCATCAACCAGACCAAATCAAAGCTCTTCGTAGAATTACTAGAAAAAGACGACGCGCAGAATAGATACATCCAGGCGTACGAGGAATGGGTAAAGTCGGCTACCGAGTTGGCCGGGAATACCGAAGTGCTGGAGTATGCGAGTTTGGAGGAGTATATGGATCAGAGACTTGATGAGGTTGCTGCGAGGTATTTATATTCCCTCATTTAATTCACATTATATTACCATGCATTCAATTATATTTTTGAGATCGATGATACGGGTGTTTTTACCAGGTTTGGTTATATATTTAAAGCTTGGTTAAATTTGCAAGATCACCCAGCTCACGACCTCCTCTACAGTTGTTTCTGGAACATGATGCCCATCCTCCACAACTTCAACTTCTCGCCTTCAGACATCGAAACCCTCGATTGCGCCGACCAACTCGCCTACCGGATGTGCATCTTAACTAACGATATATACTCAGCCGAGAAGGAATGGATAGCCCACGCCGGAACAGATAAACCCGGACTACCAAGTTCCAGTCCGTATATAATCATGCGTCTCCACGATGTCTCTTTAGGCGAGGCGAAAGAAATACTCAAGCGCAAATGGCTGGAGATGGAAACTTTATTCGTTCAAACCCGGGATAGATTGATGGCGGGGTGCAGTCCATCGTCGGCTGCGGAGTATGGGAGGTATCTATCGTGTTTGCAAAATTTGATCGCGGGGTTGGTGGTGTATTCGATCAATTGTCCTCGTTACATTATCGAGCCGCGGGAAAATGAGCTTTGTCCGAGAGATGAAAACAAGATTGGGGACCTGCCGCGGAGATTGCAGGTTCAATTCAGAGCAAATATTGAAAACGGTACATCCTCGAGTACGTTATCCACTTTTGGTTTTCAAAAATCAATTAGCGATACCATGGTACCGCTAACCCATAAAGTAAAAGAAGTTATAGTCACCAATGGGCTGTCTCACACAAACGGCCGGTACGATAAAATCGAAAATGCGAAGATAAAGGTGCAAGAAGTCCGTGGAGACAAGGCGCCTTGGTTGTCCAAATACCCCAAGCTCTCAGACGAGGTCCGTAGAAACCTATCGTATCACCCATGCCCGGGTACCCGATTCGCCAGTAAAACATTAATTTTAGATATAGATAACCCTAGAACCTTCTGATTACATCGCATCAATGCCTTCAAAGGGTATCCGTAACGTCGCAATCGATGCCCTCGATATTTGGTACATGGTTCCTCAACGATCTCTAGAAATTATTAAGAATATCATCAGCATGCTGCATACTTCGTCACTAATGTAGGTTCCATTCTAAAGTCCTCCTCTTATTTGCGACCGAGGTGCCGTGGGACTAATGAAGAGGCATATTGTTTCATTATATAACCAGAATCGATGATATTGAAGATTTTTCGGAGTTAAGACGGGGACAGCCGTCGGCTCGTGCGGTGTTTGGAATCCCGCAGTCGATTAATTCCGCGAATTACTTATTCGTTAAATGCCTTTTTGAAGCTCAAAAGCTTTCTCCCTCCGCGGTCGCAATTTTCGAAGGTCTGTCGTTATTCAAGTCATAACCGTATGGGTGCTTAGCTTCGCTATACTAACGACAGTTTCCAAAACATAGATGAACTTCGCAATCTTCATGTCGGACAGGGGCTCGACCTTCATTGGACATTTCACCAGAAATGCCCATCGGAAGGAGAATATATCCAGATGATTGACGGAAGTATGACAGTCTTATAAGTTTATATTTCTTCAACGGGATACCACGACTAAAGAATTAATAATACACATATAGAAACCGGAGGGCTTTTCAGGATGGCGTCGAGGCTGATGCGGGATCAGGCCACTCAAAATCAGTATGCCATATATTCTAAAAGTTTGGCTCTGTTCCTAAATAACTAATGCCTGTTCATTTATTTATTAGAGAGCTTGAAGTTGAGGATCTACTCACCTTGATGGGCCGGTTTTTCCAAATCCGTGACGACTATCAAAATCTTGGTTCGGTAGATGTAAGTCAATCCTAAAATTTTATACTTCGCCAAATTCATTCTCTACTTTTTGTACCGTACCTGTGAGCCGATGCTAACGCGATTCACTTTAGTACGCTCGAGCAAAGGGCACCCTCTCCGACCTCGATGAGGGAAAATACTCCTTCATGCTAATCCACGCCCTTAACACGAACCAAAAACAAAACCACCAACTCCAAAGCCTTATCCAAACAAGATCTCAAAAGGGAGTGCTAAGCAAGGAGCAAAAAGACTTAGTAATGAAAATCATGGGGAAGTCAAAAAGTATGGAGTACACCGCTATGGTGCTGGAAGATTTACGCATCGAAATCGAGGTGAAGCTGGAGTATATAGAAAATCAACTTGTGCAAAGGGGGTTTAAGGAAGATAAGAACTGGATGATCCGTGCGATTATGGCGAGGTTGAGGCTATCTGATCCCTTCACCAGGAGTCTTATAAAATAGCTAGGTTTGATCATGCTGTCGGAATTTTTCGTTGCATGATGTTGTATTTTGATTCAATGTATCAATAGCCTATAGCGCAGCCCCCACATTATCACGGAAAGCAATTATCTGCGATGAAGCCTCGAAAGCTGCCAAAGAATCGAGTGTACGTTGACTAAGCCTCCAATGACGGTATTATATGTACGATTACTTCATTAACCGTAAATCTTCCCAGAAGGTCGAATCTGCAGTACCTTTGTCCAATGGGAATATTACCAGTTCGAACGGTTTGCAAGGGAACCTGCCACAATAAGGCTCAACCAAGGCTTTTTTTCCTTTCCGCGAATTCGGCTAACTTATGCGAGAACCAGCTAGACATCCTTTCCAAGGGTATCAGCCTTGGAAGTTCCCCAAATGCGCAGTACTTCGTACAATGTGTGTTTAATGCACGCCGAAGCGCCCACCAGGATCCATAATGAAATCTGCACTATATGTGGATTCAACAGGTAAGTGTGTATAAAAAGACCGGAGATCGTAGGAAGTAGGAAATATGGAATCGAGTGGTCATCTCCCAGCCCTTCCCCACTCTCTCACAAGACCGATATCACTTCGAACAAAAATATAGAGAAAAAAAAAAAATACATATCGATAAAATAGAATGCTCGGAGCATCGGAATCAAGTGTCGTACCGGCGATAGAAGCGGCTCTCACTCGCGTCAACGAAGCTCTCGCAAATACACCATGGGCATCTGAGCTCGCGGGCGTCCTCCCGCTTACTGGGTTCATAGATTTCATCGATACCCCTACAAAACTCCACATTTTCGAACTCTTCGGCGCGGTCCCGCTGTGGAGCTGGCCCATAACTCCCGGCGACATTCGACTCCTCCTTTCCGATGCATATCTCCAGAGTATCTGCTGTCTGGACCGATTTGGGTCCAGTCTCGCGTGGCATGCCCTCGACGGTCGCTGGGGGGATGCTTACCCCATCATTAACCCGGAAACAACCCGGTTATGTCTCGCGTCACAGCCCATAACACAGATTCCCAACGAACACGCAAATATGTTCGAGAAGAATCTGAGGATACAGAAGCTCAGTATTGTTCATGTTACGCGGTCCCCCGGGGCGGATCGGGTTCCGTCTGATAACTGGTTTCGGTTTTTATTCATCGATCCGTTTTGGATGTATTCGACGCGGTACTTTGTAACGTCGATATTGGGATGGGTGTTATTGATCGGACTTGTGGTTTTTTGTGCGATGTTTCGATATTATATCGCTCTTACATTTTTATTGATCATGCCGACGACGGGGCTTATCGTTTCGTTGATATATGGTAGTAGACCGAAGGCGCTTTTGGTGGATAGACCGAGTCCATTTAATAGAGCCGTCGTGGTCGCGGAGCACATGAATGCGACGGAGTGGACGGTTTTCTACGGAGAAAGCAGTATCATCAACTCCTTGCTTAACAAGCAACTAGAGTCTAGACGACGACCGCTGCCCAAAAAGGGATACGTTCTCCTTCGGTTCCTCCTCAGGCTTGTTACCCTTGGACAGTGGGCTATGGTTCTTGCATCCCTTACGCTGAAGGATATGAACGCCTTTGTGGTCGCCACATGGATCATTATCTGCGTGCTCTCGCAGACGTACCTTTACCCACCTGAATGCGCGGCGAAGACGTGGATGAAGAAGATTGGAAGGATAGAGATGAAACGGTACGAAACGGAAACAAGCTCGCGGAGAGCCCTGTTGAATACAGTTATGGCGCTTAATCCGGATACTTTCACTGAAGGGAGCTGGGAACAACTTTACAGCGGCGCGCTAAAATGGATCAATCCCATCCTCGAGGCCGGTCAGAGCCGCACGGACTGGGAGGAGGCGACGAGAGCGGCTATGGAGGAAGCTTCACAGATTCCTGTGGAGGAGTTGGCGGCCGCGAAGTCGCTTGAAGTTGAAGCAGGGTTTTTGAGCGCAACATGGAATGAAGCAAACGAGCGATTCTACTGGAAGAAATTTATCCATGAGGGTATATATCTTGCTAGTAAGGTCATGAAAGAGGGGGGTCTACCGGGGAGGAGGGTCACTGCAAGGTCAGAGCAAACTGCTCCAATCGCTACAAAGAAAACCGCAGTTGCGAATTAATCAACCATTAACTAACACTTGTCCCATTGGCTCGAGAGTCAAAAGTGAGAATACTGTTATGAAGATAGCTAGTTGACCCAGCTGCTTTTTTCACGAATTTCCTTTAGTTTCGAAACAGCATTTCTTTTATACTGTTTGGGGTCTTGCGTCCTCGCATGTAATAACGTTTAGGCAATATTTGGAGCCTATGGGCATTTCACTGAAGGTTAGAGTTGTATATGTTTGGGATAATTATATATTTGGGGTCTATGATCATATGATATGGCTAGTGCAGAGATAGCATGCAAGCGAAATGGAAAAGTTCTAAGTACGAAAAATTAGACTCCGTAGAAATAAATTCACCCAATTGATACTCCTCCACGGCCAACTTTCAATTTTTGGTTCGTCGATTACCGCGGGAGCATTCATCCAACTTGGGCGCCCACCAAATAGAAGTGGCTTAGGTACACGTCTATACTTCCAAAGGTATTCTGGCCCAGCGGCGTTTCTCAAGCCCCGAACTTCGCATAGATCGATTGTATTGATGTCCGGGACCTTCATCCCAATGTAGGCCCATGCATCGTCGCCGGCACTTGTGACGCCCCTGGGGTCCCCACCTATACAGAATTATAATATTAATACTGCATTTTAACATTTCTCTTAGGGAAGGGGGAGAGTAATTCCTTACTTATGAGAAATGACTGTCTGACTTTCCCAAGGCCTAGATCGAGCGATCCCGGTTTGAGGTCGGAAAAGGCTTCCAGGACTTTATAACCTCTAGGAACGGTCCTATTGATACTTGTGATTTTGGTGACGTATAACTCGTCTTTTTTGGCTTGGTCGAAAAGATGAAATTCGTATTTCCCGTCGGGGTATATACCTACCAGAAGTCGTCAGTAGAAATAAAATGGATCAGATAGTCGTTGGGAATCAAACTTACACGCCCATATTCCAGACAAAGATTGAGCATCGGAAGGGTCTACTAGCGAATTGTCGATAGCGGCGTAGGTAACAGTAGTCGACAGAAATTCCAACCGGAATAAGAGCTCTGATGGGGTTGCATCCATCGAACTCCGTGCATCTCGGGCAAAAATGGGCCCAGTCGTCCTTTCATTGGACCTTATGCTTATTGTTGGCCAGTACTGCATGATATCAACGTAGCTAAAATTTGGGACCTCCTTAGACCACCGTTTTGACACTTGGTCGATCAGTTTACCGGGTGTTAAAGTAAAACATGGCTCTTCCTTTACAGAGACCTCAAAATTCCCCGGCGTCGTCTCCTGGACTTCGAGATTGTGAATAGAATGGGCCCAAACCATATATTGGGCACCGAATGTCGGGTGGGGGACTTGGGATTTCTGTATGACCAACATGTCGCCGTGGATTGGATTATCTCCCATCCAAACGTGCTCTAGTGAAAAGGCCCATTTAATAATAGGGGCAACTTTGTGAATAACTGAAACGAATAATTCCTCTTGCTTGGGAAACTTTAAGAAAGTTTCGGCATTGAGTGTTATATCTGGGTTGCGGCCGATAACTATGGGGTGGAGAACTAAAGGGTCGTATATCTGGCTAGCATACATTGCTTCGTCACCTGCAGTATTGACGGTGCCTAGGTATTTGCAGCAGAGGGCTGAATTACCAGATGGGAGATAGTTTGGCCTAGAATAGAATTCGTCATTCGGTAGCTCGGTTTCCACGAGAATATATGGCCCCGGGTAATGTCCAATCAATAAACAATTCTGCCAGTTTTCGAGGGCGGCCTTGACTCGAGAGTTCACAAAGGGGTGGGATGATGTAGGAATGACCCTTCGATCCAAGAAATCATCTCGGTTTACTCTTCGTGCAGGAAATTCGCCTAGTATCGCGCCGTTTTTGTCGATGATGCATGACCTCCCACTCATCAAGAGCCTGCTGAAATCGCCGGGCGGAGCCGCTGGCAGGTCGTAAAGGTGATTAGGGCACCATGACCATCCGCCAGACTCTGCAATCGAAGTTTCTTGGTGCATAAGACTGGAGTGGCTGATTCTTTTAATCTTTCGAAATATTGCCTTTGTTATTTCCGTAGGTGTCATTGAATAGCTGACTTCGATACCAGCTAAGAGCCCTGCAATCATCATCCTATCGCGGGGCCACGAGGTGCTTCGAGGCTTCAGGATGGCCAGGAGGCTACTGACACTCTCAATCGGTTCGCGAAGGCGCCGAATGATATTCGATGCGATCCAATGGGCTCGTGAGCAGCGTGTGGGGTCTTTAGCTAAAATATCATCGTCGAGATCTTTGATTATAGGTTCGTTATATCCCGGTTTCTTGTATACGACTTTGATACGCCTGGCCATGTTGCATTCTACCGCCGTCCAACCACGGGTAAACCACGGGGAGAATATCAAAGCCAATGCTGGACTCCCATCCTCAGCCCAGTCAAAATCCGTCAGATATCTATCATGTACTATTGTGCATTTTGAGTTGAAGTAATTGTTGTGCATGTCATTGATTGCTTTCTTTCTAAGCACTGGGTCCAACGGAATAGAAATGGAATCCCACCATATGGCATCACAACCCGCCAGCTTCACTAAGTTTGCGAAGTGTTCGAAGAGGCAACGGTTTACATGACCGGGTGGCTCTATTCCAACTCCAGTGCCATCTGACCATACATGGGAAATTGTGGCGTATTGTGAATGTTGGTCTCGGACTTCAAAAGGCTCATCCACGGACCAGGCCGTTCCGCCGCCTCCCACCATTGAAATTTTAAGCCTTTCTGGGTCGAAGAATAACCTATTCTCTCGGCAGTCGGCCACTTTGTCTCCCTCGCAGACATGGAGCTGTCGAATGTATGTAGCATCAACGGCGTTGAATCCGCAGAATCCTGCTGTACACGATTCGTGGCCCTTGTGCTGAAGCTGTGGGTATCGTCCGGCAAGGCCCATGATTGCGGGTAGGTCATGTTCGCCCCTGTTACTGATCAAAGAGGCGTTCCAGAGTCTGTTCAGGCAAATCCCACGCTCTAGGGCTTTATCTGTTGCCTCTTGAAGAGCGGGAGCAAACACACCATGTGGTATCATGGTATTCCCCCATTCCAAGAATCCGAACTCTGTATTTCCCGAATGGATTTGAAAATTGACACCCCAATATATAATCTCACATATGGGATATAAGTTGATGGGCGCCTTTTCTCCACTTGAGTTGATATATCGTGCCGATATATTGTTGAACTTGATCAATTTGAAACCTTCTAGGAGCCAGTTCAGGGCGACGACCGCTGACGAGAGATGGAAGAACGGACGCGTGCAACGTCCTGCGTGCGGGACTTGCATCTGGCAGGAGCTAATTTCAATAATCCACTCTCGGAACGCCGGCCATTCGCATGGAGGGAGTGCATCTTCAAGCTGCTTGTGGTGCTCCTGGCATTCTTGATTTGGGCAACGGTATATCCTTGCTGCTTTGCAGATACTGGCGATATGGTTCAGGATAGGCCAGTTCTGGTCAATCTCTTTCTGGATATCCATGGAAACCTGTCTGAACCACATATATTCCCGTTCGAGCATATTGACACAACTTATTGAAGAAGAGTCTGTGTGGTTTCCAACATCATGCGGCTCAAACAGAAGTGACTCCTGAAGGTCGACTGGCGCAGGGCTCAGGACGGCTTTATCCGGGATACTGGGGTCATTCTCTCCGAATAGACGCACTTCAGATACTAACTTCCTGATGAATGAGTCTCGATCCAGGTTTGGATCAATATCATTGATGTCGCCTTCCGGCACAGGTCGGTAGACAATGTCACCAGCGAGTTCTGCGGGGACATGATGTATCAATTCGGTTTCTGGATCAATTCTAAACGGCATTTGAGGACGGTCCGCGTGAACCACGACTAAACTTGACTAATCCCTCTGCATCCTTCTTTAGTATATTGTCTTCAGTTAAAATAATTGAGCTCCTCTCGATTATAACTTACCTAGTGGCCCCTCAGCGATCAATGAAATTAAGGTAATAGAAATTTTCACCGCTAATCTATCGGTTAGGTTGAGGAGCGTACGTATATCTTAGAACCTAAAATATTTAAATTGTGGTGTTCTGATTCCGTCGCAATAATCAGGCCGTTAAAACGTGCAACATAATATAAATCTTCGCGCGCGCTTTGATAGATGAGTAAGTTAAATGGATTTATGGTTTCGTATTCCAAGCCTGGTATAGCTTCCGGGGGCTTACGCTTTTCCGGTTTGGATCGAAACATATAGTTATTATATTATACACTATATCTACGGATCCGTTCGCAATGAGGGCCAGTGCGGGGTTGAGAACCAATATGCAATGTTAAAGGTCGGCAGCGTGTCGAATCAAACGGGCCGTCGTGGTCGTCGCGAGAGAGCCGTCGGTGCTTTCCAGAGAAAAGACAAGGGTCGACATATTTAATAGTCATACCACGAAAAAACCACCAGCGCTGAAGCCCTGATAGAATTCGAATGCTGGCCACACACAAGCCCTTGAGAATGTATTTGTTCGATCGAGTCAGGAATAAAGATCCTTTGCGGGGTCTTGTGGTTTGATCCAACACTGCACCGAGGCCGGGGTGCACAGTAACATATAGCAAGATGCACTTGACGGCCCTGAAGTCCGTTCGAAAGCCAGCCTAATTGCAGCATATCTATAGCAGGCTACCTTGACCTAGCCCAAACCAAATTCGACTTTCAAGTGCTTACGCATCGGCCAATCGACATGCACGCTTTAGTTGTCCGCGGAATCGAGGGTTCCAGGTGGGTTCGGGATTCGGCTCAATCTTGGCCAGGCCCCTCAGCCTTGCGATTCGATCCCAACACGCTGACTAAAAGACCCGTGGGAGTGGTGAAGGTCCCCATTTTTAACAGCTGCATCAGATAGCGGCTCCGAACAAGTGATGATACATCCGGTTTCCGAGATTCTGTGCTATCGCGACGGGGTTGACCTCAATGCGCTTTATTGTCACATGACAGACGTAGAGACATCAAGCTTGAGCCCATGACGTAAGACAGATTGATATCCTGGACCCTCAAACTAGCTAGGGCTAAAGCCGGACTTAAGACAACTGACTGATATTCAATGTGTGAGAGAAATACCTCGCTCTGCAGCTATCTTCGGGATATCCAATTGGCGGCGACAGCTATGTTCCAGACTACAGGCACAGTAGTGTGTGGCTTACGCCAGCCTCTTGCGACAGAATCAGGTACCTGAAGACAGTGCCAAAATCCCGAGGAACAAAAGTACCGCCTGTTCGTCATGCCACCAACTTCGGCCTACGTCAAACTTGCAGGGAAGAAGCTGCATCAACCAGCAAGGGTAGCAGACCTGAGATATGTGCACATTGCGTCGACATGGACAGGCTCAAGCGGGACAGACGTATCGATAAAGGTATGGCCCAACAATTCGACAGCGGATCTGGGCCATATGGTTCGGGTTTTATTTCCCCACCTCCCACCCAATCCAATTGACTTTGCAGGAGGTCTTGTCGTCTGTCCATACACAATTCCTTTTAGTCCGACGTACTAAGCTTGGATTGCGTAGCACATGTGGGAAGGAAGGGAAGGTTCGGGCATACCAGATCGGAAAAGACGATCGAGGTACAGAAAAAAGTATGAACAGGGCTGTGGGACCGAAATCCTAGGATGCCACGACCAACCAAGATCTTGATTTAACGAGCCGGAACAATGTTCACAGACGTCTGCCTGGTCCATTGTGGGTTGTATATCAAGCCCACCATCGGCACTCCTGTATGCATTTGAGCATGAGTCTGTATGTATGCGCGCACAGGAATTGAGTTTTTTTTTTCTAGTTTTTTTTTTTCTTGTTTCTGGTAGTCTTCGCACTTCTGCATCCGTTATCTTCCTTTTTTGGGGACTTTGCACGTAAGGTGGTGCATACAGTACATGACAATAGGTGTCGTGCGGGGGCCAAGTTGCGTGGATTTCCATTCGGCGGGTGGCATGGTGGGAGGGTTTAGTTAGTGCGAGCGTACATTCCCCAATCGAACGAGCTAGTCCGTCGACCCTCGGAAGAGCAAGGTGTTACTGTGGCCTTTCCCTTAAATTGAAGCTCGCTATCACGCCCTGGAAGATATTGGTTTTGGCAAAGTGATCTTGCGCACAGAGGATCAATTCGCCGGGGTCCTCGAATCTGTAGTTGTGGTTGTGATTGTGATTTTTTAGTTGTGGTGGTGGTTTTTTCTATTAATGCCACTCCCCGCCTTCATGAATCACAGTTAAATTAGAGAGGCATCTTGATATCTCTCAGCCCTTCGAACCAATCAATCACCATCACCAACCACAAGGAGGAACAAGGAAGCTGAAGTGCCCCACGCTCGCATCTCGACCAGACGAGAGAAGAGACGAGCAAGGACTTCCTCTTTGGCATCGACGTCAATATCACCATTCCATTATCAGTCCATAACCGCAATTAACTGTTCCGACGTATTGCGGCAGAAAAGACCACAACAGCACTAATTTCCGTTCAACCTCTCAACCCAATTTGGGTTGAGCCTAACCAACGGCAATATGGCAACCCCAGCTCCAGTTCCAGCACCAGTTTCGGTCTCAGCTCCTGTTCCTACTTCTTCTCAAGAAACTCCAGCTACTCCTCCCGACACTCCTTCGAGAGCACAAGAAGTCAAAATGTCGGGAGAAGCCATCCAGGAAGTTATAAAGAACGAGGCCATCGAGGGTGGGGTTCCGGCATTCAAGTTCGATCCCAATGCCTCGCCTGCTGAAAAGGCTGCTGAAGTTCGCAAGGTACGTACCCTAACCGTCTCGAAACAAAAATACAAAAAAAATAAAAATAGAAAAAGGGAAGAGGAAACGTGACTAACTAGCTAATTCTACAGACAATTCCAGAGGGTCTTAAACTCCAACCAAGTACTAAGGCCGTTCCTGTCATCGATCCCGTATGTATACGTACCCTTGAGAGACAATCTGCCGCATTGTGCCTTCGAGAAAGACGTCATAGCTCACAAAGAAAATAGAGCGTGTCAACACCTAAAACCGACAAACCAGCGACCAGCCCACAAACACTAGAAAAGAGTGAGAAACCGGCAGATGGCTATGTAAACGGGCATCCGAAAGCCGGCGACGGCGAATGGAGTCGAACAGGATGGGCTCCGAGATTTGGAGCGGCGACTAATGATGCTGCTGCACTTCTCGGTGGCCCTCCTCTTGACGAGCTCGATGTTGACAAAACTACCTGGCTTGAAAAGAGACTCGAGGACAAGTTTTTCGGGGGTAAGCAACCTTGCATTCAAGCAATTGAGAGGCCGGAAGGTGCTGATTAGGTTTTTTTCCCTTTTAGATTGGTATCACAATGCCGGCATCATTATTGGTGCCTGTGTCATGAGCTGGATCGTTGCCCTATTCGGTGGCGGTATCGCTTGGGTTATCATCGTCTGCGCAATCTGCATGACATACTATAGGACTTCGATCAAACGTCTTCGCCGAAACATTCGTGATGATCTCATTAGAGAAACCGCGCTGCAAAGGCTCTCGACCGATGCAGAGAGCCTCGAGTGGATCAACAACTTCATCCTCAAGTTCTGGCCAATTTACCAACCCGTCCTGGCTGCTACCGTTGTCAACACTGTCGACCAAATCCTCTCTACCGCTACACCGGCATTCTTGGACAGTCTTAGGCTCGAAACATTTACTATGGGAACCAAACCCCCAAGATTGGAGCATGTTCGATCGTACCCCAAGACTGAGGATGATATTGTTGAGATGGACTGGAAATTTAGCTTCAACCCGAATGATACTTCTGATATGACCTCGATGCAGCTAAAGAGCAGGATAAACCCCAAGATTGTTCTCGAAATTCGTGTCGGCAAGGGTATTGCAAGCAAGGGTCTCCCTGTTATTGTCGAGGACTTCGCCTGCTCCGGAGAGATGAAGGTCAAGATCAAGCTTCAAATCAACTTCCCGCATGTTGAAAAGGTCGATGTCTGCTTTTTGCAACCACCAAGACTTGATTTCGTTTGCAAGCCACTTGGTGGTGACCTCCTTGGTTTGGATATCGGTCTCATGCCCGGTTTGAAGACCTTCATTTTAGATATGGTTCACGCCAATCTTAAGCCAATGTTCTACGCTCCACACGTCTTTACGCTCAATATCGCCCAGATGCTCGCCGGAGCTGCTGTCGACACGGCAATTGGTATCCTCGCTGTTACGATCCACAATGCCCAAGGTTTGAAGAATCCAGACAAGTTCTCAGGTACACCAGATCCATATGTTGCCCTTTGCTTTAACGGCAGAGATGTTATCGCAAAGACACACACAAAGAGAGAAAACGCCAACCCAAGGTGGAATGAAACTATTTACCTTATCATTACATCCTTCAACGACGCTCTCTGGCTGCAAGTTTTCGACTATAACGATATTCGCAAGGATAAAGAACTCGGCGTTGCCTCATTCCCACTCAAGAGCCTTGAAGACGGTCAACCAGAACAGGAAGGTGTCCAGCTCCCAGTCATTGCCAACGGCAAGAACAGAGGTCTCATCACCTGCGACTTCCGCTTCTTCCCAGTCCTTGAAGGCGCAAAGAATGCTGATGGAACTACTGAGCTCGTACCTGAGATGAATACTGGTGTCTTGAGATATACTATCCACAGAGCCAAAGAACTGGACCACACCAAGAGCATGATCGGTCAACTTTCTCCATACGCTACCTTTGTCATCAACGGCAAGAAGATCAAACAAACGAAGGTTGTTAAGCGAAGCAATGATCCTATCTGGGAAGAACACACCGAAATTATCGTTAAAGACAGAGCCCACTGCAAAATCGGCCTAATGATCAAGGATTCTAGAGACTTGGCCGAGGACCCAACTATCGGTTTTTACCAACTCAAACTAAATGACATGCTCGACGCAACTGCCAAAGGACAGGATTGGTTCCCACTTTCTGGTGTCAAAACCGGTAAGGTTCAAATCAGAGCACAATGGAGACCCGTCGCATTGAAGGGAGACCTCGGTGCCGATGGTGGTTACATTAAACCAATTGGTGTTCTACGTATTCACTTGGTTCGTGCGAAAGATCTTCGTAATGTCGAGAAGCTCGGGAAATCAGATCCATACGTCCGAATCCTCCTATCAGGCATTGAAAAGGCTAAGACTGTTACTTTTGAGGAAGATCTCAACCCTCAGTGGGATGAAATCCTCTACGTTCCTGTCCATAGCAACCGCGAAAAGGTTACTCTTGAGGTCCTAGATTATGAGAAACTGGGAAAGGATAGACCCCTCGGCCAGTATGACTTCGACGTCGGTCCATACATCAAGGAAAGCGAAGAAGTTGAGGGCGAGTTCCTGGCTCACACGGAAAGAAAAGAACAGGCCGTTCCTCTCATTTTGGATAGAACAAGACAGCAGAAGGGAACTTTGTTCTTCAATGTATCATTCTACCCAACTATGAATGTCGCCGAGCCTGAGCCAGAAAAGAAGGAAGAGACTCCAGCTGAAGAAACTGATCCAGACCTTGAGGTCAAGGCCGCAACTCCTACCTCCCCAACCGTTGCTGGATCTGAAGTCGAGATGTTGGATGCCGCTGAAAAAGAAGTTGAGGGTGTGGTTCCAAAGAAGAAGAAGTCCGAGGCTATCAAACTGACCCAAGACGAGCTTCTTTCTAAGAGTAAGTACATCGCGGCAAAGTACTTATTATTTTTCATACACTAACCATCAGTATAGACTCTGGCCTACTCGTTTTTAGGGTGCACGATGTAGATCTTACAGAGCGCGACTGCTACCTTCAGCTCAGGATGGATGATTTCCTTTTCCCGGCCTTTGTCTCTTCAAAGATTCGAATGAAGAGAGGTAAAGTCGACGAGATCGGCGATGCCTTTGTTCGAGAGCTTGAGTTCTCAAAGGTTACTCTTAGGCTTGTTGAACACCACAAAGACAAAGGCGACGGCAAGGAAGATATTATCGCAGAACTTAAGGGTGATACTTTCAGGATACTCAAGCAGTGCCTTCATAAACCTACTACACTGACAATGAGGGGCAAGGACGGAGTGAGCAAGGTCAACGTTACACTCAATTATATCCCCGTTCTCATGGAGCTCGATGAGAGAGAAAGTATTACGAATATGGGAACTCTTCGTGTCGATGTTTTGGATGGATCCGATCTTCCAGCAGCTGACAGCAACGGAAAGAGCGATCCATATGTCATCTTTGAGCTCAACGGAGACAAGGTATTCAAAACTGAGGTCCAGAAGAAAACGCTTCACCCCGCCTGGAACGAGTTCTTTCAAGTCCAGATTCCATCTAAGGTTGCTGCGGAGTTCAAGTGTAAGGTTTACGATTGGGATCTTGCTGGCGAGGTATGTTTATATCAATAAGTCATCGTTTTTAAGACCTCAAACTAATTCAGCATAGGACGACTTCCTTGGTGCTGCCAACATCGACTTGACAAAAGTTCAACCGTTCACCAAGAGCATAGCTACAGTCCCTCTCGATGGCAAGTCTGGATCGATCCGACTCGCTTTTGTTTTCACACCTGACTACGTCGTCCGCCAGCGTCATACCACCGCAACATTCAGTGGTACTTTCGCAGTCCCAGGAAAAATTGTTACGAACGTCGCCGGTGCACCAATCAAGGGTATTACAAAAGTTGGCGGCGGCGTCATCAAGGGTGCCTCCTTTGTTGGCAAGAATGTGTTCGGCCGTGGCAAGAAAGATAAAGAGGAAAAGGAAGAAGTTGATTCTAGCAGCATTTCCCACAGCGTTTCTCACAGCATTTCTGTCAATGAGCCGTCAGTTGATGATGGTCGCAGCAGTGGTAGTGCCTCACCTCCAAGGATGAAGACCCCGAACAGGGACTCTGTGAACCTGAACCCATACGGTAGCCACAGAAGTCAGAAGAGCATCAGCGGTGCAAGTATTCTCCCTGACTCGGGCCTTGCGCATATTACTCTTGTTAGAGCCACCGGGTACAAGGACGGCCAAAAGTTGAGAGTCTTTGTCATCCCCCAAGGCAAGGACAAGCATATTCTCAAGAGCTCGACCGAAAAGTTCCACGGCAATTCCATTGAATGGCATAACGACGAAAAGGTGCAATATACCTGCACTCCGGACACCAGCTTCAAGGTTGAAGTTTGGTACGACTCACGAATTCCTGGAAAGGATGAGAAGCTTGGTGAGGGTTTGTTGATTCTCAATGAGAGTGCCACACCTTCGGAAAGCGTCATCCAAGTTGGCGCCGGGAACATCACATTCAAGACGAGCTTCAAATCATCGGAAGAGGACAGACCAGGTTCAAGGCATTCTTCGCATCGCAAAAGTTTCTTTGGTCGCAGCAGAGGCAATAGTCCGCCATAGAGTGGTGGGCCAATGAGGAACTTTAGCTTCAACAGCCTTTTCCCGCGGTCGTCGGTCGATGTCAATACAGGGAGCAGGAAGGTCAGTAACAAGTCGGTTGATTAATTGATTCTTTTTTTGCAAGTTGAGAGAGAAAAAATCTGCGGGGTAGCTGGGGTTTGGATTTGGATACAACATTTTTGTTTTTTGTCTTTTCTCTTTCGTACTATACTAACCATCCTTATCACTGCCTCCTTGATTGCTTTGGAATACCCGGTTGCAATTCTTTTTCCCCTCTTTACTCAGTACATACTTTTTTCTTTTTTCGTTTTCGTTTTCGCAAAAGCTAGCTCAAAACCGTTGGGCACTTGTTTCGTTCTCTTTTTGTCTTATTATTCTTGCATGCAGCCTCGTAGCTTTGTGTCTTGGAATGAATTCGTGGCCCATCTTTTTCTTTAATTCATCATGATCCACCGGACCACGGATTACATTGCGGCCGGCCTTGTATTCCATCACTTTCTTCTATAGCACACACATCACTAGTAAAGTCGAATGGTATCATTCTATCATCTTTTTTCTGTCCCGTGCCTGTGCGTTTGCTCCACAATTATGCATCGTCACATTTCAACATTGATACTAGTCGGGCCTTGTCCAGCGTCAATTAAATTGGGTGGGTCCATCGGGTTTGAGACTTCATTGAACGCGATTAGTAATAGGAGGTATCGCCATGTCGTACAAGAAACCTTTAACTTGTGATCCAAGCTACAGGAAGTTTTTGACAATAGGGACTAAACTTGATGCGGTGCATTGAATGCGAGCTTGCAACCAAGACAGAGATGAGCATCCCCAGACTAGCTTGCAAGTACGATGTATGTAGTCTGGGGCTTGCAGGTCTTCTCCTTGATATGTATGTTACAATTTTCAGCAAATAATAAAATTCAAGTACTGGTCGGAAATCGTATCCGCTCAATCGAATCCTTGACTAGTTCTGTAAGGCTTTTGAAGAAAGCACTGACTCTCCCTTGTCCTTAGTCCTTCGTAAATATGCCTCAGGATCGAGCCGAACGGTGGGTATCACAAACTCAGGGCAGGCGAGGACCGTCAAACGCACTGGATATGACACAGTACCTTCATGATTGGTCTGTGTGTCACATTTAATTATTTGACGTCTGAGACAAGAGACCAGTTCCAAGGACGCCCAAGCATTGCATCAAGCATATTGATGCATTTGAATATTACAATTGCAAATCATGCCTGTTCGAATTCTCGAGACGAGCTCGCGAAGTTATCCCGTCCTGCCCCTTCTCGAGATCTCTCGCCGTTGGTTTACCTAAGCTAACCAAAGAGGTGCTAAGTAAGAAAAACTCCACTTTGACAGAATTCCAGACAGTTCGTGAGAAATACCAACTATTCCTGAACGGTCTGGAATATATCTCCATTAGGATCAGGAGGCCAATGCGTACTTAAAGTTGACTAAATCCCGCCAAACTTAAGGCACAGGGGGTTCTACCACACCTGCAACGCAGGAAGCAGACCATATACGCAGTGTTACTCCAACAATGTAAGTGTTCAGCTCTGCAGTACTGTTCCGTGCACGCGTATTTTGCATTTATCCACTTGGCCATTGCCTACTCCCCCTCTTCTTCTTCTTCTTTTTCTTTTTTTTATTCCGTCTTTCTGGTTTGAAGCCCCAAAAAAATGACGGGCCGGGAAGATCCATGCCTTGCAGATCTCCAACGCCTTAAGCCTTGCGCATGGCAATTTGCAATATTGATGTGTCCCAAACGTGCAGCTAAACGAGGCCAAGGTGTACCACCCCACTGATGACAGCTGCAGTTTCAATCCGTTTCAACTTTTTCTTTCTTTTTCGTGGCGGGATGGAAGGTTTTTCTTCCCAAAAATGTGGAGTTTTATGCATTCATTTGCATATTTGCGGGGCACCATATAAGCCGGTCTTCCGGCCGAGATCATATCTCCTTATCATAATTTCTTTGATCTTTTTTCTTTTTTTATAGATCTAGTATACATAATCAACTGCCCAGATTCTAGATATCGTATGATATCTATCCCGCCCCCTACCAATGATCCCGTGATGGATGTATATTGCATATGAACTTACATATGTATGCATTGCGTACATGTATCTCGGGTTTTACTTCCCTTAATAGTTTCACATCATGTGTAGTTTTCGATTTGCCCTCCATATTCCAAGCTATTTCTCTTTTCATTTCAACAAAAAAATTCATGTTTGAAATTCGTCCCGTCTAGAATACATGCAAACGTCGATCGGCTTAAAAAAAAACTCGTCGACAGAAACGGCTCGGCTTCAATGTTCCAAATTCTTTCAGCTAAGCTTCCTTGCAGATGGTATGCAATGCACTGCGAACGTTATTACTGTTTTTTTTTTTTTTGTCGTTTGAAAGATGAATTTAAAAAATGTGATATAAACTATTCAACGGCTTTTCTTTCCGGACATGCAGATCTTGCAGCGCCACCGGGAAGCCTAGCGCCAAGTTTTTGACAGAAGCTTTCTGTCGTTTTTCTACCTTTTCTTTCTGTCTTTCTCTTTTCTTTTCCTGTAGGATTTATTTTTTTGTTTCGTTTCGAGGCATAACGGGCCGAAGGTGGCTAGGGTGAGGGGGCTTTCAAGGAATATCCATGGGCTCGAGGAAGGTCATTTGCAGATTGATTATACGCTGCGCAGGCGTAAGGCATATAAGATAGACGAAGATCGAGTTTCCGCCGCTAGCGACTTGGGGTTTTGGTATCTGGGACCCGGGATATTGTTGATTAAATTGTGCCGGTGGGATCAATGCTGGGATGCCGGACATTGGGGCCAGATAAACCTTGGGGGTATGGCTTCGGTGAGGGGTATCCGGGAAGAACTGTGGATTTTTCTTCAGTGGCGTGATATCTTAGTGGCCTCGGGAAAGTTTTCGTCTTGCCATTGGGGTTTTGATTCCCTGAGGGTTTGGATAGGGTCTTATAAAGCCACTATTCGAGGCCGGAATTACCTAATAGGCCAGGTCTGATGTGTATTCCGCTGTTGAGGCACCTGGGGAGTACGATTAGTTTGTACTGGAAGACTCATGCTTTAAGAACGTATGCCCCTAGAAAGAGCGTAGTATTACTACATATTTCCGACAATGAGAAAAGAATAGAGGGCGATCCTACGCCGAAGACAAGCAAAAGAACAAGTTCGGATGGAAGTGCTTATCAAGAGACCTCAAGATAATCTAGCCAGTGTACCGTACCTTGAAATTACGTCTCACTAGATATAGCTTGAGTTAATGAGGAGAAAAACTCTAGACAATCAGTTCTTTAGATTGGGCATTTATCACCGCGGCCCTAAGCTCGCCCAAATTCAGAGATTGTATACGTAGCAAACTGCGGGAGGTAGAACCCTTTTCGAATTTTGAATACATTTTTAGACGATAGTTGTATGTATATTATAGTCCCGGAAAACAATTAAACATCTTTCTCAAAACTAGACGTGTATACAAGCTATCAAGAGGGTGGCTTTATGTTTGTGCTCACTATTTCTCCAATGCTAGATTCGAGTACGAACACACTATCTTGATAGTTAGCTGCTTCCGATCAATTCCTTAGGCCGCCAATTTCGATAGCATCATAGTTTATGTCACGAGTGCCTGAAGCGCTGCTTAGCTATAGTTGAGTTACATTGGTCTGTCTAATTTGCAAGCTGGCCGGCAGAACTATTTTTTTGAATGATGGCTATAACCCGCTGTAATTATAAGGGTAGCCTCGGATCCAGCTGTAAGAGACCCTTTTCTTCGCCTCTTTTTCCTCGTTGCATATACTTGTTGATTGTAATTGTCATGAGCTGGTCAGTCATGGTAGTCTGGGGTCACCAGTTATGGGCAATCAAGCGAGGGCAAGATATATACGTATAACGACCTCATATTATATCGATTTATGCGCTGAGTTGTCGTCGACGTCTGAACAACGTATGTTACACAACCATTGAATACCCACTTAAATTCTCTCAATCTATTTGCCCGATATATCAGTATGTTGCGATAAGTCCGCCAGCCGTCAACCGTCAACCGTCGATAAATTAATGATCAACGAGCTCGAGATGCACAAAAAACAATACATTGCATATGTTGACGTAAAGGGTCTAAGAAGGCAAGAACAAAAAACAAAAGAAAGTGGTGCACCCAAGACTCGGACGAGTTTTAGCGAACCAACCAAACCCGTTACCGTCAAAGCCCCCTCGTTTCGAGCCGTGCGGGAATCGACACGTCCGATTTCATGTGAGGTTATATATTGCTTATGAACCGAAATCTGGGTCTTGTGACGCATTAACACTAATAATAAATCGATTCCCGCAGCGGATCTAATACGGCTTTTAAATCGAGATCTTGGATGGATAATAACTCAAAAACGGAGGTATATGTCGGGCTTCAGCGAGGTATACATACAACGAGTAACATGCCGGAACATGTTGGTAGAGATAATATTATAATGTAATCTGGAAACTAAAACGGAACAACACACCTATTCACGTCACGTTATGCTCTATATGACAGGCGTATATGTGTTTGAGAGTCGAGAAGCTGACAACAGTTCGTGGCATACTCTCGAACACGTTGCCTTTTACATCATGCATGTGTGCTACGATTAAGTAAAGGACTTTCGTCGTTTGACTGAAATTTTCAGAACGGGGAGTTTTGAGGACCGTTTGGGTACGCCCCTTTGGGGGCAACGTTACGACCTCTTGTGATTCCGACACATGTTGAGTACGTGTAAAGGTACCGGTACAAGAATAACCTGTCTATATGCTTAGTCTCGAGGCCACCGTCTATAGGGCACCGAGAAATTTAATATGTATTTAAATTTACCTGTATATATTTGAGTAATTTGGCTTCTAGTTGATATCAATAATCGAATAAAACGCTGTGGGAGAGTGTATGCACGGTATATTCGAATATTCGCTGTAAGAAAAGCCAAAGTTTTCAGACATGTTTGCCAAAGGCGCCCCAGAGTACCAAGTACTTACTCCTTGTTCCAAAGGAAATACATACTGGTCATAGATGATTAATCCGAATATTCCGAATATTCCGAAGGCCAGCCTAGGGCGCCGAGGCAGGAGAATACTACTATCCAAGACACCAGCCCGGTCCCTGCATAGCACTATATAACCACCCAAGCTCCTACGTAACTTAAATTGACGTAGTCGCTCATGATTAATTAATCAGAGCAGCTCGCAAACATGTCAGTGTACAGACACAGCGCTATATATATAGCTATAGTCTTTCGGTAGTCATATATATATAGCCACCTCAACACTACAATGCACATTGATGTCTTTTCTAATACTCTATTACCGGTATACCTTGGGGGGGCGGGATATATAAATACTACCATCACGGCCATAATTATAATATCAAAGGATTTCATGCGCATGCGCAACCGTCTTAGATTCATGAATTCAGTGTTTACAATTGGTTCAACCCCGATCGGTTCGCTTAGCTTGAACCTCTTAGCACCCATCCCGTCCCGCTGACTTAATATGCATAATAAGTTGTTGCTAGACCCACCCGATTAGCCATCGCACGGCAGAATTTTTTGTGCAGGTGACAGTTAGTTTATCGTATTCGACTGGGAGCTCTGCGGATCCCCATATCGAATTCGAGGATTGCACCATCGTTCACTCCATGCTATATGTGCTTTCAAGCTTTTTCCGCTCCAGGACCTCCTAGCTTGAGCCGGAACCGGGATACAACTTCATACTTTTTGTTCGAGCGATTACGATACTATCGGCGCCGATAAGCTTGGGCATTAATGCTTAATGCTTGATAGAAAAACCAAGATGGAACCCTGATATCATGATGTGATAAGACCATGCATATCCTGATACTTAAGTTGCACCGGAATTCTGTATCAACATCGAATTTGGCAGTCAGGACAATATGGACCGGCACTGTTAACCAATCACATAATCTGCATGTCAGATCTTGGCCTCCAGCCCTAGCTGCCCCGCCGCCCAACTTTTGGATACTTGCATGGTCTAGTACACACGGAAAAGGCTATTACTAACACCTTTTTTGTCGCTTGCACGAGCTGCAAGGCTGGGTCCAGATGCTTAAATTTGCGGACTTCGGCCGGACAATAGTCATAATAAGGGCCCATATGATGCTCGAAAAAGTTCAGGATTTCAACGAAGAGGACCATGACGGTCTAGTGCGCCACAACCCTCCGTTACATAGCGAAAATAGGAAGAAGGAAAAGGGTACATTGTCTTCAAGATCTTCTTTGCCTGAACCACATGACATTCTGCTAGAGAATTTTCAACTTTTTTTTCATGGATCCGGTCGGTTTAAATACTTTGAACCTGCCCGCTTCTTGAATCTTTCGCCACTGCACAGTTTTTCTTCACTGTATGCTGAATGCCCCATCCAACATCAAACATCTCAAGTTGCTACGTAATTTAGAAATTTCCTCCTGAGCTGCGACTTGTCATCTTTCTATTCAGTTTGATAGATCTGAATTGTAGGCAGCATAATTTTTAGACATCTCCAAACCCTTTTTTTAAGACCCATAGATTGAGGCTTTTTTTATCCGAGGTTCCCGTCCAGCTCTGCGTCCTTAGCTTCGGCTGACTAAGAAACTGCCCGCTGTTGCATTTCCTGAACGGCAACGCTTTTTTCCCAATATTATATATTCCAACTGCTCGGCTTCCATGATTTTATGACAATACCTATCTCTTGACGAATAGACGGAGTTAGAAAAGCGGAGACGAGAGGAATACACAATGCCGAAGATGCAGCCTGATGAATCTACCCCTCTGATAGTCCGCGAGGACGAGAGACCGAAACCGAAGCTACCTAAGAAACAACTAGCGATTCTAGGTGAGCAGCTTTTCAATTCCGACTCCTTGAAGCTCTAGGATATACTTAGAGTGACTTTGCTAACGCTATAACTTTGAATATACAGTGATATGTCGTTTATCAGAGCCGATTTGCTTGACGAGTATCCTGTCATATCTTCCTCAGATGATCCGTAGCTTCGGAGTTGAAGAGACGGATGTCGGATTTTGGGTCGGTAAGCAGCTTGTCCACTTACCCTTCATCTTCGAAACTGCGACTTCGTGACCGATTTATTCTAATGGAAACTCAAATAAAATGACAAAATAGGCATCACTGCTTCCTCTTTCTCGGTAGCACAGTGTATGACGGGTGTTGCGTGGGGCCGTCTGAGCGATCGTGTAGGTCGAAAACCAGCCATTCTATGCGGTATACTTGGCATGCTCTCGTCAGTTCTTGTATTCGGATTTTCGAATAGCATCGCTATGGCCATGATATCGAGATCTTGTATTGGATTCCTAAATGGAAACGTCGGGATTTTGCGAACCGTGGTTGCCGAATTGGTCCCGGAACGGGAACTTCAGCCCCAGGCCTTCAGTTTGCTCCCCTTGACCTGGAGCATAGGGAGCATAGCGGGCCCGATCATCGGTGGGTTTCTGAGCGAACCTGCCAAGAACTACCCGGCAATCTTTCCACCGGGCGGGTTTTTCGATAGGCATCCGTTTGCCCTCCCGAACATGTTCACAGCCGCGATTCTTTTCATGGCCCTTGTCTTCGGCACTCTCTTCCTTGAGGAAACCCTCGTCGGACACCGCCACCGCTACGACCCCGGCCGTGAGGTTGGCAAGAAAATTGAGGAGTTCCTCTCCTCTATTTTGGTTCGCTTTACATCTGCAGGCCAGGTATCTAAACACTCGCCGGTACATGTGCCTACGGACGAAGAAACTGCCCCATTGGCTTCCCACTCTAATAACTACTCTTCTCCAACTAAATCTTCTTCCCCTGAATCCCACCACACCCATCACCCCCATGCACCGCTCCCGTGGTCTCAAGTCCTAACCCGCCAATCAATTTACAACATTCTGGTCTACTTCCTAATCGCCATCCATGTTGTCTCATATGACTCCATCCTCCCCGTCTTCTTCTCCACCCAGCCAACGACCGCCAAGGACCCCATCCGTCTCCCCTTCCACATACCGGGAGGGTTCGGTCTAACAACCGCTCAAATCGGACTAATCTACTCCGTCAACGCAATAGTCACCATGCTCCTCCAATTCCTACTATACCCACCGATAGCCCGGCACTACGGCAGCGTAAAACTCCTCGCCGTCTCAGCGGCAGTCTACCCGTTCATCTACTTCGTAACTCCATATACTCTCCCCATCACCTCGAAAACATGGTTGTATGCCTCATGGTCTATTATTATCTTGCTAAAATCTATTACTGGAGTATTTGCATTTACGAGTTCGACGATATTGATTACTAATACGGCGAGTTCGATACGGGTCCTTGGAACGCTGAATGGGTTTGCTACTAGTACTGCTGCTATGGGGAGGGCTGCGGGGCCTAGTCTTTTTGGATGGTTGTTTAGTGTTGGGCAGAAAGGGGTGTGGACTACTATCCCTTGGATCGGGTTGGCGATTGTGGCGGCGACGATGTGGATTTGGATTCCGAAGTTGGTGGAGGGGGGTGGGGTTGGTGGAGAGAGTAGTAGTGATAGTAGTGATAGTGATGATGAGGAGGAGGGGGGGGAGGAAGTTGTACCTGAGGTGATCGATGGGGAGAGGATTAGGTGTATTGAGTTTGCAGAACCAGAGAGGGGGGATGATGAGAGGATACGGGATGAGTTAGAGGACGAGTGTAAGAAGTTTAAGGGACGGAGGAGACGGTTGAGTATGGGGAGCGTCGGGGAGCAGTGACGGATATCGACATCAGAACTTTTCAGCTACATATTTTTTTTTCTTTCTATTTAAATTTAAGAACTTGGTTACAAGGTAAGATACAGATTGATCCCTTTGTTGTGGAACTATACAGTTTTATAGCATTTACAAATATAGACTGTTACTGGATTGAATTGAATAATTCGAAATTCGTATTATCGATGATTAGGTGCAGACATAGGTGCTTCCTAAGTAAGTATTAATAGTAGACCCATGGTAGAATGATAGTTCAGAGTAGAGTACAAGTAGTCCCCATATGGAGACGTGGGAACAGTCCCGGGCCCAAGGATTCCTCGGAGCCGTGCAACATTGTCAGCTCGCCAGGCGCGGCACTAGCCGGAAATCCTATGAGGCCTGATATGGGCCGCAATGTGAAAGAAGGAAAAGGAAAAAGGAAAAAGAAAAAGACAAACCCCATCGCCTGCAGAAATTAAGATAGTATCATTCGTTAAACGCCGCCCGCCCCGTAGCATTGGTCAAATCAAATACGAAACCAGAATCCCAGAACGAAAAGAAGGAAACCACAATTGCAACCCATTAGTTAAACCCATCGCTCGAAATGCTGAGAATGAAGTAATAAAAAGAAAACGACATGAGAAAGGAGCAAAAAGAGCCCGCCGGCCCCAAAGAAATAAATACGTAGAATTGAAGGGAAAAAAATGATAATACGAGGCGGAAAAAGAGGAAAAATCACCCAAAAAGCTTCTTCCAGAGTCCGGATAGCAAGCCCTCTTTCTTGGCTGGTTCTGCTAGAACTGTGTAATGGACTTTGATGATCAAAGTCGAGCTCATGGCCCCTCTCTCCCATTCCTCTCGGCTGGTCAGTCGACGCTTTCTTCTCCTCTCGCCATCCTCGCCGATTTCGTAGTTATCCTCACCTTCGTCGTCCTCGTCATAGAATTCCTTCTTTATAGTAAAAAGTGTGGCTTCTAGACGATGCTTCTTTTTAAGGTTTGCCATGAAATCGCCGGTTTCTTCTCCTGGGGGAATATACTTTGGTGGAGGAGGCTGAGTGAAAGTAATATGACCCCAGCTAGTTTCGATACAGGCAAGTAAAGCCTTCAGGTAGATATCCACGGTAATCCCCTCTTCGTTGGCGATTGTGAAACCTTTGTCCAAAGTACTCTGGAGACTGGATCGACGACCTGAGGTTGCCGTTATAACCCGGATGCTCGACTCAATCTTTTTGAGAGGAGGGCGGGTGATATAAAAACTTCCCAAGTTATCAGCATTTTTGGCGAGGAAGTCTGCAAGAGATTTTCTGATGAATTGTTTTTGAAGGATACGAAGTGGTGGAGACGTTGGATTTGGCTCCGTGGTCCATTCGTCAATGTTGATTAGCGTGCGTTCGAAGAACGGACGGAATGGTTCAAAATAGGTTATTTCGTTGCTGTATAGTGCATCTTCAGCAGGGATCTGAGAGGCGAGATGCTTGCGAGCTGACGTTGGAGGTGTTGGACTGCGCCAAGTATCCCAGAGAATTTCTGGGTCAGTGTCTATGACCTGTTTGAAATGCTGGGAGACCCGGCGGGCACGAAGAATATCTTCAAATGGAAGATAAAGTAGGATTGGAGCAAGCAGCTCTGGCAGATTAAGAACTGTGGATGTAGCAGAAGCCATGATATGAGATATTGATATCAATACCAATCAATCAATACAAATTGGTACCGTTCGAGTTGAAGGTAGGGATGCAGGGATCTTGTCGATATCTCGATACGACCCTGGTTGATGATGATGAAAGCTTTGAATTTGCAGGAAAAAGGACAGGAATATTGCAAGGGAGGTTGAGAGGAAGATGGAAAGATTTATTGAAGAAGTCAAATCGACTGGGTGTTATATAAGCCGTATAATACGTAGGTATTTTTTGGTGTATAAAAATACGTCTTGCGTAGACACAGAGGCAGCTTGCAGTGGGAGACGGTCTCGGCGCTTTACATCGGTATAATCAACCGCGCTCGCTGAATAATTGATATCAACCCAGCATAAGACCACAACGATAATAAAATCTCGAATTTAGTTAGTAATTCGGGAAGTCCTTGAGCTCTTGAACTTGGTGCTTGGATGGAAGCTAGAAAAACTACACGAGAGTGACATATGGTAGGAGGAAGGGAGTCCGAGAGGAGAGGCTCTATATATGCCCCCTCCGGGCTGGCCGGCTCGTTCGCCCCCTCCCCTCTCGAGCTCTCCAAATTTGAGAATCCTATGATATATTATGGTGTAGTGGTTGTTAGGGCATGTATCAATAGCTGGTTGAATTCCAGGGCCCTGTTCGTCCACCCATCCATGGCCACTTTGCCAATAGAAAATATAGTAGACGTACACCCCCAAATATTGTACCCATGCTCAACCACCAATTGGCAAATGCAGCTCCGTAATGATGATGCGGGGAAACATGCGTGCCCACACAAATAGGCGTCTATATCTGGCTGTCCAGCTTGTTGCTCCACTCAACATTTCCTTGATTTCGGTTAGCTAATTTAGCCAAACAAGCAACAAGCATGGCGAATGGCTGGGCCAGCTGGGCTTGGAGCGGGGGGTGAACGATTAAGCTTAACCGTAGCGACAGCATTTTCGAGTTTGCCAGCGGGCAGGCCTTGAAATTGATATCAAGTCCCCTGAACGCGGCACCATTTTTAACAGTGGTGGTCAGGGTTTAAGATGAGGGAGGCTTGCGACTGATACGATGTGTTTGGTAAGAATGCTTGGGGGTTATGTTCATTTTCGGTGATCATGCTTGGACTGATATACCTACCCTTGTACTATGTATTCAATTGGATGAACGCGAACTCAGGTTGTTCGGCCTAAGATGAGAGCTCTCATGATCACTATTTCTCGGTCCGTAATCGGACGCCCTGGCTTTAGGCATCTAGCTCGTTCGGCCTGTTCGTTTGGAAAGTTTCTTTTGCCCAGCCGGGGAAAGTAGACCCGTGGCCGGCTTGCAAAGCAGTTTCGGACCGTGAGACGCTGAGAAAAAACCAAGAGCTCAACCGAGAGATCTCTTTAAATGTCGTACGATCGTGTTCATTTCAAATGTGTCTTTTCCGTACACCCGTGAGCTTGGCGGTCGCCGGCCTTTGTGTGCAAATGAATTCGAAGGCTCTTTGATACGGAGTAATTCGATTCTGGGCGGAATCCTAAGTTGCAAATTAATCCGTTTGATTGCACTATGCATATCTCTCTCTCTCTCGGGATCTCATGAGGGGTTGCTCTTGGCCCGACAGGCAATTAATGAATGCGGCGGTGATGTGGAGGGTTCTAACTGAATGTTAGCTGCACGTCGAAGCATGAATTCAGAAATTAGAAAGTTGGCGATGCATATACATTGCATGAAAGAAGGCGACGAATCTCAACCATTGCCAAGGCCCTGCAAGACTTCACGAGACCGCTTGAAAATAGGGCTTTCGGGCTTCGACCGCCTCTTTTTTTTGTATCGATATATCGTGATATAGCAAATTCGAAGACACTTCTATCAATTCAATTAATTATATCCGTTCCGCAAAATAGAAATGGACCTGACTTACGCAAGCAACCTGTCAGACCCTTGTTTCATTGTCGCCTCCTCCGCCTTGGCGCGTAGATATATCGAGTCTCCCCAGACGTTGCAGACCCGAATACTCGGATATCTTCAAAGAAAAAAAAAACTTCTCGAAGCCCTAGTCTAGAGGCACTAAAAAGAGCTAACGTACTAACTTCGGATGGAACAACCTGTCGCATAAATTCTCCGATATCAAGGGTCCTAATTTCTAATATTTAACACCAAAATCAGGCAATTCAACACCAAGAACGGTTTAACAAGAAAGCTTGTTTTTGCTCCAGCGGCGCCAGATTCGCAAATTATAACTATCTCCTCATGAAAATGCGAGCTGTAGCTTCACTCTGTAACGTCTGCGAACTGCGCATGCATGTCTCAATACGTACGCTTCCTTACCGAAAGAAGGGACGGGTGATTCGTACGATCTCCTCGAGGCCTCATGAGCTATTCCGTATCGATACTCAAACCTAGGGCTTCAGGAATATCCGTTCCTTTGGGGAGTATCATGCTTTTGGAGAATTCCCGTTCGTCATTGGTCGATGGTTTCCCAAATGCGTCGCCAAAAAATGCGTATAAAGGAAGTCAGGGCCTACTCCTTCCTCATTCCTTTCCTCTCTATAGCATCCGAAAACATCAACAATCTCCTTCTCTTTCCATTCTCAAACCGCTGGTCGGGTCCATCATAGCTGTTCTGGTAACGCTTGGTGTTTTTCCCAATAAACGATAAAAAACCCCGATAACGATATATCTTTTCCTTTTTTTTTCATCTTCTTTTATTTTTTCTTTTATACGACATAGACTTAGACGCCTTTTTAGTAATATTTTAATTTTGAAAACCTTTATTCTTTCTCTCTTTTTTTAATTTTTAAAGATGAAGGTTTCGACTCTTATTATTGCGCCGTTGTTCATTGCGGTTGCGCAGGCCACCTTGGTGGATGTGGTTGGCGGTCAGGGTAAGTGCATGCGTACACTTTGGAATCAAATATAACACGTATTACATATTTTAGAAAAACGGTTAGAGATGCTAATTTATTGGTTGGATATGTACAGAGAATTCCGGGCTTGAAAAAAGACAAAGAGGTGGTCCTCCACCACCAGAATTTGACGGTCCTAGAGGTGGTCAACCACCTCGTGGAGGGCCTGATTCTGATGGTCCTCGAGGTGGCCCTCCAGCACGAGGAGGGCCGCCTCCAGGAGGAGATCGTGAAGGCCGTGAAGGTCGAGAAGGACCAGGAGGCCCACCGCCACCTGGTCCAAGAGGCGGTCCTCCACCAAGTCCAAGAGATGTTCGTCGGGAAGGTCCAAGAGGGGGTCGAGATGGTCAAAGAGGTCGCCCTCCTCCACCAGGCGCAGGCCCAAGAGGCGGCTCTCGGGATGGACCTCGGGGAGGCCCACCACCACCGGGCCCAAGAGCTAGAGATGGTCCCAGAGATGGTCCCAGAGATGGTCCTAGGGGTGGTCCTAGGGGTGGTTCTCCCCCGCCAGGCCCAAGAGGCGGTCGAGGTCGAGGTGAAGGCGGTCGAGGTGAAGGCGGTCGAGGTGAAGGCGGTCGAGGAGGCCGTCCACGCAATCCAAGAGATGTTCCTCGAGGAGGCCCTCCACCGCCTGGTTCTAGAGATGGACCTCAAGGAGGCCCACCACCACCTGGGTCCGGAAGACCAGATGGCCCACCACCGCCAAAGGATGGACCTCGAGGAGGCGCTCCACCACCAAAGGACGGGCCTCAAGGAGGCCCTCCGCCACCAGACTCAAGAAGGGGACCAGGTGGTCCACCCCAAGGTCCAAAGCCCCGTGCAATTAACACCCATGATCATCAACCTGGTGGGCGTGATAGAGACGGCGAGGCTATGCGTCCACCACCACCTGAATTCGATCGTGGAAAGCCAGCACCACCTCCAGGGGGCAAACCACCCCCACCAAGGGAATCGGAGCCCATGCCACCTCCACCAAGAGAATTCGAAGCCCCACGGGATGGAGACAAGAGGCCGCCACCACACCAGCCTCCCAAGGGTGTCCCGCCACCACGGGAAATCCGAGAACGTCAAGCCCCACCAGGTGGACTACCAAACCATCCGCCAATGCCAGATGTCCCTCCTCCCAAAGTTGGCGGCCGCCCCCCTCCACCTCCTCAGCACGCTGCTCTTAAGCCAGCACCACCAGGCCCAATGCCAAAGCTTCCCGGAAAGCCTCGTGGACTGGATGCCCGTGACAAGCCTACTACTCTTCTCAGGCAGGTTCGCTCTGCTCCTACCGGGCTTCCTGATATTGAGCTTCTGAGGAGATCTGTCGAGTTTGAGGTTTACGGAGAACTCTTGTAGATGGTACTATGAAGAGTCCATGTATAATATTACTAGTCTATCACGTACTCTAGCTTCCTGAGAGTACTAGCTATGTCGATAATGAGAACAGAAGCAAAGATATATCGTTGTCGAAAAAATGTGCCTCATCGTAATGTGAATTCGTAAAGGTCATTACTATCCCTGTTTTGTCTAAAGATATAGAGGGTATCATGTCGTATCAATAGTATCATAAACGCCTACATGAGCCTAGGAAGAATAGGAAGAAGAAAATCCTTTTTACACCAGACTCCTTAGTGCCATTGCACCTAAAACTGCGACTTCAAGATCCCGCCATGTCTCTTCTTCAGACTTTTCCTCAATAGCTCTTCCCTTCTTCTTGTAAAGTTGGTCCACGTAACCCATATCCTTCAGCTTGTAATATTTCTTCACCTTGCTCAAATCTGTCAGTTTTCTGATTTCCTTAGTGTCGAAATCTACTTCAGTCCCCTCGACTATCGAGGCCAGCCGCTCCAGGGTGTTTGACTCAGAATACGAGGTCAGAGAAGTATCCAATATCTTGATTGCCAGCACAGCAGTAGAACTAGGCGAGATGCCAAAGCGGCGGTATGAGTCCGTAATCTAATTTAACAAGCCATGTACGTATCAGTATCAGACACACATACACACCAGACCCACACACGGCCTAGGTTATTATATAATAAAAAAAAAAAAAAAAAAAAAAAAACTATGATATCATATAACTCATTGGGGTGAGTGGACATACATTGTGAGTAGGACTGAGGCTAAAAACTGTCTCTGAGTGCACGTTTGGGGTTCTCAGGCCGGCATCTGGGTCCAGGAGGTCGTGGATAGCGCGGAAGCAGGCTGAAATCGGCTGGAGATGGCTAACAAGGATGGACGGCTCGATGAAGGCGTACTCATACTCTGGATTCTTGGCTAGCAGCTGCGAGTGCAGGTGGGCGGCATTGGTGACCGAGGTGAAGAGTGCGATGTGGAGCCGGTAGCTGGACGGCAGGTGGGGGAGGGAGAGGGTGGTCGGCATGGCCACCGGGTGCTGAGCTGAGTGCGGTGCAGCGGTCGGTCGCAGTCGGTGGTGAGAGGGAGGGGCAGGCACGGCCACGGTGCAGTACAGTGCAGTACAGTGTAAGGATAAGGATACCTATGTGCGACGGTTACCAGGTGATGTGGTGGTGGTTGCGGTGGGCACGGAAGAGGATAGGCCCAGTTTGCGTTGAGGATCGACGGTGGATGGAGCGATCGGAGGAGCGATCACGGCCTCAGTGCCTGGGCAACAAACTGTCGACTGTCGACTGGAGCTGACCAGGGTACGTTCTCGTATGTTGCACAAAGCATGAGACAAGGACTGCAGACGACTGGACGTTGACGTCGACACTAGGTTGCTTAGCAACTAAAGCAGGTGCCTTCTCCTTACATACATCCAACAAGGGCAACGCCAATGCCGGTCCAATGCATGCATTTTTTACAATTTGCATGTCGACTGGACTCCACACGGATGTGCCGGACTGGACTGGACTCAAGGCTAGTATCGGTCACATCGGACAGTGCAATGCATAGCACATACACAGCACAGCTGCAGAATGGGCTTCAAGGCTGGGACACGGACACAGACTCCGGCAAGGAGGACACGGACACGGACACGGACACGGACACAGAGACACAGAGCTCAGAGACATGTCACAAGGCAAAGACACAACCCTGGGCTAGGGCTTCGACCGACATTTTGGCCACGCTAAGCGGGGGTAAGCGCGCGTCTACAAGTACTCGTCAGCATTTTCCCACCCGACCTGCGATGGTACAACATGTGCGCCTCGTATCGGGTTCCGGGGAATCGGACCAGATCTCGTCTCCAAGCCTAGTGTGCTCCGGCTGGTCTGGTTTTCTGCAGAAAAGCGGATCTCCTACATTTCAAGCCTTCTTTCTAGCCCTCGTGTGTGAAATGCACAGCACTCCTTTAGGAGCGGGCGGCGGGGGTTCTGCTAGGGAGTGAGAGAAAGGACGGGGCGGCTGAAGCTTAGCCTTAACCGGCGAGGTGTTTTTTTCCTCTCCCCCTTCCTCACACTTCTCCCTATCTCAAAACAGGATTTGCATCTGCATTTTTTCTCACTCGAAGGAAAGACACTCTGCTCCGGCGAACTAGAGCGAAGAAGATGAGCCAGGGTGTCTGTGCGTGAAGGTTGGGTAACAGTTACCATTACCACTGTCTGCAACCCAGACCAGTCTGTAACCACTTTTTTCAGCCTTTCAATTCAATCTTGCTGGTTCAGTCCACGTTTGTTTTCGATTTCGATTTCGAGGCTGCAGCTGCAGCATTGCATGCTTCTGTCCACCCAGTCCATGGTCGTAGTTTACGTACCGTGAAAGTGCGCCGGGGGAAAACGCACAGTCCTCAACCGACCAACCAGCGCTCTGCAGTGCCAGCCCTGTCTGGCCCAAGTGGATTAATCTTTGCGGGTGAGCAGCGCACCCCTTTCGCTTTCGATCGAACACCATTCTTACTCAGCATCCTATCCACCTTTTTGTTCCCTTTATCAATAGCAACCAGCATAATATCCATTTTGCCCTACTATATATTTTATATCGAACTTAAACGCTTTGCATCGATAGCAACAGCCTTGGAGAGTTTGACTAAGGTACGCCATTCGGTTATGACCCTTGAAAGGAAACGTTAACTTTGTTCTACCCGTCCTTTAAAACTTCCCCCAGCCTTGGGATTGGTGCTTTTCTGCGAATTGCCTATGCCTATCGTTCGAATTGCGAACTATCCTATCTCTGTTCTATGGAATTTGCCTCCGGAATCACCCGCCTGCTGGCTCCATCTACAACTTTGATGCGATATTTTTGACAGCTTGACACGATGCTTGCCCGTTTCCATTGGATATCCTATCACATTTTTTTGTGAGACTTCCACGCTGAGGCGGTGGGTCCCTGGTAGAGCCACCATCCCGATTCCTTGGGTACTTGGGAACGGCGAACTCGGTGATTCTTGCTTCTTCTCAACCTCAACGTTGTGTTAGCATTTTGCGACCCATCTTTCTGGAAATGCTCCCGCTTTTCACCCCCCTCAAATCCTTTAATGTTTTTGCAGGCACACCATACCGTGCCGTAGCATACATACGCACATACACTACTTTATCACAAAACCATCATTCATTTTTTTCGTTTTGATTTATCGATACGATGCATCCTCGATCCCCTTCATTCTTTTGCGGTTACAATGACCCGCCCCATCCTTGCTTCGACGTTTTCAAAAGTGTCCACACACACACGTATACATACGCATACATGTATCATCTGCGGATCTAAACATCAAAATGTGTCTCGCTCACCCCCCCATCAACATCATTGCAAGCCTGACCAAATTTACATCAATCACGACCATGACCCTAACGCAATTAACTCCGAGGAGAAGCGTTTCTTGTTTTTGCCTAGCAGCAAACAAACCTTACATGATGGGAATCTTGACAAGTACTTGTGCTGACTGCAAATTAGAGTTAAAATTTGGAAGGTTTAAGCTTTCACCCAAAAACGCCCCCCCAAAAAAAGCCAAGCTAAAACTAGTAGCGGGCTGGACCCATGGTCCATTAATCTTTTTTTTTGCCCGCAAGTTGAACTGGACCAGAGTTAGTCAAGGTGCAGCTGCGTGTCTCATATGTGGCTGTCTGTCGGCTGGTCTGCTTGGATCGCGAGATGTTCTCCATAATTCCTCACACTCCCCCGACTTACTGAATCTGACTAAAAAAATCCCGATTCGACCTTGATAATCCGCCCTCTTAACCACAAGCTTCACCATTCAACTCAGCACGGCTGTTTTGGCTTCTTATGAGCCTTGTTACACCAATCGAATTTGCTTATTAACCCCGGCTTTGGCACTTGCTGTGAAGGGGGTTTACGATAGCCTATTCTCCCATCACCGCTACGTGCCACAAACTATCAAAGTACGGGACAAAGCGAGACCAAGCGAGAAAGCCTCCATTCTTCTGCGAAACATCCGACCTGGATATTTCCGAAAGGCTCTTTATTCAATTTGATCATTACCCTTCTTTCCCCCCAATGATACACTACTCACCTGGGACATTCGACCGACCGATAAGCTTTTTACCTTAACTTGTTGTTCCCATCTGTATTCTTTTTTCCAATATTTTATTATTATTATCGAATTCTATTGCCAGATTACCCGCTGGTTGAAGTATACTTACAAACCTGTTCATACGGGAAAGTAACTCTATTCAACCATCCTCCGTCGGCTTGTCGTTTTATTTCTCTCCTACTCTTCTTCCTTTTTTTTTTTTTTTTCTGTGTTCCTTTTACAAGGCACGAAACCAAACTTGGGGGGGTGTGAAGGCCCGACGTATATCCAAAAAAACTTTACGTTTTCAATTTGGGTGTCGGATTTAAAATATTAGCGATGTCGTTAAAACGCTCGGCTAGCGTGGCCGATGGCAGTTCCCAATTGCTCCTTGACGAGCATACCGCGAATCACCAGGTAACTGCCATGGTTCAAAGTGGAAGTTCCGCTGGAACCATCAAGTCCGAAGATTTCGGACGGACGGTGAGGAAGCGGTTGCAAAATACCACAAGGACGGGGCAGGCGTGCGACAGGTGCAAGGTAAGACCACATGCGATTTTTCTTAAATTCAGTTTCCTTGTTCCGACGAGGGATGGTGGGGAAGTGGTAGTACTTGTACCCCCCACCACGACGAGAGTGTCATGAATTCCTTTTAGTAACATTTGTGCGTGTGCGTTATAGATACGCAAAATCCGGTGCGACGGACTGTCAGGTGGTTGCTCGCCATGCAGACAGAACAATACCGAGTGTAGAACGACTGATCGGATATCGCATCGCGCGGTTCCACGTGGATATATCGAGCAGCTCGAGAAGAAATGCGCCGACTATGAGGCGAAAATACGGGACATGGAAGCTATTCTACAAGCTGGCGGGCTTGCAAGTCCTGGGAATAAGAGCCACGATGGGTCTTCGACCAGCAGTTCCAACGTTGGATGGAACCCCACTGACAGAGACCAATGGAGGCCTGGCGAGCCCGGTCCTATCAAGATCGAGCAGCCAACGTTGCCTTTCTCGATGGACTATCCAAACCATCATGAACCCAACTCGCATACGCCGAGGACCGGGAGGTCGCCCAATAGAGAAGAGGGCGATCCACATGGCCGTCCTTCATTCCTGATCCGCAAGTCGGGCGCGCAGGCACACGTCGGATTGTACTCAGGAACCTCGTACATGACCTCTACCCGTGCCTCTGCTCTCTCAGTTTTAGGGATCAGTATCGATTTAGCCGATTTACAAGGCGTCCCAGAGCCCGCTAGATCCATAAACTATATCCCGGTTGACGGGCACATGGACTTCAAGGACGTGAATCCTTTGGACGATTCACTTCAAAGTTTCTTGATGAGCACTTCAGGACACGCTCCGGCTTCGGTCCTACGATTGAGCCTCCCGCCCAAAGAGGAGGCGCTTATGCTAATTGAGTGGAATTGGATGACCACTCAGCCCTATTTGCCCATCGTTCACAAGCCAACTTTTATGGCCGAAGTAAGTTTCGCTCGGACCATCTGTTTCTGCTGGTTTTAGCTGGCAAAATGAGCGCCATAGCATCACTAACTCACTGTGGCTTAGTTCCATCGTATGTACGACATACCAGACTATAAGACCAGTCCAGCCTCCTTAGTCATCACTCATATGATCTGCGCCATGTCCATGTACTTCATGGCAAAGCGAGATATCAAAATCGAGGGACAAACCCATCAATCGGATTTGGTTCGTGCCTATCGTCACTACCATTTCAGTCTTTCCTTCCTCAACCTCCTTCTGGCTGGCGGTACACTCGAAGATTGCCAGGCGTTAGTCTTCCTCCTTGCGTTCACACGAGGCTTCACCCGTCCTGGCCCGGCATACATCTTGTCAAAGATTACCACTGCAACAATCTTTGAGCTCCGTCTCAATCGTTCGCTCAAGAAACAACATGAGCGTGCGGGGACACCCCTCAACGTCCTCGAAGATGAGATGCGTAAGCGAGTCTTTTGGGTCGGCGTCTCAATTGATGTCGGCATCTCCGCCAAACTTAACCGACCAATTGGTGTCCTCCCATCTGACTACGATGTTGAGTACCCAGCACGAATCGAGGACGAATACATCACCGAGGGAGGGTTCACACAGGAGCCATTGCCTCCAAACTCGGACGAGCGATGCTCCTTCGATGTTGTCTTCGGGCTGATAAAGTGCGCCGAGTTTACCATTGAAATCCACACAAAACTATACAGTGCTGAGAAACCACCAAGTGATGAGTACCAACCCTTTGTGGATTACATGGAGGCTCAGATGACAAGTTGGAAGGACAACTTGCCCCCGCACATGAAGTATGACCCGGGGAACCAAGACATCGTTGGTCGGATGCAAGCAGGAAATCTCATGCTTTGGTACAACGAGTAAGTCACTTCCCACAAACTATAGTCGCACTCCTATTGCGTCGTGGTTACTAATAGGTGTATGAATTAGATTACGCATCCTCCTTCGACATCCTTCTCTAAACCTTTCAATTTCCCCGAGTTTGAGCAGTGATAACTTGACGATCTGCGTTGAGTCTTCACGTACCATCCTTGAGATGACGGACTTGCTCCGACATGAAAACAACCTCGATACTGCATGGTATGCTACTAGTGTCCCTCTACTAGCCTGCATGACCATCCTCTTCGCTGTCTGGGAGAAGCGCGAGACGGTGACACAAGCAGAGATCGCACGAGTAAAGGCAGATATGGACCTAAGCGTTAGTGTCATGAAAGACTTCGGAAGAATGAATGGTACGGACCCCGCCCTTCTCATTATTATTATCATTATTATTTCTTTGGTTTCGATTACGCCTCTAACACCTTCGCGTCGCTCCTTTGCGATAATGACTAAACAAATAGCTATAGGATCCAATAGCAAACTCGGCGACATAATCCTCTCCCTCACCGACGCCACTATGAAAATGCTCCGCGAACGTCACGGAGGCAGGCTCGCTATCAGCGGCTCGAGCAGCGCATCAAACTCCCACAATGCCCCACCCGCTAAACGCCGTACAAGCCTCAATGCGAAGACATTCGCACCACCGACCACCCATGACATTCAGCAATCAGCTATCCCACATATGTCAAATCTAAATAAACACTATACCTACCAACCGCCGCGCACGGAACAGCATATTCCGTCCAACGCTCAGGGTCCAATATATGTGGATCCAAACATCAACGCTATACCTCAAATCAATCACGTACCTATCCACCCAGTGACTTATGCCGATACATCAGTCCATTCCGCAGCTACTGCTCTTGCAGCAGCGGCTCACCAACATCACCAGCAGCAGCAGCAAGCACAACAGCAACAGCAACAGCAGCAACAAACCCAAGCGCAGCACCATCAGCCGTACTTTATTCCACACACTACCGCCGCCGATACCTCTAGCTACTGGTACGGCGGTGCGCCTGAAAGTTGGAAGGAGTATCTTACCCAGATGACCAGTTTGGCCGGTGACTCGCAGGGCTTTCCAGCCATGGCGCTCATGAGCCTCGGTCAACCGGGTAGAGGTGACATGGATGGGACGTGGGGGTTTATGAACGTTTACGATTTTGAGAGCACGGGGAACTAAAATGAGGTTACAACGGAAAAGGGGGTATCGTAACTCAGGGGTAATGGAAAGACAACAGAAAAGAAAAGTTACTAATGGTTTTGGACGATATATATCTATATATATCCACATATATTAAAATGTTAATCATTATCATTCTTGCATGCATGTTGAAAAAGGGGAGGGGGGTGGACTGGAGGAAGGGTTTGGAACACAGCACTAACTGGCGGTGGATTTGCATTTTTACTTTCTTACTTATGAACTTTTTTTTTTTTTTTTGGCAAAGCTTGTGCGTGTTTTTTACATGTACATGAGCGATTGGAACTAATATGGGTATATATTAGCGTGTAAGATAAGTATATGGGAATATCCTTTTGTCCGTTTTTCTACATGTTGTTTCTTTTCAAATTATATAAGCGCAGGAAAGAGTTTATTATTAGGGACTTCCTTCATTATGGGTATTTCGGTATGGTCTAACCTGGTGGCTTATTCTTTTTTGTTTCTCCTTCTTCTCTGTACTGGCTTGCGAATCCAAAAAAGGCTGCATGTAGCGTGTTTTTGGTTTCGGTCTTTTTGTCATCGATTGAGGACGTACATACACATAACTCAATATAATAGCTATCTAACTATTTCTCCACCTTGAATTCGAATTTAAATTCTTGTTTAGACACAGTTCGCACAAGCTTTTAGTGTGGGCCCAACAACTTTGATGTCAAAAGCTTGTCTGTGAACTATGAAGGGCATTAAGATGAACCGAAGCTTACGTATTGGCGCATCAGCCCTGCGGCTGAAACTCGGTTTGTAATTTCGATACTTACCTGGATGTAACGCTAAGGAGAGAGGAATTGGAAGCTTAAACACTGGTCGAGGTTTGATTGGTGCATTCCGACGGCCGTACGTGGTTGGGCGTAACGATATAGCAGGAAAATATTGGCTTCGAAAGCGGTGGATGAACACGAGGCCACGACCAAAGGAATGTGAATGGTCATGAACTTGATTAAGAGGCCTACACGGGATCCAGATGGACTTTTAAGGCTAGGCTGACCTAATCAACGTTTTCGAAATCTCACGCCACTTTTGAGGACTGGGAACGAGACTATTTTGAGGAGTAGTCAAGCAGGTTTTCGGACGTGTGTATTGCATTGCAATTGGTGCGGGAGAAATATTTAGCATGTGCATTGCGGTCGACGTCTCACAATAACGTAGGCCGTTTTCCGTTTCCGGTTTGTTTCAAATAATCCCAGAGATGGTGGGCGGTCAGCAGGTCTTCCTCTAGTGGTAGTAGAACGTACATGTATCATTTTGTATAAACTCACCAATAAAGGTACGGCTACTTAGAATTATGCATATGCAAAATGAGGATTGTGCATGTGCATATATATAGTCAGACAGAGCCGCCTCGGAATGTGCAAGTTATCTCGCGAACCAAATGCTGCTGCGAGTGTGCGCAAGTTCGAATCGAATCAGATACCTAATCATATGATCATGAAAAGTACTCAAGATTAGGATTCGAGGCTATCAACGTTGCAACCTACCTCAATATTATGCTGTCGGCTCCCGAGCTACGTATGCCCGCATAATTGTACAATATAGGCTCCCGAAGTTGAATTCAGACCTACAGTTATAATCTCGACCAAGTTAGAACGATATCGGTCAACATCCAAATAGCTGTGCGAAAGCTCTTGTAATACAGCGCCGCTGATATTAATTAGAAGTTAGGAGTAGATGATTTCCTTCCGAATATCCGGCATTAGGCCTAAACGCCATCAGTCGCCTCAAATTATATAATAAATCGAGTATACACGTGTTAAGGCGAAAGCCCTATTTAGCATAGGAGTACCATGAACATGTTATAAGCGACAAGTGGACAGCTGTAGGCGCAGTATCAGTTCCAATATGAATCAGAAATAGCAATCGTTGGTATTTCACTTTTATAATTTGAGGATGGGAATATATCGACCCACTCGCAGCCCCTCAGCTAGAGAAGGTTGGAAAGAAAGTTTAAACCGAAACCTAGTAGTACATAGTATATTTTTTAGGCTTAGAAATCGGCAGGTATGGACTCCGAAGAAGCCTTAAGTTTTCCCCCGCTCCGCCATCCATAAAACTCTTTTTTGATATAATCGTCCTTTTCCTATGGGCGACAGCCTCTTCCACCGTCATCGATTTCGTTTCTACAGAACAATACCCAAGGACCATCTGGAACAACTCCTCAGGAAGTTCCCCCAACCTTCCAATACCGCGGAGCATTTTCTCAAAGTGGCCCGGCTGTTGGGGTAGGACGCCTCGAGTCGTCGGGAGCTATTGAATGTGTATGAAAAGGAAATGGGTTAGCCGGTACGAAATTTGAATTTATGTGGATGTACAGAATATGCATGTGTGGAATTTGAAAAGGAGCAGTTGGCCGGGGTAAGTTAGAATGTCGTGTTATTTTACCATTTTCTTAGTATGTTCGTCCAGCGGATCGCACAGATGGAAAAATAGCATTTTTAGGTGCCCTGGTTTTGATTTGTCCTTCAATTCGAAATCCCGAATCTCCTGTTGATATAGATTTGGGAAAACAATTGCACGGTTCTCCTAATAGATTTGAAGACGAATGAATTAGACCAATTGACAAAGCGTTAAACCTCCCAAGGCAGCGATAATGCTCAGTGGGAAGAAAAGAAAACCAAAGAGCATCCATTTCTTATAAAGTGACCTCGTGGGTAGTAGAGTGGGGGTTTGAATAACCTTCATCAAAGTGTCGCCAATTAGTCGCTTGATAAGGCGGTCGAAGACAATGTCTTCTATCTCGTCTCCATTAATACTACTTTCCGCCGTCATCCACCTGAATTTCTCCCATTTGTCTGGATGGAGGTCTCGGTGGCTGAGTCTAATCGAGGGATTCGTGATGTTTTCTTGTGCGTAAAGGTATACTCCCGTAGCAACAATGCGTTCTTTCTATTATGTTTCGTCGTGTTTTACAATTGTTAGCTAGAGGTTAATACTTTTACAGTCCATAGATCCAGAGATGCTTCAAAGCGTATTCTGGATTAATCGGAATAAATAGAGGATGACACAAGTATCGCAAGTGTCCCCGCAAAAAAAGGAACAGAGGGGAAAAAAAAAAGACAGAAAGAAGGATGCATAATTGGGGGTGAGTTTGAGTACAGAACCTACCTGCATACCATACAAATCAGGTTCGTAATCACCATCAAGACAGACTGGATGTTCAGGCGTCAACTTGGTTTCCACCATTCTCACAACAACCTTGACGGTTTTTCCCTGTAGCTTCTCCGAAGATGCAACATCCGGGGCGGTCCACGGATCCATGAATTTCTCTTTATCAATTATGGGATTCTTTTTAGATTTACCCTTACCGCCGGGGGCGTATTCATCGTCGTCATCGTCGTCATCGTCGTCATGATGGTAGAAGTAGCTTTCAGGAAAATAATTGAAATCCCAAACAGCGCGCTTTCTTTCCCACCCGCAATTCTCAAGGTCTGCTAAAGCATAATCAAATAGCGGCACCATATTCGTGAATATCCTTTCCAGTATTGGGTGGAATAGTAAATCTGGGCCTTGCAATGTTAAATTATTGATGTATGACAAAATCTTCGTTGAATTATTGTTTTCTGAGATCTGAAATTCGGAAGGTAACCAAACACCAGTATAAATGAAGCCGATCGGGTAGGGTAGTGAGGACGCTTGCGGTGTAATCCATTCGGGGATTTCGGGAATTTTTGTCTTTCCGGGGACGTTAGCGTACATATATGGGTCGAGGAGGTCTCGAGTCATATGGCTCGGAGCTGGGTCAGTCGGCCAGCCTCTTTCTTCGTTTGGGGTATTTTCGAGGATTGAGACAGCTAGAGGTTTCTTGTTAGCGTCCGAGTTATGGGCTGGCCCGACATCTTAAAAGATGAAGGATCCCCTCGGAAGATAAGATAATAACGGCATATACATATTGAATTTGCAGAAGTCCGAAAGGAGGAGCATTTGCGTATAGTATATGTGGATATAGAAGACGAAAAATTTACTAACCGTCACACAGCCTCTGCCTCCAAACCTCATCCAGCACACCATCCATCCTCCACACTCCATCGATATCCGGTTCGACCCCTTTATACTCCGGAGGCAAAGTTTCAATGAAGCATTTATACGCTTTCAGTTCTTTGAGCATAAAGGTAATATCATGCCGGGTCTTTAAATAATCGTCCACATGAGGATCCAGCTTCCTCAACCGCTCGATGAATCCCTTGGTAAGATTCTTGGTGATAGTTGCAGTCCAGTTTGGCTCCTCGCGGTAGCGCCGTGACAGGCATAGTAGGGCGTCTTCTTTTTTAGAAGGGTATCTTGCTGGGAATTCAAAGTCTTCGTCTGAGGGGTGAGGGTAGCAGCGCTTTTTCATGCTGCTGTTTGGCATGGTTGCATTGGCTGGCCGGAAAGGTTGCTTGTGGTATTTTTACGGAATTGAGCCGTTCTATTATCGTCGGGGAAAGAAAAAGATATTGGTTATATCGATATAACAGCTTACGTCTTCGAATGCTTTGGATCGCCTAAATATGAGTGTTTTTAGGGCAAATAGGTAGATCATTACGTAGAGAGGGTTTTATCGCGACGGCTGCGGAGAGGAATAACTCGAATGAATAAACTTAGCATTTCATTTTTGATTGATCGGAGTACGGTATCATATGATCATATCTACCACCCTTCGAGCCATTCTAAGATAGAGTCTAATATGGCCCAATGTGAAACTGATCGATACCTGTCGAGTCTTAATTTTTTTTATTCTCCCTCTGATATTTGGTTCGAGCTAGGATTCAGAAGAGGATATTGAGCAAATCGTGACATTAAAAGAAAAGTAATAATAAACCATGCAAGCCTGAAAATAATCGCAAACGTAAAAGATTCCTTGGAAAATAAAATACTTGCGACCCCGTCTCTTCTCTTATGTCAAGTTAACCCAAATAGTTTTCCAAGCTGCTTTCTTTTCACAAAATTTCGATCTTACGAGGCCCAGCTTTACTTGTTTGAATTAAAACCCGCGCTCCATCACAGCCCACATCTTCTCATCCATCTTATCAGCGCACATTTTAGCCTTTTCGACGGTGATGACATTCCCGATACAATACCCCAGAATCGACTGGAAAGCGCTTTCAGGAAGTTTGCCCAGTTGCTTCGTATCTCGAAGGATTTTCTCGAATTGCCCTGGTTGCTGTGGGGGTACTGTTCGGGTCGTTGGGAGCTGTGGGCGAGTTTTTGCAGATTTTGTTAGATTTCGGTTGGATATAATATGCGAAGAAGGAATGGTTTTTTTTTTACCTTTCTGGTAGTCTCGTGTGCTGGATCGCATAGATGGAAGTAGAGGAGTTTTATAAAGCCCGGTTTCTTTTTGTCCTTTAGTTGGAATGGGCAGATGTTTTGTTCGTATAGATTCGGGAAGACGATGGCGCGGTTTTCCTATACATATATCAAACGAAATCCCATTTATGGTTCAAGATTTGCCCGGTGGGGTAATATAAACTAACCTTCATCAGAGTAGTCCCGACATCTCGTCTGCTGGGAGCTATACCGGCCGCATCGGTATAATACATATTCCCATCGGATGGAAATCTTTCGAATTCATCTTGGGCAAAATTGTAGTTACGACGCTTGAATGCAATCGATGGAGTCGTTACGTTTTCTTGGTCGTAGAGGTATACCCCCGTTGCGACTATGCGTTCGTTCTACACCCCCTCCCAAATTTGATATCGATTGTTTCATTATTAGCAAATCGTTCGAGGGGTTATAGAAACGACAATAATAACAAACCGGGGGAATTACACATACCGCCATCCCATCCACATGCCTACTATCATCCCGATAAAGAGGATCTTGGGGTACCAATTTAACCTCCTCCATCCTCACAACAACCTTAACCGTCTTCCCCCGCAGCATTCTCCCCGTCACGATCTTTGGCGGGGTCCACGCCTTCTCAGCAGGGCCAGGCATGCCATCCTCGTCATCAGAGTAGTAATCCCCTTCCATGGTGAAACCTACCGCCTTCCCACACCTTTTCCTCTGCCACCCTTTCCCCGCCAGATCTGCGAGGGCGTGGTCGAACAGAGGCACCATTTTCATAAACACCCTTTCGAAGATGGGATGGAATAAAACATCTTGACCCGGCAACGTCAAATTATTGATATATGACGAAATCTTACAGTTCCCGTTTTCCGAAATCTTGAATTCGGAGGGGAGCCAGCAGCCCATTCTATCTTGACCGGTTTTGTACGGTGGACGGACGGATATGAGGTTGAATTCACCGTTTTCGAGGGAGGTGGTTAGGTTGTAGAGTATGGGGTACATGTAGGGATTGAGGAGATCACGGTATTGTTGCTTTGAAGGGTCGATGGGCTTCGCTGCTGGCCAACCTCTTTCTTTGTTCGGGGTGGTTTTGAGGGTTGAGACGGCTGTTGCGCCAGTTGCTTTGTTAGCTTTCGTCATATATCCACACTAGGTAGTAGCTATGGTATTCTAAACGAGAAGACATAGTTCTGCCTGGGGAAGGGGCTTAAACCCATAATGACAGCTACCTTACGAAACCAACAACCGCATGAAAGTTATAAACATTCAAAGAGAAAGGAACAAACTGGAAAAAGCAATACTAACCATCCTTCAACCCCCCCCTCAAAGCCTCACCCAAAACCCCATCCATCTTCCAAACCGCATCAACCCCAGGCTCAATCCCCTCAAACTCCGTCCCCTTCAACCCTTCAACGTACTCTCTATACCCCCCCAACTCTCTATAAAAAAACTCAACATCACCACCCCTCAAAAACCCAACCAACAAATTCGCATTCTCCCTCGCCCATTCCGCGATATCCTTACTACTAGAATCAGCAAGGATTGTCGTCCAATTTTCTTGCTCGCGGTAGAGGCATGACAACGTGCGGATTGTGGTTTCCACAGCTGTTTGGAAGGGATTCGTTGGGAGGCGAGGTTGCCGTCGAAGGGGTGGGGGTAGATTGGACGGCTTGATGCCATGGCCGACTTAATTCGTATACACTGCGAGTGTATGTGCTTTGTGGTATTTTGTGAGTTGTCAGACACGAAGCCTGTATGTTTAAGTTATGAGGTGCAAATTATTCTTTTTGCACGACGGCGATTTATTCAGTGGGGGTTGAAGAGAAGAGAAGAGAAAGGAAAGGAAGTCAGTAGAAAAATGGAGGGTTTATATAAAATCCAGTGTTTTCTCTAAGGGCAATCGAAAGCTCTAGGCAAAGTACTGAATCCTCTGCAAAACAGCTATACTAATGAGTGCCTGAATGTTGACATGCATATGCATATTCTATATGCCCTCCTAGTCTAGAAACAAGACGGGTGCTGAGCGATGCCCTCCAAGCTCTGGGAACGAGACTACCCCAATTGCAAGCTCTAAATCTATAGATCTTTGCTCCAAATGCAAAGATAACCTCGCGGAAACCAGAGGTCTCAAACCCCAAGCTTCAAAGCTTTAAAGCGCTATGCATAGCCAACGGTTGGTCTGGTAAAGTAAGACGGGCGTGAGTTCAGCCAACGGTTAGCCGCAGGTTCCTCCCGCCACTAGTTTATATATACAATCCTTGGGTTTTTGTCCCCTTCTTGATATATATCAATACTTAACAACTGAAGCTAAGCTACTTAAGTACCTAGGTACCTACTCAAGTATAAGGACCTAGCTCAAGCAAGTACTCACCAACTTACAAAACCACAGTCCGCGCGTATTGACCCATTTCCATTTAAATTGGACGAAATACTACGACTGACATACCCCAACCGCTCCAGGCCGGGGGCGGCTAACTCCAACCATAACTCTCATTTCGTAGAGATACCTACCGATATCGACCTCCCAAAGTGAACACCACCCAACTTTACAATGTCACCAACTTACAACCGCAGCTTGTCTCGTAAACCAGAGTTGGCCGAAGACCGCAGCCCCACTTCCTTACATTCAAGATAACGCGTTCTGTCCATAGGCGACATTTATATCATTAGTTAATACCTAGGCATTAACTCAAGGCACCAGCACAAAGGATTATAATAATCCAAGTATAATAATAAGGGTATATATATCTAAATGCACCCATCGGCCACCCCATCGCACAAAAAGGGTATACCACAAAAGTCTCACACAAGAGAACGAGAGTGTGAAAAAGATACTATGACGAATAGTATATCCCACCCCAAAACCCAACCAAAAAAAAGCATGCTATGCCACCGCATCATCATTCACCCCCGTAAAGAAAAAAGGAAGTCCCCATTAATATAAATTATAGAAAAAGAACCAAAAGCCAAAAAAGAGAAATGAACATCCTAGTTTGCCCTCGTCATCGTCAACCCAGCAGGTGCAGCTCCGTTCCCAACGGCAGGTGTACTACTCCTCGTCGGCGCGGTACTCCTATTATGCTGCATATGCGACCTGACTAAATGTCCCGCTGCCAGTGCAGAGCACAAACTCAGTTCTCCGGCTAACACAGCTCCGGCTACGATTCTTGCTAGTCGCTGCGAGTTGGTGCCCGGTGTTGTCGGATGGGGTCCACGGACACCTAGGAGGTCGAGCATTGCGCCTTGTGGTTCGAGGATCGTGCCACCTCCGATTGTGCCAACTTCGATCGAAGGCATGGAGACGGAGATTTGGAGGTCGCCGTTACCTGGGGTTCTGGAATGGATGTTAGACAAAGCTAATGATAAGGAAGAGGAGGGATACGTACTTTCTCATAACCGTAATACAATTGGCACTCTCAACAACCTGAGCTGGGTCCTGTCCTGTAGCCAAAAAGACCGCGGCAACAATATTTGCAGCATGGGCGTTAAATCCACCAACGCTACCAGCCATGGCAGATCCGATGAAATTCTTGGAGATATTCAATTCGAGTAAAGCGTCTACGGTGATCTTGAGCGTTTTCTCAACAGTTTCCCGGGGGATGATGGCTTCAGCAACAACACTCTTTCCACGGCCTTCGATCCAGTTGATAGCAGCAGGTTTCTTGTCGGTACAGTAGTTTCCAGAGACAGAAATGATCTCCATATCATCGAAACCAGCGTCGTTTGCCATAACACTAAGAGCGTGTTCCACACCCTTGGAAATCATGTTCATGCCCATGGCATCACCAGTGGTAGTCTTGAAACGGATGTAGAGGTAGGTACCAGCGAGAGCACACTTGATGGTTTGGAGCCTTGCGAATCGCGAAGTAGAGTTGAATGCGTCCTTCATGACCTTTTGACCTTCCTCGCTGTCCAACCAAAGCTTAGCAGCTCCGGCGCGGGCGAGGGATGCAAAGCTAACGCAGGGTCCACGGGTCATACCGTCACCGGTGATGACGGTTGTAACACCGCCGCCAGAGTTGATAGATTTGCAACCACGGTGGGTAGAAGCGACAAGCACACCTTCAGTAGTAGCCATGGGGATCCAATAGCTCTCTCCATCAATAACGAGAGGGCCGGCAACACCAACTGGAAGGGGGAGGTATCCGATGACATTTTCGCAGCAAGCGCCAAGAACACGGTCGTAGTCGTAGTGTGCTTGCGGCAGTTTCGATTCAGCGAGGTATCGCGAGTTAACAATGGTGGACTTGGTACCAGCAACAACCTTTCGGCGGATGGCGACTGCACGAGAAGTATCCCCCAAAGACTTTTCCAAAGAGTAGATGGGCAGCTTTCCAACTTGGCAAAGACGTAGAACCTCGGTATCGGTAAGTTCCTTGGGAGTGGACTTCAAGATGCTGAGCAAAACGTTGATATCAGCCCTGTCGCCAGTAGGCCTCTCAACTGGTGGTTCGGTGTTGATAATCTCAGGAATTGGAACGGAGACAGTTGGTGGGGGTGGTGGAGGCATAGCCTTCTCAGGAGCGGGAACCTCAACCTCGCCAACATGGGTGTCTTTAACACTCCATCTTGCAGCATTGAAGAGGTATCCGTTGAGCACAATACTCATTGCCAAGACGACGAAGACCCATTTGCTAAGAATTGGATCCTCGAGGCTCTTGAGCAGACTTTGCATGACACGAGAGCCGACGGCGTCTTCAGTGAAGAGGTTGGAGTTTTGCTGGTTGGCTGGGAATGGGAGTTCGGCGTCATCGTGAACGACAGATCGGAAGACGATGGGGTGAAGAACTTCAACGATAGTACCGGGGACGGCGGTTTGAGCGATCGATTCAAGGCCTCGCTTTGCGACGGAGAGGGCATTAAGCTGGCTTGGAGACATAGGTGTCACAACGGACTTGGCGGTGTGATCCCTGAACGGAAGAATGACGGTATTGAAAATGTTGACGAGGAAGAAACATGTGACAGAGAGGACCTTGAATGCCTTGATATTGCTATCCTTAATTCTTCGTCCGAAAATGTTTGTGGTCTTATCCTTCGATAGTTCGTCATCAGCGATTAGATTTCCATCTTTATCGATGACCTTTGGCCACTCGTTCTCACGAGCGACGCTCTCTGCGACCCGTCGGCTGACACCATCGTCTTCCAAAGCTTTACGAAGAGCAACGTGCCTCTTGATACGATTGATCTCAAGCTTGACGGACAAAATCGCAGTGTAGAAGGTGAAGAGAAGAATGCAGTCGAAGAAAAGGATCCACAGAGCAAGGAAACAGAACCTGCGGAAGCCTCCCTGGATGCTGGAAGCAGCTCCGAGGGCCAAGATGGCAATCTCGATAACGAAATCTCTTACGATCGAGAAACCAACTTGCTTGACGGCTTCGCTGACGGCAGTTTGAATGCTAGTCGCCTTATTTCTGTCTTGGTTCTGGATAGCCTTGCGTCTTTGAGCTGCCGATGCCTCGAGAACAGCCTTGGTGAGAATGATCGGCTTTTCGAACCCAACGATGACGACAAGGAATGGAAGTCCCTCGGATAGCAAGATCAAGTTGATTGGCACGCCGAGCCTGTGGGTTGTGAAGCAAGCGAAAAAGAAGGCAAATCCGGAGGAGAAGAGAACAGTTGTGGCGAGCCAGAAGTTGGAGCCAAGACGTCTCATGGACAGGAACAAGGATACGAAGGTCGAGTGCATGGAGAGGTACCCAAACGCCATAATCGCAATATCAAGCGACTCAGCATTCTAAAAGAAATATTAGATTTGCTGTTACTCATATAAGCTAGAATTAAGAGAAATGAAGTACCTTGATCAAAGTGGTAAAGCTCTCCCAGCTGTTTTTGACCCAGCCAACAAGTCCGAGGGCCGACAAGCTGTTATCAGAAATATTCTTTCCACCAGCTTCGTTGGCGACCCAGTAAACCTGCTGCTCATTAGGCAGCTCCTCGGCATCAATAGCATTCCCAGTGGAGATGACACCGACTTGCGACAAGAAAGAGGTAGTTTCCTCATAGGGGACGGAGAATGCGAGACTGTTTGACGAAGTAACCGGTAAAGATGTGGCAGCAGATTTAGCAGAGACGTTTGATGGTGGAGCAATGTTTTGATGTTGTTGAGAGGGTGGGAAGCTCAGTGTGACCAGAGATAGTCTGGAAGCAGCTCCAGATTGCTGTTATAATCCCCAATTCGTTAGCCACTGTTTTTCTTATCACCACCAACATTTCTAATCACAACAAGGAAAACAGTTTGGTCTGTTCTTTTTCAAAATTAGGGGATGTGAGAATTAGAGAAGCATACCCTCAGTCCATTGACCTCTTCCCAATCGCCCTTCTGGCTCAATTGCACAGTAGCAGCACCATTCAAAGCAGTCTTGGTCCAATCATTAGACCTGGAACCTCCAAAGCCCCATCCCAGACCGTCGTCGCTCCGAGGCTCGAACAAGCTGACTTCCAGCAAAGCGACATAGGTGGCCGAAGCGAGCAATGCAATGGCGACAATGGTGTGCACGGGGTGTGCAGTTGCTCTTTTTGACAACGGGGAGAACAGAGGCGTGAAAGGGTCCGGAAAGCCCTTTGGAGGCCCCGAGGGCAGGAGATGAGTTGGTATAATCATCTTTTTTTGCTCAACCTGCTCCTGGAGGTTTGCAGCTCGGATGCTGCTTTTACTTCCAGTGCTCGGTGGAGGAGTAGTGTTACTCTCAGCGAATCGACCAAGCTTTGGTGATGTGGTACAATTGACGTCGGTTGGTCAATTGTCGTGTGGGTTTTCGTGTGTGGTGTTGGTTCCGACGTCGTTTGTTGTTGTCGCCCTTTCGTCCAAAGAAAAAAAAAAAAAAAAAAAGGGTTTCGCCGGCCGACGAGAAGTTCGTCCGTTCCGTTCGGAAAGCGATGTTGAAACACCGGGAATTGAAACCAGGTCGAGTTTTTTTTTTTAACCTCTTTCCTTATGAGTGGCTGTTGAAAGCCGCGAAGTGAACCACCACCAAAAAGAAACGACGACAGAAGAGAAAGAGAAAGAGAGAAAGAGAGAAGGGGAGAAGGTAAAAGTAAGTCAGGGAGAAAGAAGACGGGGAAATTGGATCTTCTTTTTCCTAAAATAAAAAAATAAAAAATAAAAAAAGATTATCGAGGAACGATATTCGCTCAATCGCTGGCTAACAGGCTGGCTAGCTCTCCTTATCGAAGGGGCTCCACTGTTATTCCCACTAGTAATATAATAACTACAGAAAACAGACAGCTCAGAGATGGCCAAAGCGAGGAGCTTCACCCGAACAGCTTCAACGAGAAATGCAAGAGAGCTCGAGATGTGACGGGGCTTCTGTCCTCGGCCTTTTCAACTGGGGTTTGTGGCCAATGACACGGCCGCCGATGCACCTTTTTCCGCGCTTACGTTCTCGTTCAACAGTAACTGAGCCAACATGCACGGTCGGGGACCCTGACTGACTTACTTGGTAACTAGCTAAATACTTGGTAGGCTAGAAACTGTTGACCTGCTCTGCTCGGTTGCCCGGATTCCGAGGGTAAGCTGCAGCTGACCGGGTTCCTGCTGTCCCCGTCCGCAACTCAGCCAACACAAGGCTCAGCTTAGCAACAACACAAAGACACAGGAACAAGAGCGCTGGCAATGATGCTGCGGAGATGATTGTGAGCATGTCGTCACGTCGCTGCACCGCCCTTAATATACCCAATATAATATCCCTCTCATATTCCGCTTGGTAGGCGGTAACCACATATAGTGTTATACCGCCTATCGGTGCTGCATATTATATCATATCGTATCATCGATCACACTGCATATCTTATATCCCACAGCCAGAACAGCATTCCGACGGAGAAGCTCGTGTGAAGTCATCTCTATCCCATCTTTCTCTCCATTTCTCTCCCCTTCCATAGACGTATACCGTGCAGAAATCATGCAAAATACAGGGTCCAGTTGGAAACCTCGCTAGTTCCAAGTTATCAAAGAATCCAAGAAGATGCATGATATTCAAATTCCAAGATCGGTGGAACCGTATTGGTTGGACCCTGCATACCTCTCTCTTATGTAATTACAATAATCCAATTCGAAGCGAAGGTTGGGCCCTGTTGGATGCACATACCTCCAGTAGCCGAGTTGGATTCTTCCGTGCCGTAGACGAGGACCTCCAACGATGTCTACAATTCTTCACTGTATACATGCGATTACCGTATACGTATACCTCTAGTCTGGGATATACCTCGAATTAACGCGAATCCTGCATTACACTGTCACAATCTACGGAATTCCATAATTTAGGAATGTAAACTCTATCCCAATCCACCCAATCCCCAATCCACCCAATCCCCAATCCCCATCCCGTCCGTCTACAAGTATAATGTCATATCTGCCGCATGCCATCTACAAGTATCTTTCCTCCAGCCTGGCTGCCGACGAGGGCTGCCGATTAAGCCGCTGATATAGTTATATCAAGAACCAGACATCAAAGCAGACCAATAAGCCAACAATGCCAACTTCTCCGATGCCGTAATCGAATATACCTTCTCTCGATTTCCTTTCAGCCTTATATCACTACCTGCATCAAAGGAAACCATCCACGTGCTCTAAAATATTCACCCTATAATCATGAGCTTAGTCGATTACCGCTATCAAGCAAGTTATCTTCAACCGGCATGCCGAAACTATCACCCCGTTAGCCGGCCCGGTAGAAGGAAGCTACATCTAACCGCCCTCGATCCCGATGACTTGCATCTTACGTCTATACACACCTCCCATGAATCGGAAATATCCGGATAAACCAAATATCATGAGGAAATCCACTTCATTTTCCTCACAAAAAAAATCTAAAAAAAGGTATAGACATGAAAGATTAAAAAAAGCAACGCCGAATGCAAGTGATTCCATAGCAAGATATCAAAATGTGAAAAAGGGTGTTCATCACACTTTTGTTCTCTTTTGTTTCTTTTTCTTCTTTCTTTCTTGTGGTAGTTGAGGAGAAGAGGGAGTTGGATTGTTTTTTTGATATTAGAGGTTTTTTTAATGGTAGACCCGGCTAGGTGGAAGGTAGATAGAAAGAGCGGGGGATCCAGGCCGATTCGGATATACATATTTTATCGATCCTTTGGAAAAGTTCCTTTCCATTCCCCAGTTGTTATCCTTTCACCCATCCCTTATCACCCCTCCCTCCATCCTTCCAGCTCCTTCCAAGGGCCATATTCTCTTCGTGGGAGTATGTGACTTTGTATCGATGAATAAAAAGATCATTAAGTCGTAATAAAAAAGTAATAATATCCTCCACCCCTCATCCCCCCTCCAAAAAAAAGAAATAAAAAAAAATAAAAAAGAAAAAAAGTGTCGTTCCACCATCATTAAACCCTCCCCTTAAACCACCAGCTTAACGCTGCCTTGTAGCCGTCCAAACATTCTTCAAAAGCCCATCCCGCTGAGCAAGTCGATTGAACGAATCATCAGCCTCACCGCGAGACCTGACGAATCCGCAGAGAGCGTAGGTGATGTGTTCGCCAGTAGCACGGCCGTTCTCGTCGACCTTGGCGACAGAGATCTGGACGGAGGCGTGGTCCTTTGCCTTGATGATTCGGTTGGTGGCCGAGCACTTGCGGGGGACGTAGCTGGTTTATATTAGCTTTTATTTCCTCATTTTATATCGATTATATGGGGAATACGAACAGGTCGACGAGTTGTCCTTGATCGTTTTCCATTTTTGCGGATTGTAGGTTGTTTTAACCGGTGGGGTTTTAGTAGGGGGTGATGAGTTCGGTACGTCGGTGGATGAGGCTGATTTCCGTTGAAGCTTGAAGCTTTTTGAAGATAGTAAAAAAACCGATTATAGAGAGATTATTTGTGGTTGGTTCAAGAAAAGAAATGAAAGAAAGAGGAAAAGGGAAAAAAAAGTGAAAAGGCAGTCACAAGAAAACGGGAAATTTTGGGAGGCGACAAACGTGTGTTGTTCCATACAACACATCTTGAATCTATGAATTGGGTTTAGTTCTTTATATTAGTCCGAATTGGGAAATTTCTGGAAATATTTATTTTGGAGGCGAAAATGCAACAGTTCAACTCATAAACTTGTCTTATTCCTCGAAACTATCTTATTCCTTCATAAACTGTATTTGACTACGTATACAGGCTGCAGATAGTTGCAGAAAACAGCTTCAAACATCATTTATGCCGGGTATACCCCCTCAGATACAAATTTGCGCTCAACCCGTCTAGCAATATCGATAAGCAATACCAAGCTAGATTCAATTCAACAAGCCGACCAATATCACCACCATACTATGCTACCCCATGTATAAGTCTAGAAAATACCTTACCCGACACTGTACGGTGTGACATATATCTTGCAATACTATCCTTAGTACCGCAGTAGGCTACGTATACTAATATCGCCCTATAGAAGTCCGATGCCAGAATGCGTAGCTCTAACTCCTTTCCCTTGGCTAGCGCTGTAATTGAATCTCAAAAGATTGCCAGCTTATAAAGTTGACATCCTTGGGAACTAGGTTGATATGTCGTGAATTACTGCGCAGGAGACAAATTTCTATCGTAAAATTCGGTCCTATAGTTAAGTTGTGGATGGAAATTATATTTTTATGATTTCATGGCGATAGCGTGCTTTGGCTTCAACCCAGAGCTATATATATCAGGACCAGCTAGATCTTCTTGGTCTCGGACACAAATCTGGGGTCGACCTTATGCGATATTGAAATCTCTTTTAAACAATCGATATCGTTAAAAGTGTACACCGGAGATCCTCGTCTCGACGCTGGACGGTGTGTTTGAGAAACCCCTATAGGCCTATATATGCCAAAAAAATAAAAATCTCATTCTGAGTTATAGATATGCACCGTTTGTCACAGGTGAAGCAAGGGGTCTCGATCTCTAAAAAACCAAAACCCCTGGTCGGGCGCCCGCCATTCACCACGGCAGGTAGCGTCAGTTCATTTGTGTGTTGCCTGTTACACTTGTTACACAGAGCCAATTCGACGTCACCGAACGTGTGCTTATCGACATCAACTTACACATATCGAATCTCTCCGCGTGGACTTCACACATACTAGGTATATATCTTCGAATTCAGCCTCCCCAATCCCCCCCAATTCCGTCACAATGCCAAACCTCGTCGTCCTCGGCGGCGGCGAAAGCGGCGTGGGAACCGCAATCCTAGCCCAAAAACGCGGGTACACCGTCTTCCTCTCCGACTCCTCCAAACTCAAACCCACATACTCCCAAACCCTCCTCTCCCACCACATCCCCTTCGAAGACACCACCCACACCACCCCGCAAATCCTCTCCGCAGACATCGTAATGAAAAGCCCCGGTATCCCCGATACAGCACCCATAGTCCAACTCCTCCTAAACCAGGGAACCCCAGTAATCTCAGAAATCGAATTCACATCAACCCTCTCCGCCGCTCCCACAATAGGAATAACAGGCTCGAACGGGAAAACAACTACAACACTGCTAACCCACCACCTTCTAACCACCGGCGGTCTCCCCGTCGGTATCGCCGGTAATATTGGAAAAAGCTACGCTCTGCAGGTCGCAAATTCATCCTTTCCGTCTTACGTGCTGGAATTATCTAGTTTCCAACTCGACGGGATAGTAAACTACGCTCCTCATATCGCTGTGATCACGAATATAAGCCCGGATCATCTGGATAGGTATGAATACAAATATGAGAAATACATCGCATCGAAGTTTAGGATTACGATGAATCAGACGGAGGGGGATTATTTAATCTACGACGCAGACGATGGAGCTACCGCAAATTGGCTGGGCTCGAACAGCACGAAAGCCCAATTAATCCCATTTTCCGTCAAAAGAACCTTAGACGAAGGCGCATACCTCCACAACGACAGAATAATCGTAAAAATAGATAAAGACACCCTGATAATCGACACAGCCGACATCTCCCTCCGCGGGAAACACAACTACAAAAACTCCATGGTGGCGGTGATAATTGCCATACTCCAAAACGTCGAGGAGGCATCCATCCGCTCCGGTCTTAAAACTTTTGTGGGAGCGGAACATAGGCTGGAGAAGGTTATGAATATCGAGGGGGTGGAGTATATCGACGACTCCAAGGCTACGAATGTAAATTCGGTATTTTATGCGTTGGATTCCATGACCGCGCCGACGGTTTGGATTGTGGGCGGGGTGGATAAGGGGAACGATTACGATGAGATTATGGAATTGGTCAAAGAGAAGGTTAAGGCTATTGTGTGTTTGGGTGTCGATAATAAGAAGATAATTGGTACCTTTGGGGGTGTGGTGAAGGAAGGGAGGATTGCTGAAGCCCGTAATATGGTTGATGCCGTGAGCCTAGCACAGGGGTTTGCTGTAGACGGAGAGACAGTACTGCTTTCACCGGCATGTGCAAGCTTTGATCTCTTCAAGAGCTATGAAGATCGAGGGAGGCAGTTCAAGGATGCTGTGCGGAAGCTGCAGGAAGAGTAGACTCCAAAGCGCCCTGGATTCGATCGATTCATAGACACTGTGATACCATATTTATATATACCTAGGTATATACATAAGTAAATATTATTAGGTATTGATATTTATGAATTTACAAACTACAAGGCCAATAAGCCAACAAGCATGGACTGTAGTCCGGTTTAATGTTAATTAATTCGAAGTTCACTTTTAGATGTGTATCGACATACATCAGATCCAGGAAGTAATCATATTCGGTGACGACGAAGCAGAGCAATGTTCGGATCTAGACAAAAGTACGTGACGTCCGGCCACATGCAGGACTGCTGGACCTCTGCTTGAAATCTCTGTGCAACAAAATCAACACCTTGTCCACACTCGATGCTATATACTTCACGCAAGATCTAGAGCGGGGAATATACGTACCCAGCAAGGAAGACCCTGCCTCTAAAGCGGACTACTGGCAATTTCCGTCACCGATATACCCACCTGTTGAATATCAAGACAATGGACCTCAGCCAGATACAAAATGCCTACTTCATAGGCATCGGCGGCATCGGCATGAGCGCTCTAGCCCGCTACCTCAAACACGCCGGCAAAACCGTCACCGGCTACGACAAATCCCCAACCCAACTAACCCAAACCCTCCAAAACGAAGGCATCCAAGTCACCTTCGAAGACGCAACCCTCCACATCCCCCAAAACTTCACAAAAGAAAATACCCTCGTAGTCATCACCCCCGCCGTCCCAAAATCCCACAAACAATGGAACTACTTTCACGAAAACTCATATGTTATCAGAAAGAGAGCGGAGGTGCTGGGGATTATTACTAAAGATACGTACTGTTTCGCCGTGGCGGGTACGCATGGCAAAACTACCACGTCGAGTATTTTGGGACATATATTGTATGAAGCCGGAGAGGATGTTACGGCTTTCGTCGGCGGGGTTGTGGAGAATTATGCTTCGAATTTGATCGGGAGCGGGACTAAAATTACGGTCGTCGAGGCTGATGAATTCGATCGTTCGTTTTTGCGGTTACATCCCAATGTGGCTTGCATTACTTCCACGGACGCTGATCATCTTGATATATATGGGGACAAAGCTTCGATCGAAGCTGCCTTTCGGGAATTCGCGGATAAGGTTGAAGATAAAAGTCGATTTTTTGTAACCAGCGGCCTCCCCCTCCCTGGGAATACAATTGCAGTGGAGGGGGATGCCGATTTCAAGGCGTTTAATGTTAGAGTCGGCGATGGGGAATACTTATTCGACGTCCAAACGCCCGATGCCATCATTCCCAATCTACGATTCAAGCTTCCAGGCCGGCATAATCTAAGCAATGCACTAACGGCACTATCAATGGCCCTAACCTTCGGAATCCCAGCCGAGAAAATACGAAAATCCCTCCTCTCTTTCAAAGGCATCAAACGCCGGTTTTCCTACCAAATTAAATCCGAAAAAGTAGTCTATATAGACGACTACGCCCACCATCCAACGGAGATCGATGCGGTCCACCGGGCGGTTCGGGAATTATACCCCACCAAAAGAGTTCTTGCGATCTTTCAACCCCATTTATTTAGTAGAACGAAGGATTTTGTGGATGATTTTGCGAGGAGTTTGTCAGGGTTCGATGAGGTTGTTTTGTTGGATATTTATCCGGCGAGAGAGCTGCCGATGGAGGGGGTTACATCCGAATGGCTGCTTTCTAAAATCGAAAATCCCCGGAAAAGATTGGTTGGAAAGGATAACCTTGTCTCTGAGATCCTTGATAGGAACGCTGAGGTTGTGGTGACGATTGGGGCGGGAGATATTGGAGAGATGGTGCAGGATATAAAAGCAGCATTACTTCAACACTAGGTGCCAGAGAAGGGCGGTGTGATTTCTCCGTAGTGCCGGTCTCCCAGTATGTATGGAAGTACTTCCCAAATGGCATATAGAGGCTGCTGTCTAGAACTGATGCTACATCTGGAAGAACAAATGTGGTTCTTTCCATAGCCCATTCCTTGAAAATTCCCTCAAGCCATCTGTTGTACGCGTTCATGGTTTCGATTTTGTACCCTTTGCTTCCAACATCGTCTAGCCATGCCCGCCAAACCCGCTTGACGGTTACCAAAGTCCGCACGGATCAAATCTTTAGAATTTTGCCGATATCTGAATTCGACCAGGATTCAATAGTATCCGCAGAACAGAGAAGCTGCTCGACATACTTCTTAAGAGATACCGAGCACTTATCAGGAATGAGAAAGTCGTAGTAGATAGACCAGATACTCTTAACATCTTCCTTGTTCATGATCATTGCGAGAATCAATATATTCCGAGCTTTTTTTTAACTCAGCGTTTGTCAAAAAATGTATGCGTCGATGTAAGGATCTTACCAATGATGCCGGGATCTATATCACAGCAGGTAAAACTATACTTGCGAGTTGCACTTGCAGTATATCCACTGTCGAATTCTGAAAATAACCTAAACAGAATATTTCGGACATCTCCACAGCCCAGCAAAAGCGCATCAACATCGATCTCTGGCGGCAGGTATTCTGCGAGGTTAATCGCTTTGCTGTTGCCGATAGGATAAAAAGGTCTGAAAGGATCAAAATAGCTTCGGTGAAACATGGTGATATGCAATCCGTTACTCAGCGTTGTATACTGAGCTCCGAATAGGATATGTGGTATGTGATCTCGATGGGGTCTTCCAACCCTCAAACCCTCCGCGAAGGTCCCCCACTCGTTACTGGTATTTCTCTAGCAACTGTTTCACAGCTCTTTCTCAACGAGTCGTTTAATTGGTCATGGGAGCGCCCCAATCATCCATATACTCTATCTAAGCAGTTAGTGAACTGAATGAAGACAGCTGTATGTTTGGGGGGGGGGGTGATAAAACATAACTAGGTACCTAGGAAATATGTCAAGAGCCCGGATTCCTATGCGCATACGCAGATAAAGGTCTAGGCATAGACTGGACCCGTGGTTATAGGCTAGGACTAGTACCTAGAGCTATAGAGCTAGCAGCTAGCAGTATATACTATACCTAGGAGGCTAGATTCACTAGCACCAATACAGCTTCTGTGCCTGAAATGGGATTCCAAGCGACTACGCTCGCGCTCGAGCAAAAACCACAGCGCAACACAAGACCTCGTTGAACCTGTTGAATTGCGGTAGAAATCCGACACGGCCTGTAGTAGGGGGTTACGTATATATACCTACATAGACTTAGTTCTGAGACTACGATCCAATTATATTATACAAGTGCTAAACATGTAGCCAGACCGCACAAATTTACTCCGGCCAAGCAGGCCGTCGCGAAGTCACCCTAGGCCTTGTTCGTCCTGCTATGCAACTTCTGGAATCCTGCGTGCACCGGCGCACCAGCACTGGGCAGTTCGGTAATATTTCGGTGCAACGATTTGTGTGAAATTGAAGAACACATTTTGTTTGGTTATAGTATAATAGATACCAAAGGTGGCACTTCTATCATTTAGATATAATCAAATCAAGGGCGGCAGCTCGAAAAAAACGTTAACCGGCCGGTGTCGCCGTTAGACTTGATTAGTTCCCTACGTTATTAGTGTCTAGTCTCCGATCGAAGCCTACTAGCCAAGGGAAGTTTTGAATACTCAAGAACATTCGTTCATTCGGATGTATGATTTTTTCCCTAAGAGGAACCTAGAATATACCACAGAGCCAATTTTTATATTGCAATTAGAATCAGGGAAGATCGATGCCTAGTACTATATTTTAATTGATGAAAGAGTCCATTCCGCTTGTGTTTTAACTAGTAAATTTACAAGCAAAGTAAAATAGTTTGAAGGTCCAAGCTTGGCCGCCGGATGTTGAAAGGGCTTACAGCCTCCAGGTATGATCCAAAAAGAAGAGCTTCTCTGGATGAAACAGAGTGACATGGGCCAAGAATTCAATAGGCTCAAGATCATCCGTATACTCGGATTCAGACCCCGAGGAATCGGTGTTCCTAGTGCATAACCCACAATTTCCACGATTCTTCCCTGCTGCAGTCAATCGGTTCAATAATACACCGGAAATTTTATGCCAAAATGCCCCCATGGGGTAATTTCGCACGTATGGGGGGAAGGTGGGAAAGTGTGGCCCGAAGAGCACCTCATGGATTTTGTTGGCGGCGGAGACTATCCATTCATAGTCGGCCATATCGGTTTGGCCTTCAGCCGGTGGGAGTAATTTAAGGTCTATGCCGGGTAGTTGTACCGCCCAAATCCTACGAAAGGTGTCGGGGTCGAGAATTCCAACGAAGGGCATTCCTAGTTCGAACCAGAACTTTTCCACCGTTGCATCCAAGATCTTTCTTGACACTTTTTTGTAATAATCGCGTATTTCTTTTGGTGATACCAGAGGCCTTATGTCGTCAATCGCAGGGGGGCCTATTGCAGCTCCCCATGGAAGATAGTAAACTCTCTCTACCTCTTTCTTCACTGCTGGGAGCCAATAGCAAGGTGTTTTCGGTGTCCATAGTAGCCCTAGTTCTGGTATATCCAAATACGGTTTCCCGCGAGGGAAAGATTGTGTATGCAACTTGCGTAGTCTCGTGAGATCGATACCCGGAATCCTTTGAACGGCTTCTTCAACTATTTCGTTGCGCAATATCGCACACACAAACCAGTAATTAGCATATCTGCGTCGAATTACATGAGTATATCATGAATTGAATTTTAAACTTACGAACGATATTTTCCTCAAGGCAGTCTGTGCAGACAATTTTATCAATCCCGCCCCTGAAAATACCCACTTTTGGGGTCAAACACAGTTGACAAGTGGTTTTGATCCCGCCCGAGGCAGCCTTGATGATATACCCGTGATAGTTGTACTTCGGATTGAACTTCTTGAATCTTTTCAAACTTTGGCTACCAAACTTGTACCAAAAGAATTGAGAGCCTGCGAGCTTTCGATGTAATGATGAATTGGCGCAGCTGAGTATAACAGCCGTGTGCGCCGGAAGGTAAGACGCTATTTGTAGGAGGATTTCTAACGGTATACCGTCAAGAGAGGGATCTGGTCGGTCGATATACTTTAAGGGATTCGGTATTGGTGGCTGCATGCTTGTGGGCTTATTGAAGCTACCGAGAAGGGACCGGAGTGAGTTGGAATTTTCAATTGACATTGTGATATGTAGAATGATGAAGTCAATGGTCCAGACTAAAGTTGATGGTCTAGACTAAAGTTGATGGTCTAGACTAAAGTTGATGTTGTAGTTTGTAATAAGACGTTGGTGTATCTGCCGAGCTAAGTATAGAAGTTAAGAAAGTCTAGCCTCGAGACCAAGAAAATCTTCCTTTTTACTTGCCTCGGCGCCAGCCACTCAACTGTTGTCTCGTAAACCATCAACAGTGCCTTTTACTAAAGGACATAAATCTAATTAATGATGAGGGTTTGTTCTGCAGATCTGGGATTATAATCGGAATATTAATGTATTGGCTACGGGCCTCTCTCCTTCAATGTGTGCCCTTGGATTCAGGAAGATAGAAACAGAAAAAACAAATTTAACCCAGGCTTGAAGCTTTAAGCCATATAAGACCCATCCCTAGTGAAGGAAAATGAAAACTACTCACGTGTATACGATATCTTGTCTCGTAAACCAGACTGCCGTATCTACATACATGATTAATATTTATCTTTCCCCAATTGGCCAAGGTCTAACTAGAGAGTCAAGTTTTTATTAATTTAAGGTATCTCTTTAAAAGAAACGATCTGTACATACAAACTCGAGAGCATAATCTTGCAATTACTACTAAATATAAACTATAATCCCAGACTTGAATCTAGCCGTATATTGTTTTGGTCAGTAGAACAAAGAGTGCAGAGGTACTAGTGATATATAGAATCTATATTGATCACCCAGTGATTGATCTCCAGGACGTATCGATTTTCGATGACCTGAAACAGCCAATCTGTTTTAATTAACTGGAATATATCTACCGGGTACTCGGCCATGAATACCACATTTATTTATCCTTTAAACTCACTAGTACATATACTACAAGCTGGCATCTTTGACAAGATATGTTATTTCAATATCTTACCTCAAAGTAGTAACTTCCAGACTCATGGTTCCCATATGGCCATGCGGAGCTGAACTCAAATCGAACAACGATGTCTTCATATAATATGATCGGATCCAGCTGCAGCCCTCCGGCAAAGATTCTCGCCCTCTCTAAACCACTCAAGTAAGATGGTATCCTCCCCGAGATCCTAAATGTTGAAAATATGCATACTGAACGAAATTTATACCTTTCCACAGAATCTACTTTCCTCTACGTCCCCAATCACGGCCCACAATTCTCGGGCACAACAGCATCAAAATCTCTATCTTTACCAAAAGTTTCATCAACAAGTGTATTCTCGCATCCCCGGTCCCGTGGGTTGCAGCCCAAACCCTCCGTCTTACCGCAGATTCATTAATCCAAGATGCCTCTCAACCTCAAATCCAATACACTATTCTCCCGGTAGCCATATATTCCACACCTTACTTTTTACCAGTAATGGTTGTGGAGGATATAGACTGGGCGTTATGGAATATGGACAGCAATCAATACTCTGGTGAGAGTTTAGAAGGCGTGGACGGGGTTATATCTACTACAATGGTAGACGCTATGGCGACACGTTCCGCTGTTCTAGACACGACAAGGAAATTGCCAAATTTCAATTGGATCAACAGCCAGTACCCAGGCGGCGGGGGCATGGGTATCGTTCTTGAGGTGTATGTAGGAAATATCAGTGAGAAGGGAGTAGGAATGGTATATTGTGGACCCGGATCAATGTACAACGAAATGTGGAAAACGGGTCCTGACGTGCTCAGGGGGAGAGGGCTAGCTATAGCGGGAGTAGAGGGGGCTAATAAAGCACTGGAGGCCATTGAAAAAGCAAAGAAGAAACATGGGTACTCAATATCCTTTGCTTACATCGGTGTTAATTGCAAGGCAATGCTAGAGGAGCTCGAAGGCTGGACCAACGAAACTCTCACCACCAACTTCAAAAAAGGGAAGGCCTGGAAGGAGATTTTGCAAATGTTGCTGAAAACCAGGAAGTGTGGGGTTAGAGTTGAATTTTGCGAGTTAAGAAGAGACAGGGAGGATAAGGTTGAGGGGATGATAAGAAGGCGGCTGGAGTTCCAGGAGCAATCGAAAACAATAAGAGATGAAGGTACAACAATGGAGAGAGATTCCATTGAACGAGCTTTCTACCCGCATTGTTTGGAGCATAAACCCTTAGCGGCTTCCGCTGAAAGGTTTATCACGAAAGATGATGTTTTAGGAGCGTTGCCACCGGGATTTTTGGACGACATTGTGAATAAGAAGCCGCCGGAGCCTGGACAGAGCCCAAGACAAAGGAAGAAGCTCCACACACGTGAAGAGGAGACAAAAAGAACACCAGGGGCGCCCATATCGCAAAATGTTCTTCCCCCCCGCGCTATCTCCCCCAAGTTTAACCCTCGATTCAGGACCAGGGCTCCAGCCGCACCTTCAGAACAAACCATCAATGCAAATGAAAATGTCAAAATCTCGAGAGGGAGTAATGACCAACGGACCTTGGCTCACCAGTCTACAGACACCAAATGCATTAATGCATACTGCAACGATAGTTTACCCACAAGCGACGACCCTTCTAACTTGTACTACAAAGATGTAGCAGCTGACCTCGTTGACACCCGAGAGTGGAGACGGACCTTAGCTGTGCATTTAGCAACCGGGGAGTCTTTACAGTATCCCTGGGCGCCTACGGAAAATTATGGCAGAATCGAAGAAGTTGGAGAGATAACAAATCCGGAAGATGGAAACATAGGACAAAATGATGACAACCTACTCGGAGGCGTTGAAGATCCATGGTCCCAATTTCGAAATGACATCCGAGCTTTCCGAGAAGAATTTGGGCTCGAAATGAACGACGAAGATGCAATAGCACTGTCCACAGATGGGCTAAGCGATGAAGATTGTATAGAGTCCAAAATCCCAAGGTTATATAGATCTAGGGGGCCGTCGCCGGAAAGTATGGACGGCATCAGGACACCGGACGAAGATCTAGAAAATGAAGATAGTGAACCGGCAGCTCTGGAAAAAGAGCTAACAGAATTCAATATGCCAGAACTCAAGTCGGGAAATAAAAGGTCTCACAAAGTCGGGGCGCCTATCGAGATTGAAATCAAAACTGAGCCACGAGGAAGAAAACAACGTTCGCGACGAGCGCCCTGCCATGAAGCTGCAGAGCGCAGAGGGACCCGGGAAGAAAAATGGACTTTGGAGGAGTTGCAGACGATTGACGAAATTATGGCCGAGTTATATGAAACTGAAACTGAAGACGAATACGAAGACCCTCAAGAGGACCCGCATGAAGAACACGCAGAAGAGGGTTTTGCAGATGATGAATGCAAGAATGAATCGTCGTCTAGATCACGGTCAGTATCAAGATTGCGACGAAGAATGAGAGATTTTCAACTCTCTGGTGAGGCTCATACGAGAACACCAAGGAGCCCAGTCAAGAGGACCACTAGGAGTTCAAGAAGTCCATCTAAAGGAAGGACCTCAAAGAGCCCAGTCAAGAAGTTCGTTAATTCTTCTAAGATTGGGAAGCCAGCCAAAAAAGATAGTACCTTTAGGGGGCTAGAGCGGCTACGGAGAAGTAATAGTCGAGTGGCGGGATGACGTTTAGAGCTAGAGATGATGTTGCGGGAAACCCGTCAAGGGCTGAGGGTGGGTTGTATTGTTTCCTTTTGTCCTTCTCTCTTCTTCTTCTCTTTCAGAACTAGTGGTATGGCATGGCAAGTCCTTATTGTCGTATTTTAAAGCCATAGCTAGTGGCAGTTTTTGTAGTATACGTACAGGAATTATATTGTATTGTATACATCAGCCCAAGACTGTGCATACACGTAGTCGTACTTTAAATGGCCAATATTTTTTATGATGTGGGTTTGACTATGATTGAGCTTGTCCTGGCATTCCTACTAGATACCATTAAATATAAATATATATGTGCCGTATAATTACCGGTACTCGCGCTCCCAAGCCACATTGCATGAAAACCTCCAAGTCAGGGGAGTTTGATAAAAAAAAAAACTATAAATAAATTCAAATTTGCAAAAAAAGCCTGACGACACAATAGTACTCACCGATTATGTGTTCCAGAGATCTAAGCCTAACTAGCCGTAATTAATTTCATGTTGGAAGGTTATGAAGTGACCATGCCGCACCAGTTGTATCACACAGATATAGCTACTGGAAACGAGACTAGCACAGCAATAGCTTGAAATGATAAAGGAATTTCATAAAAGTGGAAATTTCAAGGGTGGTCTCCGTGAGCCTAACATCTATCAATCTAACTACTACATGGAAAAATTATATCAGTACTGTTATCCTGTACTCCCCCGTGAAAGACTGCAACTGTCGATAAGGAAAAGCAGAAAGAGAAGAAAGTCTCGAACAGAAGACAAACTAAATAGTTGTATCTAGATATCTATATCTCTTCTATAGTATGACTCAACCCCAGGCCCCACACAAGCGATGCAAAAAGGTTCGAGCATAACAATATCCAACTAGTCCTGAGTGAGCAGCTGATACACCCAGCCAGGAAACAAATAGGTTGTCATGTTTTTAAGGCGTCATTGTTTCTTCGTAGTTAGGAGGCCGAATCCCGACATTCGGCCGACCATGCGGGCCTAAAAAACCATCCCTCCGCAAGCCCGCCATAGTAACTCTCTTCGAAAGGTCCAGAGTCATCTCTTGCGACACCTCCAATCTCTTTCCATGGACTACTGAGATGGTAATTGATTTCCGCGTGCCTTTGAATATGACTTCCTTCTCAACCAGCAACAAGACATCATCCTCGCACAAACCAGTAAATAGTGCAACAAAGATTGCGATTCCTACAAATCCTTCGATGCGGAGGGTAGTGGTTTCGTCGCGTAAGGCGGATTGTGCCTTATCTAGAATATCCACAAATGAATCAATCGAAATCTTATCTAAAAGAGAAGACATATCTTCATGCGGGATCTCGATGTTCGAGTTCAGATACGTCATCCGAATCCGGGTGGCTTGCTCGGCAAGGTGTCATCCAAATTCCACGGATTGCATCCTATTCGATACAATCTCTGCAAGATCTGAAAGCTGTTCCACGTTGGAGAGACAACGGTCTCTAGGTAGAATTTTCTTAGAGAGGTTGAAGAGGATCCGGCCCGCCATTTCCTTACAGAACAGCTCGACGAGGCAGACCGTCAAGAGTGCTGAGGCTTGGCCCCCAGCCGTTTGCGACAGCATCCAAGCTGTGTCTCCTCCCATCCAACCGACGGAGACTTGAGCTCTCCAGAGCTTAAAGGATACTCCTGACTTCGTAAGAGCACCCACGGTTTTATCGGCCAGTGGCCCGCTCATGGGAAATCTAGAGCCGATCGCCTCTAGTTGAGCGAGAGCGAGAGGATTAACTCCGTCTGCTGAAAGTGCTCGAAGTAATGGTGCCACGCAAGTTAGAGCGCTGATGGCGCTAGGGATATTGGTAAGATCTACTTGTAACCCGATGGGATCTGACATATTGCACACTTGATTGATAAGATAAGATAGTAATTGAGTTCTGTTCAGGGAATAGAGGCTCAAGAAGTCGTCGAGAGGCATAAGTGACTCTAGGTACGAGATTGTACATGCAATTGTCTCGGATCTCGATATGATATAGGAGTGATAAAAGGCTAGGCTGTAGCTGATCAGTTAGTTTATAAATCCACGCTCCCCATAGCCCAGACTAAATCCATACTATCACTAGGTTGCATGGTAAAATGGAAGATATATGATCCGGATCTCAATTTTGTTGCATAGCCCCTTGTCGTATGCGACTTTAGAGTCGAATTCCTCCCCTTTACGCTGCACGAGTAGCATTATAAGCCCTAGGGCGTATACTAAAGCCACACTATAACTAGCAGTGTTCTCAATTAGCCTAAGTCCGGCTTGTCGGCCTGATGTATAAGGCTATCTCGTCAGGCCTTTTTATTTTCTCCATCGTTTTGAAATAGTCCTGCTATACGTAGTATCGATCCCTCCTACTTGCAAACAAACCATATAGCTATATCGAATAAGAAACGCTCGAAAAGAAAAACCCTATTGATAGCTATCTATAGGCTACACCTTCGAAAAGTATCTTCAGACGAGTATACGGTCTCAAGAACTTTCTTTAACTTACATAAAAAAAAATTTCATATCTCTAGCGTGATCTTATTTTACTCAAAAATTCAATTGCATATATATACTAAGCACCCCTATGCGTCGAGCTTCGCCTTTGCGTTTGGGAACTAGGCGGTACGACCAGCAGTTCGATTCCGCCCAGACAGCCGCATAGTTCGCGAATTCGGAAATTTGGCGGTCAAAATAACTCTTCAATAGCTCCTGTGTTTCCGCGAAGCCGGTTTTCTCCCTGTATTGCAGATGCTGTCCGAAAGCACCTGGCCAGCGAAGCAATGACTTTTCATTCGTAATATTCTAGGACAACATTCACGGCCTCCCCCGAATCTCGCGAAAAGGTGTCCTACAACGGACGAGAAATAGAGAATAGACGCCACATTTTCAGGCCTCCACTTTGGGTTCCTGGACGGTTTTTTGAAAAAAAAAAAAAAAAAAAAAAAAAAAAAAAAAAACTCTGCATCTTCTCGAGCCTAAATTCCGAACCTCAGGCGCAGAGTAAACGGAGGTTGTACACATATGCAACTATACACACTAATGCAGGCACACGTTCGCTCCAGATCACAGGCACATTGGTCCAGACCACATGCTCCGTTTGCCTGGAAAATCCAGGTTAGCACGAGTGGTCACGTTTGATTTGACATCGATTCCGAATTCCCCTCACATACGTCTGGGTGCGGTATTTTATGGTTTTTATACGAACCACACTTGGGAAGATATATACCGGCAAGCAAGTCCAAATATGCATAATTCCCAAATCGGAAGATTTCCGACTTTTTGTATAGACTTGGAATTGACGCTATACCATCGGAATACGTTATATACATAGCTTTTTGTCCCTTTTCCTTCTTCCTGTCTCTCTTATAATAGCCAAATGGCAAACGATCCTCTTCAATGGCCTCGGAACCTAGATATCTTTTTGAAGTCTACCTGAAATACATAGAAAAGCCTCAAGGCTTTCCTCTTAGAACAGAATTGAAATCCTCCAGCTTCAGGGCGTATAACCTGGGATATGATTTTAAAAAAGCTTCTAGCTTGGAAAAGCTATTCAAAGTTGTGGTACCGGTTCAGCCTATGTGCTCGCTTTGCTGTAAATGCAGGTCCTGTTGGTACAGGCGTTGGTACAGGCACGTCCGATCCAGCGGTCCCAACCCGAGTGTTTGGTTCACAAAGGTACCTCCCCTCCCGTACGGACCGAACCAGCCCGCCCTTCTCCACTCCCCTTTACCGAAACGCGCTGCACGAATCTGCGAGACTGGTATGATTGCTCTATCGATTCGATTCGAAGTTTTTATTGCTGCCGTGCTGCCTAGTTCGGATCCTGAATTAGGCTAATCGCCTGAGAATCCACCGCCCCGATAATGTTTCCCTCAGTGTATGTACCGTGTACATACTATCTTTCGAAACCCAAGTCTTGCCAATGGGGTTAAACACCAATCAATTGCAATTGATAAAAATATGCACCTCTAGCTATAGCTATAGCTACAACCTGGTACAAGCTACAACAGCTCCTCAAGCTCCAAAATACAAATGCAACAAATTCAACAAATTTAACACCCCAGTCGAGTTTTGACAACAGGGGACACCTGGTAAGCTCGGGGATCCGACCAATTTATTCTAGCTAGGTTTATATACGGTTCTTACCTGTGCCATACGTAGCTAGTGGTTTTGCCGGGGTTTTAAGGAATTTGATACCATACGAAGCACACTACGACATGGCCTTTTTTTTTGACGTCATGACACGGCAACAGATAGCTAGCTCGAGGGTATGCGTACACCGGTCCCCTTTGAAATATGGACATCTACTGTACGGAATTTTGGCAGACTTAAGCGACGCAGGCCACTCGAGCCAACTTGTCGTGCGCAGCTCACCGGGGTTGTACCCAGCTCTATATTAATTAAACCAAGCCTCTCAAGACGCATACGGCGACTTCAAGTCACCTTCATTCAAACTTGCGGTATTGCTTACGGTATATTTGGGTGGAGGAATTTCCCTCCTTGGACAAATATATATTGTATACCTAGGTATATACTACTTCATATACATGATAAGCTCCAGCATAGCGCTATATATATATAGCTATAGCGCAGGTGAAATAACCGCTCTCACAATCATGCCATATCTCGTCGCGTTCTTTCTCCACCGTTTTCAACTTCTCTTGTAGGCTAGAATGCCTTACTAAATGTCGTGTCTTAGATTTTCAGCCTTTAATTTACGCTCCTATCTTTATTTTATACCTGCAATGGTTCCTATTTAAACACCCCCACACCTAGCTCGCATAAATTCCGGGCTACTCCAAAAACAGCTTTTCGTTCTTTTGTATTAAATCCGTCCTTTTGATTTTCTGCGCGTGGACTGGGTGACTAGAGTAGCCTTTCGAGGAACTTGTGTTTGATACCCTTTTCTTCCTAGTATTCAAATCTGGCTTGACACCCATTAGGCGGCTTCCTTCTTTAAGCTTTACTTCCTCACCCCTCCGTTACCGATGGCTGATACTTATTCCCTTAGGCCCCTATTTTACAGATTACTAAAATAAAGTGCGGTCAACCACCATCACCTACCCCGCTAGATGACCACTCTTTCCTTGAGAACCGGCCTAAGCTCCATCGTATCCATCAACCTACCCCCACATCAAGCGCGCCGTCCAGCCTCGAGACCACCTAGTCTTGTATTAAAACGCTCCGGTACTGCTGAGAGACTACCACCACATAAATACCCACTCGCAACATGTAAAATCACAACTACTACCAAAGGCCGTACAACCCCGGGTGGGCTGGGTACGAGACAACCAAAGGCCCAAGTTCATTAAATGTCCTTTAGAATATAATTATTTATCCCCGCCAGCTATATACAAAAAAGGATTTTCAGCTTCCAAAGAGGTATGTATATGTATATCCAAAAAAAACCTCATCTCATTAACAAAAGTTTGATGCATAAATGTGAAGAAAGTATATTTTAGTAATGAAATAAAATAAAATAAAGTAAAGTAAAATAAATAAATAAGTAGAATAAAAGTTAAAATATGCCATATATGAATAAAAGAATAAAAGCTCGATCTCGAGACCTCAAAAAAAAAAAAAAGTTGCAAAATATAAAAATAGGGGAGAAGGATTTCGCTCATGACAGTCGTATTTGTACCCTTAAAATTTTTTGGTTCCCTTAATTCCTCCCGCTTGGTTTTCATTACCTCCATAATTCCCTTTTTTTATCGATCAAGATAAAAATACTAAATATATAATTTCAATTCGTGGTTTCACAAAGTTGGTTGGTTGATTGGTTGGATTGGTAGTTTCTTTTTTCTTATCATTTCCTAATGCCAAAAGTCGGGGAAGAAAACAGAAGGGAAAAAAAAAAAACACCAGACACCACCCTTTCAATCATGATATTCAAAGCCATGACTAGGCAAAAGACACTTCCTCAAAGCTTTCCAATTCGGCAAAAAGGAGATGAAAAGGGAGTATCAATACAGAATTTCCACATAATGAGCCTTTTGAAAAAAAACCTCAAGCAATCCCTACACCTCCCGCCAGCATACTACCCTTTTTAGGGAAAGAGTATGACGGAAAAAAGAAAGAGTCACTACCGCGCCTCAACTGGTCTCCCTCTGTTATCCTCCCCAGCTGCCGCCGTCGCCACCCCCGGTAACTTCGACGTCGGAGTCGGCGGTGTCCCCGTCAGATTCATAGCCGCGTCTCCATCTCTATCCTTCGCAGAGGTAGCTACAGCGGGCGAAGCCTTCCCGGACATTGACGGCGATTTGTGGTGTAATATTTGATACTCTTCTTGTTCCGATTTATCTTTTCCATTTAGCACTTTCCCACTTTCTAGCTTCCGCTGCTGGATGGCAAACAGTTCGCGGTCGATGGTGGAGGCGTTGTTAGGAGCCGTCGACATCGGTGATATTAGGTCTAGATCCATCGAGTCGTTTGATCTGGTGGAATCTTTGCGATCCGTACCCAGTCGGGATGTGGGAGGCGGGGAACCCAAGCGGTATGAAGAATCGAGAAGCTGTTCCGTCGGATACCGTTCCAAATCTTTCGACGAAGTTGAAAAGTGTGATTGGATAGCTTGGGTGTGTGTAGGCGAGTCTTTTGGTTTTGCGGATGCGGGCTCGGCAGCGGTTGACGTTGATGTTGCTGCGGCTGCTGCGGCTTCCTGCGGCTGGAATTCATCGGGCGAGTTTTCAAAGGGGGTTTCTTTGAACAGTCGGACGTATTCTTCGGGTACCAGGCCGGATTCACCTAGATTAAAATTCCTTTGTTAGGGGTGAAACTTTTTTGGTCATAATATATATAGTCTAGGATATATACCTGTTCTGGGGTCTTCAGCAACCAGCCAACCCTGACCGTGCCGATAGCTAACCCAAATTACCTGCCCTTCCACCAATTCCAATTCATTGTCGTTTTCTCTTCTGAAATCAAACAATGCGACTGCTTTGCCGTGCATTTCTTCATCAGGGTCTGCAATACTGAAGTGATAATCCCTCGAATATCTCGATTCGTCGCCTTCGTACTCTTCGTCTTCTCCACCTTCATATTCCTCCTCGCCATCCTCGCCGTCTTCGTAATATTCGCCTGTAGCGGTATGGAACGTCCCTCCTGGTTCTCCGAGCTCTTCGGGTATTTCTATTCCGTTTCCATACTCCCCGTCCTTCATGTGTTCTGTTATCGACGACATTTTTGCATCTTTACTTAATGTGCGACCCGACGGTAGTCCTAGAGACGACTTGTGTTTTCGGTGTTTTTGGGTAATGACTACGGGGCTGACTAGATCTTCGTCTTCGAACCAAGGTGGGCCGTCGGCAAATTTGAGAGGCGGTGGGTGATTTGAGCTACCCCGCGGATCCCGATGGATAGCGGCCGAATCACTCATCCTCCTGCCGCCGGGTGAACCAGCGCCTGGAGCTGGGTTCCACCATCCTAGGAAAGCGCTGATACCGTTTGCGCCGGAGAAAAGGCCAGAGTCGCGGGCCGAGCCGGGAGTATTGGCGACGCTGGGGACAGGTGGCGGGCCATAATGGAGAGGATGCGAGGGCGGGTATGCGAAATCTCTGACTTTGGTATATGGGAGGGATTGAAAGGTCGGCTGGGTGGGAGTGATTTGGTCTATCAGGCCTGGGTCCTCGCGGATGATGGGAGTCGCAGGCTCGGACTTGGCCTGCCCCTTTATTGTGGCCATTACTCTTCGCCGACGTTTTGTTTTGGTCTTCTACGAACTTCCTCCTACTACAGAACCAATCGTCTGATTGGGTGGTTTTCTAGTGAGGGGAGATATTTGTTTTTCCTGTGATAAGCAAGTGATTTGCGCCGGAGCTGGTTGATTGGACAATAAAAAAAAAGGAAATAGGGAAGAGAAAAAAAGGGCCTGCTGGTAGATGAGGGTCCGTTCGCCGCCGCCGGGAATATAGAATGAGTCGGATCGAAAGTCCCGGCCTTCTTTTAAATTTCTGTTTGAATGAAAATGACCAGCGACTGATGAAGGAAGAAGCTTGTGTGTCGAAGAGAGTCGCTTGCGATTTTTCGTATCAAACGAGGAAAACCTGCGCATCCAAAACGGACGAGAGGGAAAGAGGAACAGTCAACCAAAATGTTCTGGAACAGAATGAAAAAAAATACTGAAAAATACCGAAAAATAAAATGAAATAAATAATAAAAAGCAGCAAGACGAAAGGGTAAGAGGTGGATTTTTTTTGCCGTACGGAAACAGATATTGCCGGAAATGAGACACCTGTGCTGCCCCCGGATGACGAATTCGAACGGAAACAGATTGGACGGATGGACGATGGATGATGATGGATGAGCGAGGACTAAAAATAAAAATCGAAAAAAGATAAAAAAAAAAAAAAAAAGTCGGCAATGCACAGCAACGTCAGGCCGGGTAGTTTTTGCTATTGTTCGAAGGATGGATGGACAGATGGAAAGCCAGTTCCTCGGTTTCGCAGGATATATGGCGAATATATATGGATAAATCGAAGAATATAACCTTGGCTTGAAGGTGACGGCGGTACTGACGGAGAGACGGAGATGGTAGAGCCAGGACGGAATGGCGGAAGAGGTTTTCGAGAGACTTCTACTGTTTTGGCTTCCCTTGCCTGTTATTTTCTTTGATGTCTGCTTCGCAGAGTCCGGATGGATGAGGTGTTAGTTGAATGTACTTTCATGAGGATATACGCTTATATGAGTAGCATGAATGGGGAGGGAGGATGCTGGTATGCTATGGCGGAGGATGTAGTGGAGGTGGAGAAGGGCGGTTGTAGTGGATGGGGGGTTAAGAATGGGAGAATCCGAAACGAAGAAGAAGAAGAAGAAGAAGAAGAAGAAGAAGCGAACAAGAACAGAAGGAGAAGGAGAGGACGAACAGAGCAGTATGAAGCCGCCGGGCACAACAGAGAAAACAGCGTCGACGGGGGTATTCGGGGACGGTGATGACGATGAGGTTGAAGTTGAGGTTGAAGCTGAAGTGATGATGATGGAAATGAGGAAGAAGAGGGAAGAGGAGATTGGGGTTGATTCTTGGTGGCGGCAGCGCACTGCGGTGTTCGACTGTGCGGTGGGGTTCAATTCAGATTTGAAACCCGCTTTTTTCGCTCGCTCGCTCGCTCTCGTGCTCCAATTCCCAGTTCGAGTTCGGGTTCGAGACTACTGCAAGGGGAAACCAATATTTAAAATAAAATAAAATAAAATTTAATATAAATTTGTACAGTCTCGAAAATTAGACAAATTAGAAGAAAAAATAAATAAAAAAATAAAAAAATAAAAAAATAAAAAAATAAAAAATAAAAAATTGCAAGATCAGGGTGTAGTCGTTAGTGCTCCGAAGGTATCGATACCTCTTAGCTAGCGTCCATATATTATTAATTTGAGCAGGAATGTAATGGTAATATAATCCGCCGGCCGATGGCCCTCTTCCCTTTGAATTCTATTTCTCTCTGCTCTCTCTCTCTCTCTTTGACTGTCTTCTCAGGGGCAGCGAGGTACATATGTATATTAAAATAAAATAAAATAAATAAAAAATGAGGAAGAGAAGGAGGAAGAAGAGGACCCTGTTTAAAATTGCAGGCCCGGCGGCTGGATTCAATCGGATTGGTAAACAAAATACCCTCTTCGCGCATACAAAACGGCAGTACACACAGTCCATACATGCATACACACACACACAATAACAGTTACATGCAGAGGCGACAGAGGGAAACCCGGGGACGGGCTGTAAACGCCCAGTGGGAGATTTAACATTTGTTTCCTGAACGCCTCTTTTTTGTCATTCGAAGAAAAAACCCCGATCGCCGCTGCCACATGGAGTACTATATTACATACAGTACCGTATCGATAGGGCAGAGCGAGAGCGAATGCGACTGAGCGCAAGTGCGCGCAATATATCTTAGGATATATATTATATCGAACCGAAGATAAGATAGATTGACCGAGAGATTGATTGATTGGAAATTAATTGCGAACAAAAAAGGCACCATATGTACGACATGCGAGTGTACCTGTACCTGTACCTGTACCTGTGCCTCTGCCTGTACATACATACGGCGGTACCTACAGGAGCTCAAGGAGGGAGTAATAAGAATTGGGCCCGGGCGGACAATATTAAAATTTAAACCTGAAACCACTATCGATAAGTCAATTTATTTGTCCTCTATATTCCTTGGGACTTGCCCGCTCTGTGATAGACTACTTCACGTTTTATAAAGAGCTCTACAAAGCTATATACTTACTCAATGTAAGCAGGTCACTCGAGGCATTTCTGTCTTCTTCTATTGTTCGACAGTGTAAAATGGGGGGAGCGGACTGGGGATAAAGTATTCGAATGGCACAAACTGTCGTCCTGAAACACCGGCCGTCCTATTCGGGTTTAGTCTTTATTACCATCCTGCCCCTCTTTCCCTTCTTTTCTTGCGTCGATGCCGAACTTCTATAAATAGCATCATCTTGTCTTTCCCGATCGTACAATCTTAATTTTTTTTCCAAAAAAAATAAAAAAATTTAATAATTTTACTTTCGCTCCATAGTTAATATGCATTCTACATACCGATACGAATACCATGTAATTTAAGCTACTGGTTACTGCGGGCGACGTGCTTTTCGTAAATATTCCATAGCTGCATAGCTTCATGCTTCAGGTACTCAACGGCTGTCGCTGTGGAGAATCGACTAGCGCATGTGGACATGTTATGTATGTATGTATGTAATGGATATATGTATGTAAGGAGCAGGTCATGTCCGGGGTAACTGGCTAATGGTGTTGGATGTTGGCTGCTTACATAATCACACAAATACTCCCACCGAAAATTTCTCTCTCCTTATATCCATCTATCTACACACACACATCACCACCCTCAATATAATACCAACATCAAAGCCTCAAGACTAGAGGACACAACGAGGTACGCTATACTATTGCTATTTTATTAACTATATTGTACTGTATTGTATATTATATGTATTCTGTGATGAACACAATTATTGGAGCTGTCCTAGCTTGGCTACAGGCGCTGAGGACAACCATTTTTTACTTACGCAACTTTAAACACTCTGACTTCTTTTTCCCATTCTTCTTCTCTCAATCATCTCGCATTTCTCTTTCTCTTATCGAGACATATGGAGCTAATTCATGCGATGGTGCAGTTCTATCACAGGTTCTGATACTTCCATTACGTACTTTTTACCAACTGTGTTTATATTGCAAGCAGGAAAAAAAAAAAAAAAAAAAAGCGATGACTAAGCACATGCCATGTATAACATTCTGACAACCTGAACCTCATCATCAATATCACTATCACTATCGCTGCCTCATTGTCTGCTCTAAACCGCATCGTCGTCTTTGTTTTCAGTGTCTTGTATTGCTTCGTCGCTGTTGATATCAGCCTCGAAGAGTCCCGTAGGACCTTCACGTCAGGTCACGTGTCACCCACGCGTCTTCCTGTATCTCGTCTCGTCTCTGAGCCTCAACTATAACGCTCCTCCAAACAACGTCTCCATTTATCTTCAATACGACGTTCTCAACCTCCACTTCGACTCCCATCGCCATCAGTCTACGTAGTTACTGCTGTAATAGAGCTATAGAGGCGAATAGAGAGATAGAGATAGAGATAAACTAGAGGAAGATGAGCAAGCCACGCTCGACCACCCCTCCCGGTGACCCTCCTGCCTCAGTCCTATCCCTCTACCCTCCCGCACGATCCACAAAATCTCGAACCCCGCCTCCTCCTCCCGGGATCCCAGGCCGTCAAGGCACGTCCGATGATTTCCCATTGAAGTTTTGCACCGTTTGTGCGAACAATCAGAATCGGTATTCCACTCCTTCGTTATTCCTAGCGACGTATACAAATACTAACTGATAACAGATCAATGGAAGCCCACCTCGTCCTCTCCCAGGCTGGATTCCCCGTCATCTCCTTCGGCACGGGATCAGCCGTCCGTCTCCCCGGCCCTTCAATAGACAAACCCAACATCTACGCCTTCAACGCCACCTCCTACGATGAAATGTACACCGAGTTAAAAGCTCGGGATATAAGACTCTACAGCGCAAACGGGCTATTAAGCATGTTGGACAGGAATCGAAAGATCAAGAAGAGTCCTGAGAGATGGCAGGATTGGAATGTGGGATTACCTCGCGTTGGAGCCGGGCCGGTTGATAAGAGAGGGGAAGGGGAGAAGACTTATAGTGATGAGATTGAGAGTGGGATTGTTGACGTGGTTATTACTTGCGAGGAACGGTGCTGGGATGCTGTTGTTGACGGTAATTCCCCTCCTCTATATGCCATCGTAGTGGTTATTGGAGAAGCAGCTAATGATGTTTTTGGTGGTACAGACCTGATAGCCCGCGGCTCCCCTCTAAACCGCCTAGTCCACGTCATCAACATCGACATCAAAGACAACCACGAAGAAGCCGCCGTCGGTGGGAAAGGAATACTAGAACTAGCAAAGATGTTAACCGCAGCTGCGAAAGAAGAGAGGGATAAAGCTTCCGACGAGGCGAGGGACTTCGATAGAAGCTCTGTCGACGGACGGGTCCCAGAGATTCTGGCGGAGTGGCAAGAGAGGCATCCTACGCTGCCTGTTCTGTGGACGGCTAGTTACTTTTAAAAAATATTAATATTAATTGAAGGGGTGTATGATATTGAAAGAGAGGTCATGGCGTTTTGTGGGTTTGGCGTATTCTTTTTTACAGCATATTCCCTAGCAACCTTTATAGGATAGGAAGTACCTCCTTAAGGGGTTATGATGTTCTCCAACTCAACTTACAGGCACTTTGATTTATCTCGTAAGGGTACTTTAACCTGCACGCAGAAATGCCTATTTCCATCCCTATCCCACGCTATTCACATAACTATATACACATAGGCACCAAAATAAAAGAGACTACTTATCGGCTTGTAAAATCATCTTAAAAATCTCCAACTCCAACGCCGCATCATCGATCGTAGTCTTCCCCTCCTTCCCATTAACAATACACTCCCACCACTCCCCCATCTGTCTCGTATACGGATCCTCGAAACTGCTCCTAACAACCCGTTCCTGATACCCCGTGCCCTCATCGCCCGTCTTTTCTCGTACAACCATGGTGGTGGGTAGTCCTTTTACATACGGAGTATCGTACTTGAGGGTTATAACTTTATCGTCTGTGAATATTTCGATGGAGGCGTCGAAGAGGGGGATGTTGTTGAAGCCGGATTCATAGGTTACGCTGAAGGTGGGGTAGGAGAAGAGGACAGTCCACATTCTGGGGGTTATGTGGGCGCCCAGAACACCAGTGGGCATGCCGAGGAGTTCGCGCATCGCGGATAGGTCGTGGGAGCCGAGTCTGTCATGCTCCGTATATTAATACCAAGATATAAGGGAGGGGACGGAGAAGAGGAGCATACCCGCCCAGTACTCTTAGCATCCAATTCCGCTCTTGAGTAACGGGTAATCCCATATCAACCTCTAAAGCTTCACGGACCATACGTTCTTCCTTCTCCGACAGGTCCTTTTTTGCGGCCTCCGGGATCGATTCGTTGAATTTTTGGGGAAAAGTGGCGGATTGGTCTACGAATATCTTGTTCGGGGGGATTATATCTGCTCCCATTCATATTAACATCAATTCCTCCAAGGAAGCGTATGATATCAATACATACCGCGAACTCTAGCATACTTCACACCCTTCACACCCCCCGCAGCCTCCAACTCCCTCTTCGCATCCTCAAAAGCAGATGCATACCGCCTCATATACCCCACAAACACCCTCCCCTTCCCCCCCTTCTCCTCTGCTTCCTTCAAAGCCCTAATATCAGCAGTACAAAGCGCCAACGGCTTCTCGATAAACACATGCTTCCCATTCCTCAACGCACAAACACCATGGTAAACATGCATCGCGTCAGAGCTGCAGATCAGTACGGCGTCTACATCTTCAGAGGAGCATAGTTCTTCTACTAATGTTGTGGTTTTGGGGAGTGGGGAGGAAGGGCAGCGGGAGGCGCAGAAGGAGAGGGAGGAGGGGTTTATATCGCAGAGGTAGGTTATGGTGAATTTGGAGGAGAGGAAGGTGAGGGTTGGGATGTGGACTACTTGGGCGACTTCGCCGCAGCCAATGAGGCCGATGCGGATTGGTGCCATTGTTATATATATGTATATAGGAATAGGTTTATATATATATTGGTGGTCTATGGGGTATGAGGGGGTATGAGGGGGTATTAGTATAGATAGAAGGTTAGTGAGAAGTTATGAAGGCAGCGCGTCGCAATGTATTTGTACTCGTGGGGTAGATATTAGGCACCGCGAGACCAATATTAGGTAATTTCAAGAAACAGATGTTCAAATCATGAGAATTTGCGAAAATGCGAAGAATTTATATGGTGAAGGTAGTATGGTAGCACGAACTGCCGTATCTGGACTGTCCAGTAACGTTACCTGTGCTACACGAGCAGAGAAGGAGGGGTTCGGACGACCCCACAACACAACCGTTCCCTTCCACGCCACAAAATACCACACCGCGGCATGCCACGGCGTACGGCCTTCGACATCTACGGCCGCCCCGGCTGGCACGGTTTCCCGCATTCAGTTTAGGCCACCCCAAGATGCCAAAAAAGGATGACCCGTCTTGGTCCGATGGAGGGCAAACAATTTCCCTTTCTAGGATTGGACTGGAGAAGGGGGAAACAAAGAAAACAGGTATGACGGGGCTGAAGATGGGGTATACGTAAGAGGGTTTCCGGGATGTTGGGAGCAGATGGTTGGTCTTGCGACCCTTGGGTATTTAAGGTAATTGCTTTCTCGGATGGTGTTCCGAGAGGTGGTCCCACCCCACCATTATTATATTACTGCGATCCCTCTCTTCGTTTCACTACCAACTTTCCCTTCAGCTTTTATCAACGGAGGGTTCTTTTTTTCTAGATTTCTACATTCTTGGTTGGACAGCGCACATCTACATTCGATAGTTTGATAGAAAAACACAAAGATGCAGCTCAACGAAGGCGGCATGTACAGACTCATCAACGTCGAAGGCGGCACCGTCCTCGACCTCTCCAAAACAGATGACATCTCCATCGTCGGATGGGAGAATAACGAGGGTGATAATCAAAAGGTTTTCCCCCTCTCTTTACCCCTCCCTTCCCCGCCATCTCCCAACCTCACGTTCACAATAAGACATTTAACTAACGTATCTGATATTAAACCCAGTGGATCCTTGGGAAAAACGCAGTAGGGCAATGGACCTTCCGCAACGTCGAACGGCCAACTATATTCCTCGGTATCACCACATTCCCCGGCGTCGCCAATAGCACAACACTTCAAGACGGTACAAGGCTCGCGGGGGTACCCGAGCCCATCGGCTGGGACGTCTGGCCTGATGACGACGATCCGGTTTATTTCCGGTAAGTCTTTCCCGCCGTCAATGTTTTTGTGGGAGAAGGTGTTAATGAACCTGGATAGAATTTCACGACCGGGAGGGTTCATGCCGGATCTAAACATCGATCTTGCGAATGGGAAACCCAAGAACGGGACACCGATCGTGTTGTGGACCAAAAAACCGAATACGGGGAAGAAGGTTAAGAAGAACCAGTTGTGGATTTTTCAATCCGGTATGTACTTCCTCCCTTTCAATATGATACTTGTATTTCTGATAACGCGATTGGTTTTAGTCAACTAGTTTGAGCCGTCGATGTTATGAGAAATGTTTGGTTGGTGGCATATTGTGCTTTTTTTATCGATTATGAAGCGTAGTTGGGATTTTCATGGATTTGTTTTGTTTTTGTAGACCTCCGGGCTATAAAATACTCCTAGATCGGTCTTTAATGGTCGATAGATCTGTTAGTGTCTTGTTTAGTCTAGCATTAAATTAAAGACAGTAAGAGACTTGAGCATCGTCTCGTAAACCAGAGCTGGCAGAAGCTTGAGCCTATTGCCGCTTTCTAGAGCAACTTATGTTTGTGCGTATGCTATATAGATATACTACATACGAGCCCTGAGGAATACTATAATATTGCTGCTACATTCTCAAGATGTCTAAAATATTGCGAGGTACTGATTGATTGAGATAGCAGAGGAAATGAATCAATAGTATAGTATCAGGGACAGATCGATTGGAGGACAATCGAGGGAAGATGAGAAATATGACATCACCCGTAGTAATCATAAAATGGATTCGTCAAAACATGAAACTATGTCAAGTAGCTATCGATAGAAAATCTTCCAATACCACTCTCGCAGAGCCGTTCCCGTTGATATATGTGTGCACATATACCTAAGTATATATCTCCGAAATTATCCTACCAAAGCCTCCAACGCCGTAAACTACTCCGAATTCGATCTCTCATCCCCACCACCCCCCCTCACTATCTTATAAATCTGCACCCCCACAGCCCCCAGCGCAGCAGTAGCAAGTCCACACCCCGCCACCCCGGAGAGCATAGCCCCGGTCCCTAAAGCCCCAATAGCAGGCCCAAAAACAGTTCCGGCTTCGGAAACAGCGACTTCAGCGGCCGTGGTGGCGACGACAGTAGCTGCTGTGCCCACAGCGTCCGTCGCGGCTATCGTCACCACACTTCCGAATATGCCGCCTATGATCAGTAAGCCTACGGCTTCTATGAGCGGCATTGTTGATGACGAGTGTGGTTATTATACTGTGAGAAAATCTATATTTATCAGCGATGCATCGATGCAACAATTTGGATTGTTATGATGACGTCTGGGGTTGTTTGTGAATAGTTACGGGTTGCTGTATGGGGAAGTTGACGGTTGGGTAGGATTGGTTTTTGATTTGTCTCATAAACTTACTATGGGACTGGTCTCGAGGCTACTATAGGAGCAGGCGGGTGAGTCGCTTGGGCGATTATCGGCGTGGTCACGAGTCCGATTGTGATGTTTTCTCGGTATTCTGGTAAAAGGTATTTCCGAAAACCGCAGGGAGGGTTCCGGGAAATAGGAGATGAATCTCGATTGTATGAAGTTTCGAAACTACGTCTCACACGGCTGAAGTGCCGTATACGCGTAGCTATAGGATCGTCAGTATCAGAAAAGCGAGGACCGGTACAAGTTTAGCTATCAATCGGTTTAATAGGCGAGAAAGGTTCACGGATTTAGGATATTTCTAGCTTGAAGGGTGGTATTTCTTTTTAAAAACAAGTTTTGGGGAAGGATCTGCTATCAAATTGAAAAGCCTTGTTTCAATAATGAATACAATGCATATGTTTGTATGGTTATGCCTTATCAGCCTTGTGCCAATTCGTTGGAATTCGAAGGTGCATACGCATATATACGTACGAACTGTTGACTTGTAGACCAGCGAGACTGCTGTACTCATATGATACGAAATACATTTTCAGAGGAAAGGCTTTGAAATGCTCAAGAACCTGGTCGTTGAAGCTATGGAAATGGGGGTTATTGTTCAATGAGCTTGAAAGTTCATACTATGAGTAAGGTGTTTTCAAACATAGCTCAAGGGATTTATGACATGATTATTCCATTCGTCGTAGGATTGCTAATTAAGTACTTGTGGCATAGGAGCTGTCCCACGTGGCTCTACGAGACGAGTACTGAAATGCATATGTTGATGTAGTCCTATGGCTTTAAGGTTTACGGCATTTGATCGCCTGGTAAGTGGCATGGGTGTCAGAAGTGTTTGAGCAGCCCGCCTGCTGTAGGAGTAAGCACCTGGGTCTAGGATCTACGGCTTCGAATGGTCTTGGTTTATCGCAACAAATGTGTTGAAGCCACAGGGAGCTTGTGGTAGGAGGTTTTGTAGACGAGGTGGCCCCTCGAGACTATAACTGTAGACAAAGCCTTGTGCGACCGACGTCCCATTGGAAAAGCCCATCTGATATCAACTCCCGTCCAAAACGGGGTGTGTCCAAAATGGGGTGTGAAAACCGGGGTGCAGGTATTTTGAACCTCAAAACCATCACGTGACTGCTCAAAGATGGTAGCACAAAGGGGCCCAAACGTCTCGCAACACCTGTCTGGATGAGCGTGTTGTGTATGTTGAACGTTTCCCCTGCCCCGTGCGACCACGCAAGTCCAAAAATAAGCAATCCATGGTACACATCCTGTCACAAAAAGGTTATCAACCTCCGAAGTCCCTCGTGGCACTGTGCAGGTGGTATTTTCCTACCCCCTCCCCCTCATTTTTTCAATTTCTGTTTAAAGAGAATTCTGCGTCGGCTCATGTTCGAAATGTTTCCGGCGTCAAAAAAACATTTGTGATGAACTATTGCATTGAGGAGGGGGCGGGGGCGTTTTTTGTGTCTTGAGAGACTAATTTCGCAATATGCAGGAACGGAGCGGAAATCGAAAATCGTACCAGAGGTAGTCAAAAGGCAAGCTAGCTAAGCCGATGACTTCTCTTGTTCCCCATATGCGAACGGAATGTTGAAACTTCGCTTGTTATACGTAGATTGTTCCGATTGATAAAAAATTTCTTTAATACAATCAATTCTTTTGTCTCTCGCTAGACGAGCAATTGAGGCGTTCGGTTTGGCGCTAAAGAAACAGCACCCATCGTCATTTATATTGCTATCCAACCGACCGGAATCGATATGATATGATATGGGTACAAAGTCAAGTGATGTCCAGGAACGGACGTTTGATTGGATGGACGAAGGGGCCACAATTGTGAGCGGGTTTACTTGGTACTTGGCCGGCCCTTGGATTTGTTTTTTGAATTGCTGGGTCTCGCTTCAGCACCTGGCTCGGTCAGGGTCCCGGGTGGATTACGAGGCCACCCCTGGTGATAATCTTAAATTTGAAGAACGTAAGAAAAAAAGGGAAGAAGGAAGGGAAAAAAGAGGAAGGCAAGGACGTGCCTGGCAAGATGTTCGAGAAGGTCCAGCTAGATCCTATGTTCATGCAATGTTACGTACCCAAAAGCGTACAGAGATCTTGAGATCTTGAAGAATCCGCAATTGGGTAATGCATAAACGGTATGGGATAGTTACTTCATGTGCGGGCTACTATAACCCGTCGGAGGATCTGAAATCGATCATGCAAGATCAGGACGGACCATCTGCCGCAAATCGTGAAGCTTTTCGGGAGAAATCTTGGGTTTTGGACATGGGCTTCAAACACTTATTTCGGTAAGTTGCTCGTAGGATTGTATAGAATAGGGGAACGAGACGGAAGCCATATATCGATGTCAAGGAACTAGTTTAGTAATTAAATCCACTTTTAAATTTTATCTTATTCTTTTGCTGGTTCTTGCCGCCCTTCTTCTTCCTCTTCTCTTTCCCTTCTATCACACTTCCCTTCTCAGAGTTTTATTTTATTTTATTTTATTATTTTATTTTTTATACATCCATTTGTCCATGGACCGACACATTGTCCGATTGATTATAATATTAGTATTGAATGTCAGCTCATGTTCATGCGACCGACAGACTTTATGACGCAAGCCGTGCCTTCCGACACTTTCTCGAGCATCTGACGTTTTATCCTGCCCTGACAATTAACTCGGCCCAACAAAGCACCAACAGTTCCCCTCGACACTGCTTTACACCCTGACATTGTTCCAATTGTATTTTGGAGGTTGGAGCATCTATTCCAGACGCCACGGAGGAATCTGTCGGTTGGGCTACTATCCTTACAGGACCACGGTGCATGACATATCGAAGCCCGGATTAATCGAAGTGGAAGCATTCTTTGGCCCCCATCTGCTGGCCAGATATTGCTGTCAGCCAGCCCCTTTGCTGCCCTTTCGTGACGGCACCTCACCTCAGACAAGGGCTCACCTGGCCCATTGCATCGAGCTCTCGCCAACCAATAGACGCCCGCCCTGTGAAATTGGCTGCCAGGCCACTGCAGCAGGCAGCAGACGAGAAAGAAGAAGACAAGCAAGCAAGAAGAAGCAGGAGTCGCCAAGTTAGCTGGGGATATTAATTTTTTGCTTTCAAAAAAAAAAAAAAAAAAAAAAAAAAAAAAAAGTTGTTTGGAGCTGCCGCTGCGATTCTGTTGGACGTTCTGTTTGAGCGTTTTAGAGGAATTTATTGAATTCCAAAATCAACCCGCCGCCAAAATCAAACCACCACCTGCACCTACCTCCATCGGTCCTTCCAACCTTCTCTTCCACCATGAACAACATCACCGCCCGACCCCCTCTACTCGACCACCGCCCCCCGCTATCGCCTATGTCTGTTGCTGGAAGCGACTGGTCTGGTATCAGCACCTACAAATCACCTACCGACTCCGGTAGTACAATGTCCCGTACTGCCTCGTCGAGCGGACCAAGCATGGGACGCTCATCGAACACATCGCCTCCATCCTCCGTAGCAAGATCATCAGACGGCATGAGAATGCAGTACGAAGACTCTCCGAACATGCGGTCTCGCATGAGAATGCCACCTCGTCGAGACCAGAAACTTGATGATGAACAGCAGGTTGCTCGCCAACACGCTGCTCTCAAAGCTCTCCTAGAACCCTACCTCAAGGCCGAGAAGAACGACTCCAAAGCCAACAAAGCGCGCGACAAACTGCTCCGACTCACTGGCATCCAGTTCCAGGAGCTCAGTACGGATGTCTACGACGAGCTACAGCGACGCCAAGGTGCTGGTGATAGGCTATCCAGCGCTTCCAATGTCGCCAGACCTATACCTACCGACCTCCCTGAAGGCTCTACACCTTACCTTATGCCCAGGACCGAATTTCACCCCAAGAGGAACCAAGCTAGACAGAAACTCAGCACCTTGCCACCTCCTAGATTTCGAGATTTAGCGACAGATGTGTTTTACGAGCTGGAGAGGAGGTATCCATATGTTACGGGTAGCAGCATCGATCGGCCAGAAAGCCCTGCCGTTAGCCTTCGCGATAATTCACCAAACAATCAGCAGGACAGACGCCCGAAACCTGCTCCTTTAAACCCGAATCCGCCAAACGGCGTACAACGACCTGGTCCCGGAGCCTATGGCCCACCGCCAAGGACACCTACAAGTCTCGGACCAGGAGCTGGACCAGGAGGGCCTAATGGGCCACCAAACGGATTAGGGGGTCCACCGAACGGATTAGGAGGCCCGCCAAACATGCCAAACGGACCGGGCGCTGGCCCCAACTCTTTAGGTCGACCTTTACCGAAAAACTTACCACCACAAAACAGACCGGACAAACCCCTAGGAGACGAAAATTATGGTGGAATGCAAAACGACGAAGAGGGTGCTTTTGGTTTAGAAGATCGGTACCGACAATCCGGAGGCGCTAGCAAGAGGGCAGTGAACGGCAGAGAGAGCTATGCTAGCAACACGAGCTCGTCTCGCGAGCCACTATCTAATCAGGTAATAATTCGATGAGACGGAAACTCTGTACTCCATATTTCAACTGCTAACGAATATCTAGGCTGACAAAAAGCTGATTGCCGACTATCAAGTCCAAGTATCGACCTTGCAAAAGAAACTTGACGACCTGGAATTCCAGACAAGGGAAAAGGACCGAGAAATCGGTCGATTGAGGGATGCAGAACAACTATGGAAAGATGACGAAGAGGAACTTCGGTCTGTGCAAAGCCAGCTGAAAGTGCTCCAAGGACATAATGAACATGTACGCCCCAATTGATTGCGATAGCTGAGGATCTATATTGACTTTCTATTAGGCCCTAGAGAATAAAACGCAAGAATTGTTCGATCTGAAAACTTCTCTCGAGAATAAGCTCGCCAATGCCCAAAACCTCAATTCTTCTTTACAAAACGAGCTCGCTAGGTTAAGATCCGAAAACCGTGCCCTCGAAGAGTGGCAAAATTCGCACGAATGCAGGGGTGGTAGTGGAAATGGTGGCGGAAGTGGAGGCGACCCAGAGCTACAGAGAAAGTATAAGGAACTTCTCGAGGTGCACGAACATCTCAAAGTCGAATTACAGCAACAGCAGGAGACGACAGAGGAGGTTCGAAAGCAAGCAATGGGTTTCTTGGAAGAAATGAAGTCATTGTCAGCTAGCGGCGACGTTACACATTCTCACGACCAATTAACTGCCGAAATTGCAAGTCTAAGGGACGAAGTTAAGGACTGGAAGGCTCGGTACACCAAGACTAGAACACAACTCCGGAATCTGAGAGCTGCTTCAATAGGTTTGCAGTATGCTATGGAGAGTAATATCAACAAGGCCACCGTGCATTCCGACCCTAACGGACTGATAAAGGATATTCATATCACAAAATGCCAACTCCTGGTTGACGAGATTCTTCGGAATGCTCGTATTGATCCCAAAGGGACATTATCGCAGATGAAGAGCGTCGCGGCCATAGTGAGGGCGATAACTAGAAGCATCGACACCGTCACCGCGCCTGATGACGTACTCAAACTGTCAATGAGGGTTGAAGCCACTGGGCAGAATTTGATCACTGCAATTCGAAACCACGCCTCCGCCGACGGCCTTTCGCCTGTATCTCTCGTCGACGCCGCCACATCCCACTTAACATCTGCCGTCGTTGACCTGGCTAAGAGAGTCAAGGTCCGACCAACTCCTAGCGAAGAGCTAGAAGATGATGATACAGTTGACGGGATGACGGATGACGGCGACGCAGAGCTGTTAAGCGTGCCGCTGAAATCAAGCAAGTCGACACCGATCATGAACGGTAATAGTCCGGCACGTACTAGTATCGAGTCGGTTTACAGTACCTCTTCGTTTTCGTCGCGGTATTCAAATCAGCGGGTGTCAACACGGAACCAGAGTGGAACTTGGAGTTCCAAACGAGACGGAAAGTTCTCCGCAATGAACCCATTAGGGATTAATTCCCTGCCAACGTTCGATGTTCAGGAGGAACGGAGTGAGGTCGAGGAGTTGAAAGTATGTTTTGAGATGGCCCTAATTCAAACGTTGGGAGGGTGCTAACTATTTGACTTTATAGAACTTCCTCATCAGCCAAACCAATGGAGTAATAGAAAGCATCCAGAGGCTCCTCCAGGAAATTCGATCGGAGGACAGCCACCTGCGGACCCTGCGTCCTCTTATGGACGACGTTATCCTCTTTGTAGGTAAGGTCATACAATCGACGGAAAACGCGATGGATACCGCAAGGTCCAGCAAGTTGCGAGACAGAATCGGACGGATTGTCAAGAGTTTGGATGAATCCATGCACCAAATGCTTGGCATGAAGATCGAGGACATTGAGAATGAAGGGAAAGCCTCGAAGGATTTCAACGCGAGGTTGGCCGGGCATTGTTTTGCCATGGCCAGAGAAACGAAGGTTTGTAGGCCCGTTCGACCTACCTCTAGATTCGGTGGTGCTAACTATAAGACTAGGAACTCGTGCGTGTCGTTGAGGAGATCGACAATGAAGCACGATAAGGGGGGTAACGGTTTTTTTTACCTTTTACCCCTCCTTATATATATTTATTTCAATCCTTTTCTTTATTTCTCTCTTTCTTTCTTTCTTTTATGAGGTGGTTCTAATTCCATGTGGGCATGGAATGGCTTTTATTATTTTTATTCTAACGGTAACGATCAGTTTCATGACGAAGCGGAATCCATTTAATGTATTAGTATGAATTTTTTTTTTTTTTTTTTTAAACCTTCCGTTTCATTCATGACCCATAACCCTGCTTCTTTGTTCCTCCTCTTCTATTGGCTTTTTGGTGTTTCTCATTCTTCCCCGAATTCTCTGGATCCGTGGATTGAAGCCTTTGGGGCCCTTTATTTTTATTCTTTCCACCTAAACCTTTCATCTTCGTCGCCCCCCTCCTCTTTTTTTCACTTCTCCATTTCATCCCGTGCTTTTTAGCGCCGTCGTCTTGGATTTTTATTCTATTCTTGCTGTACACATTCATACCTTTTTTAACTACTTCCTTCGTCCGTTCTTTTTGGAGCAGCCCTTTGTACTCATAGTTTGCGCTTTTCGAAATGGAGCTTTGGGGCGATTGCATGTCTTATCATGCGATTTTTTTCTTCTATCAAATTGCGATTGTTGGTTGATGCGCTTTAAGCCTTTTTGGTGTATTATATTGTTTTTGTGGTCAATTTGATTATTTACTACCCTTCAGTTGCGAGATAAGTTTTGAACATATGCCCAATTAGCGGGTCGTTTTTAAGAATTAGGTATATTTGGTGGATGTCTAAACGGGTTGGTTCTATGCCAACTTTGGGGACTGAAAATGTATGATTTGTAGGAAAGTTGAAATTTCATCTATGCTATATCATTATAAAAGTTCTACTCCTTCCGAATCTTTAACTTCAAAGACAACCGAATATAAAAAAAGAATTATAGAGAAAAAAGCGAAAAAGAAGTGCCAGCTAAATTTATAAAAGAGCAAAACTCAAAAATACCAAAAACAGAAACATTTCAAAACTCCCCCCCCACCCCAAAAGGCCTCTAAGCCCTGCGCAAAGGGGGCTTTCTACCTTCCAAACCTCGCCTTCTCGAGAGGTCTAAGAGCAAGATACGTCACCGCCGCAAATCCAAACGCCAATTCGAACCCAACATCGCCACCGAACTCCCCACCGCAGAGCCTGGCGATAGGACCCATCCAGTATACCTGCGACATACCCAACACGGCGCCACCAATACCAGCGCAGAATGCGATACCGGCTGCGATTCCGACGGGAAGTTTATCAGGCTGATCGTAATGCGATACTTCGTATCCCTTGAAACCTCTCCGGAAGATGAAATGCTCGGTGAGAGAAATACCTTCATAGATACCCAACCAGTAGGCGATCAATAACATGAAGTTTTCGAGGACGGTTTCGAAGTGTGTTGCTCCCGGGATGGCGATGGCGATGTAACAGCATGTGGCGATGAAGGTCCAGATGAATCTGGGAACACGCTGGAGTTTTGTGGATAGAACCTGGACGGAAAGACCGATGGAGTAGATATTTGGACAGTTGTTTCCGATGATGGAGAGGGCGAGGATGACCAAGCAGAAGTTTCCAAAGTTGCCGAGGGAGTTGGTGACGAGGACGGCGCCGAAGAGACCACCGATTTTTCCGGTTTCGTAGCCGGTTTGGTAGACTTCCGAGGTGTAGGTACCCATGTAGATTGCCGCGCCGAGGATTTCGGTGAACAGCAGGGGTACGATGAGGCCGGCCCAGGTGTAGAAGAATACGAGGTACTTGTTGGCGGATTTTGGTTGGTAAACGGTATAGTCCGCTGCGTAAGAGCACCATCCGGTTCCGAAACCATAAATCGCACCACCGAAGCTGAGAATCGAACCTGCGGTTTCCTTTCCACTTCCATCAGGGATAGCAGTGAACACCCCGCTTCTAGCGAATTGAATGACGGTGATGAGGAAGACGATGAAGCATGGGATCCAAGAGTAGAATTCATAGTAGTGGACAACCTTGTATCCGAAGCAGGTGATGATGAAGGTGCAGAATGCGATGATCAAGATTCCGGCATATTCTGGTACCGAGTGGTTTACAGTATGGATCAGCTGTGCACCGACGATGACGTTGACGGACGACCAGCCAATGCAGGCTAAACAGTTGAGGAAGGCGATGAATCGGACTAGATGTGGGCCGAAGTAAAAGCGACTAAGAATCATCTGACGTAATCCGAATTCCGGTCCGAAGGTAGAAAAGAAGCAGACGGGGGTGATAGATAGGAGATTGAAGAAGAGGATTGTGAGCCAGGAGGAGCGCCATCCGAGGGCGAAGATGTGAGGGCCCAAGACACCGATTGCGAAGGAGGATACGACCAGATTTGCGGCCAGCCACATGGTACCGGCCTTGTAGAGCTTTGTATCGGTCTTTTCGGATTCCGGGACCTATTCATTCATCTCAATGTCAGTTCGTCTGACAATATCTATGCATATCTATACAGCGTACGAAATTAATGGGGGGTTATTGACATACCCGCTCGATACCTCTCTGTTCGATATTCCATTTTCCAGCGAATCGTTGTAGTTTCGCATACATCGAGTCACCAACCTCGAAGTTCTCACCGGCGATAGCATGAGAACCATCATCAGAGGCCACAGTGACCGATCCCTGTTTCTCAGGGTCGACTTTCTCGACGTCCTTGTCGTACGACATTTTTGCGTTGGTCGGATGTTGGAATTTGAATTACCCAATCAGAAAAGCTGGATTCCTGAAGAATTTCTGCTTGCGGATTCGGTTGTGTAATAGAAATTCGAAAGCTCGGTTTTATACAGAGGAGCTTGACAAGCTCGTCAAAACCGAAGACTTGAAGGGAATGATACCGGAGGGTCGACTTTGTTTTCGAAGGCTGACCTAACAGGCAGTTTGGTCCTTCTTGTTCAAATCTCCCTTGAAAGTTTCAATTAACCCCAGGGAAGAAGAAAAAAGTCTGCAGCTTTTAAACTCCCACTTTTAAACACTTTTAATGGGCGACCCTCTTCGGCAGGAAAAATGGTAGTCGTGAAGCGAATAAACGTCGGCGTCCCAAATAGTATAATAAAACGCGGGAAGGTATAAATGTTATAAACCCAACCGCTTAGCAGTTATGCGAATGGAAGCTGAACAAGGCCTTGGAAAATATAATTGTATACTTCGACAAGGGGCCTTTTTAATCTATTTACCTTGGTGAAATAGGTAAACAGGCGGGTACTCGAGGCGAATGAGGTAATGCACTGGTCTAGTGTAATGCACCTGGGGGGCCTGGATACTAGAAGGGAAGTTGATATTTTGGAAGGAGGGGAGATGGTGTATTTAAGTCCTTTTCGAGGCTGGAGGGGTGTGATACCCGCGATATACTGACTATCCATCCAAGCATGGTTTATACTTTTAGTTTCGATTACCAGGTTGTGCGGTATCATATCGGAGGGGCCCTCTCTAGGTCGCATGTTCGATACTACGTAACTGGATCGTTTTTCACGCAAAGCTTCTTTTCGCATGTCTCTTTTGCCATGCGCTAGTTGAATTGACAGGACCTGACTATCGCGAGACCCGAATAGTGCGTGTGTCTCTGATGTGTGTGTGTGTGTCTGCGTATAATTTCACGGCGGGGGACTTGTGGACAATTGCAGATATGCTGCAGCGCTGCGAGGGGCGTCCAATCATTCTTGCAACCCTTTCGCCAAATCATGCATTCACAGACATGCCAATGAATGCTTATCAGTGGATAAGCATCGCCTGCAGTACACATAACTGCACAGTGTATATTTTTTTACCACCCTTTCGCATTTTCCTTTTTCTTCGGGAGGCAAAAGGTCCTAGGAAAAAAACGTGGGTGGGTTTGGTCTCGTACCCAGTTGGGGTTTTGGGTGTTTCTGGCTAGCACGGAAGAGGAGGACGGCTGCCTCCTAGCTAATTACCTTCAACTAATTGGTATACCTACCTAAAGATCTGAAGATGTCAGAGTTACTAGCGGAGAAGGTGTGCAAGTATGCTATGCAGGTTGTACCGAAACTTTGCGAGTGCAGGGCCAAGGTTCCACTTTCGAGAACTTCAAGGTTCTTGTTTTTGGGGTGAAGGAAGAGGGGGGATCGCCCGTATCCGAGGATGCATTTGCGTAGCTGCAGGTTTGAAATCACTGCAGCAGAAGCCCGATGGAATATCATTTTTCTAGCTAGGTTTTTATTGCTTTCGAGACAGCTGGGGACATGGGGTGGCCAGGGCTCGGGTCTTTAGCGTGGTAGGTTTCTTTTTGGGGGGATGTCGGCCGACTCCATAGATAAGGAAAACCTTCGGAAATTCATAATAGATTCCAAACATGCGGTATGTGATAAGGAATGGTGCTGCGAATGCAAGCCCGCGTGTAAAGAAGTGGCCTAGTTTCAGCCCTCTTAATTCTATGCACGAGGAGGCTGGAAATATCTAGCTTCAATTGATAGCGGGCAATAGCCAGTTGGTCTTTGGAAATTAAAACTTGAGTTGTCGATAACTTTAGGGTAGAGCTTCGTGCCGTACGCCGTCGGCTGGATAGACGCTTCTGCGACTCTCAGCCTCTCCCAAGTTCGCTGAAACGTAGCTCCTTCTAAGCGCGTTCGGAGGTAATACAGCAGAAGCACTTTTTGTCCCATCACAACGTCATAAACCTTCTTCCTCGAACCTCGAAAGGAGTTAAGAGGGCCCAAAAATGTGTATTGGAGCAGTATAGCCAGTTACCACAATCCTACAACGCAAGAATTTCTATATATTGAGCGTTGGTTGCACGAGCTTCGAGACAGAATTCGTGAATTCATTTCGTGTCTGAAACAGGAAAGAATGTTCTATATTCTGAGGTCTATGCTTCTACCCGATAGAACGGATACACAGGAACGAAGTCTACGTACTCACGTTACCTTTAAGTTCTAACCTTTCGATCGAGCACATGGCAAAACCGGTGTACTCGGACGTTGTTCTACCTCGACTCGGGACAGAATAACCCCCACACTAGCTAGGAGGAGAATACTAGTCGAAGTTAGTTGGGTGATATACGACACATGTCTAGCCCCACTAAGATAGTTACTGATCGGACGACCGTTTAGTTGTGGATCATATTGATACCGGTATCTCAGGACATTTTGCATGCGTAAAACATATCCGTATCCAAGGAACAGGAACAGGAACTAGTGCTAGCCTGAAAAGATGCCCCGAGAACGGCTCTCCTTGTCTCCTCGGATTTTTAAAATATTATAAAGATATAGGGTATAATTAATCAGCTTGTTCCCTGAATTCATGAATTGAACATAGCCTTGAGGTTTAATCAGATACCCAAATGGTGCGGCGGCCAAAAATCCCCACAGGATATCGATAAAATCTCATACTTGAAATCCCACAGGTGCAGACAGATATGCATGACTTCTGTCCCGCTAAGGTAGAGGGAGATACCCTGCGATATTCCCTTCGTGGAAAATCTACTTCGCCGATGTCACTCCTAAGTCTTTCGTATATACTTATTTCAGCTATCTCCTTTTTACCCCTCCACTTGTCTGATTGGCACTATGGCCTTCACCAGAGATCACGCATAATGCCATTTCCAAAGCGTAATAATAGGTGGATAGCCAAGTCGTTCAGCCTAAGCTTTTTCTTCCCACCTGCATCTCAATAATTCTCCGGCATTAAGACTCCTCGCCTAAAATGCCAATGCCGATTTATGCGTGATCAAATCTGGATTTTCTTTTCCTTGAGAACCCCGGAGCTGAGAGGGTGTACGGCCTGCTCGATCTGTCATCGGAACCGCCCGCCATACGATCAAACACCTACCCAGAACTGATGTGATGGCAATATGCAGGTTTTGATATTATATCCAAAACCTCGTGAATGGCTGCATGCGATTTTGAAAAGGGAAGTAATTTCGCAATATATACGGGTACATATAGTCGGCGATTAATTCGGCTACGTATTAGGGTCGCTAGGGGGGTGCCTTAGGATGTAGAATGTTGGTAATGCATGTGAGCAGATTGGATACCTAGATCTGGATTCTGGATACATTTCCCGCGATTCGCCTGGAGACCAAGTTGGGATAGATCGGTCCAGCTGGGGCAGGGTCCGTCGTAAGCTTATGCACATGCAGGCAAGGTATGCACTACCCTACCGATCGTGAATGATAAGAAGAAAAATGAGGAGTAAGCCAGGAAAAGAAAGAAGACGTGGAAGGGGTTCCAGTGAATATATACCCCTTCTTGCCGTTCCGTCCGGGCGGCTCGGTTGGCCCCGATCGATCGAAACGAGTCTTGTAGCCTCTTAATATTTCTATCTACTCGGATTAATATTCGCCAAATGTTTTGCAGGCTTGCGCACCTGCATTTCCGACGTTTTTTTATGGTTTGAAGTTTAAAGATTCGATTCTTAGCTCGGTACCGTGGTAAAAGTGCGGGTATTAGGTAATTGCAACCTAGCCGGCTTATGCATGAGACAAAGTTGCGCTGTCGAAATGATGTCAGGTCCTTTTTCACCACTAGCCTTTTCTTGACTCTCGTCATCAATGCATTCTAAGATTTCGACACATGCTTATTTTGGGTCCGTATGTAATTTCATCGCCAACTAATAATATAGTAAATTGTCGTTTTTGTTTGAGATTCATCTACTCAACAAACTAGTATACTACACGAGTACTAACAACATTGATCATATACGATAGACATTAACGACTAAACTCGAGTCCATTGAGCTCTCCACGCTTATAAAATTTCAAACATCCGAAAAAATATATCAGGAAAAAAAAAAAAAAACGCCAGCACACGAGCACAACATCCAGCCGTGTGATAAAATGAGGAGAGGGTGGGTTTTTTTACCCCATTTTGTTTCTAGATGTGTCCGTGTATGCATTTGTATGTATCCGTCTGGTATTCCGCTCTAAAACAAATCCAAACCGTATTGATATATCCCTCCGGCAAAGATTCCAAGATAGATCTTAGCCACATGGCTTAGGGAACCTCCTAGATCCAGGCGGCTTGGGCATAATGCCTCTGTTGACCAACCTCGAATAACTCCAATCGTCGCTGCGATTGCCGAGCTCCGTCTTATAGGTCCAGAAGATCCATCCGTGGGTCTTTTCATAGCTGTCCAACTGTGCCTCCACAAAGCGTCTCAGATCATCTTTCTGGGTTTGGGTCATCGTATCAACATTGCCTTTGTCGTTACAAGTTCCGTAAGATCTTGAGCTTTGAAATGTTCCGTCGTATCTGGCGCCACGATTCCATCCGTTCAACCATCTTGCGCAGTCGGTCATGGCAGCACTCCATTCTCCGACGACGACGTACTTGTTGCTTCCCGTGAAATCCCAGCGTGCGCTGCAGGCAGCGTCGAAATGCTGCCAGTAGCTTCGAGAGACCTCGCCTTCCGAGAAAACCTGATAACGGTGTTTATCCACAAGGACCTTATTCTGTGGCCCCAAACGGTTGTTCCACTTGGGAAGTGGCAAGAAAGCATCACTGTATCCAACCCAAGTCGGTCCCTCTCTTCTGATAATCCCCCACCCGTCGTAAGTAAATTGGCTAAGCTTTTTCCAGTCCAATTTAGGCCCCATGGGCTCGTTCAACACTTCGATAAGAACAACAGTGTCCCTGTAAGCCGGTTGACAGTACTTCTCCGCCACCTTTTTAATCACAGCCAGCATCTGCGTCGCCGTATTACCCTGCAAAAAACCGATTCTGTCTCTCAACCCGGAATTATCGAATCCATTCTGACCTCCCGGGGCGCCGTGAAGATCGATCCAGACTTTCAATCCGGCGGCTCTAGCCCAGCCGATCGCGCGGTCGAGGTATGCGACTTGTCCTTGAACGTATGGGTCGCCGGAGTTCAATGTAAATGCCCAATAACCGATTGGAATTCGGACGGTGTTCAAGCCGTAGGATTTGATGGTATTGAAGTCATTCTGGGTGATCCAGGTGTCCCAATGCTTCTTTAACTCGGCCTGGCATACCGATTTTCCGAGGACTCTGCAGAGGTTATATTCATCGACTGGGCCGGCGGCAGGATTGTTTTTCCATCGATTCCAGAGAGACGGGGTGATCCAGGGTTCGAGGACGAGCCAGCCACCTTTTAACAAATATCCTTTGGTTAGTTTTTATTCCGTGGGCATTTACTTTTAATGAAATTCAATATTTATCAATGTTTTTTTTTTTTATTAACTGTTTCAGAAGAACAAGAACGTGCATACCGATATTCACGCCACGGACTTTATTCCCAGCAAAGTTAAAGTCTACTTGACTCTGTCGGATTTGCAGAACGGGCTCGGGCCTTGCGGCTACACAGGCCGCCAACAAGGCGCTCGTTATTACCGATAACTTCATTTGTTTACCGTGGAAGAGCTCGAACCAAAAAGAATGAATGAAGAAAGGGAAGGGAAAGAAAAAGGGTGAGGTTGAAAGACAACCCCAAATCCTTTGCTTAAATTTTCTCTCAGTTGGGTTTAAAAAAAATTAATTGATCGACGAGAGCAATGGGGATCTGTCGTCGAGCGGTCGGGCCGAAAGGATATGATAGGCCACCACGTGAAATCGCGAATCGCACGCAAAGCCTAAAAGACGAACATTAAACGGGAAGCTTAAAGCTAATCAAGAAACCCCGTCCAAAAGAAAAAGACCGGATAAAAGAAACTGAGGAACCCTTTTTATATATAAAAAAAAGTCCTTGATCAGATAAAATAAAAATAAAAATAGGAAAAAGGAAGGGGAGAGGCCCACATTCTTATACGAGATGTCACAGCAGCGCACACACCCTTTCGTACGGAATGGCTTTTCCAATTTTACCACAGGGCAAAAGCAGTTGTGAAAAAAGTGGCCCTGGCACTTCGTTCACAGACTCTAGAAGGGAGGGGCGGAAAGCCTCCGATCCAAGCTGGCCAGAAAGAAACCCTGGGCGACAGAATGCGACCCTGTTCTTTGCTTGGCTTATGTACGAATGGACCAACGGTGAATAGTAACCCTGTTGGTAGCTGATCCCGTGTAGAGGAGGTGGGTTTGTTGAGCGCAGAAGTCTATCTGTTGTGAAATCCTGCGGCCTTTTCCTTGACTGTCGGCCCGTTGGCTTGAATTATCCCACCCCAATCGGCGCCTCTTCACCAGTCTGCACCTCATATGCAAGATGAGAAGAAAAAAATGGGCTGAAAAGTTACATCTCCAACAAAAAACACCTTGGTCTTCCCTTGAGTTACTTTCTTCGCCAGTTGCTTTCACAACAGAGGACTCCAACAAGTTGGAATTTTTGATTCAGTCTGAAGGGTTCCATAAGGTAATGGAAACCCCTCCCCCTTTCAATGCAATGCAACGGGTTAAACTCCGAGCGAAAAAAGACAACGATGAACAGGAACCTGATGTAGATCTCGTCCATTTTCAAACTGCGGGGCGAAAAGCAACGCTTGGTGCTGCAAGGGTACGGCGTTCGGCAAGATAGCTCATGCGCTACAACGCCATGGGAAAGTCAGAAGTTCTGGGCGGTGGAACCCACGTACGACGACAATCCGATAAACTTCGCTTTATACTTGGGGGAAGGTGGATTACTCATTGAAAGTTTTATTTGGTGATTAGTGGGTAGCTCCCAAAGTGGAGCCAAATCAAAAAAGACGGACACGAGGAAGACGATACCTAGAAGGGATACATTGTCCGCGGAGAGAGCTCGATCATGAAGAGTTCGATTGAGTGGCGGGATATTCAGTTGCGATTGATTGTGTGTGCATGATTATAGCCTGCCTTCCGGCCATGGCCACAATTGCACAGGTAGCCTCGAATCCGGCCACAGGAGATGGTGCACCGAACAGCGCACGAACACATGGCCCGGTTGGATGATCGCGATAGGCAGCGCTGCTCTGCTTAATAATTTAACTCCCTCACCCCCAGACGGCCGAAGTTGAAAATTCCGGGAAAAATCCCTGAGTCTTATGCAAATCGGTGAGGGAGCAATGTGGCGAATGATCAATCGCAAGGGCCAGCAACTTGAAGCTTGAGAGATCGCCCTGCATTGAGATATGTGAAATTGCTCCTTCGAAGCAAAGCTTGGGAGGGGCTTGTAATTGAATTGAAGTCCGAAAGCGAGTGCGCCGGCCATGTGCATGCGATGTTGAGACCCTCGCTTGCCGACTTCCGTCTTCGGTGCAACGTTAGCATCAACAACACAATCAGTTGGCTGTTTCAACTGCTTTCAAACTCGAGTACTCGTCACCAGACCGTTTGTGGCACCGAGAAGCCGTACCTGATGCAGATATTCACGATCATGAGAATACTCGCCAAGACACTAGATACCCCAGACGAGTAGAATTTCGCTTATTGATTGACTCAATTTATAACTGTACTTAAATATTTCATTACAAGGGAGAGGGTAGTACGAAGCGAGCGAAGCAAAATTAGGTCAACACTATCGAATTACAAAATAACACAGAGCATGCATCGAGGCAAGATATCATTAGAAGTGATTTCGCGGTTCGGAATATCGGTGAGTAATATTTATTAAAACATCTTACATAGGGGCCTAAAGGATAATATATAATAGGCGCCTATGTCGATGTCTAAGGCATATACACAGGAGTAACTTGAGAAACAATCTTCCACATTATTTATCTAATCCCTCGACCCCCGGGCTATCCACATAAATGGTATACATATATTCATATCCATAACTTCCATGAATTCCAAGAGGTAAAGGAGAGTGGCCCGACTGAACATTAAACCATACCAGCGACCAAAGCAAGTACTCCACCAACGACTGCCCAGATCTTTCCAGGCCCGTTGACCACCGCAGCAGCACCAGTGGATGTCGGCACAGGGAGCTCGCTAGTAGTATTCGTAGGCTCACTGCCGACCGTAGTACTATCCCTAGCAGAGGTCGTAGTCGGAGTAGGAGTAGGGCTAACCGACGGCTCGTCCGTCGGAACAGCAGATACAGAAGGGCTTATCGTAGTAGCCGTCGGTTCTTCGCTCGAGCTGGGCACCGTACTAGCTGTGAATCCCGGCCAGCTGGTAAAGGTAGTAACATCATCGCAAAGCGTTTCAAGAGCTGCATCGATATTCTCTCGCTTTTCTTCGGGACATTGAACATATAGACAATCTCGAAAAGTGTTTGAGAACTGAAGTAGCACTCCTGGAGTACTGCAGATGCAGGGTTCGTAATCGCTTGAATTGAAGGCTATGTGCGCGCAACCTGTGGCTGCATCGATTGCGCGCAGGCCGCAGAGCCCTATGACGTCGGAGGGGCAGTCTATGGTTTGCGCCGTAATTAGGGGTAGGAAGGAGAGGAGGCAAGAGAGTAGGAAGAGGACGAAACGCATTTTGAGGTTTGGATGGCGTAAGAGATAAGATTCTATTGAAAAAAATTAATCTGAGGTGATACTCGTTTGAGATTGACTATTTATTGACGCTGTACTAAAGAATACACTATCCGACTCTTGAAACTATCGCTGAAATCGTGTATGAGAGCTTAAAGAAAAAACGTAAGGGAAACCATCGGGTTCACAGTCCACTATTTATTCCTCTCCTAGGCTTCTCACTTCCCACTTTGCCGTCTTTTCCCCTCCCTTCTCCTCAAGCAAATACATCAGCCGTACTGCCATGGCGCCTGCGCCCGCGGTCGTGGATAAAACCTTGAAAGTCCATTCTCGCGATCGCGAGACTTCCACGATTAAATTCCTTTCAGTCGGTCATCGGATATATCCCGCGCATAAGAGTCGAGCTAAACTACAGGCTTAGGGCCAATCTGCATGGCCGTGCAACCTTAGTATCTATATTCCCAGCCAGCCTCGTTCTATACAACCAATTAATACAAAATACCCAAGCCGTAGCACCCCACAGTCTCGTACCCAGACCTCACAAGATCGAGGTCTCTCTATACGTATATACTAACCCTGAGGAATATTCGGATTTCCGAGCCGAAGGTGGTTTCTATAATAAGCGCCAGGTACACCCGTCAACCCCTCTCCTCGATTAGTAGAGACTCCAATTGGCTGTAGATGCAGATATGATCATATGAGTTTTTTTTTCTACATTATATCGAGCCGCAAAAAGTCAATGTGAAGTGATTGAAATGCACCTGCATGCAGCGTTTGCTTGGTCCGCGAGGCGAGCTCTATCCTTTACAGCGATTGAAGCGGGAACTCGTACGTAGTTACCACTCTATTCTCCCTCTGTCACCCCGGCCCGCCTCCCTTGGCGAGAAACAATTCATATATATCTAAAAATTACTTCTCAAAAAGATGAGAAAAAACGAGTACCAAGAACCACACAAGAATTAGTAATCGGTGTCGAAACCCCAATTGAGGAACAAGTGTCTCGCGAATTCGATGATAAGAAGCAGATTAGCCCATCGTCATGCAACCCAAGAGTTTGTCAGACCACGAGGTTGCCATTGCTTTTGGTTGCTGTGTGTATATACCGAGGCCGTATCTTGTGTTTTATGTAATGGAATTCGAATTTCCCGTTCGAAATCCCATTATTCTTATACCTTGAGACCAGGCGCTCCATTGTTCTATTCCTTTGATATAAGATATATCTCGCACATACGTGATTTTATAGAATTTTTTTCGAACCGGGCTTTATTACAATCATACGCCAACGAAGCAAACACTTCACCTCCAAGCTCGTTTTCGCGAGCTTCCAACTTCAACTCTGGTCACGGTCTTATATTCAGCGACGTGTATTTCCACCTAATTTTCGTTCTTAGACAGTATTATATCTCTACCCAATAAGCTCGCCTCCCGCCACAATCACGACAATACCAAATAAATCAACTTCCAACTTCAAGTAATGCGAAGGTCCAACCAAAAACCCTCAAATTCCCCGATCGTACATCTACACCTCCTTCTTAAACGAACCCTCAACTCGCCTCTTTAGCCCGGAGCTACCCTAGTCACACCACATGCCTCATTCCGAAACGCTTAAAACCCCAGATACGTATACCCCAGATTTCTCCATTCCCAGGCATTCTTTCACATGCACCCTCAATGCTTGTAAAAAAAGCCATACAGAGAGTGGAAACTTCCTCATTCAAAAACCTCATATTGATATTTCGCAATTTTTTCAAACAAAATACAAATCAAAAAGTGTATAAGCAACAGCAATGCTAAAGGAAAAAAGCAAAGTGATACTTCAAGTAAACCTTTCAAGAAGGAAAAAAAAAAATGGAGTAATGTGAATGCCCTAGTCCAAATATCAAAAGCCCGCAGAATGAAGCAAAAATCTAGAAGTCCATCCACTTCCCTGTTCACCGTCCAACGTTCCACCAACCCACTTCCGCTCGAAAGGTCACAAGCCGGTTTACTTATCCACCTGCCCATAATAGAACCGTTAGCGAATCCCTACAACTTCCAACCCTTTCCCCAGCTTCCCAAGAAAACCGCGAGGTAAAAAAACCAACCAACAGTAACCCATAACTCAAAAGAGAAAGTCTGGGGTAAAGAGGAAACATTTCCAACAGGTAACGAAAATTATACCGAGAAAACGGGAAAGGAAAAATAAAAATAGAACTAACCTCAGCAATGCTCTGCCGATGAATCTGACTCTTCTGCCTCTCATTCCTCGACACGCGGTAGTAGTACTCCGTAAATTGGTTACACTTCATATCCCTCAAGAAGTCTTCGTCGTGCGTGATAACAATCAATTGGAAATTCTTCTGCGCCTGCCGGTAGTTAATGATATCATGCAAACTCTGCGCTAGCGCTCTGGAGTTATCCCGGTCGAGGTTTGTAGTTGGCTCGTCGAGCGCTATGAGTCCACAGTTGGTACCGAAGCACTCGGCGAGGGCGAGACGAATGATTATGCTGGCTAGCACCTTTTGACCAGCGCTACAGCGACCACGCATGTCGAGTTCGGCGTCTTGCTTCAACATGCAAACCTATTTCTCATTCGTTAGCTTTCTGTATACCTTGTAGCTTTCGTTCTGGAGGGGAATTTTACCCTGTAGTTGTAAAGACGGTTGCCCTTTGCGTTTTCTTGTTCGGATCGGATCAGGATTGTATCCACATCTGTCCCCTTATACGTCTTCCTCCAAAGATCATCGATGATACGATTCACTTCCTCCATCTTGAGTGAATGGTATCTCATCACCGCCCTAACCCCGCACATTAGTCTCTTCTAATCCCAATTCATAACCTCAGGGTAGCTAAGGTGCCGCGTACTTATCCAACGCCATCTGGTAAGTTCCCAGATCTTCGTTTGCAACAGTGGTAGTCTGCAACCTGATCTGTCCTTCATGGAAATTCTTCTTCGCATCCTTGAAGTCGATTTCGTACTCCTTAAGGATTTCCGTCAACTGCGTATCTAGCGATTTGATCGTAGCGCCCTTGCCAGTTCTCTGTTGTAAAAACCGCGTCAGCCCAACCGCCCTACTAACCAACCAAACCAACCAACTGAAGATAAGAGAGGAGCAAAAATACTAACATCCATAACCAATCCATCGTGCCGTCTTTGCAACTTCTCTACATCCATCTTGAACCTATCCCTCTGTTGCTCCGCATTCTTCGCCTCGAGCCCTCTAATCTCCACTTCTAGCTCCCCGAGCTCTCGTTTATTCTTCCTAAGCCTCATGTTGTCGGTAATACTCCTCTTGAACCCATCGGCTTGTCCCCTCTGTGCTCTCAGCTCCACCAACTCCTTCTCAGCAACGCCAAGTCGCTCGTCCGTTCCCAAAATCCGATCTTCAAGCTCTTTGCTCTCCCTTACTAGATTCTCCAGCGTTTCTACAGTATCCCCGCTTTCGTACTGTGCTATACCGCGTTGGATTGCTTGTAGACCCCTCAGTGTATCTGATGATTTATCCGCCACGCGCTTCAAAGTCTGTTCATTTTCCTCCCATTTTGTCCTAACCTCTGCTTCGCGCGCCTTTGCTTTGATGATCTGAGGTTGAATACTCCTCGCCTCCTCCTCTGCCTCTCTGATATGCCCTTCTCGCCGCCCGATATGTTCTTTACAGTCGGCTAACTGCTTAGCTTGGGTCTGTTTCTTCTCAAGCTCGTGTCGCGCAGAGATCAATTGATTCGTAACCTCCTGTACTTGTCTTTCCGCAACCGCGAGTTCGGTTCTTGCGGCTTCTTTATCACTCCATAGTGCATCTCTCAATTGTTTCAACTCCCCGGCTTGGGAGTTCAAGGTTTGTAATGCCTTTTGGATGTCGGCCACCGAACGGGAGGAACCCATTGCTTCCAGACGTTTTGTGAGGCTAGTGATTTGTAGTTGATTCTCGCGGATATCCTTTGCGTAGTTTTGGATTTCGGATACTGGGTTGCGGAGAGCGAGGATGTCACTTCTGTTGACCTTTTTGGCTTCAACTTCTTTTTTGCGCTATTTGCAAATGTTAGAGATAATCGCGATGGGTTGTAGATATTGAGTTACATACCGCCTCATAGCTAGCCAGCAAGCCCTCATGCTTCTTCTCCAATCTCGCCAATTCATTGTTCAAAAGCGGGACATCCTGCTCCTTCAATCGGACCGCGATCTCAAAATCCAACCTCACATCGTTCAAAATCCTCAAGTCTTCCGAAAAGTTCTCGATCTCGGTGTCGATCAGATCGACCCTTTGCTTTTCGATATCCTTTCCCAACCGGGCCATAAACTCGTCGAGGTCTTGTTCGTCCGCATAGCTACGTCTGCACATCCTGCAACATTGTCGTTCTCTGGCCATCTTGAGCGCTTTTTCGTAGAAACTGCGGGTTTGTTCGACCATCGCTCGGTCACGCTGGGCGTTTTCGAGGTCTTCTTCCTTGTGTTTGACGTAGGTTGGGTAGTCGGCGCACTCCGCAAAGCTGGGTTTATCCATAGCCTTTGCAACGAGTCCGCTCGCGCGGTCTAGTTCCTGGGTCTTTTGCTTCAGCAAATCGCGTTGGGTTTTCAATTGCGACTCGGCCTGCGTTAGCTCAGAATTACTAGAGGCCAACAGTTTTTCAGCTTTCGACACCTCCTCTTCCCGTTGTTCGAGGGTTTCGTGGTAATCGTCATCTAAAGTTTCAATACTCCATTTCGAAAGTAGACGGTCGAACTTATCCGTGTTCGTGAGGATGAGAGATTGCTGTGCTGTTGTTTTCGTTTCTACTTCCTTTTGTAGGATCGAGAGTTTAGCTTTCGAGTCCGCCTCTGCGGTTCCTTTTGTCAGTTCCTTAGTTTCACGGGCGATGCTAGCCTCGATTTCTCTTATTTCTGAATCTTTAGTTTGTATCTGTCTATCCCATTGCTGCTGTTCGTAGAGGCTGTTCATTTCTGAGAGCTTGGTATTTCCCTCGCTAACTGTGAGTTCCAGACGGGTGATGCGACCTTCGTCAACTTGAAGGCGGTCGAGGCCCTTTTGGAGAGTACGGAGTTCGGAGGCTAGACGATCGATTTCCGTAGTGGCGAAGCGTTTGGTTTGTTCCAAGGAGAGAAGTTTCTGGTTTAAAGTGTTCAGGGCGTTGGAGGCCTGCAGCTGCTCTTCTTTGCCTTCCCTCTGTATAATATATTAGTAAGGATGCCGTGTTTGTGGTAAGGCAAGATAGTTTCTTACCTTCGCACGTTCGTAGGTGCCGGATTGCTCGCGAGTTAACTGCTCTAGTTTTCGCATGAAGTCCGCAACTTGGCGATCATCCAGGTCTCCGGCACTGAAACCGCGGATTTCATGAAGGGCGCTGGCTTCTTTGATCATACCCTCGCGAGTCATGAGTTGATCTTCGTAGTGCTCCTTTCGCGCTTGAAGGGTACCCTTCTGGTCGGCCTTTTTGTTCAATTTGACTCTAAGCCGTCCCTGCTCTTCCTTTATCCCGATCTTCTGTCGCTCCTTATCCGTAATTTTGGTTTCGAATTTATCCATCTCATCCTTGAAGTTTGCGAGTCTATCCTCCAACGCTTCGTCAGAGTCCGGGAGAAGATCTATATCATCTTGTAGATCATCAATGAGTTCTGAGATCCGTTGCCGGTTGTTGCGTTTTGTAGTCAAGACTGCGATATCCTTCTCGAAGCTAGCTGTAGTTTGCCAGAGGACTTCGATTTCCTCACGGATTTTCGAGATCTCGCGGCTGAGCTCCTCACGCTGTTCACGGAGTGACTCGATCTCGGAGGAGATCAGTTTGGTTTTCTTTTCAGCCTATACGTACGTTTATCAGTATTTAGTCAAATATTTGTGTAGAATGGCGGGGGTTAGTACTCTTTCCGCCCTCTCCTTGTCGACTTTAAATTGATCTTGTAGAAGATTCAGCCGTTTGATTTCTTCCGCCTGTTTTTTTCTAAGGGTTTTGATATTGTCGATAGCTTTCGTATACTTTTGTGCCTCGAAAATTTCGTCGAACTTCTTTTTGAGGACGGAAGCCTCGCTGAGCGGCCACATGCTCTCCTCCTGGTGACAAAAGATAACATTATCGAGAATACTCCTGCTCACGCCCAAGAAATTTGGTAACATGCTATCCAACTCGACGCATTTCGTACTGACAGTACTCCGTTGATTATCTTTAATCATGAGCAACTGCCCGTCCAGGGTCTTTTGCGTTCTCGCAGTTTTCTTGACGGTGAGTTGTAAGGAACGAGTGCAGACCATTCGAGCGCCGTTGGTGTTTACGAATGAAAGTTTTACTTGGGCCATGACTTCCTTTTCGCCGCAGATTTTGGGATCGTGGATGAAGGCGCCATTTTTGGAGTTGGGCGGTAAGTCACCGGTTGTAGCGTATTTGAGGCATTCGATGATTGTCTATTGGATTCGGTTGATGACATTAGCTTTAAGGTATTGAATTTGATATATTAAAAAATAGAAAATTAAAGAATATGGGTATATAAGGGGCCGTACGGTTTTGCCGGAGCCATTGTAGCCGACAATGAGGGTAAGAGGGGTGTGAAAGGCGATGGTTTCCTGACGGGTATTGTCGAAGGACCGAATGCTATGTTTCGATCAGATCAGTATACAGCTCGAGATCTGGAAGTATTCTCTATAGAGGAAGAGGGAAAGTACCCTAATATGGCGAGTTTGTCGATTTTCGCTGGTGGTCGGCGTCAGTATATCAATATTGTAAAACGCGCAAGGCTTCACGGATTCGGACATACACCTGGAGTGTAGAGCTCTTTATTAGTAATCTGCAACTAACAACGTAGTTTCGAGAACGAAGCTTACATTACGATGGTTCTGTTTATACCAGGTAGAAAGTATTATAAAATGGCCTATCTATGCATCGGACGAAGGGTAATGGTAACGAACGATGAAGCCGTAGATATAGGTAGATATGGGTGGCTGATGGTGTGGGGTTGGTTGTAGTTGAGGGGATGCGAAGACGAAGACATGCGACTCAGAGGAGCTTCCCACGCGACGCCAAGACTTCAGGTCGCGAAGTCACGCTGTGGCGGTGCAACACTTCAACGCTTTGTGGCGTCTGACGTCCGATTCTGGTATCGTCGCACAAGATGGCTGAATTGGACAATTCGACGTCAAAAAATGGGGCCGATCCTGAACGACGTTCATAAAACTGCTTCCTGTTGACATTATTAATACATGCTAACGGCCAACGAAAAGCCTAAAACGCTATTAGCACCCGAATAGTAGCCACTTATAACGTAGTTACTTGTATCTACCATATAAAGTTATATTTCGGATGCTAAGCGCAAGGGAGCAACGCCACGTGAAATTTTAAAAAAGCAAAAGTATCGTTCGATCCAAAAGGCCTTGTTCCTCGAGTCTGGTGCGTGTAAAGATCGGGCGAAACGCAGCATCCACAGCGATTTGTAGGGTAAATTGAAATTGATGTCAGTGTCCGGGCCATGCCGCCACGAAAAATAGTTCCAATGAAGTGCCTGTTTTTTTTTGTTTAGATATAGCCTGCAATTTTATATATATATATTGGAAAAATTGCCTGCTGCCGCCACAGCCCTGTGAATGGACGGATTTTCTCCTCTCTCTCTTGAGCTCTCCTCTTAGTCTCGACATCGATCCATAGATAAGTGCTTTCTTATTGCGGCATTGCATGGAGTTCCGTATCTGTGGAGGCCAAATTTAAGGCCCGGTTCAAAGAGTCCCGAGAATATTCAAGAAATTTCGAAAGAGATCAATACAATTATATGAGATGCAATCCGACCTTGCGAGCTCCAACCATTTGCACCAAATATCGATACCAACTACAGAACGACGCTTTTATATATTGGATCCACAAGGAACGGTCGATAGTATCAGTTATCCATTAACAGTATTAACTCGAGCCACCAGGATCTACGACTAGTCACTTAGCCACTTCACGCAAGCTAAACGTGCATATCTACATATATTTTCATAATATACGTATATACAACTATCTACATATATGTACACATATACTACGACGTCGACGACGACGGTACCTCTAAACTACAAACCGACATATTCACGACAGAATGGGAAAAGAGCACAGAGCAAACGTACATGCAATGTACCACCAGGCCATAGCCGCCAGCAGCTGCGATAGCCTCGAGCCCTTACTCCACCCAGGTGCAATTTCTCTTTGGGATAAGGAGGGTCTTTTCAAAGTCAATTAGGAGGTGGAATATTCCAATCGGTCTACATACCGACAAGCTAGCTCTTCCACGATATGGCCACGACCATGCTTAGGTAAGTGCAATTGCGCATGTGGGGCGGACTGATATTTAGTTCGTAGAAGGCCACCAGCAAGCAGGAGTTAAGGAATTCAAATAGAAGAAAAACCCTATTTCTTTTCCTCTCCGAGGTCGAATACCTCATGGTCATAAGGGTTGGTATAACCACGTCCTTTTCTTCTCTCGAGCTCTCTCTTTTTTTTTTCTTTTTTTTTTATTTTTTTTTTTTTTTTTCCCTGGTTAGCATTCATTCCATCCGGTTACTTCGACTCCATCCGAAGTATTTTATATCCCAACCTGTGCACGCGCATATATCCCTCCCAGCACCATCCATAAACATATAAAATCAAGACGTCACAGACTCTGCAGGCCTGTTTTGACTCGACGGCTATCGCAAGATTGACTTCCGGGCTCGGACAATAAAGTTAGCTAACATTGTACGGGACTAATTTACTAGTGGCTGGGCAGCCAATAGCCAGTTTGGCCTAAACGAAGCAAACAAGGGGGCCTGGCACAACCGTAACGCCAAACATCAGCAGAAAACGTCGATGAAGACTGCAAACCTCGATCTCCCCGCACTTATCGCATTTCCGCATTCCCATTCCGCCCAGCAACTTTGCCCGATACCGAAGAGGTATCTTCACCACCGCCAAAAAACCCCCCTTCCAAGCGAGGGCTCTTCGGACGAGACAAAACAAAATTACCCTGCCCTGTCTTGGTCTGTCTTGTGCTGTGCTGCCGCGTAGGTCCCGCCTGGGCTGTCCTGTCCTGGAGCCTGTCTGCCCGGCCACCGCCTGGCACTGGCACTGCACCGCACTGTTCTGCCCTGTGCGTAGTGACGTCTTTTTGCTGTGCTGTTTGCTGTGTGCTGTACAGCGCTGAATTTCCCGTACGGCATCCTGCACTGCTGCACTGACTGCTAAGGGTGAAGTGAATAGTCGGACTGGACCGAACTGGACCGGACTGGACTGGACTGGACTGTACTTGGTTTGAGTTACCCCCGTGCTGTGGGATTCCATTCGGATTCACTTTATTCTTGATCCTCTTTTTTTTTTTTTTTTTTTTGGTTCTCCACCGGCAGTCGTCTGTGCATTGCATTGCGAGGTTCGGAGGCAAAACAGAGTCGACTGGCTGGCTGAAGGTCTAGAGGCAAGCCACCCGGCCCGTCCAGGTTCCCTGTGGCGCTCGCCCTGAACATCCTGCATATCGAGTGCTCGCCAGCTAGTGTTATACTATACTATACTATACTCTTCTAGGTATACTATACTATAATATACTACTTACGGCAGGGGATATTCCCTTAAAAAAAAAAAAAAAAAAAGAGCCACAAGAATACCTAAGGACATATAAAAGGTATATACGTATTGATACATAGGTAGTAAGAAATATACTTGGTATATTTAAAAAGAAATGGAACGGACGAACAGCAAATCTCTGCATTCCTCTTCTGCTTCTTCGTCGGCAGTACCGGCTACAGGGATCAATCTTCACCGTCATCTCCAAAAGGATCAAGAAGAAAAGAAGAAACCGATGCAGCTGCAGGTCGAGACTGGTACGCAGTCGCTGCAAACCCAGCTGGCTCATTTGTACCAGCATCACCAGCAGCACAGTGCTCACAGTCCGTACATTGACTTCCAAAACGTGCTCTACTCCCAGGCAAATACGTCAGTGGCTGCTGCTGCTGCGGCGGCGGCGGCAGCGACAGCAGCGAGGCCGGGACAACCTCAAGGACGAGGACGAGGACCGGTACCGAGACTGGAACCAGCAGGCATACCAACATCATCAACCTCCAACAGCCCTCTGATCGGTCAGGTCAACCACTTCAGCCAGGCCTACTCGATCGATAGTCCGTACAGTCCTGTCTCACCAATGACGGTTCCGTCGGATATCAAGCCCATCAGACGGCGGTCGGTGCTGACCATGGGCGAGGCTCTAGAGCCCATCTTGGCAACGTCCCCGGTCTTCCACGCCGCTCAGGTCCACCAGCCCACCACCCAGCCGCCGCACCAGCAGCTGCTAGCAGCCCACCATCAGCAGCACCAGCAGCGCCAGCACCAGCACCAGCGCCAGCACCAAGCCCATCAGGGCCAGGGCCCACCACCGCCGCCGCCGCAAAATATGAACGCCAATTCTAAAAAGCGCCGGGACAGCATCCCTTATCTCCCTCTGCATTTAGACATGGAAATGCAACTCGACTCTGGTAATTACTTCGCTGTGCTCTCAAATCCATCATCGTGTCCCTTTGCCCTGCCCTGCCTTGCCATTCACACACCCTCTCTCCTTTACTCCTTCTCATCCACCTACCTCTCCTCTCCGTCATATAAAAATTTTTACCTCGGGTTACAAATATTAACAATCATGGTTATTCGTCTATCTAGTTGTTCCCGGTCCCAGCGGATCAGGTCCAGTAGCTGGACTGGGGGTAGTAGGAGGTGCTAGTAACGGTAGCGGTAGCGGTGGTGGTAGCAGCACCCTCACCGAGTTCACCAAACGTCGTAACTGGTCCCAGCGTATCATCGAGGAGCTTCAAGACCTCCTCTGCATCCTCACTCCCAGTGGCAAAATACGCTATTCTTCTCCGAATACAAAGAACATCACCGGCTTCACCACCGATGAGCTTCTCGGTCGTATGATTACTGACTTTGTTCACACCGATGACTCTCATATGTTAGTACTACCATTCTCTCTCCTTGCCTCCTTTTCTTCTTTCTTTGTTCTGTCCTTTCACTTCTCCCTCCCTCCCGTAGCTGTTCTTTCGTCACCGTCACCATTCGTAAATGCTGATGGGTATCTTCATCTAAATAAGATTCATTCGGGAGTTCAACGATTCCATCGCTTCATCTCAACCACTTCGCATATTCTTCCGATTCCGCCGAAAAGACGACTCCTATGCCATCCTCGAATCAAATGGCCACCCTCACTTTTCGGACCAACGCCAGCTCCCTTCCAACACTCCTACTCCCGTTTGTTCCGGCTTCTTCATGATGGCCCGTGTCTACCCGACTAAAAATGTTGCACTTCTTGACTCTTTCCTGGAACACAAAATTGAAAACGAACGGCTGAAACGGCGAATAGCCGAGCTGAAACTCGAAGAACAGGAGGAACATGCTGCACAAGCTCGTGCTAGGAGCGAAGCTGCTGCTGTAGTTGCAGCCGTCTTAGATGCAGGTAATGCAACGAACAATTATACTGATCATTTTTTCTTTCTTTTCTTTCCTTCCTCAAGCTTCACATACTTGCGAGTTCTATCGATTATGTCGCCATGGCTTTAATCTATCTAAGATCTGTCCCTAACACACATATGCCCTAGACGGCTCTCCAGCAGATAACCCAAGCACTAGTGTTGGTGCTCTCGCTTCAAACCACACAAACTCGATGCCACCGCCTGCAATGCCCGGACAACTCACTCGCCAAAATCTAGAAGGTCTCAATAACTCGGCGTTACGCTCCGACTCTCTTCGCGACAAAATGGCAAGATACGAGGGTGTAACACACACGGATGCAATTGAAATGTTGACGGGACTGCGATATAACGAAGGAGAGCGATCGAGGGGGATAAGTACAGGCGATACATCACCCAGTCTGATAAGAGGAGACGCCGGCGTACCCATTTCAGCAGATAGGGAGAGTAGAGGCAGCGGGGAAAGGAAGAAGAAGATCAAGGTCTCAAACGAATACGTGTGCACGGATTGTGGGACTCTCGATAGTCCCGAATGGAGGAAAGGGCCTACTGGACCGAAAACGTGAGATACACATTTCAAACTCCCGTCAAATGGAAATCGTTCCGGTCTAACTTGCAGGTACACAGGCTATGCAATGCGTGTGGATTACGATGGGCAAAGTGAGTATCTAGATCGAACACACACCCTAGGCACATATTGCACTTTGCAATGATACTAATAGTCAAATAGGAAAGAAAAGAAGCGGAACTCCGTTTCTGGCCCGTCAACACACCATGCAGCTCTCGGAGGATCTATACCGCCGGTACCGTCGTTATCACAAAGCCATGGGATGATTTGACGTCCATAGTTTAGTCTCCCACGTGGTCCCCGATCAGCCACGTTCCAAGGCCCTCCCAATCTAGGCGTATTTAACATACCTACGGCTTCGGCTTCGGCTTCGGCCTTGACTCGGATTCGGCTCCAAATAAATGATCACTAGTCGCCGCTCGGGCTTGGATAATAGTTACGGCTTCGGTTCTCCAGATTGACCCTCCCAACCCTTCAACTTTTCACGAAAACTACTGTACCAACAAAAACTTCGGACATTTACGGCTATTATCTAATGAAATTTCTCGACTTGTTTTACTATAACGGCAGCTTGGATTGCAAGGGCTGGTTATAAACCCTCGGTAGCATTTTTTTTGCGCGTCCCTCTTACTCGACACTCCTTTTTTCCGGTTCGAGGTCTCTGGGGCTGAGACCTAGGTTGTTTTTTTTTGTTCTGGTCTTTTTAGGTGCACCTGTGTGTTATTATTATCCTTCCCTTTAACGATTTTTCTTCTTTTCTTCGGATTTCATTAAATAGGGATCGTGGGGTTTTCCTTTAGGTTTGTGGGTTTCCTTTTTTCCCTTTTTCTTTCATCGGCGGACGTTTAAAGGCCGTTTGTTGTGGTTGTATAAGCAGCGGTGTAGTTTCTTTGTTTTCGGCTTGCTTTTCTCTTATCATTATTATCATTATCCTTATTACTATTATTATTTTGGTGGAGGGGGAAACAGCCGTGGGGCGGATGTTTCTGCGGCTTCAACGGTGGCAGGTATTTTAAGAGAGGGGATTAATATCTATGATATTGGAGAGGGGGGGGGGGGAATAGAGGTGGTTGGCGACGACTATGAGTGAGGATGGTACACGTGTGGAAAAAATCTCTTTTTCTTCTTCCCTTTTTTTTTTTTCTCTTTCCAACGATCGATTATTATATTATTTAATTCTATTAATCGGCTGTTCTTTTGAAAGTTTGGGTTTCATGGGGCCTGGGGGTGGGCGTGCATTTCGGTGATGTAGGTTCGTTTCTTTGTCAATATTTTACGGGTGAGGATTTTAGAAGACTGTGATGGAAACGGTGGGTTTGAAACGAAGTGTCGCCGGCTGGCGTAGCTTCACTCTTTTCTCAAAAACATAACGTTAACGTGTAATAAATACAAAAACTTGGAAAAAAAAAACTATGAATTCGTGATATATTGACACTCCTTTTCCGAACAAAAAATCCACCGTTCTTTCTTTCCGAGATATTCTAAGGAAAAGAGGAAAACAATAATATGACTCCACATCCTACCAGCACATCCAGGAAAACATCCCCCAAACCCGGTTTCTTCCTCTTCCTTTTTCAAGGGAGGGGGGGAATAAAGTAAGGGATCTACGATCTACCCGTCGATCGTACAGGAGGTTTCGCGAAGTCGGCCCCTTGCGGGTGCTTAGGCAATACACCCGGCGAGGAATGTAATGTGGGGCTCTTCCTTCCTTTTTTTCTATAATATGCAGGATTTATGTTTCTGCGGGTTCGTGATCATGTGGGTGTGGCCCTTGCGTTAGGCGGTGGTTTTTGTGGGATTTTTTTGGCAGTTTGGATATCTTGGTGTGGAAATTTTGAGGTTTTTTTTGTGGATTTGGGTTGATGGTTCGGTAGTTTTCTCGGGATTTGGGGTGGTACCGGTATTGTGGTAGGTATGATAGGTAATGTATTGGTATTCTTTTGATTGGATCTATAGAATGTATACATGTACTGCAGCTGGGGCTGATTTATTGAAATATCATCGTTGGATCTGGTTTCAATACCCATCGCTGAATCCTAATATGTATGGCTACATTATTCACTTCAGGGTGCTTAAGCGCGGAGGTAGAAGACAATAGCATATTCCATTCCATTGTCAATCGATAAATCCCGTACTACTATATTAATATTTATATATACCTTATATATATATATATATATACTGTGCCAGAAGAAGGGTGTTTTTGAATACCGTTGTAATCCGAATTATATGGCGTTTTTTGCTCCCAATACCGTTGTAATAGGCATTATGGTCACAATACCGTATTGATACCGTATCAATCACCCCCCCCTTTCCTGACACAGTATATATATATATATGTGCAAAAAACCATCTCGAGATCTCCCGTTGAGCGCCACAGCTACAGACGGCTTGAAATGCACTGCTGCCCCTAAACATTCGCCTCGACCACGACAGGGCCTAGAAATACCCGTACGGTAACTCGGGTTCTTCCATCGTCTGTGATAGCGGTAAGCGTGGCTGCTGAGCCCGGGACGAGTTGATTAGGTAGACCTGAAAGGTTTGTATCGGCGGGAAGTGGGAAGGATGTTATGCTATTTATGTCGACGGATTAGTTATTAAAAATCCAAAGTATGTCCTTGAGCTTGTAAGAGTCTAGGGGGCAGTTACCTGGTGAAGAGGAGTTGGGAGTATAGTATGATAAAGGCGACTGCTTTCATGGCGGGATTGAGATTCTGTGGGTTGTTGTGTATTCTCGGAATTGATTCTATTATATTAGACTACCGTGCCCCTGTTAGCAGGTTGGTCATTTGGATTATATATATGAATGATGGATTGGGAACTGGCTTTAAATTATCGGCTGGATATACCTACATACATTCAAAAGTTCTTAAGCAAGCCGTAATATCCAATATTCTGGCTCATATGCGTATATACTATATAGTCTTGTATTAAAACGCTTCGGTACTGCTGAGGATGCCTTTATAATGGGGCGGGAAATTTTGTTATAAGTCAGGATGGAGGTGTGCGGCTAAGTCGACGTTACTATTATATACTTCCTCTTCTCCTTTCTTTCCTCCTCTTGTTACGTCGATCTGTTGATCAGGGAGCGTGGGCCGCGGCCGGGTTATTAACCTTAGGCCTAGCCCGGCAAAGTAGTATGCACGGGTGTAGCTATGAAATGGATCTACCCTATACTGGTCTCGTACCGAGACCGCATAAAGAGTGACCGCCTTATACCAGATATTGATTCTCGATTTAAAATTCTCGGATCACGGTATATTCTGCATGCTAAGATATGCGGAGGACACCTTTTCTCTCGAAAATCTAGGCCCATTTCGCAGTATAGGGGGCGCATTGTGGGGGCGGGGTTTGCTTTTGGTGTAGATAAGGCACACCTGCCGTTGGATATCGATTTAAATATTCTAATATGTTTATATGGAGGGGTGTATGCGTATGTTTCTGGTTGTAAATGTATTCCATGTAGTAGATGAGTCTGATCTTTCTTCAAATTTGGAGGTTTATCAGTTTAAGAGATTATTGTGTCTCTTTGATTCTTTGTTATACTTGGACGCTTCTTAGATTTTCAAATTGATATCGATATTTTTGGTTGGCGAGTAAAATATTATAGTCCTGCCTGAGGATAACCACCATACTATAGTATTCTCTCAAAAGGATCAGCTGGAAGGCTCCAATAATATAGACTGATTGAGCGCTCGTCTGCGGTTGCATGATATCAAACCCCCAGGCGGGATATAAACAGGCCAGGCCCAGAGTCTAGACAGATAAAATCTTCAAAAGCCGCCTTGAGTTATTTTCCCTGTTATGCTTGTGTAACCAGTCCATTCGGTACGTTCGCATGACCTCGCAGCCTCGTGAGTGAGCTGGATAAATTCACTCGTTGGTCTGGATCTAGGCCGAGCCCGAATACGTTCTGGAGGCTCTAAACAGTCCCCCACAATCATTCAAGCGGTTACATAACCTGAATCCGTACTTAGATGGTCTGAATGATATTGTAGGTGTATGGGTAGATTATCGGAGGGTCCGGTCTCTGTATGTGCCTATTTTGCGTGTTTATATCTATAAGAGTTTATACTAACGGCCGAAGCACTAGGATATAACACTTGTAACACGTTCCCGTAAAGGTCTCCAGCAAAGACTCCATGTATTTTTGTTTCATTTCTCTTCACGTAGCTTAGCCTTCTGTGCGACTGATATTTGATATGAAAACTTCCTATGCAGAGTCTAGGGTCATGAGAGATTAATAAGTGCTAGCACTTACGAATGTGGTATTTTTCCTCAGATAGAGATTGCTTTATAAATTGGGAATATAATTGCGCATCACAGCTATTATTCTAGATATAAACGGAAGGAGGGGAAGAGGAATACAAAGACATCCCATCTTTAGTAAGAACCAGCTCGACGTCGACAGCATTCGACAACACCCAAATGTGTTGAAATCCACCAAGCCGTGATACCGCGCATTATCAACCACCTCAATCCGCGGTCGAACCCGACGCCTGTGTAACCCTCCAACCTCCCAAACCCCATCTCCTCCTCCCCCCAACCCCATTCGGGAATAAATCAATTAACAATGTCGACCCCCCCCTCACTAGCCGGCTCCCCCCCCTCACTATCCGACAACCTTTCCTCCCGCTCCCCGCCCCGCAATATAGCATCAGACCCCCTCTCCACCGGCCTCCGCACCCTCTTCGACCCCACGATCCGTCAGACGACCGAAAAGCTCTGGGTGGTGCATCAATCGCAAATCGCCCTAGCCGAGGAACTAGAACGCCTAATCTCCCGTAAACACCCCCCCATCCCCCACAAAAACCATACAATAACTAACAAAAACAACAGAATTAAACCACTACCTCGAAACCACCGACCCCCCCTCCTAAAACCCACAATCGTAAAACTCGCCAGCGTAGGAAAGCGTTTGAACGCCGTTAATGGTACCCCCTCCCTCTTTCCACTACTTATATAACCCACTAACACAATCAAAGCACAATTACACACCATCCAAGCCCGCGTGAGCAGATTATTCATCCAATTGAGCAAACAAAAGGCAATAAACAATCCAAACAACCAATCTACCACCCCGGGGTTATCGGGTGTAATAAGCAGCAGTCCCGCTGCGGCGGCATTAGCTGCTGCCGCCGCTGGACTCGGCGGGAGTGGGAGTGGAAGGAGCGGTGGGTGAATGCTTTTGGAATCGTTCAGGGGGAATTATGGGAATAACAGGTTAAAAATGTCGGGATTGAACGGTTGAAACCAGGGCTTCGAGTGGCATAAGTTGAAGGAACGTCGAGGTTGACCGACTGTGCTTGATCATATCACTCATATATCTGCGATTTTGGAGGAAAGCGAAGGGTATATTTCACATCTACACCTGCTGGAACCAGGGAAGAAAGCTGGCTACAAGACCGGGAAGGAAGTAATCAAGAGAAGGGAACGCTGTATCAACATCCATTATCATTCTAGCATAACCGCTCAGAAGAAAAGCTACCGCTATCAGAAATTATATAAAAAGGAAAAAAAAAAGAAAACAAAGGAGATAACAAAAGAACTTTTCAGTCAATCTTGTATAATAGTATCAAAGGACGAGACCTTGGGCGTCTATTTCCTTTCTTTTCCTTCATAGCTTCGTCTTTGCAATGTATGGGTTTTCAATTCCTCAGAGCTCAGTAAAAAGGGAAGTAGGGGTAAAATTTTTGAAGCGGAAGGGAAACGCCAGTGTACCTATCAACAAGACAAAAAAAAGGAAGGGGCACTAAAAGATAGTGGAGGGGGACTAAGTTTATGTATAGTAGGAAAGGTATAAAAGTTCAAGCGCTCAAAAGCCCCATCAGAAAAGGACGAGGGACACAGAAAAAAGTTGACATTTCCAAAAAGCAAGGTACTAAATATGGGTCGCGTGAGAAAAAAACGTTCGTCGAGTCGAGCAATAAATAATGTCGTCGAAGTAATATGTGTAATAGTATGTAATAAAATATAAATAATACCCTGAACCCCCTTCACGGTCCCGGTGTAAAGTATAAAGTTGAAAAAAGCCCCCCAAAGCCACTTCTTTTGGAAAAATCAATTACAAGAAACCAATTGCAAAACGAGCAAAGCTGAAATAGAAAGAAGAAGAAAACAGTAATATCCGACTTTAAGATTTTCGTACTAGTCGATTTCCATCCTTGGGGGCGGATTAATTTGGTTTGTGCCCGAGTTGAAATCTTGCATTTGATGCTTGTCTTCCGGATCCGCCGGCTTCCTTCGGTTAACGTGCTGCTTAAGGCCTTTATCGAAGTTGAGCATGCACTGAATAGCCACGCCGATGGTGATGACGAGAAGAATGACCGTGATGACAGCGAAAATGGTGAGCGAGCGGCGTGCAAGCCGGTAGAAGCTGACCTTGTCTCCGTGATACATACGGACGAGTTTGAAGAGGAAGTAGGAGAGACCACCGAGGTAAAGAACCTATTGTCAAATTTGTTAGTTTTCAAAATATTTTTTTGTGTTACGTCAAATGGTTTAGTGGAACATACAATGACGAAACCAGCGCCAATCTTGTTCTCCCTTCTGGTGAACCACGAAGCAGCGAGAAGGATAAGGATCGTGACTGGGATAACGACGATTGTCAAGATGAACTCGATATCGTTCTTGTCGAGCAGGATAACCAAGAATTGGATTGTGAACCCGAGGAAGAAGAAGAAGTCGAATTTCAAAAGGGCGATATAAATCTGGAAAATCAAATATCTGCGCTTCATTCGGAGATCGGCCGAGATATGCTTGTAGATTGTCCAGGCGAATTCATCGTGTAGTTTCCAGGCGACAAAGCTCATGAAGGCGGTTATGACACCGATGACAACGGGGATGGCGATAAGGAATGGACGGATGGCTCTCCATAGCTTGGCGGGATCGTAGTTGTTTGGGTTTTCTACAGTGTTTCCGCCGGATGCCGTCATGACTGCTTCTCGGATCTGGTCGATTTGAATGGCAGAGTAGAGAAGCATGAGGGCATTGAAGATACAAAGGCCGAAGACCTGAATGGTGTTCTTGAGACGAAGGGCATCGTAGACCAGGACGAATTGGAATAGCCATGCGAAGATGAACAATGTAAGATATCTAAGCACCGTACCGACTTAGCATATACTGCTGGATTATATTCAAAGGTTGATATTGATATATCAATTAGGTAATCGTATGTTATACTTACGTTGTAATAGGTCTTCTGTTGTCGGTTACTTTACCTACGTCGTTTCTAACACCGTTTGGTATCGTAGCCTGGAATCTTCCGAAGATGTAACTACTAACTGTCAGCCCCCTGTAACACTAAAGCTAAGACGCGGCCGTTGCCGTTGGGGGAGGGGGGGAGATATAAAAATACGAAAAATACGAAAATATAAAAATGGAAAAATAGGGGGGGTGGTGGGAAGGGAGTCTCACTCACCATTCGAAAGTCAAGACTATGGCAGCCTCCAAGAGGACCAGAGCCATGAAGGCCCTGGTCCATGCTGTTGTAGGCCAGTACATCAACCCCGGGCGCCTGAGATCTGTTCCTTGATGACGAAGGTATCCAGCGTCCCCCAGTAGAGGGTTCGAGTCTTTCTTTTGGTGGCCCTTTAAGAACGGAATGTTGGGCAACGGACGGGAAAGACCCTTTTTTGTAGAGAATGGATGATGGTGGAGTTATTGGGATCCTCTGAGGTTCGAAAACCAGGGAAGGATGCGGTTCTGGTGGAAGAGCCGGGAAAGCGAAGGTGGTTGGCCCCGCCTGGCTGGAGGTTTATCTTATTTTATTTTATTTTATTTCTTTCTTTCTTTTCCAGGGGTTGCGGGATGGGTGGATGGCTGGCTGTTTGGCTGTTTGGCTGGCCGAATGTGGATGTGTTGATGGGATGGGCCCCTCGAACTAGCAACTGGGAACTAAGCCTTGTTGTCGCTGGTGCTGCTGCTGCCAATGCTGACGCGCGTTGTTTGAATCGAGCGAACGGCTGAGGAGGCTCCTCCAATTCCTAGGTGGATAGTATAGTATACCAATACTGATACTGATATCGCCAGAGATATAAAAAAAAACAGGCTGCCTTTTCGGGGTTTCCGCGAATGAACAAAATTTCCTAGCGTCGGTATGCGTACGGTGGTATTGGTGGTTGGCGTAGATCTTGGTCGGGACGAGGTCTCATGTAACGTTCTGCAAGGGAAGCTGGCTTGAAAGCGAAAGAAAAGCACAGTCAAGTGATACTTTTTTGGGGTCGTTCGTGAAAACAAGGAAAAGAAAGAAAGATGAAGCAGAGAAAGAAGGAAAGAGCGATCTATAAATATAATTCAATCCACCAGATTTCCCTGTTCTTGTTATGTATGTGTGTATGTACGTATGTTATTATTGTTATGTTATGCAATGCAGTTCGGATTCTTGCGAGATTAAGGCCCAAGGAAGGTCGGTCGTAAACGTCAAGTTGCGCGATCGAGTAACAAGCTTAAGTCCCTGGATTAAGTCGATTGATGGATATATAGATATGGTTTCCCCCTATGCCTTCTTATAGGTATTCGTCCAGTTCTTCGTCGTAGTTGTGTGTATTAATTGATGTCAAGATAGGATATTGTAGTCGACGTGTACAGCTAAGTTGTCGACTCGAGTAAAAGAACTGAAGAACTAATATAAAAAAATGTATATGAAATAAGAATTAAAAAGAAAAAGACTATTGGAAGAGAAAAGGGAGAAGAAAAAGAAGAAGCACGAGAAAAATAAGGATTGAGAACCTTAGTTAAAGGAATAAGGAATTCCCAGGGTCCCAGCCTAACTACTGGACTAAACCCAGTCTGAACCGGGGGCGAGGAGGAGGAAGTTAAGCCAGTGTCAGGGCGTTTTTCTTTCTTTTCTTTTCTTCTTTTCCTCCTGCTCTTTCCCTTTCCCTTCTTTCTCCCCTTGCGAGAAAGCTCTTTTAGCCTTACTTACCACCAACCGCTCTGCACATACTTTCTTGGGCGGGGGCTTGTTCTTGTTTACGGGGACGGCGTACGGCCACTAATGTAAGACAGCGTGCGGTGCAGCCCATTGCGTTCATTCACGTTACAACAGGCTGCCCTTTCGTCTTCTCTCGTCCCTTTGGTTCCTTTGGCCTGTGGGCGAGGGAAAAAAGCAGGTGCGAAAAGGCTCGAGCTAACTAGCGAGGAACGGGTCTCCTCTGACTGGCTTGTTCATGCCATCAACCTGACGAAAATATGCAGGTAATACTGTTATTCCCTCTAGTTTCTCCAACGGGCATATTGAATACACTTAGAATGCGATACATACGCAGGATCCAGGCTGGGAGGAGAAAACAAAAAAAGAACTAACCAGAACCTGTTCGATAATGATGCTGCTGCATAGCTTAGACGACGGACAAGCCTCAGCCTTCTTTTTCTCGTCCCCCCTTCTTGCATTGAAACAAGTGGGTTTCAACCCACCACCCTAGAAACAGCCAAGCTCCCAAATCACCATTGCTGAGATTCTCGTTATTGCTTGGTTTACCGACGACGTGCATATGTCAATGCATATTTTGCGGGCGGCAATTTTGCATCGTTCGAGTCTTTTCTTGTACATACTACGTCTACGGGACGAAGTAATCCTTGTCAAAGATCTGTCAAAAAAGGCTTCTAATCGATAGTCCACGTTTGCGTTCGCGCCTCTTTTTTCCCGTTCGATATCTTTAGTATTCGTGATAATCTTCTATCATGTGCATTTCGAGTTTTTGAAGTTTATGTGTTTTGACTAGATTAAAAAAAATTTAAACAAGGCCTCGGAAAAACTCTTTTCATCCTCTCCGCAGCTCTGCATGTGGCTGGATTATGCAGCAACCAAAAATCTCAAATCAATGAGCCCTTCTATATAATAAACACCACTCAGCTCAGCTCGAACGACAAAGCTAGATCGATGCGGCTGTAAACCACACTACCCCACGTGCGATTACCTGATATCTTACTAGCCAGCTACCCCAATTCGTCGACAGAACCGGGAAATGTGAATCCTGGAAGACTTACCGACACCCCGGATCACACACATTTTTTTTTTTGCCATCGTGTTCTACTCGAGTTGGCTAGAGAGCCTTGTTTGGGGTTTATAATATATCGTCAGATGAGGCTAGTTGGAGGCTATAGTCATCTTATATCTAGATACCCGCTGGGTTTTTGGAATTATTTACATAGGAATGTTGCTGTAGTCATCGTATGATACTTTCTTAGTAATGAGGTAAATTCTTCAGCCCGCCAGAAACAAGTACTCGCAGGTGGGCCCTTTCGTATCAACAGAAACCGTTGAGTTTCCGCACCGCTGGATTTAAATTATCTGCAACCAAAAAAGGCCCACCAGATTCCCGAACCCAAGCGGCTGGTGAGCGAGCGAGCGAGGAAAGAGGATTACTCTCGCCTTTTTCTATTAGAACCGATGACGCGCAAACCGTCGGCCCACTCTTGATTGAATTTCAGCTTTTTCTCGCTTAAAACGTTAAAACTGCGGAATAAAGGAGTACCGTTCGCTTTTCTTCTTTTTTCTAGAAAGAATGGGTGGGCTGAGGTGACCGGTATGCCTCACCAGAGGCCAAAAGGTGATCAGTTCCGAGCTCGAGTTAACCTCCAACATTGCCCCGCCGCCACAGAGTAAAGAAACTTTGGAAGGAGGAAAGGCCATTGCAACGAAGTGTCGTAAGCAGTTTACCACTACGTATACGCCCCCGAGGCGGTTTCTCTTCCCGGAGTTTATCCCATTTTGCGTATGAACATATTAGACTTACGGCCGGGAAGTCAGGGAAAAAAAGATAGGAAGGGTCAGCATCAGGAGAGTTTCATGATACATACCCCTAGCTTCCGGCCGCTAACTGGAGGAAATGCCTTTCGTGTCAGCCTTATAACTGGCTCCACTGCGACTCTCCTCTGTAACCCCAATCCCTTGGCGGGGGTAGGGTGGGGACCTTCCCGATGGTACCTTACGTTGGTCATCTCAGGCTTGTGATTTTTCGGTCCAAAAAAAAGGATTATGGTATTGTCATAGTTCTTTCTTTGAAGAATCAAAAAACCATCGTCGATAGGAAAGGAGTTTGAAGGGACCCCTTTTGAATCGATGGCTTGTCAGGCCAGGCCGGGACTGGACGTAATTATGTAACCACGGTTTTGAAATGTGCATGTTTAGTTGAAAGGCAGCGTTTTAGAACCGTTTGGTGATTCCTATTCGTTCGAAAAGCAAAACTCTCGTGTGTCAACTGTCGATGTCAATGCGCGGTGTTCCACTGCCATGGTTCGATTGTTACAGCCGTGAGATATTGTCGATAATAATATATGGTTGTATACATGTATACAGCGGGACGGAAGAACCGTGGCGTCGTCTAGCTCTGGTGTGGCTGGGGAATAATGTGGCGTTGAATGGTCCCAACCTCAACATCAACACATTCACGTCAACCCAGCCGTTTAACACCATTTCAATCCTCGGTCTTGCAGAATCGGCGCGCGCAGGAGCATCATGCGGAGACATCGGCAGACATCCCTGGAAGCAGTCGCATATATCATTGGATTCCACAAGAGCCCGGAAAGATGAGTATTAAGTGTATTTTCTACTCCTACTTCGATGCCGATAAAGGTAGTCCCCCAGATATCCACCCAATCTCGTTATCGTATCCAAAGCTAACATCATATCCAGGCCCCCGCGTTCTCTACCAAGTCCCAGAGAACTCCGTGACGCCCTCTGCAGACACTCCTTCCGTCCCACCGACTCTATTCTCCTTCGATGAACTTTCAGACTATATAATCCCCAAACAACAGCTCTGCGACCGTCTCATAACCTTCTGCCGAAACCGTTACCGTCTATTAGGCTACCCAATCTGTCTAGAAGACGATAAATACGACCGCAACGAGTTCATCTTCAACTTCGCAATCGTTCTCGATGAATCCGAAGAGTTTAGTTCTTACAAACCCGTCGTTAAGAAGTTGGCGAGGTTGTTCAAGGCGCTTGAAGAGCAGATGGGGTTTTTGTGGAATGAGGTTACCAGGAGTTCGGTTTATACGCTTATCGAGCAGGTGATGGAGGATTTGAATAGTTATTGCGAGTGCATGATTCCTATTAGTTCGTCTTCTCCCTCCTTGACTGCGGTATTCGCGGGGTTTGTGCTGATTGGTTTATGGAATACAGATGAAAGTAATACAATAAACCTCAAACTCTTCCCCGCCATCCCTCCACCACCACCCGTAAAAGCCTACCACGTCCCCATTTCTACCGTCCGCTTTGAATCGATAATGGACAGCAACTGGGATCTGACGATGCAACGCATAATCCCCTTCATCGACGGTGTGAATTCCGTCCGACGTATCTCCGAACTCGCGGATGCGGATTACACGCTCACGAAGAAGTGTATTTCGGAATTACTCTACTACGGGTGTATTATCATCGTCGACGTGTTTAGGTTTGCGAATATTTACGCTGTCAACAGTGAATTATACAATTTTGTTAATGATGGGGCTGGGAGTACTGGTACTGCCACTGGGGGTGGCGGGGGTTTACAAGAGGAATGCCAGGCTTACATCAGCAATACCGGGCGGCTACTCGATTTTCCTGCGATATTGGACTTGTACACGAGTTTGAGGCAGGGGTTGACGGTGGGGGAGTGGAGTACTGAGAATGCGGAGAGGCTGAAGGATGTGGATGTTAGGCGGTTCATACAATTTGGGATCATTAAGGGGTTTTTGTACAGAGTTCACAAGTACCCCGTTAGAATCGATGATGGGACCGGTGTCGTGGCGAGTGTTGGTCCTGCGAATGCCCTAGCTGGGAGTTCGGTTGATTTACATGCTTTAGCGTTGGGGGCACAGGAAGCCGGGCAAGGTGGGAGTTTGGTTGGGGGCAAGATGGGGAAGTCGATGACTACTGGGAGTGGGATTTTGATGGCGGATAGGAGTCTACCGTTGTTAAGGTATTTGGATGGGGCGCATCACTTCGATTCTATTTGTACAGATTTACAGCAGAGTGAGAAGGAGGTGCTTAAGAATCTGGCGGCGTATCCGATTGAGCTTATCGATCGGTAATTACAATCTCTTCTGGATACTGATACTAGTTACATTATGATTTACGCATCGGCGTATTTGATAACTGCCTTCCCGAAGTTCCCACCCTTCAACATGCTGACGAATCCTTCGGCCTCATTATCGATTCCGACGGTGACGTCCTCGGCGTAGTGGATTGAGCCGTCGTGCAGCCACTGGCCGACGTTTTTGTAGAAGTCCGAGAGGTATTTGCCTGCGATGTCGCCGACGATGAAACCCTGGATCTTTAGGCGTTTTGTGACGATGCTCATTACGTTTTTGATGCCGTAGGCTTCTTCACCGGCTTTGCGGTTGCTGTTTAATTTATTAGGATCTGTCTCTCTCTCTGTTTATCTAGGCTGCTTGGGGGTATAACTTACTACTGCGAGATCATGCCAGACTCGATGAAACGAGCGAATGGCTTCGCGTTATCGATCGCTGCCTCCAAGGTTTCTATAAAGATAATTATTAGCCAACCAACTTCAAAACCTCCAAAGTATTAAATTAAAAAGGAGTTAAACTTACCCCCTCCAACATTATCGTAGAAAATATCCAATCCCTCGGGGATGTACTTCGCCAACGCCTCCGCCGGCTTCTCGGTCTTATAATTAAAGGCAGCATCGAATCCCAACTTCTCAATTAAATACTTAACCTTCTCATCCGATCCTGCGGATCCGACAACCCTCAACCCCTCCCTCTTCGCCAATTGCCCCACCAACGAGCCAACGGCGCCAGAAGCGGCAGAGACGAATATAGTCTCCTTCTCACTCCTGTGGAGTTCACCGATATGGTATAGAGACGAGTAAGCCGTCAACCCCGGCATTCCAAGGACACCGGTGAACCGTTCCAGCGGGAAGTTGTAGGGGTTATTCACAACCTTCAGGTTACTAGCCGCAGTACGTTCGGCGGAGTAGACGGCGTATTCGGAGTGAGGGAGGAGGCCGGAGACGATGTCGTTTTGTTTTAGAGTTGCGTGGGAGGAGTGGAGGATTTTGGCGATGCCGCCGCCTTCGATTGCTTGGCCGAGGGGGTAGGCGGGCTATTTAATGTGGGTTAGAGATTGGGGGTATGGTTATGGGTGGTTTGGGGACGTACGCTGTAGCTTGTGATACTTGCATCGCGCATACGGCCGCGCATGTATCTAATCCTTGTCAGCACTGTTTATCATAGGTATATAGACATATATGCATGGGTATAGCATACGGATCAATAGAAACGAAAAGGACTTTGAGGACAACCCCGCCCTCCGGTGCCTTTGTGATATCGACCTCGCTGGATTGAACGATCAAGTCCTGACCCGGGACGGGGTATCCGTCTGGGATGCTATTGAAAACTAGGGATTTCGATTGGACCATCTTTATTTTATTTTGGATTGATTTGGGGAATTGGAGATAGTTCGGATATCTCAATGGCAATGCGCAATGACTTGACGTCAATGGAACGATTTATAGCCGAGGGTTAAAATGGCGGAATTGCGTTGGTAGTGTTGGAGATATTTTTATATAAGAGAGAAGAGATATCGCTATGAAATGAATGGAGTCGATGATATTGACCGGGCATACAAGAGGGGGGTATATATACTCCAATCTGTGATTTTTTATATTTATAATCCATATGCATACCCCTCTCCTTCTGCGATCGCACAACCGAGCTTCACGGACCACATATGCAATTATTGTTTTAGCTTTAGGAGACCTTTCCAAATCCTGCGAAATGATGTGATGGTTACCTAGGCACATTACAAACACGGCTAGCCATCTTTTTTTCTTCTGTCTTCAACATTTGGGCGGTTGCGGGTGGGCGCAACAGCTGTTTTTGATGGATTATCAATTACCCCGCGACGACGGATAGATCCATATACTTTTTTTTCTAAATTATTGCTCCATCGGGAAAGATTCAAGTCCGTTTTTCCCCCAGACAGTATGGCGAGTGGGACATTAGGCATGCATCGATATCCCATCTCTCGGATATCGGATGCAATGGGATTCGTGCTCCGCGCTGGAGGCCTGGTATCAATTGACGACGAACACGAAATGACATACGACAGTAATCAAAAGTGCCACAGGCAGCAGAGCTTCAATACGTATAACTTTATGCCCAATGCTCGATATTGAATTCAATCATGTTCGCCCCGGCTGTGCCGACGGATGTCTTTATGGCCCCGAAACAGCGAACAGCGGCTTCCTGCATGAAACTTTTTTTTTAAGCCGAGGGATTCTTGCTAGCTTTGATTTTGATTAGTAACAAAAAGGTCGACGTACGGCATGACGTTTGTTCAAAAACACGAACGAGCGCGAAGGAGCCTAGCTTAAGCATTTGATGTTTCGCGTTTTCACGGAAGCTGTAGCGTGGCTTCCTGAATGCGGTGCTGACAAATCGTAGAACTCCTCAAGTTAGCCGCCAGCTATGGAGCAGATAGCTGTCGTTGATGTTGGTGGAAGTGCCATGTTCGAAAGAGCTGAGGTTGAAGCTGGAGCTCCAGCTGCTGTCGAAAGGGGAAAGAGTTCGAATGCGAACGTCCAAAAAAGCCGGCCCGATCGAATGCCAAGACGTCACACCAAGCTCTCCCAATCGACATCATCAACACCTCTGTTGCTACGGACAGCTTCGTGTCACGTTCCTCCAGAAACAACATCACTCTTTCGCTCATATCAGACACCAATATCAGACACCAATATCAGACACCAAAGATCACGAATCACACCAATTCTCCAGAATAGCATACCGGCATAACTATTGCTTCGTATAGTCACATAGGATTACGTACAATGTTCTCCTGGTTCTCCTCCACCGACAATAACACGAGCAATCCGCCTCCCCCTTCCTACCGCGATGAGCCGACCCTCCCACCGGGGGCAATGTACTCCCACTCCGCGAAGTCAATCAAACCCCTCGACCTCCCCTGCCTCAATGCCCTCCGTGGGAAACGTGTAATCCTCGCTTCCGCCTCACCCCGCCGTAAACAGCTACTTTCCCAAATCGGCATTAAGGACCTAGACATCGTCCCCAGCGACTTCGCCGAGGACCTGGATAAAAGTAAATACACCGCTATAGAATATGTATTGGAAACGGCGCAGGAGAAGTGTATGAGTGTTTATAAACAGGAGGTCGGTTCTATTTCCCCCCCTATTTTCATGATCTCAAATAGGGAGAAAAGGAGTTAGCTCTGACGGAGGAAACTGCTTGCGCGAATTATAACAGATAGACTCCGACGATGAGCCCACACTTGTCATTGCAGCTGATACGATAATATGCTCCTACCTCGGCGGAATTGTGGAAAAGCCGCTGAGCTACCAAGATCACATCGACATGCTCAAGCAGCTGCGAGACTCGGAGCCGCATAAGGTTATTACAGCCGTATGCGTCATGAGTCCATTGGCCGATGGGGCGGCACCGGGGTATGCGATGGATACACACGTCGAAGGTATCTTTCCATGTCTCAGACCCCTTAAACTCGTGGTTTATCCGGTCTAATAGCTTTATGCGATAGAAACGATCGTCAAATTCGATAAGAATGTAACAGACGAACTGATAGAATCGTACGTCCGAACCGGCGAAGGGGCGGATAAAGCCGGTGGATATGGGATCCAAGGGTTGGGTACTATCCTCGTAGAATCCGTAAACGGGAGTTACGACAATGTGGTAGGACTACCGTTGAGAGGGACCCTGAAGGCTATCGAGAACGTGATATTCCCGGCCGAACAAGAGGCTGGTGACATCGTTTTGTAAGGGAGACTTATCAGCATCTTTAGATGTTTTGGGTGGTGGTGTACTAGGAGGTAGGAAGTTTGGCCCATAGGAGAAAGGCTCGAGAGACTGGTATTCGATATAGATGGGGGATCTTTCGTTTGTATGAATTTTTTTTTAGCGGTTTTTGAAGGTCGTTTTTGTAATATTCTCGGGGTTTTATTTCTATTTTGTACAACAGTATGATCTTTGTAGTAGATAGACGACTGTGGATTTATGGTTGTTTGTAGTTCGTATACCGTTATACCTGTATTCCAGAATTTTCTGAGCTTTGAAATTTCTTGCGATTCAGAGTCCCATCTCTCTCTCTCTCTCTCTTTTTTTTTTTTTTTTTTCTTGAAGTGAAAGGAAAGGAGTGAGGAGGAAAAGCGAACACAGGCACAGCTACAATTAGTCTGGTAGTCAGTTCCATGGCGTGCAACTGGAACGTACTACAAAATCGTTCACGATTCGAAAGATCGGGTAAGACCGAGTATAGCCGATGACATTCGTTAGCAAGCACGCGATTGGCCCAGTTCCATCGAAGCCCTTTCAGGCCTTAGGGCCTTACAGATGGGCTCACTGCATGCACTGCAAAAAGACAAATGTGGGAAAAAAGGAACCAGACAACTCGGTTTGCAGGATATATCAGACCAACAACTACACTTTGTACTTGTATTCACAATTCGACGGTACGAGGGATTGTTTGTTTGAATTGGAATGCTTGGTTTTGGAAAGTATATTTTCCCTTTTTGGTTCTGTGGGATGAAAGTTTGAGTCGATGGATGTTATTGGGTGAATTTGTGCTTATGGGGATGGGGGATTTGTATATACAGGTACCTATACTTTTGACATAGGGGTCTGGGAAACTCTGGGCCCTGGGGGTTGGATTTAGTATCCTGTGCAGTGCTTCGGGGAGTTTACTGCGCTGCGTGTAAATGTGGGTAGTTAGTTCTCGCATGCTTCCTATGATATAGTCAGTTTGCAGCAAAGAGGTGTCCCAAATCAAATTATTTTCCATTTCAGAATCTGGAATATGGTGGGAATAGGTAAGTTCAGGAATGTTGATATTGTCATATTGGGTTCAAAATATACCTGTTTAGGGCAGCAACTCTGCCACACTCGGTGCACGGAGAGTCTTTTGGGATCCTAGGATCGACTAGGTCGACTGCAATTTCGAAATAACTCGGGGAGTAGATATCGGTCGGCCCCCAGTGCTAAGCTACGGGGTGTGAATTTCCCCGGGTGCCCTAATCGCCAACGTTGAAATCCTAACACCCGTTCCTCTTTTTATATTTCTTCTTCCTCTCTTAAAGGACTAGGCATATACGGACATACGTTGCAAAATCCCGCATTACTCTGAGGAGAATGACAAGAAAAACGATTGATTGGGTATCGATTGATTGCCTATCGTTGCACCTGCATGCGTATATGTCTGGAAATCTGTAAGACCGGCTGTAAGTTTTCGGGATCTCTCGTCACATGGCCCTTACGTAGGATTTACAAAATTCCGTGATACTCCTTGACTTTGAAACGTTATTGATCCGGAGAGCTCCGTTTGATATCTCTTCGGCGACTAGGTTCCGAGTTATGGAAGGTTTATTATCGGTCTACCTTCCAATCATTCAACATTCGACTTTTTTTGTCTCTCATCCTGCATGCATATGACAACTATACTGTGACTTTTTTTATCGGTGTATTATTGGTCTGGTTATGTACTTACATACGTGGGTACCTGTGGAGCTCCCTGTGCATATGCATGCAATCAGTTTTGCGTTTTCAGACCCTCGCAGCCGGCCCTCGTGGTCACTGTATATATGTATATTGGTATAGGGGGGTGGGTCCAAGCAATCGTTGAAAATTTACTAGTTGCTCGCGCCAGACTAGTACACGAGCTTGACCGAAGGGATTCGGAGAGCTAGTTGGATAGGTTGTAGAGAGCAAGGTTATAAAGTTTGCTGTGCCACATACATGCGCATGCATGCTTGAAATATGACATTTGTGCTAGGTGCTATTGATCAATTGATCAACGTGCGACATGCATGTACTAGATCTAACTACGGCTAGAATAATGCTATAGTACGAGACTCTTTCACCCAAGCTTCCTTAATAAACTCGCCAAGTTAGCGCCGTCTAGATATTATAGAAGATATCTAGATGAATATCACGATTAATTAGTCAAGCTGGGGTCGAAGGTCAATCCGGAATTCACATTATCATCTATGGCCAAGTACTTCCCGTTATACTCGTGGTTTGGTAGAAGCACGGGCGCATCGGTGGCCGCGGGTTTCTTCCAGACTTTTGCAACGCTGAAGCGTAAGGAGACGGGGAGTGTTGAAGCCGCACACCCAGTAGTTTGTGTCGTAGTTGTAGTGGCTGTAAAAAATGATTCGGTAATAACAATCGTCTTTGTAACGGTTGGCATTGGAGTCGGAGTTGCGCTGTCGAGCAGCTGGAGGCACGAACACGCGGAATCATAGTGGCTGTTACACCTACCTAGTTCCAATTACTGGGCGTACAAACTTTGTACTCGATAAATCGATTGGGTGGATATCGAATGTATATGGGGGCAAAAAGGAAATAAACAGCACCATATTGGTAAAGGAGATATATAGTTTTAAGTTATCGATACATAGACGAGGTTGGATGCCGCTAGAGGCATGGTAGAATCCGTAGAACACCGTAAACTTTGATCCACTATCGGTTTCGGGGAATTGATGAACATATAAAATAGCCCTTTAACGTTTTGGCACGATAGAACTACGTTATTTATTTACTGTTAAGGGCGGGTATCCGTCCTAAATAACCGTTAGTTGTTGTACTATTGTAATGCTTCATTCCTACCTAGATTAAGTGACCATGAATCATGGGTTAGTGAACCAAGCGTTACAGGAATGGTTGTGCATTGTACATAGGACGATCTATACCGGGTAGAGGGTGAGTGGTGAAAATGAGCTTTCAGCCTAACTGCATTGCGGAGAGGAAAAAGGTAAGATTATAAACCGGAGAGAAATGGGACGGAACACTGGGGAAATTATATACCGGAAGCGAGAAGTCGATCTATAGATCTACTCCAGGGTTTGCTACAATGCAATTCGGTTTGCTGGTTCTAGTACTATAGTTTGAACTCTTTTCCCTTTCCCTGTAAATATCTTTAGAGTACTCTCTAGCCTGGCACCAAAATATAATATTGAGGATCAAGCGTGACAGGACTTGGAAGCAAAACTGATTTGTGCTCATATGATCTCGCTGGACTCTAAACTGGAACATACAATAATTTGATCACTTAATATCTATGGCGTGTAGGCGTCGGCGCCCATGCTTACGCATGCGCGTTTGCCCGAATACTCGGTAAATCTAATAGAAGTGAGAGACATACCTGGTCTCGCGGCGGCCTATATATATACCTGAATCGAGTAAATTTTGGCCTGAATTCTCCTTTAAAAGGAATAAAAGTTTAGAGGACTAGTACTTTGTCCATTTTTTGACAAAACCTCGTTGGCGTTTAGTCTCGTGATCTAGAGCATCGTGGTGTTATATTTTGCTCACCAGTTCTAGTTAACTATTGCTTGTAGCTCCCCTCAATGAGCCCCGAAATATGTTTCAAAGAACGAAAGTTTAATTAGATTACTAAAAAACTCTCAAATATTATTTTCTTCTATTTATTCCAGCTTGCCCGTTCTCTTTTAACTTTGCTTCCGTTGGTTAGTATATATGGCACAAGATCTTAAGATCTACACCGTACCGACTTTGTTGCACAAATATTTTAGGCAGACTAGTGTTGTAGGAGCATAAAAACATATCAGAGTCTACAGAGCCGAACACCTTTTAGTGTGAAGAAAAGGGAGATCATTCGGCAGAGACGCGGGACCCGGCGGAAATAATAAGCGATTTCTAACGAAAGTTTTCGAAACCCTCCATTGAATAAAGGAATGGAGGATCGATCGACGCAACAATACACCTTTCATTAGGAGGTAGGAAGCAGTCAACCTCTAATTCTCCGTCTCGGTGCTGAAGCTTGATTAATTAGATGCAGGCAAAAGACCTTGAGAGCCTAGAAATTCAAAATTTGCAGGAATCCCATGTTCTACCTATAGGTATTTGTGGGATTCAGCATGGCAGCCGAACCGTTTATAATTATTTAAGTATACGTACTACCTAGGTAAGTAGCTAGTTGGATGCTCTATATATAGACTATCACTCGCTCGGAGGATCGGCGATATGCGAGTGTTATTTCCTTCCTTTTTTCTCTTGTTTTTTTTTAGGGGAATCTAGACCTTAAACCTGATCGTTCGAACGAAAGGCCTTAAAGGATTAATTTATCCAAGTTATGCAAGCGCTTGTGAAAGCAGTAATACCTTTCGCGGATTCGAGTCTGTCACAATGACTAGCTGTGTTGCAACGTTGGGAAGATGTGTTGCCAATGTTGTAAAATCCCCACCTGGATTATAGTCAGTCTCGTAACAATTATAGTTATATTTGAATGATTTATATTATGTGCCTTGTCCCGAGAGTACTAGTACTACGTATACACCGCCTAGCTATGTGTACGTGCGGCTTGGGCCTGGATATTCATATATACGCGTAGGCATATACCTGACCTGAAGCGTTTCATTTTCACATTATATAGCTATAGCGCATTCCTTACGGTCACAGCATGCTATAGTTAAAAGTGTACCGAGCGCTACTACAATCGAAATTCTAATATTCATAATAAGGCCCTTCTAGATACCCCACCCCCTGCGCCAGCCCGCTGATGCATGTAGTTAAATAGAGTTTGGTGCATAACATCTGCAGCTTGGCATCTTGATACCTTGACTGATGACTTCGTACAATGGTAGCTCGAATCGCTTATTACAGTTATTTATGATGGCTAAGAAAGCCGGGGTGATATTAGTTAAAGGAGAGAATAATATTTAATTATCTAATCTGAGGGCCTTAAGGGCATGTCTTTGTGTTTTTGTTTCTTTTTCTTTGTCGTTTCCCCAATATTTGCTCTGCAATTGGTGCGTTGGTGTGTGCTTGGTTGCATTAACTAACTAAATCATCTTGTGGTACATACATTATCATTGTACATTATTCGTTGGTAATGAGTGGAAGGGGAAATCAAGTGGTTTTGGAATTTACTGCGCCAATTCCAGTTTAAGGATGAGTTTGAAGACTGTGACCGGAATATTGGCAGATGCCGCCGGATCTGTAGTTCCGATAAGCTTCCCCTTCTTCCACGCCGGCGTAACAGTGGCATCCCCTGGATAAAATAGTAATTGTATTTCGTTTTCGGCGTTTTTGGGTGTAACTCTAGTAGTCGCAGGGTCGTAGGACCATACCGCGGGTTGGGTGCCTGTGATTGACGCGTCGACCGTTACGGCCCTCAGCAATTTTTCGTTCCCGGACGTAGGTATGGTTGTGCCGAATGTTAACTTTACGGCCTTGGCGCTGCGGTCCAAGTATAGGGGTTGACTGCCAGTTGCCAATCCAACGTTCGAGAAAAATATTGCCGCGCCGCATTGCGCCTGAGTAAGGCCGAAGCGTACCCCGTAAGTTGTATCACTGTCGATCGTTACATAGGAACCTATAAGACCGATGGCTCCGGCGCCTGTCGCATCACTGAATTCACTCCCGGCAGCGGTTTTTTTCTGGACATCAATAACCTTGATGCGTACGGCGGTGGGAGCTGGTGAGGCTGGACAGCCGGATGTTGTCGTCGTCGTCGTCGTAGTCGTAGAGGACGATTCAGTTGTTAGATAGATGGTGCTCGTAGCTGAGACTGTACTCATTGAAGGAGAGGATGAACTGGCTTGGATATAAGCACATACGCATGCGCTTGAGAAGCGGAGTGCGTCATCCCCCTTTAGTCCGCCGTCGACTCTGCAGTTGGCCGCCCAAGCTGGAATCCCCGCGGAAAGGGCTTCCTGTCGTTTACCGAGTAGTTGGGCCGGTACAGTCGAAACAGATGTGATGACGGAAGTGTAAGATTCCGTTTTAGTGGCCACAACATATCTAGATCAATGAATGAGCGATGCACGTTTTACCGAATTGAGACGATCGGCTTCGAGGAGTATGGAGATGCTTAAGAGCTGAGGCGTTTGGCAATTGCGCAAACTCAAAACCAAGGGCATAAAGCCGGGGGGGTTGGTCTTGTCTCGTCCCCAGAATGGAACGGCTAAGGGCTTAGGAAGTTGGACATACTTTGTAATTACTTGAGATGTTATGAAGGATTTGCACTCCGCGAGGCGTGAAGCGATTTGTCCATCCTTGTTGACAGCTGTAGAACGTAGTTGGTAGAGTTAGTAAAGAAGCTTCCCACAATTCGTTAATTAATATAATGTTTGAGTATCCCATACCTCTCCAGCAGTTAGTGCCCCCACACTCAGCGGCCCTTGGGAGAAGTGCATTGGGAATTTTGACCGCACTGACCGCCGTGGCCAATGTGACGAAGGAAAGAAGCTTCATGGTGGCTCGTGGTTTTTTCAAAGTGTACACAGGATAGTTTATTCACCAAACTGGTTGACTTCGCAGTGTAGGTGATTGAATTGAGAGTGGTGCTGTGATATCTGATAGAGGGAGGGACAGCAGGGCTTAAATAGACTTCCAGGAGATGGCTCCACGCGCCCTCCCACCTCGACCGATATTGCCAACATGATCTGTGCATCATAGCAAAGCGCAAAAAGACGCCTGGGCGGCTCGACTCCGTAGGTGAAACTAGTGGCTTTTCGTACAGGGCATTTCAGGCTTTCCACGTACGGTTGAAAAGGGAATAGTACTGTCTTGCGTCAAACTTGGCTCTTTGCTCCGAAGCCGATTTGCCAACCACGACTGTTTACCTTCTGAGAGCACTGTTTTTTTTTGCCTATATAAAAATCCTAGTAAGCCACAATCCAAATATGGGCGTACGTGCAAAAACCTGAAATGCCCTGTAACTGGTGGCATGATCATATGAGAAAGCTGTACGGCCACCTCATTTTTACGGAATCTGTAGGATCGTCTATGGAAACTGTGCACTTAATTGCAAGTTAAGTATATAATTGTAGTTGATAATAGTGGGAGGCGCTGAAGAAAACGGTATGGCTTCAAGTAGACGCACAAATTTGTGATATATACTAATGTATCGATAGATGGTATGCGCTCAGGAAGGGGTATAGTCCGTTTGATATTGATACTTAAGGCATATAATATATATGGTGGAATTCTCCATGATCCTAATACTGATGGGGCGTCCCAGGAAACGAATAGAAGCTCGGACATATCCTTCAACTTTTCTTTTTCTTTACGATTTAAGGCTTAGCCGCTAGGGACGTTGTTTCAACCGCTTCGTTTGTTTCGTTTCCACAATTTCTCTTTGCCTTGTAGTATTGCATCTGAAAACCCCCGATTAGAGATAAGAGTTCAGAAGTTGACAGCACATACTATGTTCTTCCAATTGATTCCTATAACTAAGCGAACCCGGCATATTGTAGTACATACAACATTGGACCTCAAACAATAACAACGGAACAAAACGGACATGCAAATTTAACAATCTAGGAAAATAAAGAAAAGGAAAGGATTTATAATATATATTCTAAAGCCTCCCCTGCATAGCGGGATATATTTTCTGTGCAACTGCATGTTCTGTGCAACTATATGGTATACTGCGGTTCGCTTGTTTTACACGTTGCATTGCGGCGCTGAGATGGTTCTGTAGGTGATTTAAAACGGACAATTATTCCTTCTTGGCGGGGAACCCTATTCACGGTGGGGCTGGGTTACACACGAAGCAGAGGCAACGAAGGTGAGGGAGCTGAGAGTCTAGAAGCAAGAATGGGTAGGAACTCTATGTGGTCTGCACGGATCGGGCCTTTCGAAGCCGCACTTGTCGAGTGTGGCTCGTAGGTTGCTTTTGCGTGGCCCCATATATTTTGGTATTTTGCCACGAAAAATGGAGAAAGTGTTGACTCTTGTTGTATTTGTTTTGCTGGAACCTAATTATATATTAGCTAACCCGCCAGCCTTTTGTTTCTAAAGTCGGCGTTGGAGCACTGAGGCTTTCCACCCGCTAGACCAAACAGGTGCGCATATACATACAAGAAAGGTCCTTCGTTCCGTAGAAATATTCTTAAGGCGTTACGGCCTTTCAATTCACTCACCCATCTGCTCACTCGTGTCCGTTCGCCCATCCATTGACATACCCATTCCCTGACCATTTTATCAGGTAATCGGGCTATTACCTAGGGAATTTTATAAACAAGCGGTCATATGCTTGATCACTGATTCCCTTCATTTTCAGGGTCGTTTTTGGCGTCGCAACCGTGCTCTAGAAATGTCAGGCCCGGCAGTGGGCGCTCTATGGGACCCCGTGTGTTGTTGATGTTGTAAAATGTGGTTAGAACGACCCTACCTTGGACACTAAAATTCACATGGATTCAACTTGTTCTTCTTCTTTTTGTTTTTCCCTAAAAAAAAGGGGGGGGCGGGGTTTGCAGGAAAGAAAGAAACTATAGGGAGGTTCGCAAACTGGCGGAGCGTTATACGTGCAGTATTATGAGTAACTAACCCTTTAAATTGAAAATGCAAGATGCCGGCATATGCCTTGTGCAAGAATAAGAAGCTTTCATCCTTACGCAAGGACTAAAGTGGTCTGGAGCAAAAGGCTTGCGAATAAATGTGATCCTTCCTCTAACTAATCCACAGAACATCAGTTAGGCTACTTTAGCCGGGCCTTGGGTTCTCCTCTATGCTTAGTTTCGTATCCCCAATATTCTGACAGGTTTTGAGCCATGCTCCTCCATAATGAAGAATAGAGGTATGTATGTATGTACATACGTTGTACAATTGTGCCATCACTGTCGTCGATTCAAGATACCTTAACGCTCGGTAGCTAGCCTTTTGGCGTTGCATAAAGCAAACTTGCTAGCTGCGCTGCAGACGCACATGGATATGCAACCAGTCAACTACGAATTCACAAGTGGTTGCTTGCCTTCCGTCTCCTCGCTAAAAAATACAACGCGGTTGCCGACCAAGCCGGAACGGACTTGTTATGAAGCGGCGGTGTCGGCGGTGTCTCGCCTGCGAATCATTACCAATACACGCACATTTTGAGCATTGGCCTTAAGGCCTTTCGGAGAATGCTGAACTCTAAACACCACGCCCAACGACGGCTTCTCTAAAAAGGCGGTTAAGGGACCGCCGAATCCAACTTGGAAATGTTGGAATAGAGGCAAGGGGCAGGCTTCCCTGTGTTTTATCCCAGCAGAGCAAACAACGCCTTGCCGAATGTGGTAAATGCCTATGTTCTCGAGACCCATCCACATCTACTGCGTATGCACGAAGTATGGTACATACATAGATCTTTCCATAGCTGGAGTTAGGCTTTAGAATCCTTGCTGAGAATGAGGGTTGTGGGTTTAGGTGTCGCGTACCTAGCCTGCCAGGATATGTTTTCGGGACAGATGTACCCTCGGTACTGTACATACAAGGGCCAGGCTTCATGGTACTCGTTTCTTGGAGGCCTTACTGCCAGCGCAACTGGCGTTCTATGAACCAGGATTCATCTTTGGCGGCTTCAAGCGGAGGCTTCGTGTTGCTGTCACCGTGCGCTGTTTTCCGTGGCTGCTGCCTCCCCTGGTAGCCCGGGGTGTCTAACGCCAGGGTTCCGATGCTCGGGTTTGTTGCAACATTGAGCGATGCGAGGGAAATTCCAACTAGAATATGGAAGATGGATTATGAGCTGTGAGCTGTGAGCTGGAGTCCATTTTTGTGGGAAGTAGTATAAAAGGGCCCTCTGCCTCCCTTTGGCTCCTCTCTGGATAAAACCACTTCACCAATATTTCCAACGATAGGCAAATTCGAGCTGCGGTGGCACAGCCTCTCCTGGTGCTGCTGCTGTGCCGCCCGCGAATACGCTTTTCCCCCAAACTTCTTAGCTATACGGTTCCTTACTTTTTTTCACAGCTTTTCAAATGCGTTCTTGCCTCCAGGTTTGTATCTCCTCCCAATAAGAGGAACGCTCGAAACCGCTTGATCGAGGACGAGGTCACCGATCGAAGGCAATCATTGCCTTCGAATCTACCTTTGGGAGTAGGTCTCACACAGTTCCTTGCTCAAGGGTGCGGAAACTAGTACAGCAGCCGTATGATTATCTCCGAAGCTTTATGGTTGGGCGAAAGATACTCTGCATCAATGCCTAGAACGAGTACAGGATGTAGGCTTGCGAAATTCGTGGTTTTGTGGTCAACAAGGCTAGTCAGCTGTATGGACTAAACGTGCCACCGCGTGAGAAGATGGCGGAATATTGCCAACCTGATTTTCTGAGGATAAATATTTGTTGATGGATTCGCGTCTCGTTATTTATGTAGCTGCTGTTCTTTAGCTTATCTGTGTACATTTCTCTAAATACCTTCAATGTTGGTCTTGAGGAATAATATTTTTGTATGATGAAATAGAAAAAACACCTATGTATCTAGATATACCACTAGTTCGAACATTAGCTAGACCATTCAATCAAAAAAACATTATGCCCTTCATTGTCTCGTAAATCAGACGTTTTACCCCGTAAGACACCTGATCTATGAGACAACATCGTGCCCTCGCGGTGCAATATCTTTTCATTTCTTCCCGTCCTTATCGATAAGGGCTGTGCCATATGCTCTAGCTACCCCCGGACCTGTTTCTCGGGAATTTCGAATCCGGCCTCATGGAGCCCGGGATTAACCGTAGCCCTACATCATGTGAGCTGCATCTTCACTTATTCCGTAGATATTTGTCCGATCATGGTTTTGCCACTGCGGCACATAATTGCTTGCTTATTTGCCTAATGCTGCACGTCTCCTGGGTGCTGGAGCTCAGGACCGTGAATGCCCTGGAAAATTTTCCCGACAACAGAAATTGGGCGCCTTCTCGGCCGCCCGGAAGAGCCGCATTAGGCAATATACTATCAATATTAGGATCATTGCATGCCGACTAGATACAGACAAGGGGTTGTACGAATCTGTGAAGTTCTGGGTATCCCATAACGAAAATTAGGACATTAAATCTCTCCCTATTTGGTGACCGGCATGATTAATGTCAGCCCGCATGTGGTCTGCAGATTCTCGAGTATTTTGTTCTGGATATCGGAAAACAGGGCATTAATATCATAATGTCTTTATACATGCAGGTTCTGACAGAGCTACTAGTATGGAAGATTTGCCGCTCGACGGCATGCTTTGGGTCAAGTGGGCTGCCTGCCACATCGTAAATCTCTCCGTCCCAACCTGCCCCTAGTCGCAATAAGTTGCATTTACAGATGCATATGTGTGGGAAAATCTTTGGTAGCTGTGGGCATATGCCGCTTTCCTTTCTTCTTTCTTTTTCTTGCACCTCTGTGTTTTGGTTTCGATTCTAGAATCGCAAAGCTTCTAGTATTGTTTTTCACATTCTCTCTTTTTTTGCACTTTAAATTCCATGTATTCATACGATCGTCAACTTAGGCGGGATGCTCAAAAGTTTTACGCCTCCGCGATAATTGCATGTATTTTTTTAGCCTCAGTTTACAGATGTATGCGTGGGCTCTCGTTCGCCGATATTGTTTCCGTCCTGCACCCGATCGGTATTTCATCGTCTGAGCACATGATTCTTATTCAAAGCACTCAATCTGTCGTGTCACCATTGCACGAACTGGGCATAGACGGTTCTGGATCTTTCATCTCAAGATTTGAACGTGTTACTGATTGGTTATCTAAACTATGGGACTCGCTTATCCACAAAAAAAAAAATTCTGCAACTCTACGCGCCTACGGCTTTTCATCCACGCATTCCCTACTGGCTGTATGCACACTGCACATGCAACATCTTGATGTTGATTCTGCCACTGGCTAGCTCCGCCTCTCGCAAGATATTATGAAAATGGAGACAATCAAAGAAGGATCTTGGCCGAGATATCCCTTCGCCTCCATTGATGATGTGTATTAGTGGCCGGCGCCAGGGCTAAACCCCCACGCTACTAGCCTTGTCGAAATGTTCGAAAGCTCTCGGGTTGATAGAATTAAATTCTTGATAACAATATATTCTACGAAGCGAACAATGCCGAAGCGCCCTTTTACATCCTGAGATACACCATAGCAAATTTGAATGCTCTATAAATTGTAAAACATCTAGATTGATACTTAAACATAAATTAGTAACGTTATTGTAACGACGCATGAGGATCTAGGTTTCGGGCTTTGTCTTATTTTGGGGGGGTTGAATGTGTTGATTTGTGGTGGAGTCAATGTCTCAGACCAGCGGGATGACGGGCGAATGAGGCTTTCCGATCGATGGGCTGATGTATGGTTCGGCCCGTGGGTTCGTGTCCGATCGTGGATGGGCCAAATAAATGCAAATGTTTGAGTGGTGGGAGTTGGGTGGTGGGGAGCGCCGGAGCCATCTGGATATCGCTATATTGGCGCCCGCACACATATGTAAGTCCATGGATCCATACAGTCTAAATGCACATTCTGGCCGGCTCGGCCGGCTCTAGATTTGTAGTTTACATGATTTATAGGTGCCGTCAAGCTAGGGGTCGATCTAGCGGTACCCGCTACTCCGCTTTATTGGAAATCACTGGCCAGTATTTCGTCTGGCCAATCTCTCCTTTGGCCCCAAATTCACTATTTCCTCGGTACATTCTAATCTAAATTAATTGGTATCGGGGAAACCATAATAGAGGAGATCTAGGAACGCCATAGTCTATAGTAACAGGATCCAGCTGTGTGACAGGTTTATCTATACAGCTTCGCTACGCTCAGCAGTGCCAAAGCGTTTTAATACGAAACTCGTCTATACATAAGTGCCGAGTATATGACAATATATCCATTTTACATGTACTAGTTCCTAGTTGAACTGAGTACTTGAGCTCAGGTGTACACGTATAGAAGGTAGGACGGCAAAGCCTGCGGGCCTAATTAAAGTTAAATATTTTGAATGTAAAATATAGGGACATAGTTAGGCGCGTGAGGTGCCTCCGAATGCTAGGCTGTACTGGTCTCGCGGTGCCAGACGGCTGTACGATATTAGCAGAAAAAAAGATTCTAGACGAGGTTTTTATAATCATATATGAGTCCCGCTTATTAGAATATATGTTTTCGTTGGTACCTAGCTAGGTCCGCCGACCCGTCTTAGGTTTCCCGATAGTCAGATTTTATATATATAATCTGACTATGATCGGGTCATATTGTAACGCTACCTGTATACCGAGTATATATCAAGGCTTCTTCGAGGATTCTGTCTCACGAAAGTTCTGCATTTACTATTTAGCGTGCGCATGCATGCATGTATAGTTTTGGAATATATTTAGTCTAGATTCGAGGGTAGTATTTAGTGGAACAATTCGGTGGACTTAATTAACGGCGCTTTTCGATTCACCATGCCCACTTATAATACCAATGTTCCTACATTCTTCGATCTTTAGACTAGGCTGGGGGTTTCTTCCCCGAATATAATATCTAGGGTCAACCATGGGCGAAACTCCATCCATATTCCTCTACATACTTAAGAATAATAAAGCAAATACGTGGGCCCTATAAGTTAGCTAGTCTGCCGGCACTCGATTTTAGTTTAAACGTCAAATTTCAAAACCGACTATTAAATCTTGAAATGTATAAAATGGGAAACTCGTAGGCATACCGAAGACGCAAGGCCATTGGGAAGTGGTATCACGAACACTTGATACTTGTCTCCACGTTTACTTTACTTGCTATCGCTGGTGCACTTGCGCACTCGAATATTCATTGGGCATCGGTATGGTCCCGGTTGACGTCCCAACCTCGCCTAGAAAGTTAAGTGGAGACTAGCCTCGAAAAGGGAATTTCCACTTGTGGCTTCGAATTTCCAACGCAACACAGTTTCGATCAACTTTCATGGATCTCGTTCTAGTCTACAGCATGACCGGGTCAGCTAGGCTATAACGACGCATGAAACTCAGTTCCTTACCCTATGATTCGTGATTATAATAGCCTTATACAAGCCTAGAAACTACCAACTAGCTTCAGATAACTTTGGTTTACGGGACAAATTAAATGGCTCGAGCTACAAACATGATCACGGGCAAACAACTTTGCTAGAGAGCACGAAGATTGGCGCAACTAGAAGGGATTGATTATAATATTGATTCTTGGGTAGATAGAAAAAATATATTAATATTACAGTAAATATCGCAATATGCGACTTGAAGTGTATGCTAGGGTAATATGGTCCCGGGAATAAATCAGCCAGTCCAAACCCAGATATCAGTGAGACCATTATCTCCACCGCACCATTTGGTCGCATCGCCCGGGCACTGCGTGTTGCAGCTGGCCACTGGAAGCGGGTCGGAGGTTGGCGGGTTTGTGAAGCTGTTGCCGCAAGTACACCGACTAGATTATGGTTAGCTTTTACTAGCAAATTAGATAATGATAACTTGAAGACTGAAACTTACTTTGTGTCCGAAGCGGCGGAGAATGCGAATCCCGCGGTGAAGCAGGCCTCTTGGCATTTTTCGGGTGTCAAGTCGGTCATTACGACCGACCTCTCAGTAAGAATATCCAGTTGGCCGTTTCGCTGGTAACATCCGAAAAGTTGAGCATCGGATGAGCGGACGTATTGACGAGTGTAGCCGGCAGAAGGGCACAGGTTGACAGCTTCCGCACCAGGGGTGTCGCTTGGACACGTTTCCCTGCAGAATTCCTCCGTGTCAACTTGGTAGGGGGGGTTGTAGAACGCATTGCCACAGACGCAATCGCTAAAATTCGAAACATTCTATGTTAGTAAGTTGAATCGCAGAAAGTTAGTCAGTGTTACTTACAATGACCCGTCTGCCTGCCTAACAATTCCACCAACAAGCGTATCTTGTTGGGTGAAACAGAATTGGCTGCAAGTTACAGGGTTCAATGTTCCTGGCGAAGTAGACAACTCTGTGTCTCCCGGTTTTGTGTTCATATTTCGGTCTTCATCTTTATAACATCCGACGAATCGAGCCCCTGGTGTGGCGAATTCTTTCACTGTCGATACAGTAGTGGAGATCTCAGTTGAGACGGTGGTGCTTACAAAAGTGGAAATCTCAGTGGAGACAGAGGTGGAAATAGAAGTGGAGATCTCAGTGGAGACAGAGGTGGAGACAGAGGTGGAGATAGAAGTAGAGATAGAGGTGGAGATGGAGGTGGAGATGGAGGTAGAAACCTCAGTAGTGGTGACAGTCGAGGCAGGGACGGTACTGGTGACAGTTGCAGTGGCCTGAGTGGCAGTGCTGGTGACGGTCAAGGTATTATCGGGGACGCAACCACCCGGAACCAAGAGAACTTCACCACCAATTGTGACAACGGCCTCTGGGAGAGTAATAGTTGGGCCGGCTTTGATAGTGGCGCCACCAACGACCAAAGTAGTTCCACCGATATCAACGATATTTGAACCCAACCCGCGAAGTGAGGTCCCTGGGAGGGTGATAACGGAGCCTGGAAGGGTAATAGTGCTTGCCCCAGAGGTGATTGCTGGTGCAGCAATGGTGATGACCTTTCCTTGCACCTCGAATGGCAGACCAGTGACGAGAGACGTCTTTGTAGTGGTCGTCGTCTTTGTCGTGGCGGGCGCCGTTTTTGTTGTTGTTTTTGTCGACGTCTTTGTCAACGTCTTTGTCGATGTCTTTGTGGAATACTTGGTTGTAGTCTTTGTTGAAGTCTTCGTACATTTGGAGTTTGTCTTCGTGATAGTCTTGGTAAGAACATATCCGTACTTGGTTGAGTACTTGGTTGAGTACTTTGTGGCGTACTTTGTCACGGTCTTGGTTGGGACGCCATCTACAGCAATATAGTAAGCATGAATCCCAATAGTCTTCGATATACAATCATATAGTTAAATTTTGATAGGATGATGGAAACACTTACAACCGTAAGGATCACGCTCTTCGAGCTGCTGCCCAGGAACGGCGGTGGCTCCAAGAGCGTTGAAAGCAAGCAATGCCACAAGGGCACCCTTAATACTCTGGATATACATCTTGCGAGTTTTTACGACTGGAAACGACTAGGAAATGCCGATAGTGATCAAAGGAAACTCATTTCAGTCGTCGGGAAACCCTATATTTATAATCTTTCTTAAAAAGCGGGGGAGTATGGAAACTCACGCCCCGAGCATTTTCGGCGTTCTGACATCGAGCATCAATTCTAAGGAGGCTGTTATGTTGCGGAAAGCCAGTGGTAGACCGGCACGCGGGCTCTTCGACATGACAAAACAAAACCCCGTCTTTCTCTCCACGATCCTCTCGTGGCGTTGTACTGACTATCATGCAAATTTCAATTATGCGCAGACGTGCATGAGACATCGCGATATGTGGTTTAGATTGGAGTTTAGACTGGTTTACTCCCAACCGTAAACGAAAATACACGGGCAGTTGCCCATAGTACTAGTTCATTTTGGTAATTAAATTTTATGTGCGCTCCGGACGACCCACCTTGGATTCCGTGTCTAACTAGTTTCTGGAATCAAAATCTTAGAGTGACTACCTCGCTAAGTAGGCACTAGTATATTAATCTCCATTTAAATAATATCCTTTACTCATGAATTATGGAATCCCTTTGAAATTTTCAGTGTTATTCTTCCTTAGTCCTTTTCACCATAACCTATCATCATACTAGATGTACGATATAAGATGGCCGTAGTAGATAGTGAATTCAACAAAAAAAGAAATCTTTGCGGTATCTTGCAGTGGATTTTGACAGTTTGCATTACATCCTCGAAGATTCGGATCAATCCGGCCATCTATTTACAAATGGTGAGGACATTGAAGGTCCGCTACATTAATAAAATAACTTTGTCGAGATAAACCCGCCTTTGGATGTCCGCCTTGGCGCTGAGCGCCACATGTACCGTCGAATCATAGTCCTCCGCTTTAAACCGTCGACTATTTTCGTATACGGGTTGAAGCGAATAATAAACTAAAGTTTTTATTATTACCCGATAGATGACGCTGTGGGGTTCCCGTCTTGAGAATAGTTTGTATTCATGCAGGCCTCGCTAGTCCTGACTATCCCTTAAAGAATATGCAGCCCTAGACCGATTTGCAGAATATTCCAGCCCCTTTAGCACGGCAGTAGGATAAATCAACCTTAGACCTATAGTACCTATGGTTAGCTTGCGAAGGAGTAGACTCGACCGGGTAGGATCAAGGTTAAAGCACCGTTTTTTGTTGGCGTAGCGAGCTCCCAAAATGCAACAAAAGGCAGCACCCTGTGAGCTGCAAAAGGTTATATTTCAGATATTGCTTTTCGCCCGCGCAGCCAGCGAGTCATCTCTACAGGCGCCTTCGATCGCGTTGACAAGTATCGCCCCAAATTAAAAATTTTCATAAGGGGTATATTGCGATAAGAAGCTGTTACATCTGATATTCGAGGGTAGGGTGATGTTATATCGGGACCGGATCGGATCAGAATACGCTAATTCATGAACCCCTAATTAATTTCTTGCACATTGAAAGCTTGTCTCGTACCCAGACCTGGCAGATCGAAAGCCATATGATATACGCAAATACTAGTATACTCTATACAGGTAGATACCTATAGATACGCCTAGATCCTTGCATATGTTTAATCGGCAGGCATGATAAGCTAGACTATTTGTGGGATCTCGAGCATAAGCGCCCAGAATTGGACGGACGATCGTAGCTAGTTGTGTAGAGGGTCGGGTTTATTGAATTTAATCTTACATTCCCATATTGATCCTATAGAGGAGGACAGCTCGCTCCAGCCTCCAACTTAAGCATCTCCTAGCTCTTCATCGCCGTCGTGCCCCCCTAAAATAGCATCGTCACCGGATTCCTCCTCTTCGCTTTCAACCCCATCCTCTTCCTTAATATAGTCATTCGAGCCGTGAAAGCAAGCTCCAGGCCGTGTCGAAAGCTGCCTTCGTTGAGGAATTGTTTCGCTAATAGAGTTCCGCCACCACAATTTTAACCCTGGACTGGACCCACTTCGCACGATCTTGCAACCACGCCGTATAAATCCGTAAGGACGTGAGCGTTCGCCAGAACCTAATTTGCTTAGCTGGTGCAACTCATTTCGGACGAACTCCACTTCTCTTAGACTGTTTAAGCCTCTTGCCTCCCATCTGTGGATCAAATCCGCCAATTCTGGCCTTGTGAACCTTTTGCGCCCCATCATTGGCCATGGTACGCTTATTTTTACAAGGTTCCGGGTTTCTAGAAGCTCGGCGTAGGGTAAACCTCCATCCCGATAATGAGCCTCATGTCGACCAGCGACGAACCCCAGATCCAACACGAATTCCTCAACGTTTGGAAACCACCGTAACAGAGCCTCAAAGCTCCTCTCGTACGTGTACCCCATGCCAGCAACATATAGGCACAATTGCTTGACGCCAATAAATTCCCCACAGCCTAAATATTGGGATATGTGCCGCCGCATCTGGGCTCCCGGGCTCGTCGGGTCCAACGAACCACCGTTGGGGAATATCCGCCGTGTGCATATCTTTACCCTTTTTAAAGTTGTAATTGACGAGGAAATGAAATGGTAATGCCACGGGAAGAGATTAGTTTGTGGTGACGGTGGCCTAATCGGCAACGTCGGGATGTAAATGATAGCCTCCTCCAACCCGACAGGATACCGCACCTCAACACCTTCGATATCCTGCGCGTGGACTTGAGTGGCTCCCATGAATTCCTGATCATCTCTTGGGAGCGCTTCGTAGAAATCTTTATACGTTGGCATGCTTTCGGCATCTGTATATCCGCTTACCGCCCCGTGGTAGTCGTCAAGCCCAATACACAAGCTTTTCAACGTTTGGTTCCAGAACGGGAGCGTAGACAAATTTGAAAGCACGGCGATTCCCAGATTATTGGCCAATTTTTCCTCAATAGAGTACTCAATTTGAAGGCTATAGATCCGAGGGAATATACGAAGGCAAGACGTATAGATGCGACACCGAGATATAACGGTAAATTGAAACCTAGAGGTTTGAAACTCCTCATAGCTAGTGCATTTGAGACCAACAAACGTAACATGACTATCCGACGGAAAGGACGCAGGTCAGACCTCCGAAGACCCTAGAATGCGGTGGGGGGAACTTCTTAGCGCAACGGGAATATGCCCTACCGGACAAGGTGCCGTAGCCTAGCATGGCTGCCACCATCCTCGAAAGCCGCTAGCGATGTCGGTGTCAAGAAAATGTTTCGAACCTTGATCTCTACCGCAAGATCGCGACATAACTTCGAACATAGAGAAAAGTTTTTGAGGCCCTCGCTCCCGATAACAACCAGGATATGACGTAGGATCTCTGGAGGAGTCCCTAGTAGATTCGGCAGCATGGTTATAGACAATAGCAAAAAAATGTTATGGAAAGTCGGGTTTTCCAGATTTTGCAGGGTTGAAGCGGGGATTCCTCTCTATGTTTGATCTTGGAAAATGCTGCATGCGGGGGGACACAAGGAAGGCATATGCGACCAGATGTACCTTGCCGGTTTCTTAATTGAGGTGTGTACATGTATATTACGATGACGGCGACAACTGGGATGTTCCCCCCCTTCCCCCCAAACTACACGTATACATGCAGTGCCCTTTCGTATCCTCAAATAACCTAACTAATGTGGGGGCTTAGGATCACCCATAGCGTCCTCGGCATCGATTCCATCTTTAATTCCGTGGTATTTTATGAGTTGCTGGCAGAGAAGGTTCTGGTCAGCATGGAAGCTGGGGTACGTCGGAAACCCCGCCCATTGGTTGGCCTTCAACGGGAATGCCTTAAATAAGCTTTCGCGGCACACGGAAGAAACCTTATCAAGATCCTGGGAAGTTTGGTTGATTTGGCTTTGCCTTTGCATCAGTAAGTTTTCAGGTACCATCTGATATAAGGTTAAATGCTAGGAACTTAGCTCTGGGGTTTCCGGCAGGTCCCAGAGTCCGTGGATCTAGCTAGATTCGATAGATATATATAATAGATGGGCCCGTGTATACAAATAGAGTGCAATAATAGATATCGAATTCAAAATATATACACTACGATGTTCGCGTTCAATCGTTCTCCGGCAGCACCCGTAGATTCCAATCCCCCTTCCCCCAAAACCCTCAGGCTATCTACAGACGTGGAATGTCCCTTGACCGAAGCCGAAATTTATATTAGCACATTTTCGCTCCTTTATTCCCTACAAGAGGACTTGAAGTCTTTAAACCTTCGATTTACTGAGATAGATACTCTTCTGTCTCGTAAAGAAAACGAACTAGAATCACGCTATCGAAATTATCAAAACCGGCTGGCATACCTCCGTGCCGACGAGGACGTCATCAACCGGCTAAGAAAGGCTTTACAAACCCGCATTTCGAGTACCACATTTAAAAAATCCCCGAGCGCGGCATTTGATCTCAGCCTACCACGCCCACCCCACAGATATCAGTTAGGCAGTAACGTGCCTGAAGTATCCATACGGGAAATCTTTCCCCTCTTGACGCTGACGTCAACCTTCACGGGATTTTTGATTTTCCAATATTTTGCTATAACCTCATTACAGCCGTCGGAAAATACATATCTTTCCATTTCTTATGGCCTGTTATTTTCATCCTTCCTCCAGATCGGATACATTTTTCAATGGGGCACGCAACCCGCAAAAGTGGTGTTACAATCTCGAGTCTTGACCAGTGCATGGGCGGCGGTTGTTACGGGAGTGATCGGCCATGCGGTTGCATATCGGCTCGGATTCCAACCATGGAGCTGGATCTAATTTCCCCCCGGCCCGATTTACATGCGGAAACGGTATCGCCTTGAAGATCATGCAACTGTTATCGAACTTTTGTTTGTTCCATTTTGATTCGCATTAAATTTCAGGGAATTCCAACACTTGCATAATCCACGTTGCTCGCGTTGCGCATCTCACGTGTAGAGCTTAGAAAGCGGCGTTCCCAACGACATCTTGAATTTCTACTCGAGAGGTTTCAGGACGAATAACTCGAAATATCTCAGCACCAAGTCTTACTCGCAAAGGGGCACTAGGCTTTACAGCCTTATGAGGGCCACAGAAATGCCTTATGAGGGCCAATGCAATATTTTCGCATGGTTTCAGGCAAATCTCATTGATATCATTATATATATAATTATATATAAATAAATCTTTCTCCAGCATATATCGATATACCTAGAGCCTAGAGCCCAACCCCCTCGACTACAAAATGGTCGACTAGACCGGTCTTTGGAATTTCCCCGTATATCCCGTATGGGCCACTATTACCACTCACGATATACTAGAGCCCGATATATATTAGGGCTTTGGTTTACCCCAGATTATGACCAAGATGCTGGATCCCTGCTGCAGCTCCGAGGCTAGTACTACGGGGGACAAAGAAACGATTGCACCACTTCTAAACAATTACGTATATGATCTCGGCAATCAGCAAGGCGACCCTATTTCACCCTTGAAAACAAATTCCGACTCCGAGTCTCCCACAAAGTCCGCAAATTTCAAACTTACATCGAATGGGAAACTTACGCCGCCATCCGGCAGGCATATCCCAAGGCCAGGGTTCTCGATGGTTTCGAGAAAGCCTTCGCCAACTAAGGATTCGGAAACCCCCCCGGACGACTCGATATTCGACCTCCTTAAGCAAATTGAAGACCAGATCGCGGATTTTCAAGCAGATTTTGCAAGACTAAAAAGAGCTTCTAGGAGCCCTACAAGCTTTATTCCAAGGCCGAGCTCCTTTTCAAGAACTGTGGTGGGAAACCCGATTGTCCCAGAACCCCGGTCCCCAATTACTTCACAACCGGAAACACAAACCCTCGAGTCTCGAGATTGCCCGGAGAGTCAACCCTACCTGTATGTGTCCAAAGTCCATCGTCAAGTCGACAAAGAAAACATATCCCGCAGCCATAGAGCCGATGGGAACCTCATGGATAGCTCCCAGTCGAATAAAACCTGTATTCGTCGCTTGGTTGACACTATCACGGGGCTAACTGTGATGAACCAAGATGACCTCCTTTTCATTCTTGCTCTCGGAGATTTCTTCTTCACCCACTTTCTCGCTGTAATAGTTACTCTGTTGACCAAGAATGCTGGTGGTGATAGGTTGCACCCTTTTATGGATTCTCAAGCTACTGCTCATCAGAACGAGTCGCTACCTTGAGCCCGTTGAATAGGTCAGTTTATCTTGCTTTTGGCTCCTTTTTGTGTCGGCCTGTATTTTTATTTCTAGTTCTAGTTTATTTTATTTGTATGTCACTATATTAATTCAATTTCAGACTACTTGTTCCGTCAAAAAAAACTTGAGTAATATTTGCTGAACGTAGGTGTAAAGCTACGATATTTTATTTTACCCCACATGTATGCACATATGTCTTGGATCTGGACGCTGCGGTCATAAAGCAGCCATTGGCTATTCAACGCTCGCGTTGGTTGCTTGAAATATATTTCGTATGGCCGCTCAGACTAGGATGCTCGAGTGCTTCTCACTATTCAGTCCAGCTCAATGCTTCTCGCAGCATCTATAACACACTTTTGGATAATCTCTGACCACCTCTATATTTAGGATCCACGAAAGTTAGGAATTTTCTCCATATCACTGCACAAATCATTGCCTTCAGCAACATTGGGGGTTAGGGGTGGCAATAGACTTACCTCAACATTCGTCCAATTTTTAGACTCAACGCTTTCCAAAATGCCGGGGAAAACAGCACCGGAATACCCAGTCCACAAACCTGGCGCAAATACTACATGTTTGAAGACTTCTCTTCCATCCAGGCCATCTTCATAGACGAATTTTCTTTCAAAAAACTGAATCTTGTTGTTAAGATCCTTGACTTTAGCCCAATAGTGCAGGCTTTGCCACCATCTGTACCATGGAATATCAGGATCTAGGTTCTTGATTTCCTCAGCAAGCGCGAGGGCCTCCTTGTCAAACTGAACGGTCGCAGTTTTGAGTTTTGCAATTTGTTCACCAAGGCGGAGGAGTGATTCGCGAGATCTGTAGATACCTTTGACGGTATTGCCATGCCCTTCCGTAATAATTGAGGCCGCGACGGCCTTTGTGGTCTTGTCGAAGAATTCAATGGCTTGTTTCAGGTGCTTCTCCAAGAAACTTGCGTAGTCTGTCAAACCGAATGGTATCACGGGATTTTCAGTGAGACTGAGCACCATATGACCGATAAGTTTCGCCGCGGTTACATGGTACTTAAAGCCAGGGTCTCCGAATTTCTCCATCCAGTCATAAGAGTCGTAGTTCGAGTGGTCTATATGGACGTAGGAGTTAGTATCTCTCCAATATCAGGAGTCCAATTCTTTCTGTCACTCACAATGATATACAGCGCCACTGGCTCCCTGCCTGAAACTGAAATCCGAGCTAGGAACCAAAGCAATATCCTGAAACCCGACAAAATCGGACCCACTTCCAACAGGGCGAATAACGCCACCATCCTTACTCCATATCTCATATATACTGCCCTTGTAAGTCGGTTTATTGTGATCCCGGCCGTGGTCTTGATAGATGCTTATCCCGTCGGAGTCCGGAATAACAGGTTTCATAGCTGCCGCAATTGGTCGGATAGATTCTCCCTTATCGATCAAATCTCGTTTACTGTCCGCCAAGGGATCCTTGACAGCCTTCATTGCGTCTGTAAACACTTTATACATCAAAGGCGCTGATGCTGCGTCAAGCCATGGTCCTGAGGTGGCGACGTCGATATTAAGGTATGCAACTGCGTTTTGCATAAGGAAGGCTCTGTGTTCCTCGACCCACTCGGTGGACCCGACTAAACCGTACTCTTCGCCATCCCACGAAGCTAAAATGATCGTACGAAGGGGTTTCCAGTCCTTTTTGAGCAGCTCGCCAAACGTCCTCGATACTATAAGACCCAGTTAGCTCTATGCGCCGTAGATAGAATAGACGATAAAATCATCCTTACGCTCCATAACTGCCGTGCTACCGGACACTGGATCACCAGCGCCGGCATTCCAAGCATCGCGATGGTTACCGACGACAACTACCTCGTCGCTGATGGATCCATTGATAACACCGATAACATCCCAGATCGGTGTGAGAGTATATTCGACAATATTTTCCAAATGCAGAAGGGTCCTAGTTAGACTTTCGCTACCAGTTCTTGTAGGCTGTAGAACTTTAACGCCCCCAACCTCCTTTGGTTCGTATCCAACTGGTCCGGTCCAATACTCCACCCCTCGGTCGACGAGCCCACCTTTCTTCCACTCTTTGGGTTGGTATCCCCACCCGTTAAGGGCTTTGAGGATAGGCGTCGCATCGAGATAACTAATCGGCAAGCTTGGAATGCTGGGGATAGCTGCATATTCATCGGCTCTTGGTACCCCAGGTTTCGATGCATAACCTGGCGTTGTTGGATCACCCGGTCTCAAAGACAGAAATTGCACCGACCCCCGTTGAACACTAGATGGTTGGCGGCCACTTCCCTCCGGATAGGGTTTTCCATCGCCGCCACCGCCACCAGACCAGCCATCGGGGTAGTCGTCCGCAGGGTCGGTGAAGATAATAACACCAACGGCACCTCTATCTTGTGCTCCCAGGACCTTCAAGCCTCGGAAGATTAAACCGTATCGACAGAGGACAATGTTGCCCTGGATGGGCACATTAAGCTCGTCCAACTGTTTAAATGAATCAAAGTCGCAATATCCACCGTAGACGAATTCCGCGGTGACGGTACCGTTAGCAGAGTACCCATGAAAAGTCGGCAACCTGTCCTTCGACTGGGAAAAATCATTCCCCGGTATCTCATCCTCCTCAAGACTAGCCTCAAAGAGGACTTTATCCTCTTTTTGCTTGCCCTTCCCACCTTCCGTTGTCGAATCTGCCTCGATAACGTCGGCGGCAACCCCTCTTTCCACCAAAGCCAGTCTGTGTCCAACGGGGTAGTTCAACAGCACTTCATACTCCACGATCTCCGACTTGATACCGTAGCTCTCCCATTTCTCCTTTGTCCAGACGGCCTGACTGTAATTCTTCCCTGCCACGTGCGCGCCCGAGGTATAATATTTGCTCCACTGCTTAGCCTTTGCCGGGTCCGGCGTTTCGTCCAGTACCTTTACCACCCTCTCGAGTCCTAAATCTTTATTCTTTGGCAACGGGTATCGTTCATGGGGAGGTGGGATGTCTCGCCATTTGAAAGGCGAGCTCCACTCCGGTAGAATCCTCAGCGGTATAAGAACCAGCAAGTATAATATCGCATAGAATAACGTAACCTGGAAGAGGATGTAACAAAACCGAGTGCAGGTTGTAGACCGGTGGCGCCGGCTGTACGGACGTGTAGGGACGACGGCCAGAAGAGGAGTGCGTTCGTTATAACTAGCGCGAGACCTGGAGCCGGCGACTGCGGCGGTGGTGTTCCCGATGTTCATCGTGACTCGTTCTCGGTTCTGTCTTCAGTTTCTTGATGGTGATTTTTTTTACAGGAGGTTCAAATTCATGGGGTTGTCCCTGTTGGAGGCATATCTCGAAGTCGACTCCTGGGATTAATGATACCGGTGACGGTATTTACAAAGTAGAGATTGTAGGGAAGAGAGCCATTAAATTTAGCTTCTTAATAGATAAAGAGCTCGCCGTCTCTGTCGTGGAGCAGGCAAAAGATAAGTCTGCAGACTCGTGCGACGCGAACGGAATGGTTTGGAATGGGGAAGGTTGAAGCCATTCATGATGCCATAGCACATAGTGTGCCAAGACCAAAGACCCCGGCGAGGTCCGAAGAACTCGGCAACACACAAACTACAACAATTAGGCTTGACTCGTGGCTGCATTGCAACCCCCACATCGACTAAAGCTAACTCCAGGCCAGACACCGCGTCACTCACCAAAAGTGTGTCTACATTGCCCCCACATTTACAAACAATATCGGCATTCTTTGGACATAACGAAATAAACATTTCTTATTAAAAATTAATATATCCGGCACAATCTATATAGTCCATGGTACGCGCTAAAGGTTGTAGATACTGTCGTTTCAAAACGAAAAAGGAAAGGAAAGATATTATTCGTTACAGGTAAGATAAAATGTATTTTAGAGAAAATGGAAGACCCAGCAACCACATATACGAGCAGTTAAGACCAAATAGTCTAAAACCAGCGACGTGCAGGTTTACTTTCAGGCCTGTGGTCGAAGGAAACCGATTAGGAATGAACAAGATATAAATTCGCATGCGAGAAGTTAGGAAAATACATGGAACTTACTTGAGTAGCGTTTTGATTTCTGAGGAACAGTCACCTATAGCCTTAGCAACATCAAGTGGTCGCTTCCCTTTATTGTTCTTGATACTGCGACTCGGTCCAGCGCCACAATCCAATAACATCTTAATGCCTTCGGTGTTTAAGTTCGCCGCAGCTATGTGCAAAGGTGTGTCCCCCTCTTTATCGATGTCTCCCACAAACGCACCTGCATCAACCAATCCCCTAATATGAACTGAAGTTCCCGGCGACATAGCCGCAACGCCCAAAGGCGATGCTTTGTAGAAGTCTTTAGCATTGACACCAGCCCCCCTTCTGAGAAGAAAGTCGACCTTCGCCTTCTCACGGGTGGCGCATGCCAGATGCAAGGGTAGTGAACGGCAGCCAGACTCTAGGCCTTCTGTTCCGTTCACCGGAATGCCGCCGTTCATGATATATTCCATCATTTCCGTGCCAACACTGGGAGTTAAGCTGGCAATATGAAGAACTGTGAGCCTCCATTTTGTCGTAACAGAGAAGATGCTTGCACCTTCTCTCAATAGCAATCGGACCATGTGGAGGTTGTTGTTCAAAACTGCAAAATGCAATGGTTCGCTCTCATCGAGTCCCCATCCGGGATACTTGACATCCATTTTGTATTGACAAAGACTCGGGTCTAAACTCATTTTCATGTTAGAATATATATAACCACCTTCAATCGATGAATAGATTCCTCCAAGTGGAAGAAGTATTAGGGCCACCCGGGTGAAGGGTATCTAGCTCCACTTACCACTAAACAAAATCTCCGCGAGTGCTATGTCGTTTTTCATTATAGCCTCACGGATCGCAGCAAGCCTGGCATCCTTGCTACCCTTCTTTTGATCAATACTGATAATGCTTCCCTCATCCAAGCCAAGTCCATGACGTTGCAAGATTTGCCGGTTTTCTTCGGTGTCCTCCAGTCTTGGTGGGGGTGGCGGTACCGGTATCGGAGCGCTGTACGCGAAGGCGAAGTTTTCCCTTCGGACGGATGAAGAGGACGATAGCTCGTGCACGACTTGATGCTGAGAGCTCGCGGAGGACACAGGCATGACCGTTTGTATTGAAGGCCCCCACCCTGAATCGCTCTTCGTATCTATTTCGACGATGGACGGTGTATATTTCACTTCTGGCGGCGTATATTTCACTTCTGGTTGTGTATATTTCACTTCTGACGGCGTATATTTCACTTCTGGTTGTGTATATCTCGCTTCTGGTGGTGTATATTTCGCTTCTTGCGGTGTATATCTTATTTCCGGCGGTGTATATTTCATTTCTGGCGGTGTATATTTGACATCCGGTGGCGCATATTTCACGTCTGGCGGCTCTTGAAACGAAACCAGGCTCCGATAAAATGATGCCTCAACTTCGTATTCCTCCTGCCCGTCAGGGTTTTGTCTCCCCATATCTTCAAGAATCTGAAGCATCAGCTGAACACTATCCTGGTGGTTTCCTTTGCTCTTTCTTATTTTTCTAATAGCTTTGTCACATCTTGACTTTGCAGAATCCAAACTTCCTTGTTGGTGATAGATCCAGGCTTGCCAGTGCTCAAGTAATCCCACCAGCGCCGGGTCCTCCGATCCTATCATAGTCTGTACTGTGATAAGTGCCTCGCTCCAGTTCCTCAGACGTGTTTGTATATCCACCAGTTCGATAATGTAGTGTAGCCGGGTGTTCTTCACACCTCTCTCCAGTCCGGGGCTGTCGGTCAACTGTTTCACAATTACTCGGAAAAAAGACGCAGCCTTTTTAAGGTCCCCGCTGGATTTCAGTTTTTCGGCTTCTCCGATGTAGTACCTAAGCTTCCCGAGTTTTATATCTTCATCGTCGGAGTCGGATTCTTGCGGGTCGTAGGTAGTAGCAGTAAGCGCTGTCGAGCTACTTTCCCGCCTAGAATACCGGGAGCTTTCGAAGGAGCCATCAGAAGATATAGATCTGTAGTTCTGGGTTTCCAATCGTGGTAATACTGGTGAGGTGCCGATCGGGCTCTCAGAAACCACCTATTGAATAACGGCAACGGCCGGTAAATTAGAACGGACATGTCCTAGATCTAGAGATCTATAGAATTCTACAAAGTCGAAGGCAGGACTAATTTCTGCCATGGCTAGTTATGTAAAGTAAACCCGGAAAAGTATACGTACCTCCACCTCAAACGTCCGATTGCGGTTGTGTAGACTCATGTGTTCGACTTTTTCAGCGAGGCTGAAAGATCCAAATCCTGTATTGAGAATAGCGAGAGATTCCTGATAGACCGATCGCTGAGAATCTTGAGATTGATTTTCAGTCGAAGTTCGAGTATCACTCTTTGCGTTCACCTCCAGAATACCTTCCGGTCCCATAGCTTGGGGTGGAGTTTTTTTTCAGCCCGGCCTTGCTAACCGCCGCGGACTAGCACTCGCAGTGGTCTCGCGATCACCCTAGACTTTGGACTAGTAAGTACTGCAGGACTGGTTTTTGAGTTGGCCGTTGTATTTTTGCCTGGTTTTCAAGGGTAAGTGTTGTCGAGCTGGCACTAATAACGTGGGAGGCTCTTTCGATTTCGGGGGGATCGATCTTGTTTTCTGTTTCTTCTTCACAGCAATACGCCGACCTCACCCCAAAAATGGGGTTTTCTAGGAATTTCAAATTAATAGGGAGACCGCACTGAGTCAAAAAGGATCTCGCGGACATTCCCGCTGAATTGCCTCGTGGCGGGCGCACTGCCTTGTGCGGTCCCCACAGCTTGGATCTTCAAGGCCTGCAAGGTTCAGATACACCGCGCCAGCGTTCGTAGCCTCGGAAAGAGACATCCAATGAATGTAGCAACGTGGGACCCGGCAGAATGGCCAAGATCTCACCCGCTATACTGGAAAAATAGGCTGACTAAAAAAACGTCGCCTCGAACTAAAAAGACGTATAAATGTCGCATGTGCGCACGCATGTATCGATACAAACGTCAACTTTTGAACGGATTGTAGATTGGTGTACTGGGATCCGGGACCGAAGCTAAAAATGCAATGTAGGTATGTATGTATGTACATGACTATTATTTAATTTACTCATGAAACGAATTTCGAATATTAGGTATTTAGCCAGAATCGAATCTTTCCAAATCTCCCAGGCAAGCTAAATTTTCAAACACGATATGTGTCGGTGTTCGAAACTCAGCCTCATATGTTCGTGAGCATGCGCATCTTTTAGATTTGTCGTCGGTCACGATTAGACCTAAAATATCCACCTAGTACGTGCGCGCGGTTCGAAATCCTAGTGTTTTTTTATCCTCAGAGCTTGGAACCAATACATATTACACCATGGCCAAAGCATTCACCAAAGAGTCTGATACCAAGGGTCGGGCCTGAAACAGACACCAGTCGTTAGCAATGATACCCGAGAGCAAGCGAGAGATACAATAGCGACACAACTGGACCCGAAAGGAAATATCGAGCGGAAAAGAAATCTAGATCTCGACAAATATTGGAATATTAACTTGAAGGGTCGCCTTACTTAAGCTTTCCAGATAGGAGCTTCAACCGCGCCTGACTTGTCACGTAATCCACCGGCCGCCTCTTCATCCAGGACTTTTCATTTTTGTTTGCTCCATATACCAACAACTTGTTAATCCTTTCTATCGCATCTTCCAATGTCGAGCTCCCAGCTGGAGCATCGATATCATTGTAGTACTTCGCAGCCATATGTAGCGCGTTCTCCTGCCGATCAAGTGTCTCAAGGTTGACATCTGCCCCCCACATAAGCAGAATCTTCATGACCTTTATATCCGAGCAATGGACCGCCTTCATTAGTGGTGTTTTGTAAAAAAAATCACGAGCATTGATATCTGCTCCCTTTTTCAAAAGCAGAATCAACTTCTCTATATCCCGCTCCCCCATTTCCTTCACAATTGCCATATGTAAAATCGGATTTTCAGGTTTACTTCTCGCACCGAATCTAGTTCTACCCTCGTACCCAGACCACCAGGGCGGCATCTCAGCTCCATGATCGAAAAGGGTATGTAAAACCTTTAGCCCCACATGCTCCCCCCTCGCAGCAATATGGAGAGCGCTGTACTTCTTTTTAGTTAGCGAGTTTACTGCCCCCGGTTTGTAATCGAGAATTAAACCGAGTTTCTCGGGCTGGTTGAGCACGGTTGCGTAATGGACGATGTTGCCAGAGTCACCGATGTCACGAAACCATATATCGTTTATTTGAAGCTTGAAGATTTGATCGCCTGAAACAGTATACGCAGGGTTCAGTATATATGTATAAAGACAGGAATGAATCTTGGAAACAGAGAATATAGAGCCGGCGATCAGCTTACCATAATATGGAAGAAAAAGTTTAAGTAACTCCACGGCCTCAGGCCCCTCCTTCGTCATCAACATCGTCACCCAATGATGCAACAAATCAGAGGATATCGAGACTCCATCCTGGTAATGCTTGCGACGAGTAGTAGAAACAAGTCGTTTTGCCCCTTCCGCATCGGTCGCGATCTCGAGGCAAGATTCAGTCAAAAGTTCGACGAGCCAACCATCCGGATCCTGACTCGAAGTAGCTCTTGATACGACATCTATGGCGTCTTCATTTTTGTTCGGTCTCCCCACCTCCACTGAAAATCCTGTGGATCGCGATTCCGCTCTTGACGGCGATATTTCCAATGGATACGACGTAGTAGATCGCCTCGTCGCCGCTTCTCCAGTATCGATATCGATATCCCCCAAAAAAGTACTAGTGGAATTAACGGTCTTTTGGTCCTCCTCTTGCCAGGCGGTATTGCCCTGGGAAGCCTGGTGGCGAGGCAAACCCCTTTCACCACCCTCTCGTTCTAGCCCCTCTCTAGGAGTCTCTTCTGGTGGCAGTTTTGGCTCGAGCCCCCCTGGCACCAAAGACTTATAAAACTCTGCCTCCACATTGTAGTCTGACCCCATCTTCCCCAAAATTTCGACCATCAACTCAACGCTTTCACGTATCCTCAAATCTTCCCTTCTGATCCTAACAGCCTTTTTACAGGCCCCCCTTGCGCTTTCCAGATTTCCAAGTTCCAAATGTGCCATCGCTCTCTGGGTTTCTAGTGTTCCCATAATAGACTGTAGGCTGGTCGGCAGATTCTTCGAAATTTTCGCACTTTCTGCCACAATATCGATATTCTTTAAGACCTCCTCCCATTTATTGAGATTGGCCTGGCATTTTACGAGAATAGACATGATGGTGAACCTATCGCCTCCTTGGATTCTAGCTTCGAATTTCGGATAAGTGTCTAACATTGTGATTACAGCGGATAAATATAGCTCGGCGTTTGCCCAGTCGCAAGCTTCGAAGTGCGTTCTAGCTTTCTCAAAACTAAAAGCCATCCTTTCAAACTCAAAGGCTTCGTCTTCGTCTTCGTCATCTTGGAAGTCGCTGCTGCGTACTGTTGCGGCGGTATGCAGTGTGCTCTCGGAATGTGATGGGGTATTGTTGGACCTGGTACCCTCTGTTTCGTATTTTGGGTCCGTTCCAGATGACTTGATGTACCTGCTCTCAACCTAAATTCCTCATGCACGTATTCCTGTCAGCTCTAAGGCACCGAAACACCGATGTATGCGAATATATTCGTTGAAGGGAGAACACCACCTTCGAGACCGTCTCAAACCCTGTCACCCGGGCCTCACCATGTTCGTTTAATCCCATGCTCCTAACCCCCTGACTGATTTCTAAACTCGCGCTCTCGCCCCGCCCCGCCAACCCAACGCTGTTATCGAAACTGAGGGTGGTAGCACTATATGTCACCATAGTCTCATGGTAAACCGGGCGGTGTGGATCTCGCCGCTGGTTCTCGAGGGTCTGACCCGTATCATTCTTCGCAGTCGTCTCCGCCGTAGTAACTGGTACCTCATTAATCTTCTGGTTTTCAGGTACATGGCTCCTACTCTTTTGCGGGGTTTTTTCTAAGGGCGTATCTGACGGCGCATGGTGCCGCGACGTCCTGCGCCTTCGACGCTCCCCTCCTTCTTGCGTTGATTGTTGCATTTTCACACTCCCCTTGAGCCTGTCGATGCGATGCAATGGCTAGGTCCTACACATGTATCAACGTCGCGCGGTCGCGGATTACTGAGCAATGAATATACAAAATACCGAAGAGAAGTACCACCGCTCGCGCGCTTTCTAATGGGGAAGACTTTGGAAGCTACTGTAGACTAGATTCGAAGGTCGGGATAGTTGTTGTTCGAGTCTTGCAGCTTAACCTTGACGAAGGATTATATTTAGAAATCCTTGGGCAGGTCCCAGCGGTATTTTTAGGCGACCTGACGATTTCGCCAGAGCAAGGGAATTTGGTAGTGAAGTTCGAATTTTTTTTTTTTTTTTTTTTTTTAAAAAAAAAAGAAGAATTGGATCCCACGACATTTCTACACGATACTCAAGTTACCAGTCCCATTAGTTTCCATCAAAGTAGTATATATATTCAAAATTCGCTTTCTCGATTATATCCATGAATCCATCTTTTCTAGTACATAGATACCAATATCTTTACAGCTTCATTATGCGCAGAAATTGTGCAAACTTAGAGAACTAAGATATAACAGATTTAAGAAAGTAAATTTTTTAAAAGCCCGCTACCGATATCCATAGAGAAGACAAACCCAGAAAGGCTATCAATTTCGCCTCCTAGAATCCATCTCGAAAAAGACACAGAAATGGAGAAAAGCAGAAATACTTACAAGAATGCAACCATAATGAAGTAGCTTAGCCACCTCTCATGCAATCATGTATATATCATGATCATTACAACCACCGGTCTTCAGCCTTGTATACATTCACTGTGTATAGCTGCTCTCCCCAAACCCAACATGTACAGGCATCACTGTTTCCTCCGCACTTTCCGCCTCTCTAACCAATTCGTCTCTCTTCATCTTCTTCGCCTGGAAATTGACGAACGCCACTAATGCTGTTCCAACAATCATGGCGGCGACCAAGAGCATCAGATTAACTGGAACGGGGTTCTTATCGAAGACCGTGTATGTCAAAGCATCAAGCCCCGACTGCACAAAGTTGAAAAGGCCAGCGAGGCAAATGATTGTACCGTAGACCTTGCCGAAAGTAACGAAACCGAAAACTTTTGCAGCGTAGTCCCTGTATTTTTACAAAAAGACGTTAAGCGATGCTCAATGCTTTTATTTGTTCAAAGAATGGGGGACTTACGATACGGTGGTATAATATAGCGGGCGGTACACCACAAACAAAGTGACATTCAAATATGCAGCCCATTTATACGGGAGAACACCCAAAATGCCAATCAAAGTTGCAGTTGCTACCAACAATCCAATAATGAACGTGGTGCTGGTCCGATCAAGCAAGGCACCTAACAAACCACGCAAATTAGCACCCTAGTTCCTCAAATAAATTCGGTAGGATTTCATTTCTCACCAATGAATGGGACAGCGACCAATCCTCCCAATGGCAACGCAATATCAAAGAAGTTGTTGATCTCAACCGCAGACTCATAGTCTCCAAGCAAATATGTGTACTGCGGTCTGATAGTCGCCACAAAATAGTTGATTCTAGTCATCTGAATAACTGTGAAGGCGGTAATAAGCACAAACCACCAGCTGGTGATTTGCTCCTGAGCAGTCTTGCCATGCAGGGCACCCCATACACCCGAGATGTGCTTCTTTGCACTCTCGCGCTTCTGATGACGTTCTCCTCCCTTAGGGCCGAGAAGAAGATCGATTTCACTAGCTACGGAGGCACGACGCTCTTCTTGAACTGAGTGGCGGACTTCAGCAGGGAGCTCTTCGTCCGATGAATGGTACTGATCTTCTTCAACCATATGCACCAATTCGCCAACTGTCTTGTATGATTCCCGAGGCATAACAAAGACCTGAGAGAGGAAAGTGAAAACTGGAACGACAAGATAGACCAGGAAAAACTTCTTTGGCCAGAATGTTTCACCGCTTGCGAAGTAAATGAGGCGGTACACGAGAAATACGGCGGAAGAGGCATCGAAAGCACCCGTGAGGAGGGACAATATTAAGCCAGAGCTCGTAGGGAAGGTATTCGAGAGCTGGAAAGACGAGATGAAGACAAACGGGCCACCGAGGGCGAGGAAGAGATATGCAGGAATGTAAGCTATTTCCCCATATATTAGTATATTCCCACGCCAATTAGTTGTTTATCAGTAAATATATACTAACCATCGAACGGAAGTTCCCAGGCAAATGCGAATAGTATGCATCCAATGGCAAAGAAACCAGCACCCAGCATGCCACTAACTCTGGGACCGTATTTGTCGAGAATCGTACCAACGGGCAATGCACAGACCTATTTAAAAGCCAGATTAGCTCCAGATTCCCTCAAAATTCAATTGGGAAGAGCTTACGTTTGTTGCGACAGCTGCACAAGTGAACATGAAGTTCAAACTATCCAACCGTTAGCGTCTTGTACCAGCGCATTGCATCCATTGATGTCTCTCGACAGTACGCACTGTAACTCCTGTCCAAAACAAACCCTCACATCCCGCTCTAACTCATCGTCCGTGCATCTATCTCTATAAACCCCCTCCGCGATTAAAACCGGCTTAATAGCTGTTTTCTGTGTCAGTACCCATAGTCACGTGGACACTTGAACATGCCAAAAAAACTTACCAGCATATCCAAACACGACACCAGCGCTCAAAAGACAGTATATAGTAGCAAGGGCAACCTGCCACTTGCGCCGGGTTTTCGAAACTTCGAAAGCGCCGATAGTCATTGCTGACCCTTTTTTTCTCCGTTCCTCTGTGGGCGAATTGGTGGTGATGTTGATGATGCAGAGAATTGAATATCAACAGAAAGGTCTGACCTAATTTTGGTGTTGTTTGGCGGTTTTAATGGGGAATCAGGCCAGGCCAGACGGCTTTACGTAACAGCGAACGAGAGCAGATCGATGAACGGTGCCTATTCCCTTGCTGGCGATGATTGTCGATGGCAATTAATTCTCGTTACACCTACCGACGTACTGCAGGCTCCCGCTCGGCTAACGGAGAAGAAATTATAATAAAGAAGAAAAAATTGAAGCCGAAGAGAATAGAAAAACGAGGAAGAATAGAATTTTAAAAAGTGGTGGAGGGGAGGAGGAAAATAAGAATAAGACAAGGTGAGGTGAGGTGAGGAGAGGAGGAAAGGGAAAGAAAGCGACACGGCAGGAGCTTCAGAATTCAGGAGCCGGGGACGGCAAAGAAATAAACCGTCGAGTCGAGTCGAGTCGAATCCATCCAAAAACCCACTGCGTCCAGCCCATTCTGAAATCGGGAAGAAGGATCTTGAACCCTTCAAGGGCCTGCAACTTGCAGCCATCCCGGATCGTTATAACGGCAGAGATCTTAACAAACCGACGTGAGGGGCTGGCTGGCCCATGCATGCCTAAGAGGTATGGCCGAATCCCCCAACGCGGTGACAACATCAATCGAAACGGTAAGTTAAACTAACCTTCCGGAGGCATATGACGCTGCACTCCCTCGCACAATGCAAGATCAACGACGACATCTGATCCCTCCCAGCGCTAGTGGTGATGGTGGATACATCTACCCATTCCGGCCCATAGTCCTAGATACAGTCCCACAAGCGATATCTCCAATCTTTCAATCTTTACTGACATGCAATGTTATCGATATGTCGCCCGTATCTCTGTTCGCTATCTGTGGCGGGCCAGCTTAATTAGCTTAAGCGAAAGCATAGAAGGCTCGAGGGTGCATGCAGTCTCCACTTTCGCGACCAGGATGGCGGTCAAAATCGATAGGTGGATCTTTGCACCCCCACCGTCTAGCTCTGGCCATTGCATGGCCGTATATGCGTATGTATGTCGGTACATGGACTGTGCTGTACTGTACCTACTCAACGGTATCTCACATTTGCCCTCTCAAGAGATCTTTCAAAAATTACCAGGATGGGACCTGGTCCAATCGGCTGATATCCAATCCAGCAGGTTGCGAAATTTTCGAAAATGCGGAGTGCATCAAAAAATTTTATAGCTCCATGCACGAAAGAAGAAATGGATTTGCTCCCGGTCTCGTGTCCACCTCGATGGAGTTAGAATATAAATACTCTCCCATGGTTTTGATCCAAACCGGACGGTTCCGCCAATATACTATTTTAACCGTCGCTGGTGTACGACGTCGTCGGATTCTTTTTCAGGTCTTCAGCCGGCGGGGTACGGCTAGGCTAATAATACCACAGAAAAGAGCTCTCGAGAAGGGAAGAAAAAACTTTTCATGCTTCGGCGACTGACCCTTAGTCCACCTTTAAATTCTTGCCTTGATGTTTCACTCCTTCCCTTAACTAGCATACTAAACATATGGGGCTTCGGCTAGGCTTGCTGTCGACCCTTAGCCGCCCTGCCCGAAGTCACGTGCGACTTGATCTTAACCTTGAAACTGATATATATGTACCAAGTATTTGCTAATCATGATATCAGAATTCAAACGAGCGAATAGCTTCAAAATTATTTATCACTCAGTCAATAATATACTTTAAACAAGTACCCAGCTGCACAGCACCACCCGCTGACGTTTACCGATATACCGATATATCTAAGTATATTACGCGTATAGGGACACTGGTTCGCACATAAAATATATTGATAGCGCTGTCGGAAGAGCCAGAGTCGCGTTCAGTTGGTTACGAGACCTTATTCCTAGTCAAGTTGAGGAGTCTGGCGACGAGACAAATTCCTAGTTAGTCTTGGTAGAATAGGATAGTTATTGGGTAATCGCTAATGTGATGCCCCGAATATTCGGATAATCTTCAACTATTCGTTATAAACTGGTTCCTGATACATATACATGTCTCCGTATCTACTGCCAAGTAGCCAGTAGGCCGTAGGCATACTTGATGACTGCAGGATAACATTGGCCTAGATACTGAACTAGCAACAATGGACTATAAACTTATAAATCCAAGGCCGATGTTCCGATGCACCTTGCTATTACAATTATACACGCCCTATGCTTTGTATCCGTAAATACCCATCTTTATAAGCTTACTGTAGTAAGATCATGGCCATTAATGCACTACGGTCTCGTCCCCAGCCTCACCCTTCGGCTGGCTCTGGTTTACGAGACAAGCCTCACCCAGGGTGGTCCAGGCAATTATAGGAATTTTAATATTGTGACTGTAGAGAGCCAGAATTTTCGGCTTGCGTAACTAGTACTATCGTACGGTATATCGATATCACAGTTGAGTGGCTGGCGCCGAGACAATATCGATATAGCGGTCTCGTATCCAGCTAAAAGCTACAGCAGTAGGAATCTCGCTCCCCAGGAGCTCCATTAAAAGCACAATCATGCTGATTGGTTAAGTTCGACGCCGAGCACCCCGAAAGTAATGAGGCTGCGAACTAGGGGATATGCGCAACCACACATCTAGATTGTTACGGGGAGTTGATCATTGTCTATTCCTTTGATATAGCTAGTCAGTTGAACTACATACCCATTTTGTAAGCTGAGCCTCAGGGCATGGGGGTTCAACATTGATGGGTGTTCATACCTATTCAACTTTGATATGAACGCCGCACCGCATATTACAGACAGCGACATGCGCCTGGGCATCTGCATATGTGAGTCTAGCTCCGAGCAGCCAGCCTAGCCTGTGTTACCAGCGTATATGTCCAGGACCAGGGCAAATTGCGTTGGTGCGACATGACACCAAAATCCAACATCGTACCTCCAACAACTCCATCTCTAGACAACTACCTCATCCTCACAGAACCAATAACTCCAGCGATCCCATCCACGCCTCGTACCCCCCGGAATCTAGTAACAAGCCCACCGCAAACCCACCAAACATGCGTCGTCGCGTCGGCCTCGCAGCCCTCGACCGGCGTGCGCAGGACTCCCAAACCCGCTCCACCCACGGCGCAACCCTCAGACGCACCCACCAATCCGAACTCACCACCCAACTCTCCGTCTTCCAAGCCGCCCTCTCAACCTTCAGCACCCAATACTCCTCCGAAATCCGTCAAAACCCCAAGTTCCGTTCCGAATTCGCTCGAATGTGTACCACCATCGGTATCGATCCCCTCGCCGCTTCCTCCAATCGTCCGAAGGAGAAGGGTGGGAGTATATGGTCTGAACTACTGGGTACCCAGGTCAATGATTTTTACTTCGAACTTGCGGTAAAAATCGTTGAGGTTTGCCGTGATACCCGGTCGAAGAATGGGGGGTTGATATCCGTTACCGAAGTACAGTCTACGCTTCTTAAGAAGGATCAGTCGACTGGTGGTGGCGGAACTGGGTTGCAGATATCTGAGGATGATATAATACGTTCGGTCGAGTGTTTAAAACCTCTAGGGTCGGGTTTCGAGATCATAAAGATAGGGAAAACGAATATGATAAGAAGCGTACCCAAGGAATTAAACAAAGACCAAGCGAAGGTGCTGGAAGTTATCCAGGTCCTCGGATTTGTCACTATTGGATTACTGGTGGATAATTTAGGGTGGATTGCGCCTAGAGCACAGGCGGTAGTGGATGATTTGATGGCCGAGGCTTTCCTCTGGGTTGATGAGCAGGAGGGGGAGACTAGTTATTGGGCGCCGTGCTCTCTGTGATCCCAATTACCACTTAGTCTACCACGAACCTCATATAATGGGTCCTGAACCGTAGAGATTAGGTACTTGACGTTATGACTTTTTTTTAGCGTTCTTTTGTATGATACCCATATCGCACTCATTGCCATTTGATACAATAATATCCATAAAATACAAGCATCTTTGAAGCTCCATCCATAGACCCAACATGGTATCGATTCCAACATCATAACCTCAAACGCCGGTTGCAAAACCCAAGATTCGTAAACAAATATTTACTACCGGAGCTCTTCATCGTCATCGTCTTCTTCATCACCGATCTCGTCTTCGATGTCCTCTTCTTCTTCCTCTTCTGTGTCGTCGACGGTAATAACGTCCGGGTTGACCTCTGGGACTTCATCCCTCTCGGTTAACTCCCCTCTAGCCGCGAGAATCCTTCGTCTTGATCGGTAGAACTACCTAGTAATTAGTATTACCTTTCCTATCGTGATTCAAGGATCAAAGCCTACCTTTTCCAAAGCCCCGGCCCTCTTCTCGGGCCTCCACCCCTCAACCTCCAAGGCAAACCTCCCTTCTTCATTCTTGTCATATCCGAAGGCCTTCCTTAGCTCGTTAAATTGACGAGCTCTTACCTCCCCCGGCACCCCACCGACTTTGAATCTCCCATCGTTGAGTACATCATTTTGAAAGGCCGTCATAGCCCTCATTGTCGGATCTTCATTCACCTCCACCGCTTTTCTAGAAATATTTTCCTCAAGCTTAGATGTCCCTATAACCTCCGTATTATCATGCGTGTACTCTACCCCAGCAGAAGCAAGTATTGCAGATACAGGGTCCAGCTTCATCTTCTTGTTCGCCCCAGTTGTGGCGGAAGCATTAGCATCATCGGAGACCATCGCCTGAATCTGACTGATAATATCGTCCACCGAGTCCTTTCCTTCCTCTCCAAACATCGTACTTTCATCCATTCCATCGTCACCGCTGATGTCTGGCATATTCAAAATCGCAATGCCGGTTTTACTCTCCGCCACGTTCGTCTGGTTCACGATCTCTTGGAGAACAACGTTTTCCTGATGGAAGGTGAAGAGGTTCTTCAGCCCGAACAGTTCTCCTCTTCGACTTGCATCTTTCATCACTCCCTTGAAATACCTTCGTTCGAATGAAGCCTCGTATCCAATGTTCGCTTGTTGTTGTTTATATATCTGTCGCGCGTATACCATCTCCTCGATCGTTCCCGCACAAACCAGCCGGAACACTTCCACATCTCTGTGCTGGCCAATACGGTAAGCTCTGTCCTGAGCCTGCAAATCATGTGACGGGTTCCATGATGGATCGAACACGACAACTTTATTCGCCGACACGATATTCAACCCGACTCCACCGGCCCTCGTGGAGATCAAAAACGCAAAGTAACTTGCATCGGTATTAAAATTTTCCACCGCGGCGGTTCGGTCCTCTAAAGACATCTCGCCATCCAGGTAACAGATATTGTAATGCGTATTATTTAATAGCATATATAGCATTTTTAACAGTTTCTTGCTTTCGGAGAAAATAAGAACTTTGGCCCCTTCTTCGTTTTCTTTCCAGAACGCAAGAAGGCGCTGTAGAACCTGCCATTTACCGCAGAATTCAGGATCCATGACATTTTCAAAGTATTGGCGTCGGTAGTACTTCTCCCATGTGCCGGGGAGACCAATTTGTAGTTTTTCGACGTCCTTCTCCTGCTTCTCGAGGGGTTCGCCGTCACGAGGGATCCAGTTCGCGAGGTGGTTGCACAGCAGTTTCATGTTGGTGATACACGGGAACACCGCCTGGGAAACTGTGGTCCCATCTTCGAGTTTTCGATAGCAACATTTACCTCTCGTCTTATGTGATCCGCAATCGCACTTATCGGTTGAATATTTGACTAACCCAACCACTTCGCTTTCGAGGTAATTCTCGTAGACCTCCTGCTGCAACGCACCCAATTTGCAGAATACCACGCGATCTGTTTTCTTGGGCAGCTGGTGGGCGATAAGTGATTTCATTCGTCGGAGGAACATCCGCGGTAATAGGTTTTTGACAAGATCATTGGCTGTACTTCTCGCACGTGCCAGTTCGGCGTTTGTGGCACCGTGGGCTTGTCCGATCTTGAGGGGGTTTTCAATGTCGTTTTTCCAATCGCTGTAGTTGCCCACCTCGCCGGGACGGATCCAATTGAGGAGGTTCCAGAGTTCCTTAGATGCCAAGGATGTTAGATTTCCTATTGTATCGGATGTTCATGTGGCCCGTCATAGAGTATTGTACTTACACCATAATGATTCATAATGGCCGTCCCTGTCAACCCAACTCTGCAGAGGCTGTTAACCACATTCATGGCTTCTGTAATTCCCGATGTGCGTTCTTTAACCTTTTGGCATTCATCTGCGATAACCGCGTCCCATTCGATCATATTGATCTTCATTTGGTCCCGTCCTGTTCCCGTAGTTAGTACCAAAAATCAATTTAGCACCAATGAAACAAGCGAAAACGTACGATAGGTATCATAAGTTGTAATCATAATCTCCAAATATCCTGTCCTAGCAGCCCTCAATGCATCCTCCTTCGCTCCCTTTGCACCGTGATATGCGTAAACCTGCCACCAACCCCAGGTTTCCAATTCCCTAATCCAGTTCGATATCAGGGTACCCGGGCACACGATGAGGACCTTGGGGTACCATTCATCGGGCCTCCGATCCCTCATGCGCCTCATGCGGCGCGAGTCCCTCGCATCACCGGTTTTCCCAAATGCAGCGGTAAGAAATGCAATAACTTGTACTGTCTTCCCGAGACCCATGTCGTCGCCGAGGATTACACCGGTGTTGAGGATGAAAGCGTTATGCATGAACCGTACGCCCTCGATTTGGTAGTCCCTGAGCCACCGGGCAATCGATGCGGGTATTACCCCACGGGATCGATCCAGTATAATATCTTCATACGCACGGCAGGGACTTGCACTAGGGAACTGTGGCCTCTCCTCTAGATCCTCCAAAACATCTTCATCGTCAGAGAATATGTTAGAATCAGGCGGGAATCTATAGATTGATTCCAGCGGTTTGCTTTTTTCCTGTTGGTCTTTTTCGAGTGTTTGTTTTTTGAGAAGTAGGTGGAGCGGACATTCGAGCGTTGTATCTTCATCGGATTTAAGCCCGTTTTCGCGGTCGATAGCCAGGTCTCTAAGCTGGGTATGAGTGCGACGGGTTCGTGGGGTTGATGTAGATTCATAAGTCTTCCGAGGTGTGTTTGCACCATCTTTCCTAGGACGGCCACGGGGAGCCGACTTCCGCTTTTTAGAAGCCTTATACCGTTTGTAAGGGTCTTCATCTTCGTCATCTGTCATTACGACTTTCTCTCTACCCCGTACAATCTTTACACGGGTTCCTGTTTGGGGAAGTTGCCCCTCCCGAGCACGCTTCCGGGCAACAGGACGGAATCCATCTTCGGACGAAGATGAAGAAGAAGAAGAAGAAGACTGTACTGGGCTGCTAGGTTTACGTTTTCTCAGCGGTGTGGATGTTGACAGTGGCCGTGGTTTCCCGGCTTGAACAATCGGCTTTTGTGCTATTGGCTCCGGAGAAGATGATAGATCAATAATCGAAGGGTACTTTCTGGCAGTAGGTATAGGTTTTGGATTCGACTTCTTCTTTGGAGAGGTGGATTTGATATTGTCCAGATCACTGGTATCGTTTCCAGTGTCCGTCTCTTCACTGTCTGGTACAACTGCTAGTCGATAAAGGAATATAAATTTATATAAATTAGAATTCTAACCCTCAATTCAAGCAAAATAAGATTGACACAGCATACCTTTAGCTAATTGACTCGGCTTGGTCCTCTTTCCTTTACTAGCGACCTCTTCCTCGCGCCGAGAAGCTTTCTCCTTCTCCTGTCGCTTCGGCGCAATATATTTGATATCGTCAAGATCATCGTCGTCCGACTCTGTTTCAGGAACAATTGCGACCTGTGAGTACTTCCCCCGAGGCATATTTGAGACCCTTCGATACCGGAAAAATTGGTATTCCTCAGCTCCTCAAGGTCTTTTAGGTATTTGACAAACTATCGGGGTAAGAACAGGATCTGGAGATGTCATTGGCGGGGTTGAAAAGTGCAGCTGCAACAACTGTCGCTGGAAGACGTGTTTCGCGCGACTCATCGGGATGGGAGGTCATGTGACCAACATCATCGCCCAAAACGGGGGGATTCTTGCGAGGACAAACGCTGAGCGGGATTCAATCCATGGTCGTGCTCCCTTGCAATTAGTTCTTCAACAGGCTAATATAATCTGGTGCAAAAGGACCTGGCGGTAAATTGCTGGGTTTCACATCTAAAAATAATTCAATCGATGACTATCCCACCGCTTCATTACCAATTTCAAAAACAGACTCGAGGCCATCAATAATCAAGCGTCTGGACCACTTCGAGGCCAAAAGGATCAAAAAGAATGACAAACGTCGCTGCCAAGAGGGATCGAACCTCTGCGGGCGAACCCATGAGATATCTACAACCGGACGGACCAGTCAATTCAAGTCTCACACCTTAACCACTCGGTCATAGCAGCAAACTTATGTCTCAGGCATCCTCGATGGAGTATAAACGACCTCCAGGAGGAGTGGAGGCTGTGCGGGGAGGGATTTATTGCTTGGTTCGATATATATATGTCATGGGACTGAGAACAAAGTGGGCCTGTTGCAGCACTGCGGACCACCCGAAGCGACCGAGAACTGTCTAGTCTCTCGGTCATTTCGGCTGGCCTCGTGGGCTCCATAATTGAAATTTAATTTTACAAAACGCTGATGACGTTGATGATGGTATATTAAGATACGGGTAGAGGCCATTCCGAACTTCCATGACCCTATCTTCTTAGTTTTGACATTATAGTTTTTTTGCTTTCGTTTCTTTTCCTTTCGTGTTTGGTTTCCCATTTTTCTTGAATTAATCGAAACCTTCGTGATATTAAGATTCCAATTTAACGGCTCACAGCCACCTTCGGCGACTCCGCAGATTAGTCACAGAAGTTATAGTGGCTCTATCCTAGCGATTCCGGCTTCTCGAATAACAGTCCCGCGGAATTTGAACCCTGTGATCCTGCACCGCAAGGCTTGTAAAAAGGCTTGTGCAACGAGTACTCGAGTGTGTATGGCTCGGAGTATAATTGAATTTCTTAATAATATATTACTATTACTACGGCAGACAACTACCGACAAGCTCCAAAGTTTCCAGGAAGGTATCGCTCGTATGCTCCGCCCGGTCGAAGCCCAGTCCCACTAGCACGGTCCTAGTCTCCCTGATATTTCTCATTGCTAACAGGCTGGCCAGTTGCACAGCGTAAAGTTGTCCCTGGGCCTGTCTTTCAGGAGTACTTGCGCCGAGCAGACACTTTGGTGTAAGATGTGTAAGTGGCAACAGGCCGTCGTCGTCGGCTGTGGACTTCGCTTCCAGGAAGGCAGGATGGGCGGCGTCCAACGGTACCTGAAACCACTGGGATAACCGGCCTGATTGGGTGATTGTGATGAGGAATTTGTCTGAGAAGCCGAGAACAGTGGCTGCCGTGAGGATGGAGTCGATTTCCTTCTGCGAGGATCTAGTGAAGATTGGATAAGGCGTATCGTTAGGTTGGAGGGGTGTCGAAGCAGTTGACGCGTTCATGATTTCCTGGATGGTGGAAGCATTGATTGCTGACGACATCTTGGCCTTCAGCCAGCGTGACAGTCTCGTGGCTGTCTCCTGCTGCACGAACGGTGGTTTGCTTTGATTGTTTGGGCTATTATCACCAAGTCTTCAGGTGATGCAGGATAGTTATAGCTGTAGCTTGTGCTTGAATTATACGTATGTACGTTTTGGGGTACTCTCGAGACTACGCTCTATTCTTTGAACAGAAGTTTCAACATCACCGCAACACATCTTTGTGCCCCTCCAAAGCCCCGCAGTCCACGGACGCCCGACATCAAAACAAGCTTACGGAGCTTCATAACCTGCCTCGGCATACCAGGCGCCATGAGGCAGTTCTCGCCCAATAGAACAGGGGCTTCACGAACGCTAGCCCGGATCACTGCTGCACCCTGCACTTGCGCAGATCCACAGCCTAGTGGGTTTTATCAGGTAAGGGAACTCGGAGCACTCGGAGTTACTTTGTTCTCCTTCTTCCGGCCGAAAAGGCGTTAAGGGACGTGGAACACGGGCATTGTTTCTTCCCTCTCATGTAAGCAGCCAACATGGGAGCAAGCCACCCCAATTTCGCCTACCGTCGGTGCATTTCCCGTTTAACTTGCTATTATCCTGCTTGCTTCCTGCTTCCTGCTTCAAGGGGACCGGGTTTGGCGAGCATTTGTTGGATATATTGGGCACATGAGCGCCTGGGATGAATAGGATTGCATTAAATGTATCCTGCAGACGGCGGTAGGTTCCGTGATTGATAACGTGAAGCAGGAACCTATCCATTCCCGTGAGCCAGTGTGTCCTATTCTCCTTCTTGTTCTCCTTCCCCAAGTTCTTATCTTGTCTTGTCCTTGTCTTGTTTCCTGAAGTTTCCATATATCTTAAGGGTTGGTGTTATTGCCTTAGTCAGAAATACGGAGTACGGAGCTTTCAATTTGTTTCTGAATGCGAAGTGCCGCACTGGGAATCCAACAATGCTGGTCCCTGTTTCTCAGGCCTGTATTCATTTGTAAGCCAGCCGGGTGAGTGTTAGCTTAGGCATGCCATTGATGCATACTTTTTTGAGGGAACGGACGAATTGAAGTCGTCATCGAAGCTTTCTACTTTCAAATTCGGATCATTTTTTATTTTTTTATTTTGCTCGAGTCAAAGCTCAAGGGAATAGTAAGCCACGCATGAGTGCATTGTGCGTAAAACTGTGTCCTCTTTTCCCAAATGTCTCGTCCTGTGTAGACAGTATGTATATTGCCGCCCATGGGCTTCTGAAGAAGTATAGCGAGTATCTTAATAATCCGTACGTAAGTGTTTCCCGTGTGATTAAATTATAATTTTGGAACTTTTCGGCGGGTTTACCTAGGGGCATCATTGTATGCATATGCGGATACATACACGCCCGGGAAATGTATGTATCTGTGGACTTGTGGAAGTACTTGTGCAATGTTAATGTGATTTGATGCTATAGCTGCCTCGTCCGCTGTGACGAATACCAGTTGCAGCTCGAATGTCCCAGAGCGGATTTTTGGCGAGTCAGTTGATATATTTCCATTCGAGAAGCTGCGTAACCGCAAGAGGACGGTGCCTTTCGGCTCCGACAACAGTAATAATAATAAAAAAATGAGCGCTCTACTATCCGGGGCAAGGCTTTCCTGAACAATAGCTCGCGTGGGTTAGTTTAACGTTAGCCATGCCGAATGTTACCCAATCTTCCATGCTATCTCGATAATCGAACCCTTCAAATCCTGCCCAGGCCGCGCATTTATCTGCTTCATCTTGCCATGGCCCGCGTGGATTACATACGCAACACAGCCAAAGTCGTACGCACGCCCCCTTTCGCAGCCTGATTGGAGGTTTTCCGGACGAGCTCGAGGCTTCGCCAGACTGATAATCTGACCCCTTTGAGGCGGCCTTGCTGACTCCCTTGCAACAATAACAATAGCTAACCTGTGCTCCATAACTTGCGCCGGATCGTGCTGCACATGCTGTGCATACTTCGCATACTTGATAATATCGTTTTCCGAACAGGGAAGCGGCTTATGACCTAAAGCAACGAAGCTTATAGCATCCCGGCCAGCGTTTGAGTGGAAAAAAGGAAGCATTTCCAGCTATGCTGCATTAGTCCCCCTGTTAGCGTTGAGTCAAAAACCAGAACCAGAACCAGAACTAGAACCAGAATCGATCCAACTTTTTTGATGTCCGTCGAGCTCGCATCGCAGCTTTTCTTTACTTAGTTTTTCCCATCAGTCCAGTCCAATCGATCCATCAATCAGTCAATCGATCAATCCGAACCTGGTCGACGTCGCGGAGCCCCCCCCCCGGGACAGCACACTATCAGATTTGTATCGTCCGCCGAAGAAGAAAAAATAATAAAAGGAAGAAGAGATAGAGAAGGAGAAGAAAGCAAGGGCACTCCGCAATTGCTTTGCTTCGCATTGTCCTGTGTACTGTGCCCCCAGTTTGCAACGTTTGCCCGTCCGTTTCATCCAGCCAGCATTGTATCCTCGAAACAGGACCGTTCAATCAATCTCAATCTCGGCCCCATCCGTTATTTCTATTTTTTTATTTCTATTTTCTCCCTCATTGCAGTACATCGAATGCGACCCCCTCGAGTGTACGAGGCCCTCTCAAGTCCCAATAGTATTTCATAAGCGAAGCAAATCCGCACTGCGTCTGTACCGCAGCCAGTTTTTTTTTTTTTCTCTTTGATAATCTCCAAATCCAGGAATCGATTCCACCCCCTTCACATCTCTCTGAACCGAAAAGATACCTGCCATTTAAATAGGCGACCAGTTGGAACCAGCCCAGCTCGTTCGGGTTCGGAACACAGAGGCTTAGGAACGAACCGTAAAATTGGCCTACGGACTCGGGTGCATAACCACAGCGTCGGGGATTTAGTCGTCACAAAGTCCGATTATATCCTGTTCCTGCGCAGCAAGGTCTATGCAAATGTGAATCATACTTTTTTCTTTCTTTCTTTCGCAGATATTTATTTTTTTCTGGCCTGGTGAGTTCCGCATATTATTATCTCTCATATGATAAAAATTCTGTCCTTTCCCTCCTGGGGTTCCCTCAAAACGGACATTTATATTGACCGAGCCTCGCCCGCCGGGCCGACTTATTAAGCAAAAATCCCGAATCCTTCTTTCTTTCTTTCCGTTTTTCGTATTTTTTTTTTTCGTATTGAGTTTTTTTTTGTTTATTTTATTTTTGGGGGCAGGTTGCCTGTCTCGTGTCTTGACTTTACTGGAGTGGTAGTTGTAAAACACTATCTCCAAGCTTATTTTCCACCTCATGCACCAAAATGCTTATATGCTGACATAATCACCATCTATCAGGCCTGGGTAGCACAGTACCATTGTTCTCCTAGGCACTTAGTTAGTCTTTCACGGGTCTATTGCTGCCCCGACCCTCCATTTTCATTTCAAACCTAAGATCTTGTCGGTCGGTGTAATACCGTCCTCTCCGACCGAACGGTCTTCACAAGTCAAGTCCTTCACCACGGCGGGACGCGGGAACAACGGTAAGGGTTCTGGAGTCTTGCACTCCCAGGACCCTCCCGGAACACTCCGGGGCGGTGGGCGTGCATACTTTCTTGACAAAGGAGATGGCGGTGACGACTCGATGCTGCTGTTCAGTCCCGTTGACAGCGAGAACGTTTGCAACTCGCACATAGAGCCACGCTTGGGGTCGGCGGCCGCGGATATGGTGAGCCCGAGTTCCGCGAGCACAGCGAGGTCTATGGCTAGTTTTTCGACACCATATCGGCCTTCCGGCTCCGGTGTTTCTCCTGAGGCATTCCACAGTGCCAACGCGACTCCGGATAGTCAGCAGGGTGGTTCGTCGAACGTTGGCAATACTGCCGCTGCTGCTGGTTCGGCTCAGGATCAGAAGCGGACGAGAGCCTGCGAGTCCTGTCGGTCCTTAAAGGTCAGATGTGAGCCGGATCTCGCGAATCCAGAAGGCAGCTGCCGTCGCTGTGCGAAGGCACGTCGAGAATGCATCTTCACTGTTCCGACGAGGAAGAGGCAAAAACGAACGGACTCCAGAGTGGCAGAGCTCGAGCGCAAGATCGATAAGCTCACAGCGACACTGAACGCTAAACGACAAGGAGAACATGACCGCGAACCCCTTCGCGAGTTCCCAGCAGACAGCGACACCGAGTTATCCGATCCCGAAGACGGTACTAGATCTCGAAAGCACTCCCAAATCCGCACAGGGTCTATGCCTCATGTTTTTTCAACAGGAGATTCTGAATACCGTGAGTCTAAATCTAAACGCCAGAGACTGATGAGCAAGGATGCAGCAGCAGCTGGGGACAGCCGGCGGAGCAGCTCCGCCCACGATCATATGGAGGACGTGACGACCGAGGCTACTTCTTCGTCAATGTTCGGTGGCGCGAGGATGGAACATCTGACATCTGCATCGGCTCCTCCGAGACCCCAATTCGCGGTTCCGCGGCAGCATCATCACGCTCGACATAGAATGCCAACGCCAGAAACTGATCCTAGCTCCATCACTTCTCCAGCCCAGGGATCTGGTGATATGGATGTTATCGATAGGAAGCTTATTACTATGGAGCTGGCGAGCCGGATGTTCAATCATTATAACGATAATCTCGCGCCTCATTTCCCCGCCGTCACTTTCCCAACTGGAACGACAGCCCAGGAAGTCCGGAAACAAAAACCCTTCCTATTTCTAGCTATTCTCGCGGCGGCGTCGGCGATATTCGACCCAGACTTGAATCGACTGTTAAACAAAGAAGTAATCCGCGGTATAGCAGACCGAGTAATCATAAATGGCGAGAAAAGTCTAGAAATCATCCAAGTCCTAAACATTGCGACCCTTTGGTACTACCCGCCGGACCAATTCGAAGAACTAAAATTCTACCAACTCACACACATAGCTGCGGTCATGGCTATCGATTGCGGAATAAACAAGCCACATAGGGGTGGTAGACCAAGAATACCTTGGTTAGGCGGAGGTGGTGCCAGCATCTCAAACGACTGTTCTACTTTAAATAGACTCCACCTAATGATGAATCCAGAAACGAAAGAAAAGGGGATCCCAAAAGAGCTACAGGGCTGGAAGAAGACGTGGCTACCAGACCCTGGAACTCTCGAATCCAGGCGGACATATTTGACATGCTATTGGATGTGTTCAAAGTAAGTTTCCACCAAATATATCACTACCGAGAGCGCCATCTGCTAATTGCACCTTTGTTTAGCGTTGCGATGTCTCTACGGCGGCCTAATCTTCTTCGATACTCAGCCTATATGGGAGAGTGTGTCGAGTTTATCGAAAAGTCTCCGGAAGCTACATTGCACGATAGGATTATATGCCAATGGGTTAAACTTCAAAGAATAACCGAAGAAGTAGGGATTGCCTTCGGCTACGAGGACTCAGTTGCGAAAGTGAACCTTGCAGAAACAAGGATACAATTCGCCCTCAAAGGATTCGAACGGCAGTTGGAAGAGTGGGAGAAGAATCTACCTCCGGACTGCGAAACCAAGACCGTACGACTGGCGAGTTATACTTTGTCCCTGTTCATGCACGAGGTTGCATTGCATGGCGACCATTCAACAGAGGACTTCAGACCGCCTTTTATAACGGAAAGGCTAATTCGCCAGCCTGACAGCGTCAAACCAGGCTCGATGCCGCAGCTTACGCAAACCCACATTCATGCCCTCTTTAGTTGCCTATCCTCCGCACACGGCCTTCTCGACGGGTTCCTAAACATTACTGTCGACGAGCTCCGCTGCGTCCCTGTACTCTTTTTCGCCCGGGTGGCTTACTCCATCGTCCTTCTCATCAAAATATACTTCTCCGCCTCGGCTGCAAATTCTGAACTCGGCAAAGTAATCGATAAACCACAGCTAAAGCTCGACTATTACTTCGAAAAGCTATTAGCATTACTAAAAGCCGCCTCGGCCGATGACAGGAGCAAACCCGCCACCAAGTTCTTCATGATACTTACGATGTTGAATCACTGGTACCAATACCAGCAGAGGGTAGGAAACAAAGGCGCACGACGACAATCAGTAGTAGTCCCACCAAGCCCGGGTCCAAAAGTCGAACCGACCCGGAAACAAGAAGGAAATGCATTCTCATCTACACCTGTCACCCCATCCTTGCCATACCGTTCACTGAACGATATATCCACTTCGATGCACGCTCCTACACCGCACAGCACTACCGGCGCCGCGGAAACTCCACAACCAACTAGCGATACTCTTAACGATGCGCCCACTCCCCTTCACATGCTCAGCGACGTGGCAACCACAACCGAAGAATCGGCGCAGCAAAATTCAAATATGATGAACATTGACGGTGGCGGCTTCGGCAATCTGGGATTCGACGGCGTCAACCAAATATATAACACTCCGCTCGATGAAAACTGGCTAGGCAACGGTTTGGATATGAGTGCTTTTGGAATGGGTGAGCTTGGTTTTGGGATCTCGATCGGGATCGAAGGTATAGGGGTTAATGGGTTCCCCGGGTTCCCAGACTTCCTCGGCGGTGGAACTAGTTCAGAGAACTTCTTCGGGGATGGAACGGGAAGTGGGACGGGAGGCGGGTTTTTCGATCCTTGGCCTCCTAGTTAGAAGGCATCGACTGCCTAGGAACAGACGGTGCGAGGGACAGAAGAAGAAAGACGGAAGAGCTTCAATTGCTATTCTCTACTCCTCACGACATTTATGAAAGAAATTCACCGTATATACTCCCCTCTCTACAAGACCTGCAACCTAATATATATAATTAACGACCTCGGAACGACATGGCCTCTTCTTCGAGCTGTTATTTTTATCTAATCATCCAATATTCCTCCCACCCACCTCAACGGCCTCCAGCCATCTTTGCTCGATGCAACCCCTTCGCAACACTTGCTTCAGACAGTCATCGTTGGGAATTTGTTTTTCTGGGTACCAGACTCTCTTGTTTTTTTTTGTGGCGATTGTTTTCTGCTCAGGGCTTACAAATGGCAGTTCTCGAACTTATATGTCGAATTTGTTTTTTATTTTGTTTTTCAGTACCTTTTTTCTCCTTAGCTATCGTCTCCGCACATAGCACCTTTCCTTTTCCGTTCACCCTATTCGACGCATGTATAATATCTTTTTTGTCCCCTTTCTCTGCTGCCCGGAGTTCAATGTTGCTTTTTGTCTCAATGCTTCTTACAAATTTATTGCAGGCGCGAACGGCGAATAACCTACCCAAAAAAAAGCCATCATGTACAGCCTCGGATCCTTTCCATCTTGAGTCTTTATTATTTTGTCGGCTCTGGCTTTTTTTTCAATTGTGTATATTGTTTTTGTAAATTTTTGTAAATTCTGTCAACCCCATTTTTGGCAATAGGGCCAGATTCTCGGGGAGGAAAGGGAGGATACGGATGGAAAGAGCATCCTTTTAATGAGCTCTATGATATATATATAACTGAGGGCTCCTCGAGGAGATTTTTTTTTTTTTTTCTCACTTAAATGACAATTCCCATTCGTTGTTTTTGGAGAATGAACTTTTCTTCTCTTTTCTTTGGTGTTCTGGGATGGTTTGAAAAATATATATAACTCTACTCCACCAACCATCATACAGCACGTCTTGGGAAGCCATACTAGGCATCTTGTGATAGGGATCGTAGATTTCTCTATAAATTTAGCCTCCCCAATGGGAATCCAGCAAATATATTCTATTTACAGAAAATAAATCAAAGCAAAGTTTAACCCGTGAAACTCCTCTACTCCATCATCTCATCCCCATCATCATCCTCATCCCTCCCACTATACCCCCCTTCATCCTCCCCTCTCTCATCCTCATAATCCTCATCATGATTCAACGGCAAAAACCTAAAATCAATAAAAGTAGGCGCAGCGCCCTTCTCCCCAACCTCAACAAGATACTGCATACTAAGCACCCCCTCTCCATCACCCCTCAAACTAACCTTACTCGCAACCCCCATAGCCCTCATAGCCTTCCTCACAAGTCCAAACTTATACCTCCCCACGAACTCCTCATGCACCAAAAACGTCTCCATCACGACTTTATTATTCGCTGAAAAGTCTATAGTTGCGGATGACAATATTCCCGTTGCTGATAACGAGAAGTTTGGACGTTTTGGGGGTGGGGAGATGGAGTAGATTAGGGTTTCTGGAGAGAGGTGGTCGAGTTCTAGGAGGGCGTCGTGGAGGAAGGCGGATTTTAGGATGATTTTGTGGGTTAGTGTTGTTCGGTTGAAGGGGATTAGGTCTACTGATGAAGGGGGCACGAAGGTTGTTAAGTGGCAGGTTGTGGTTACGCCGGCATCTTCTAGTCTATATTATCACCCATCGTTAAAAACAAGCTTGGGTGGAGGTTATGTTAGTGGGAGGGGGACTTACATGATAGACAACGGAAACCCAGTCCCCTGATAAACAAACCTGCAAGTCCCCGGCAACCTCAAACTGTTCTGCTCGAATAAATTTGGATTCCCGAATACCGGTCCTCCTTGTCGACCAAAAGGTACGTTATCCCGTCCAGATACTCCACCGCCTTGTCGGTTATTATTAATCCCACCGCTGCCACCGATATTACTCCCATCCGCGCCAAATATCTGTAGACATTCTAATAACGCCGATAACGAGATTTGAAATTTTACGTTATTCTCTTCTTCGGATTCTAGATTGAATTGTTCGGCGGAGGATGGTGGAGCGGCTCCTGCTGCTGAGTCCGGGTTCACGGATGAGGGTGTGTAGTTGTATGATGAGAACAGGTCAGGAGTTAAGCAGACATTGGCTACAATCCACCCATCCAATTTCGTCAATACCCATTTTTAACTGCCAAAAATGTAGAGAATCGGGGTGTAATACACACCCTGCATGGAATGCGAATCCTCGACTGAAAAGCGGATGTTGTCGGCGGAGATGCTGACGCTCGCGATAGGCATGAAGCCTATACATTTTAGCAAGTCGTAGATGTGGCGAGTGGAGGATGATATGGCTGAGAAGACGGGGCCGGAGACCGCGGCGGAAGGGGTGGGGTCTTGGGTCATGATGTTGTCGTGAGTCGAGGCATGGTGCACTGGTTAGTGTGACGGTCGAGGAGGGAAGGATGTGTGTTGGGTGTGTTATAAAGTGGACGCGTTACACAGCACGCGTGAGTCACGTGGCACCGGGTGGCTTCCTGGTTGGAGACGGCTAGCTGCGCTGTCGACTGTCTGAGCTGCACCCAGCTGGTGGTACGAGGCCAGGTAGGCTAGCTACAGCTCAGACAAAGTATACCATGTGAGAACTAGAGAGCTTTACTATTACCTAGGTATGTACCTACTTAAGTAGCTAGGTATGTATCGATCAAGGAGAAGACTTTGGAGAAATATATAAATATTTGCTCAATAGCTACTGCATTCAAGCTTCGAGCTTAAGCTTATAAGCGCTTAGTAGACAAATACTCCGGGATTCTAACTCTTAAGCCTTTCCTCTAATCTTTTGTGAAGGATAATATAATATAATACATATTTATCTGGTCTCGTTCCCAGTCTTGATCTGAGAATCCGAAGCTAACCAATACCAAATTTAACAAATCAAATGCATGTGTGTGCCGTCGACCACAGTAAAGTATCTGAGAAATACACTCTGCCGAGTAGCTGTAGATTCTCGCCAGTATTGTTGCTCGCAAAATGATGGTAGTGCTCGATGTGTGACGATAACCGGTCCGGCTTCCATGTCTCCATGTAAAGTCGCAGCTAGCCATAGTTATGCCATTGAATGATTGACTGGTCCTCTGTTTATAGATCTATCCCGACTTCTTCATAACCTTCTTTGGTTTTGGTTCAGTCAAGTAGCTGTACCACGAGGCTCCATGAACCCCAGTTGGCCTTCCCGACCCCTCGACCGGCACACACTTCTTCTCCTTCTCCAACTTCCTGTCCTTATTATCCAAATGTATCTTATAAACATCCGTTTGGCCCGGCTCCGGACAAGCGACAAAGGAACCATCTTTATGGCTGAAATACAATCTCTTGTCATCCCCCAGGCGAATTTTAAACCCAAGCGTTCTGACCCCCTGAGGTGGTGGTATGGCCAGTGGTTTTCCGGGAGGCGAGTACCTTAACGCACCAGTTGAGTCGATATATATCTGTTGACCCCCGGGAACCTGGACATCGAGTATTGCTGAGCCCGAATACCAGATTACCCAGTGTGAGGATCCCATTGTATCGCATTTGGGGGTACCCTCGACTTTAGGATCGCAGCCGATGGTAGAGGTATCTTTGCCGAGGTAGAAGTAACCATAGTAGGTTGTTACACCTTGGTTTAAGCCATCGATTTTGAAGGATGGCCAGAAGGCTGTGCCTGTTGCAAATCTGCTCGGAGGAACCGGTGATGGAGCGGACGAGGCGGCTCCAATGAGGGAGAGAAGAGTGGCGGCAGCTCCGATGAAATGCATTTTGAGGGTAGATTTCAAGATTAACCTTGATTATCAAGTTAAGAGAGAATAAAGAAGGTCTTTCCTAAGAGGCAGTGCTTTAAACCAGAAGGGCTTCTTCTCCCCGTTATCTTAGTTTGAAGCAAGACGAGTGAATATCAAAGTTCAGAGTCCCTTGCTTAATCGAAACGAGTGTACAGGCGCTATATAAACACCGAGTGGAGAGGAGTGGGAATGGGAAAAAAGAAAGAAAGAGGAAAGAAGGAAGGAAGATTGCTGCCAGAATAAGAATAGCAAAGGCACAATAACAAGAAGATCCACTACCTCGCCACTATCGATCTTCTTATAACAAGCTTTCTCCGGCAAATTTTTTAAAGCAGACTGTAAAACAAAAAATGACTGGGCCACTTGTTTTTTTTTTTAATGCGAGGGGGACCAACAAGAGCCCCAACTTGCATGTCATGCAAATTATTACTATACGAGGTACGTCACCCCGGCCAGGTTATACCTGCCCTGTTGGATCTGGCTGCCGATATCGTGAGCTCGCCAGCTTCAGACTTCCTGGAGGACCTGTCAAGATGTCAGTTGTGCCGCTGGGTATTCGCTTGGCTGGAGCCCACAGGAATAACGGAGGATAGTAAGAGGTCCAAATGTTATAAACAGGGCAACCGTTGGCGGTTCTCTTCGCCCCTAAGCGTGTTGCGGCGTAGAAATAACACAAAAAACGGGTAAGGCGCAGCACGTGAGGACCAACCGGTGGGATGGGAAATCACAGGAAAATCGGAAACTTTGATAGATAAATAAAAAAAGAAAGAGTTGGAAACATATGTTACCGTTGGTTGGCTTTCAGATTATTAATAAATTGTAAGTGCTAGTTTACATGCAAGGGGAAGAAATGTTGAGGCTGTTCGAAAGAATCGTGATTTTAAACGGGTATCATCAATGTTTTTGCCTCAAACGTAAACTCCTCCAGCCGCTAGGGCATATACGGAGCCGATCCTGTTCGCAAGCATCAGTTTATGAGGTAAGAATGACGAAGGAGAACGAGAAATCACTAACCCAAACGCAATTGAAGCTGGAATTGCTATAACCGGGGCGAGGGTCAACGATTTGTCTGTTTTGTCAACCAGTCAGTTATGGACCTTATGGATTTTTGATTCACAGCGGTATGCTCGTAGATTTGGAGAAAATAAGATATCGTACTTATAGAAAATATAATGGTGAGAATTGCACCTGAAATTTAATAATTCGTTAGAACGATACTCTAAATTGCTATAACGGCCATTCTTGGGGTTGTTATACCAAATGCGAGGAGCAGGAACGCTACGGGGGAGTGGAGGTTCTTCCCAATGAGGGGAGAGAACGGGGTATTCGCGGCCGCGTTCCACAGCTCTAAACTCGGTGTAGACATTATTTTAGATATGAATTGACCTTCAATGGGTCGTGAACAAGCTGAGTATCTAGAAGTTCCTTCGTTTATCCGCAGCGTATGGTTTCTGGCGTCTGATATCGTGTAGCGCGGACTGGTATGTGTATCTGAACAATGCGATATCGAGGGATCTGGATGTTGGTTAGCTAAGATGAGGCCACCTTGGGCGTCGTGTTGAGTTGGGCGTTGGTGATGTTGCACCGCCACAGAAACAGGCGCCGCATTCTGCACAGTGGACCTCCCACCAGCCACAAGGTCAACGTTGAATCAACACATTGTGGCAGTGAAGCTGCCACCAGCATAATACGCATAATACACCGGCACCTTCACCTCCCCGTCCATATTCGATCCTTGGCCTCGCGATCCTCCTCCGCAATCCACCATCACCAGCCTCACTACCCCCATCCCACCATCATCACCGCCATCGCACCACATTATTATTAATCGCATACCCATTTCGACACGTCTTTATCTATTTTCTTGCTGTTCTAAAACCTTTATCCTTTCACTTAAATCTTCCGGCTGACTAATCACCACAATGGCGCCGGGTGTCAAGGATGAGCGTGAGATGCCCTCGTACCATCATATATGTATATTGTTGTAAACTGAGCACGGTACTGACATTGTATCTTTGCATTCCAGACGCCCGAAAGGCATCGGACGATGGCGACATCTCCATGTCAGAGCCATCACCAAAGCGACTAAAGTCAGTCGCCGCCACCACCCCGGACACCTCTATGCCTACTGGCGAGGAAGAGGTTGCTCCAGCAAAGACGGTCATCCAGTTTAAGGAAAAGCCTGCCGTCATTGAGGAACGTACTGGTGTCATTGAGTTCCGTGTCGTCGCCAATGACAATGAGAAGGATTCAATGATCATCTTGACGGGACTCAAATGTATTTTCCAGAAGCAGCTCCCAAAGATGCCTCGGGATTACATTGCTAGATTGGTCTACGACCGAACTCACTTGAGCATTGCTATTATTAAGAAACCATTAGAGGTTGTCGGTGGTATCACTTATCGTCCGTTTAAGGGCAGAAGGTTTGCCGAGATCGTGTTCTGTGCTATTAGCTCGGATCAGCAGGTCAAGGGATATGGTGCACATTTGATGTCCCACTTGAAGGTAAGCATAAATGAAACATACATACTCCCTTCAAGACATTTTGGTAATAATCTTTGTGCATTATCAGGACTACGTCAAGGCTACTTCGGACGTTATGTACTTTCTGACATACGCCGACAATTACGCCATCGGGTACTTCAAGAAACAAGGGTTCACCAAAGAAATCACCCTGGACAAGTCTATCTGGATGGGATACATCAAAGATTACGAAGGTGGAACGCTTATGCAGTGTTCCATGCTTCCTCGTATCAAATATCTCGAATCTGGCAAGATGTTGGCCAAGCAAAAGGAGTGTGTTCACGCGAAAATCCGTGCCATCTCTCGCAGTCACATTGTTCACGCCCCGCCTAAGCAGTGGAAGAACGGCGCCTGCAAGATCGATCCGCTCTCCATCCCAGCCATCAAGGAGTCCGGCTGGTCCCCGGAGATGGACGAAATGGCCCGTCAACCGAAACACGCTCCGCACTTTGCTCAACTGCAGCATATCCTCAACGAGATGCAAAACCACCCCTCCGCTTGGCCATTCCAGAGACCAGTCAGCCGAGAGGACGTTGCGGATTATTACGAGGTCATTAAGGAACCTATGGACCTCGAAACCATGGAGAACCGTTTGGAGGCCGACCATTATGGTACACCTGAGGAATTCATCCGAGACGCCAAGTTGATCTTCAATAACTGTCGTTCGTACAATAATGAGACGACGACATATTATAAGAACGCCAACAAGCTCGAGAAGTTCCTGTTTTCAAAGTTGAAGGAGATCCCCGAATGGAGTGTACGTCCCTTCCCCTAAATCCCTGCATATAAAACCTATATACCTGAAGCTAACTTACAACTTTCCACCGATCAGCACCTTGTCGAATAGGAAGACGGCAGGGTAGGCATGGTTCTCACGTTCCCCCACGACCCCTTTCAAGGATCTCTTTGGCAACAGCTAGACGTCTATGTCGGCAACGACCCCCCCAAGCAGGGCTCCTAATCACACGTTATATGCCTCTTTCTTTTCTTCCCCCCATAGTTGTTCGAATTTGTTGGAAAATACCCCGGATAGCCTGTATGCCGAACAGACGCGATCAAAAGCTGAAACTCCTCCGGGAGACTGTGGATAGCAGGAAAGCCGAGTATCAACCCAAGTAAGAATCAATAACGGGGGCCTAGGAAGGGAAAAGGGAGGTCAAAAAGATGATTGAAATATTTCCGTTTTACCCCCCTCTAAAGACCCATATTTTCAAAGTCTACTCCAAGTTATTGTTTTGGTTTACTTTCTTTTATTTTCACCAAACATGCAATTACACCTTCTCTCGATTTCACTCCATCATTATCCCTGTTTCCTCTTTCCTTCCCAACCTGTCTTTTTTTTTACCTTGTCCTGCAAATTAGCGACTTAGATGGAGTTTATACCCACGGGCATAGGGTGGCGTTTTATGTAGTTTTGTTTTCCACATGTTGTGAATACCTCTTCTTTTGTATGAGATTTTGAGTATGGAATATATATAATTATTAATTTTTTATTTATTTATTCAACTGGAGCATAATTTTCGGTGGCTGAGTACTTGTACGGGTTATCTATACCACTATCCCGCTCGAGGTCTGGTTATTGAAGTCTGTACTGTATATCTCTACACTAGTCTTTGTAACGTCACAAACACATGTCAAAAGCAGCCGAACGGCTTGATATTAAATCATGCCCAGTATAATCAACTACAGAAAAAGGACGAGCTTGCGAGGTTTTTCGATTCCTCCAACCGAGCTGTTGGGATATACCCAAGCTAGCACCGTAGCCTGTAACCGATGCCTGATGTGACAGCATAGGCAATGTAACCCCGCATACACAGCAGTCTACCAAATTCCCATAGTTACACATCCCAAGTCTTTCACAAGCCTGAATCCTAGTCCCCCCCCCCCGCCAAAAAAATCGATCCCCAACAATCGCATTCGCCTTTCAGCTGATCGAATGCACCAGGCTCCACTCGCAGGGCTGAACTGCATGCACCGTGAAAAAACAAGGTAATCCCAGTCCAGCGTGGACGGAGGTACGCAAGTACCATCGATTCTCCTTCGGTGCCGCCGAAAACAGGGTTTTTTGCTCTGTAACATGGCATCCACACCGACTACGACACGGCCCGCTAACCTCCCGCACCCCGGTCTAGCAGATCTACATCACAAGCTTCCGACTACTGACACCTATAATCTTATACCACTTTTATATAATCTCTCTCAACTTCAAGTCCGGGTGTAGTATACACAATATCTCCGTCATACAAAATCAACCCCCCTCACAAATGTTTTCTTCCCAAATGCCCCCCGTATTCATTAAACGTTAAGTATTTATATATAAAATATAAAAAAAAAGTAAAAGAAACTTCCGCAGTTAAAAAAAAAAAAGTGGTCAATAAACACCCATCTCGATGAAAAAGGGTTTTAAAATATTTTGATTTGATTTTGAAAAGGGGGATGTGTGCTGTTGAAGGAAGGGGGGTATCATTCTTATTTACCATTCGAAAAAAAAGTACGAATGCGACAAGGTTTTTTGGGGGTGTGTGATTCAAAAAGGAGGAACGAATGATTAAACTAGCAACGACATGCAAAAAGACATTTGCAGAAAGGTAGGAAGAAAGCAGTATACGTTTTTTGGTTGTGCTCGAATGATATAAAAAAAACAGATTACAGCAACAAGCAAAGCATGTAGAACACGTTTTTTTTGAGATCCCGAGAAATAACAAAAAAAGGGAGTTACTCGCAGAGCTAGAGGCCGATCGAGAAAAGCAGTTTAGGTATTCGGAGTGGAAGAGAAGGGCTCTGCGAAGGTGAAAGAATAAGAATAAGATAAAAGCAAGCAAGTTCAAGCAAGCATGTTTCCCTGATGAGCGGAAAAGGATGGTTTTGACGGCCATTCGTCGATGAATGACATTTCGAGGAAAACCGTCGGCTGGATAGGTCGAAGGAGCAGCAGGAGAGGAGAGAGAGAGCCATCCGGATAAAAAGTTGCTTGGGAAAATCAAAAAGTGTGCGGCGTTGGCAGAGAATTTCAGTTCATTAGTCGTTAATAAAAATCAATGTGGTGCGGAAGAATCCATGTCGCTCATGATAAAAGCAATAAAGCGAAAAACAATTCGCATGGTACAGTAAAAATCCTCGCTCCGTTAATAACGCCGCTATTGATGAATAAAGAGAATAGAATTTCGAAAGCAAAGCGTGTTCAAATAAGGTGGTATGGGGTGTCAGCTATGACAACCCCCCGTCGCTGCGTTTTGATCCGATCCCATGGGAATTTGCGCTAGAAGATATTCCTCGCCTTGCGAGTTTTGATGTCGACGCGTTGGGAGTTTGGGGGGCGGAGAGCGGATGAGGATTTGTACTTCTCGCTATTGCACGAGAAGAACGTAATCGACGCCTTCCTCTTCTTGGGATCGGTGGGCCGGGCGATAGGTACCGTTCCCCTCAATACTGGAGGGGCCGGTGGAGGGGCAGGAGGGTTCTGTATATATTCCCGTGCCTGCTTTCGCTTCTCGATGGCCACTTTGGCCTCCTGTCTCGCCACGGAAAAGAAGGTTTTCCGCCTCTTCCCACCTTCCCGCTCTTCCTCCCGTTCCAAGCACCTCTTCTTCTTCTCCCTAACCTCAAGTATCAGCTCCATCGCCGGAGCTCGGTTCGGGAGCAACTCTGGTGACTTTCGCTTCTTGAGACTGGGAGGTGGATCGAGGGCTTCGTCATCGTCTTCGTCTGAACTGTAAGTAAGGAACATCGGGTTTTCTTCGACCCGTGTTTTCGGTGAGCCGGTATGTCCATCAGCTTCGTTCGGAGGGCTCGGGGCGACGGATCGGGACTTCGAACTGACTTCCGACTAGGAAGCCAGAACGGCCTCTCGGATCCGTATCTTCATCCTCGCCAACCTATCATGCAGGTCCAACACCTGCTGAACCCGATCCTGGGGCGGATTCGGGTCGGCGCGGACTTTCTCGTACCGCGACCGATAATCGTCATGGAGCCGCTTGTATTTAACAAACAACTCCATGTCGGCCCGCGCGTAGCGGGACTTCGTCCTTTCCCCCCTGGAGGAGGTTTCGCTCGATGAGCTCGACATACTGGTAGTCGAAGCTGTAGAGGACGCGTAAGTTGCCCGTGGGACTTCTTTGCGCCTCGTCGGTTCTGTTTGGGCGGGCTGCTGCCGCGCCTTGGTTGTTGCGTCTGCCGCTTGGGACGTTTTAGGCGCCTTCCTTGCTACCACCGGCCGTTCGTCTTCCGTCGACTTTCTCTTCCTGTTTCCGTCGCTATCCTCTGAAGTTGAGGATACGACTCGCTTTCGGGCAACTGGTGCGTCGTCAGTCTTGCGTTTCGGTTGAGGGCTTGAGGAATCCCGGTGTTCTGGGATGTACCTCGGCTTCGATGAAGCCTTGTCGGCAGAGGGTTTTGGAGTATGGACGGGAGCGGAAGTGTATGAAGTATGGTTGTCAAGAACAGGAGTTCTGACGTCGTCAGGGGTGGCAATGGATGACAGGGGGGAAGAGGAGGCAGTGGATGATTGGCGGACAACATCAGAGGCTGTTAGGGGAGGTGAAGAACCAAGAGGAGACGGCTTAGCAGGCGAAGCACTAGAACTTGCTGTTCTTTTGTGTCCGTTGCTAGCAGAAGGAGGTGAAGCAACGTGCTCTGTACGGGGGGCAGCAACACTGGGAGGTCGTTTCGAAGGAACGTTTGGGGGGCGGTCAAGGTGAAGATTCGCCTTCGAGGACTTCTTGTAGAGTGGTTGGGCAGATGATGAAGAGGAAGAGGAGGAAGAAGAGGAGGTGTTGGCTTTGACAGGAGGTGTGTCGATCAACATACGATCTTCGTCGGACGAGTCGGAATCAGAGATAAACTCAGCAGACTTGAAAGCACCCGCTTTGGCTCGAGAGACAGGCTTGGGACGTGCTGTCGTCGTCGAAGGCGTAGAAGTCGTAGTAGAAGGAGGATTTGGAGATTTGGAGGGAGCAGTGACGGTGGCAGTCGAAGTTGAAGTAGTTGGAGGGAACTTGGTTGAAATAATTGTCGCAGAAGACGTTGCTGGAGACGTTGTCGTTGTCTTCTTCTCTCGGCCGGCGGTCCCTTTGGCCGTCGTCGTAGCCTTTGTTTTCGCGGCACCCTTCTTATTACTATTCCCTATTATCTTCTTCAGCGCAGCTATCTCAGCACCCCCTCGAGCCTTCGTTCCAGTTGTTCCAGTAGGTTGCGACACCGATCGTGCCATAGGCTCTGCACCAACAGCAGGAGATGCAATAACCGGCTCCTCTTTGCTAATTTTTATTGTCGGCGGCAGTGCCGGTGAAGCTGCCGCAACAGGCTTCTTCTTCGCCGGCTCGACTACCGGTTCTACTTTCCGTCGAGGTTGTCGCGGCGGCCTCGGCTTCCCTCTATCCTCTGGTTTTCGAAGCATTTCCCACTCAGGTGCATCCTCAGGCAACTTCAATCTATCAAATGCATCCTCCGCATTCTCAATCGCCGCCTCTCGCATCTCCTGTTTCGGGTATTTGAACCTCCATATGTCAAGTTCCTTGTACATGTTGTCGAAAAGCGCCCATCTACCGGATATATCGCGATTGGCAAGCTGTATTACTATCCCAGAACATGTATCCAAATCGGTGTGCGTCTTCATCGCCAGTGTTTGTTCCTTCTCCGGCCCTAGAGCAAGCAAGTGTATTAACGGTAGGAATAGAGGGTCTTTTCGGAACGATTTCGCTTTGGGTGCGGATGTCACATTGCCTGCCGGTGATGTGACAGCCGTTAATGCCGGCGAGGTGGGCATCGAGTCGGAGAACTTGGTCCTCTTGTTGACCTTGGTCTTCATCGAGGGGGCCGTTAGAATACCCGCCTTTTTCGCAGCGATCAAACCTCTTCGTCCGGAAAGTTCGGGTCCAAGCTTGGATGGATTCGAGACAAGTTGAACACTAATTCCATACGAAAACAACAGTCAACATCTGAGTGGACCAAATAAACCCGGCAAGATCACATAATTATTCGGATGGTCAGGAGAATTGCGAATTCTATATACCTCTTCTTATCCTTCTGTTTCTGCAGAGCTTCCATCTGTTGCTTAAGAGCCACCAGATCTGCGGCCTCGTTCTTCTTCTCCACGACCTCCAGTAACTCCAGCTTGTCCCTCAACATGCCTAGCGGTACTACGGTGCCGTCGCTGTCGCTGGATTGCCGATAGAGCTCATTGTGGAACAGTTCGAGGGTATGCATAAACTCAAACTGGTTGCTTCCTACTTGTAATGACTAAATTCGAAAAGAAGAGCGAGAAGAAAAGAGAGAGAAAACCACGTTAGTAAAAAAGATCTACTTCACCCTCATGGCATTCATCCTGCTTAATTGCGTATAGCAAACAGAAAACAAATAATAATAATAGTAATAATAATAATCCGCAATTGAGTTTCGGAAAACAAGAGGGATGAAAACACACCGTGCGCCCTTTGCCCGTGTTGAGTTGTATCAGCTTTCCGGCTGAGAGTTCTTCCAGAAATCGTTCGGTAACGTTGATCTTGACGGCGAACGGCGCCGGGTATGCAGCTCGTGCATTGGGTTTCTCGTCGGGTGCCTGCAACGACGGTCCGGGGACCATGAGGCCCTCGTCGGGTACGTTTAAGTTCAACATCGTGGATTCGTCAATGCAAGCGTGGTCTCGGGTATACGGTGGAAGGATAGGATATGCGTGTTCGGAAAGGAATCACACCCTTGAACAAGCAGTGGTCGTCGTCGCACAAGAAGGGGGGGTGGAAACAGAGCGAGTGAAGATTACACCTTCTCCAAAGACTATTTGCCTTCAAAGAGTTATGATTGTTTTGGTTTTTGTTTTAAGAAACCACCAAAGGAGTGGTGTTTCTGATTCCCTCCCGAGGTCCCTGTAGGTTGGTACCCGCAGAGGACCTCTCGCACCACGAACTTAGATTGTGAACTGCGCCAGCGTGCACGATTGTCGAAGGAACCACTGGTAGAAAGGTCTGGTTTCTATGGAAGGAGGTGATGTTGGAGCGAACAGAAGGGATGGATGCAGGGTCCGGGGATTCCGTAGTAGTGTGTAGCGGTAGCGGTGGTTAGTAGTGGTAATGGTGGTGTGGTAGTGGTTGTATGGGAAGGAAGTCCTAGTAGTTGTGGTGGGTCGGGCGATACTAGCGGCGGATTAGAAATTGGGGGAAAGGGAATCGGACCAAAACAAGACGATTCCCAGGCTAACGACGGAAAGGACGAAGAGAGAGAGATAGGTCTACAGAGGAGGAACAGAAGATGGCGGTGATGATGATGGGGAAGAGAGAGAGAGGAGGAGGGAGAGGATCCTGGTCGTGAGGAAGCAGGGAAAACAAAAGAAGGAAGGATAATGAGGCTCGTGTCAGATATTAATATTGGGCCTTTGGGAGGTTTCAAATGGCTGGATTCGAAGAGTCGGAGATTCCTCAAACCACCAGAAACAACAGGAATGGAAACCAAATAAAACCACCACCACACTCTTTCGTCTGTGTATACTTATACAATATATATAGTATAGTATAGTATATAATATATAAGATATGATATGATATGGTATGAGGAAAGAAATAGAGAAGAAAGAGAAAGAGAGAGACGGGAAGAAGAGGCCTCGGGAATGGGCAGTTAGGTGCAAAAGCAGAAAGTGATATTGGAGCGAGCTAGCGAGACGGGACTGCCGCAGAAGAAAGGATCGAGAAGGATGTTTGTTTGAGTATTGTTCGTGTAGACGTATTGTCCGTATTGTCCGTATTGTATTGTATAGTATTGTATAGTATTGGAGTATGTATTGTATTGTAGTATGTGTGTATGTGTGTATTGTATTGGAATGGATTGTATGGGTATAATGTATATTGTATTGCAGTGTATTCGTATAGCCTCGAGTAGTCCCTGCAGTGCACCCGCCGGACCTGCTTGGGGATCGTGATCGTGACTGCAGCTGTATATGATTGATGGTGATGATTATAATGAAGTTTGACCTGCCTCGTCGGAGAGCGGTGAAGTTGGTTGGATCGATTGAATGGATTGGGGTTTAGTCAGTTGGGTTGGTTTGGAGGGAAGGTCTGTCTCGGGTGAGAGTACAATCAGAGTCGAATCCTCAACAGGCAAGATCCACCTCCATCAACTATAACTACAACTATAACTATAACTATACCATCACCAAAAAGACCGAATAAAAAAATATATTAAAAATAAAATAAAAACAAAATAAAACAAAAAAGAGGTGAGTGAGAGGGAGAGGGAGAGAGAGAGAGAGATAGAAGACAAGAGCCAACAGGGCAATGCATACAATCCGGTCCAATCTTGCTTGGTTCCTGTCCGTTGATTGCTGTGCTGTGCTGCTGCACTGGCTGGCCGGCTGGCTGGCTACTTCACTGGCTTGCCTGCCTTGCCTTGCTTTGCCTTGCCTTGCCTTGCCCGCCAGTTAACTAAGCAGACGGGGGTCTGTCTGGTACGTCTCCAATTGCAACTAGTCTCCGGCGGCGGTCTGGTGTCAGTATCATAAAACAAAGCCCAGGCATCTCAGAAAAGAAAAGAAAGAAACAGTCAGTCCTTTCCCTCTTTCTCGCACACCAGATTACTGCATCACATTGGTCATTAACCAAATCAGACAGACATCCGATGGATGGCGTCCCTTCGATACGTCTTCTACAGACAGAAACAGAACGGACCAGCCAAGCGGAAACGGGACAGGCGAAAAAATCCATCCATCCATCTGTCTCTCTATCCGTTCTATTCCAATATCTGACACTTTCCCTTTTTCTTTTTTACCAGTGTGTGGTGGTACATATCACCAAAAGGTACCTTATAGTCACCTCCTCCTCCATCTCCAATACCTCAACCAACAAAAGCTACCACAAAGGTACCCACTCCCCATTCCCTTGAAATCGAAAGAGAGAAAAAGGTGTGGGTTCCATAAACATGCTAGTCCCGAATCCCTCATGGTCGAACTGCATGCTGCTGCTGGGCCTACCCTCCCATTTCGAAGCATTCTCCAGTCTTCTGGGCTGACCAGGGACCAGGTCTCCCTTCTTTTTTTTGCCCGATTTTCACACTTACATACATACATAATACTCTGAACATGCATACTACATATACTCATGAGAATCCACATTTTCTCTACAATGTCAGCAGCAGCAGCTGGCCGTGACTAACCCCCCATCGCCGGTGGTACCCTCAACATCGGAGCATCATCCGATGCCCGTGGGCAAAGGTGAGGGATGCCTGCATGTCGACCGAACGCTCCCAGGCCTCGCCTAAGGCAATGCAATGCGACGAATTGGAAGGGGCAAAGACGAAGAAAAAAAAAAAAAAAAAAAAAAAAAAAACGCAAAGAAAAAAAAGAAGAAAAAAAGTAAAGTGACAACCAAAAGAATGGAAAAGAAACAAAATTTATCTGCACATTTTCAGTTTATACAATGTACCGATATATCTCTCCCCGACTATTCCTGAGTGCGCAAAAGGTGACGCCTAAAAATACCAGTGGCCATGAACGACGCCGTCGTCTACATATGGGGTCCGCAAAAAAAGACTCGCACAATTACATAATAAACCCATCCAGCGCAAGGACCAGCGGATCCGGAACAGCAACAGAACGAAAGGGAAAGCAGGAACCAAAGTCAAAAGCAGAAAAAAAGAAACAAAAAACAGGTGTGTTACTCACGCTTAGGCCTCACTTTAGTCTCTTTTTCGATCTCTTCCCTCTCTTTTTTTCCCCTCTGGAAGCCTTGTCGAGATGTCAGGTCACACGTTCCCTTCCTGATGGAACAAACGGAATTAAACGAATGCCCACCAGGCCCATAACGGCAAGTGGGATGGAAGTGAGAAAATAAAGACGTAGACAAGAGACCAAAAAAAACGGTTTCGAATAAACTCTTGAAGAGCAATCAAAAAGGCTCCCTATGCCATGACGGTGGGTGAGCGATGACATGACAGAACATAATTTCTAAATCCTTAGTTACAGTACCTCCCTAACAGGTACCGAAGAGCGATTTCCGGGACGGGCGGCTGTATATTATATCAGATAGTATGATTCTCAGTATATCCCAATCAACGCCAATCCTTCCACTTATATCGCATTTGCTCCGAAAAAAAAGTATGTAGTACCACACAAGTATCGTTACAATCCTTTCTCACCCAGCGCAATACCTAAACAATAGTCATCCCGACTCACTATCCCGATACAACGGAAAGCTGACGCAGGTTTCCATCGGTAAGGGTTCATCCAGAAAAAAGAGTCAAAGAAAAAAAGAGGCAAGAAGCAGGGGAGTGGATACGAATTCCTGCTTTGTATCCTACTTCCGAACTTGGAGGTTTGTGACATATCTCCGCTAGTATACCGCATATATAGTATATTAGTTATGATGGCGCGGGCGGAAACCAGCCTCAAGGGTACCGCCTCCCCGAGAAACATCGATGCATCATCATAATCATACATGTACTCACAGACATACACATATCCACCCCCCTAATACTCCATCGCTGTTACATACGTCCGTATCATCTCGACCAAGATACACACCAAGATCCTTCCCCAAAAATGAATACCAAAGGCCATTTCCGCAAAATACCAAATTTCTCCTCCATAAACCAATAATTATACTCAAGGGAACCCGTTTATTACAGGTTCGCTTGGTCTGGGGTTAATTACCAGCGCCCTGTGAAACCAGCGTCACAAATAGAACTCCAAGAACCACACCACTACAATGGATAAAAATGCCAAATGTATTTTCGGCACTAAATTTCCATTAATAATACCAATTGTTCAAAATCCCGCCCGCCGGTGTATTTTTATACAATGGGCGAAGGAAATCCCCAGGATCAGGAACCAGCCGGAATAAAAGGACAAAACGAAGGCACAGAGCGAGCGAGCGAGCGAATCGGCTAACTCGCAGCCAGCACCCAAAGGGCTTCCAATAAACCCACCCGCCTCGACAAAACCTGTGCCCTTCAAAGCATCCACAAAAAAAAGAATGAGACTCCAGATTACATTACATTACATTACATTACATTACATCGAATATCAAGGCACAGATTAATTCGCCGGCGGCTCCACAAAAAAAAGCTAGATCTTTGTTTTTTCTCTCATCTCAAGAATCATGATATCAGACCACGTCCTCCGAAGATAGGAGCATTTTCGGTAACTCTTTAACCCCACATTCACCTCAGACATGTGGTTATTCCACCACTGCGCTGCCTGGTGCATATTATGAAAAAGAAATCTACGGGTGCGGCTTGTGACGTCCCAGGGCGCAGCGAAACCTGTCGAACCGCGATCTGATCGAATATTTTAATTCTCTTTCGTTTTAACTCCTAAAACTACGCCACCAAATTACATGATGTACTGCGTATGTGATAGACTTGTAGTATGCCGTCTTTTAGGACTGTCACGAGGACTCAATCTCTCTACCATTCCGTCAATCGAATCCTTTCCACCCTTTTCCTCTCCCTCCCCGAATTTCAAGAAACAAATCCCTAAAAGTCATGACCCTCACGAGACCAGAAACCCCCACAACATGAGTTGAAAACCCAAAGGTTCCCACCCCTCCCCTCCCAAAAAGGCAAGTTTGCCACCAACCCCAACACCAGTCCCTCAACCCAGCAAATCGAACCTTCCCAAAGATCCCCATCAAATCATGCAAGCAAACCCTTCTTCCCCGGCCCATTTTAGGCGGGAACTAAACCGTACCTGCAAACAGGGCCAGGCCAGACCACCCCTTCACCATATGCATCCCAGCTAGCTAGCTCCCATCGTAGACGCACCAGCTGGTAAGTAAGTAAGTAAGTATCCCAAGCTCCCATCGAACTCGCAATCAAAGTAAAGCAACATCCTAAAACCAAACTGTATACGGAACCACACAATCCAGATCCTCCAAAAAGACCAACTATCTCTTCAAAAAAGGGAAGGCAGGAATACGCTTGCGATTAACATATACAGACGGGAACGGATAGAACACCACACTAACCACACAAAAGGGATTATAAGATAAACACCCGGCCGATATGTAGACCGTGCATACGAGCTAGGTACTACCAAATCCCCCCATGAGCACAGATCGATCGAGAGTTCCTTCAATTGATACCCCCCATGGCCCAATGTACTCGTCCGTGCAGCTGCACATACATAGTACATGTTGTGTAGAAGTTCGGTATTCTCCCGGGAAAGAAGGTAAAGCTGGAGCTCTGCCATCCCAACCCGGGTATACCACCCGGACACCTGTCAAAAGCACAGAGCTTCAAGTTAAAAAAAAAAAACCTTTCGTATCCGGAACCTGGAACAGCATACACCCGTCTTCACGACCACCTCAATCGATCAATGCAAGGGAAAACAATAAAGAATTGACCCGACGCGATTTCCGCAGGTCAGAAAGAAAAAATTAAGAAAGAAGAAACAAGAAGAAACACTTCAAGAAGAGGAGAGAAGAAAAAAACTCCGAAGCCACAACAGCTGCATTGCAATCGAAGTTTTCTGCTCGTGCATAGCTGCACCAGCCTTCAGGCGTTCGCATAGCCAATGTACTCCCCGTTTCACACCTCCTCCCCTTCGTTCAAATTTTTTTCGTATCGAACTCTGCAGACCGTATGCTTACTCCAGCCTACACAAATACACAATATAAAAAAAAAATATCGGAAATCGGAAATCCCCATTTTACCCACCAAATAACGGCGGTATAAAACATGCTGTGAAAACCCGAACAAGGGCAGCAGCAATTACGAAACAACCAAAAAAGCATGGGGGTTTAAAAAAAAAAAATACAAGGGACTCCACTCTCTCTCGTAGCTTCACCTGATTACCACACGTATCCACATACATCAAGCCCCCAAAAACGTGTTTTATGCAAGTCACCCAGTTTTTTTTTCTTCCCTTCCCTCTTGAGAAACAAACCGCGAATGAACCGAAAAGAAGGGAAGGAGGCGTCCTAATCATACCGAGGCAGCCAACTAACCAGCTAACGAGTGAACCCTCGGGAAATGCGTAAATGCAATATGTGTAACGAAATATCCTCAATGTAACATCGCCCAAAGGGAAACCCCGTGAAATTCGAACGTAGTTGTTCTAGACCTGCTTTTCCTCCGGTCAGGGCTTGTAAGGCGAAGATTGCATAGATACCATTTGTGTAATATAATGTATTTACGCAGGAGAAATCGAGAGAGAATATGCAAAAGATCATTATACAGAAAGAACCAAATGACATTGCTAATTCAACAGCCTCGATGCAGACAGCCGGAGTGACTTTCTTGACAATCGGGAAGCCTCGATTTCCAACCTCAAGATCGAGAACCATACACTAATTTCCAGGAAATACCCAAGTCCAATTAATTAATAACATCCCAAAAACGTCAAAAGAAACAAAATTAAAAACTCGCCACTTACTCACAAATCAAGAAAGTGAGCGTCCACATCTCCAATCCCAACATGACCGATCATCCCGCCCCGTCCCGTCCTCTTACCAAATATACAACCAACGTCATCCCCCCCCAAAAAGCGAGAATAACTCATCATCTCACCCCCAGTCCAGACAACGCAGGGACCACAACCTCGCAGCCTAGAACGTTACTAACGAGCTGCATTCAACCAAACCCTCTCTGAGCTCTCTTACCTGGCTTTTTGTTTGTTCCTGCACTGTATACACGAATGGGCATGATAATTTAGAGCAAATGCCACTTGATAATCGATGCTAAATGCGTTGGCGGATGGAGTATACCCTTGTATTACTGGATGTGTCTGACACACCGTGGAAACAGCGAATGCGCATGTAGCTTAAGCTTGGCTGGGGTATCAGTTAGGTGTGGCTACGCCGGAGTGACCTTAAATTGATACTGCTAAAGTATATTCTTCGACGCTGGTTCTAAGATTGTGCGATTCTTGAGGTTTGGTTGAGATATATACTAAAACATGATATCTGTGGGGTGGAGAATGCCTAGACGGATAGGTATATATGTATACATTAGACATGATCAGATACTCCGAGTGTCTGTACTATTAACTTTATAAATTTACCTCTTAGCCGTAATATATTAATGCAGACTTGAATTGTTTCCCAATATATTAATATGAGTGTAGCAAGTGCGGTTTATAAAAATCCAAAGCTTTATAATAAAGAGCACGAGGAGAATCCGTCCCGCCAGTTTATAATTTAGTATCACAAAATCGCACCGTTTGAAGTAGATAATATCAAAGGTCGGATTGATCAATTGAATTTATTAATAGTATTGAATAAAGTTAGATCCACTTTTTAGCAAAACCTCGAGGGCACCAGTGGGTCCTCATACTGTAAATACCATCTAACTGCAGAGATATTCTACCCGCCATCGATATCGTCCTCCTCGACCTCTATGGATCTATCATCGCATCAACCCTCAATGCAAACATCATGATCCCAAAATCAACAATCAAAAAAGCATAATCAAGGACCCCCATACTATCCTCCAATATAACCCAGTTACACACCAGCAACCCTCGCCTCGACCAATGACACCGTTACGTGCAGATACACGCCCACATATACCCGACCCATAAATAATTACCATACTCCACCCCACACCCTCTCGCCTCCCTCTTGCGCGATCCCGTACGTTATAAAGGCGTTTATTAACCCTTCGGATCGTGTTCCCGTGGTATCACTATGCTTCTTCGTACATATACTCGGATCAATACCCGTTAGTAGGGATCCATATCTTCACACCACACTCCCGCATTAATAGGCCAGAAGTATAATCACATGATAACTAAACTCCGTATACACAATCACTACCGGTCAGTCTCCGTGCGGTCTGGGTACGAGACCAATCACTACTATAACTCCATAAAGCTGCCAAGTCGTCCCCAAGCCCTCGTTACGACCCCAGCATGATCCCCATCACGGAGACGAAATGCCTCTCAACCCACTATCCTAAAGCCCACGGAAATACCTCGTGGGAAATACCTCGTGGGAAATACCTCAAGCCCCCTACTCCCAACCTCCTATCTCCAAGACATAAGAGGGTTTACAGCTGAGTGGTAGAGCGGTAGATAGCTAACATGGATGAATGCGCGATATATACCTTCCCTTGTGTCGCTTCGCATAAGCAGGTACGATACAGCCGATATATCACACTTCAGTCTCGAGGCCAGTCATACATCTACGGTATAGAATAGCAAAAACACCTGCTATAATAAATCTTAGACCTCGTCATTAGCCTCTAAATTGTAAAGTCCATACTCGAGAATCGATTCTGTAGTATATCTATCCACAACTAAACAAAACCCCCTTCGAAATGAAACCAAATCCTCGCTATATCCTCTAAATAAAACCTCATATAAATATTCTGGATTAACATCGCAAATACACCTTCAAATCAAAAAAAAATCTTCCCAAGCTAGGATCAATTTAGCCTGCAACAGCTGGCTAAGCCTTTACCACGAAACCCACAATTTTACCAGGTTCGAATAAACAAAATAGCCTACGCCGGTCCGGAAAGGCTTCAATTCCCCCGCTTAAATATGCCAGACCAAAAATTTTTATCCACCTGTTTAAAGGAAAATCCGGGGAAGCGATTCCGAACTCTGGGGGTGTATACGACAACACATGGAATGCAAAATGCAACAAAAGTGACATCTAACCACTATCGCGAAATAATGGTATTTTGTAACTTCACCTGTAATATCCGTTCAAAAGCCCTGATTTTAGTGTTCATTGGTGGATTAGATTATTTCTAGTATACACACTCTCGGTTTTCAAGGCGGGTAAAAATTCTACAGTTAAAAAAGATCATATATCAAAGTCTGAAATTCCGTCATGCCGCCATACCTCAGCATCGATTCGCTCTATCGCAAAATATCACATTTGAAGAACCCATCTACAGCACTCGATTTATCCAAACGGCTTAATCCCAGTCGTAACCATCGAACGATTTTGAATATCCCCCGTAAAATTTCGTGTGAATTTCAATATTGGAAATGATCACGCGACCACCCTCACAACATCACAACGCACATCATCTCAAAATACCACGTTTTAAGCAACCCCATCTACCGCGCTTGATATTTATCCAAACGGCTCTATTTCAAGTTTACAAGAAGAATTAGACGATTTTGAGAATATTTAGTACTACTATTATAACTCTCTTAAAAGTTACTGTCGCAAGTGATCATGGGATCTAGACAGAGTCCAACGTCCCAGATCGCGATATCGATATATCGCAAAACAGTGTTATCGGGAGGACCTCATCTAGATATATACGGCACTCGGTTCTTATCCAAACCCTTTAATTTTAGGTTTATCCGACTGCCTAGGCTCTGTTAAGGGTATTCTGTGCTATGTTCAAGAATTATAGAAGCTTTGATGGAGAAAATGTGGTCTGGAAAATGACCGTGATCGCAACAAGTATCAATATAAACCGCCATCACAAAGCATCATGAAAAGCAACTTCATGCTTCACCTATAGCACTAATTCTCATCCAAATCTCCGCCTTTACAGGTCCAATCGCCCAAACATTGAGAATACTCGACCGCCCAGGTCCTCTTCACGCACTCCAAGCACGAACCCAATACCGCCTGTGAAAAACCGCACAAGTTTACGATCATGGGAATAAACCCCCCAACCCTAAGCATAAGCACAAGTCCATACCACATCACCCCCCATCAAGATAAACCCGTATTCCGTAACATGAAAGCCTCCTCCCCATCGATCCCCCCAACCGGCTCCGGTTTGCGAGATCAATCCACCTATGACCATCAAACCCCACCCGACAGGCCCAACTTTATGCGGTCCACGTACGACCACCCCCGACCTTTCATCTACTAACCTCCAGCTCAACCCCTCCAATCTACCAGCATAATCACCTCCAACCCCATCGCCACTAGCCGACTCACAGACCAAATCCCGTCTCGGTACCTCAACCCAAAACCCTAACCCGAACCAAAGGGTAATCAAAGCCCCTAGACGCCCCAAGCGCAGCCACTAGCAAAATAGAATAGATAGCTTATATCCGTCACACCCATGCCTACAACAAAGGAGAAACTACTAATCCCCAAAACCCTGCAGCAGAACCAAAAGGCCTACCTCAAAAGCAAATATCAGACATCACCAGTTCTCCGATTCCCCAAATATTACTTGTCACGTTTTAAAAAAATCTAAAAGATGTGCGTTTACTATCACCATAAGTTTTTAAAACAAAAAACCTAAAATTAATAGAAAGGAGAAGAAAAGAAGAAAAAATCGAAAAAAAAGGTAAGAAAAAAAGAAACCGCTGGAAGGGGGGATCGATGAATATTAAAATCCCCGCATTCCAAACCTTTTTCTTTTTGAACAATCGAAGGAAAAAAGGGACGTTAGCTAGGAGGCTTGGAAAAGGAAATGACAGCTACAGGGCTGGCTGGAGAGACATGATAAAGAAAGAGGAAAAAAATGAAAGACATCGGTACAATAATTGAATAGTATACGGGAAAAAAGGAAAACGAAGGAGAAAAAAAAAAACAGATGACGTTAAAATTTGAGAGGGGGAGGGGTGGGTCGGGACGCCACATGTGAGATACAGCTGGAGGTGTTTATCGGATGCTCGGCCCTCCTGGCGATCCAGGGGCGAGAAAACTCCCTAGTTGGCCAGGAAGTAAGGGAGGCTCGAATAATAACCTTCAACGTGTAGACCACAAGGACGACATGACTAGTGAGAGCAGCGTAGGCAGGAAGGGACTGAGTCAGTGATGCCGAGTAATCACTCCTGCCCTCCGCTGCTCAACCAGGGATGCAATAACCCAAGTAACATCAAGAAATCAACGCCAATAAAAACCCATCTATCGCATAACAAGAGGATATCCCAGCAAAAAGACGAAAAAAAACAAGGCCATGAGATTACAATCTCTTCCCGGGCACCAATGCATACATCACGACCAAAGCGGCGTCTAGGGCAAGAATAATCGCCAGAACCCACATTGCTCGGGTGATCATTATGCGTCTGACGTAGGGTTCTTGCACCTTCATAAAAGTCATGAACGTATATTCGCTGTAGCTGGTGAACGCAAGGATGGGATCTAGATTATATTGATGCGCAGCGAGGCAGTAAACACCAACTGTGAACGGGAGGATGAGCTGTTTCAAAACGGGTTAGCCTATTACATAAAAAATCGATATGAATGAGGAAGGACCATACCCAAAGTCTTGTCGTTTTAGGCTTAATATCGAGGAAGATCAAGCAGAATCCAGCCCAGAAGGCACCAAACATGGCCAGCAACCCAACAATCAGTCTAGCCAAGGAGGAAGGAGGCACTATGTTCCCAAACGCCTTAGATCTGAGGAACCCTGGGAAAGCATCCCTTTCCATGGCTTGGAACACATAGTCCTTCGCCTCATCGAAGACCTCGGGATCATCTCGACCATCAACCTCAATCGCATGGGAGATAGAAGCGAGAATCTGTTCGGGAAGAACAATTTCTCGCTCCGCTCCCCGGAGGAGATAGGTATATAGGATCTTTTCAGCGGAAGCCCGAATGTCGGCCCTAGCGACAGTGTGCTGTGGAGATCCCGAGGAAGCGTGTTCGGGTGTAGAGAAGTAGGAAGGTCGAGCGGGGTTCAATTCGCCCCCGCTAGGTCGCGGACCACTAGTTTGGGGGTTGTAGCCAGGGATGGTGACCGCATGCGTCGTGTTGTCGTTACGAAGGAAGGCAGAAAGACGTTGGTCGTCGTTCTTTTCACTTTCATCGTCACCAGTGCCGAGATGGTCGATGACTGAAGAGGATCGCTTGCTTCCGGACTTATTCAGATCAGGCGTGGACACAAGCACCGACCTACGGAGTTCTCGAACGTAGTGCCTGCACAGCGACATATGCTGAGAGACATCGAGCCTGATGGATATGCCGTCTGTTAGTGAGATGTGCCCTGACATATATCCAAAGACCGAATCGGGATAGACCAAACTATATAGCTCTACCACAGGAGAAAGTTCGAAAAACAGGACCGAGGGGAAAGCGAAAGGAAAAAAAAAATAACCTACCAGAAATCCAAATAGTCAACAGAACGCTGTTGATCTCTCATATAGATGTAGAAAGAGAACAAGTCAACCGGCGGCCTAGTCCTTCTGCTCAGGACTTCGAATAGAGTCGGCAGCCTATCCCGCTCTATGACTTCCATGCTATCGGTATTCCTGGCCATGATGAAAGCTGGGAGCAACGAGCGTAACAGATTCTATCCTGGGAGCTCCGTGCCACCGTCTCCAATCGACGGGATTAGCTTCTCACTCTCTATGATTGGAGCTATCGGTCGTCGCCGTTTGCGGGTTTTTTCTTCGATTGGAGATGGCGTCACTGTGCGTTGAATAGTCGCGACCCCTGATTGTGACCGAACGGAGAGGGGAGGGGGTGATTCGAAGAAGCTGTCGGGAATTAAAAAAGCGAATTGAAGGAAACGAAGGATAATAGACGAAGCCGAGGGGACTCGACAGACTACCAGTGTCGGACTGTGGTGGAGAGGAGGCGGAGGGGGTCCGAGGGTTGGAAGTGTCGACGGATGGCGACGATGATGGCGATGGAGTGAGGTTGAAAACAGACTAACTGGAATGAATGGGTGAGTGGGCGGTGGGTGGAGAAGGGGGGAAATTGGCACTGGGCGCCTGCCACCAGCCAACAATAATACAACATCCCGACCCTGAATTATACCCGGCAATGCAACGCTACCGCGAGCAATTGGCCTGGTCGGCCTTTCAATTTCACACTCGCTTGTTTCAGCATTTGATGGGGAAGGTCTCTCCGAGATACCCGTTCTGCTGACGACGGCATATAAAATTTCTATCAAGGCTTCAAGCAGCTCGGGGTTCGAGGTTCGAAGTTCGAAGTCCAACTTCAAATCGTGTGGCAGCACAAGGAAAAGTCCTCGCGTGGCCAACGTGGACAAGCGTCGACGTGGTAGACACCTTGTCCACGATACCAACACCGTCGAGTGTGCTATAATTAGAACACATCCTGCCGCGTGGTAGACAATCGATCCTGATCGAACTGCCTCTAATTCTGTATGTACCATATCATATAAAATATTTATAATATTGTCTGCGCGATCGAGTTCATTAGTTTGGCGGGATATAGAAGATATATACCCGAGTTCCCGAAACCTTGACGTGATATCTAAGTATGCATAAGAAACGAAACGAAACCAACATAAGGAACAAGGAAGGAAGAAGGAGAATTCAATACAAGAAGTGAAGAGAAGAAACATATTACTACAAAGAATAAGAAGAAAAAAAAGAAAGGGACGAAGCATGTGGAATACAAGGCACCCGAAGCAGTCCTGCTCAATCTGTCGAATATAAAACCCACTGGACCTGAACACTGGAAACCCCCAGAACAAAAACAAAAAGGACAAGAACAGAGCGAGAAGATAAAATAAAGACGGAAACCCCGAATGCTTTTTTGTACCGAACCCTCCATTCGCTGTAATAAATAAAATTTGAAGAAAAGAGAACACCCCAGAGACGACTGGAATCAAAATCAAAGTGTAGATCCCGTTTAAGGATGCTCGCGCTTTAGAATGCTAAATCTCAATGTCACTTCACCCAAAGTAACCATAATGGATAAGACAATCAGGATAATAATGATCCATGTAATTCCTATACGATATACCCATCAGTATCGAGACTACAGAAAGGAAAAAAGTGTATAGTGAATACTCACTCGACATATTGCTATCAGCAATAGAATCTGCCAAAATACTCGCCAGATCAAGGAACACCTGACACCGCTCGTTCAATATCAGAACTCGCTGCTTGATCTCAAGGTACTCTCGCACAGCCGCATACAACGGATGAAGACCAGGTTCCGCTAAATACCAACCAGTCAGTAAATGTTTTTCAAATCTCCCAATTGTAAAGGATAAAAAACTCACAATCCCAAAAGAACTCCGGCGTATCGAGCGTATTACTCGAAAGATTGACATCCACACGCAGCTTGAACAGCTTCCCACTCATCTTGAGAACATCCTCACGCTTCATGCCCAGCGTCCCATTCAAAGCCAAGCTCTTGGGCACATCCTCAACCTCCTTCATCGTCAACGCCATCCGTTCTTCGAATCTACTCAACTTCGTACTTTGCGCAATAGCATGCGACATGGCCAGTTTGATCATGTGGTTTCCAGATCGAAGCGTGATCATGTCGTTGAAGATACGGGGCCGGGTGGTTCGAGGGGAGTATTCGAAGTGGAATTGCTCGGTTTCATACTCGTCTACCTGAAGCGGCTGGATGGCGAACGACATCTTCTGGGGAGTTTTGGCGAAGACCAAGTCGGCTAGAATATCCTGTAGTTAAAAATCTGTAGTTAGCATCATATCCACTCCTTGAATTACCAACAAAATCATCACGGTGAAAACACACCTTCTCCTGTCGCTCACTGAAGTTCCAAAATACAACTACACCATAGGAGTATATATACATCTCAGCGAAGGAACTGGCTTCCGCAGCATCTGGCGGCTCCGGCGAAAAAGTATTTCTTGAGTGTCCATTACTGTCCCTCCTTTCTTCAAAATCGCCACCTTTGGGACTTAGAGGATTGTCTTGTGTCGGACTGTCACTGAGATTTACTTCCGGATCTACGAGTCCGAGGCCATCGGACATCTTTCTCCTGCCAGACCGGCCTCGGAAATACTCTTCATGATAATCCCTCTGCTCGTTCCTCTCAATTTGCATATCCAACACGGCTTTACCACCCGGATTTTTCAATATGGGACTGCTCTTCACCCGATAACCCCCAGAACCAGGCAGAAGCGGCAAGTGATAGGCGCAGTACAGACACTCATCGTAAAGCTTTGTCCTCGCCGCATGTTGTTCCTTCATAAATTTCGACACAGCCATGAGCCTCCACGACGAAGCGGTACAATAAGCCGTCACCCGCGCCAGCTTCTCGGCACGCCGATTCTTGGGTAACCGTTCGGCGTACGACTTCCTAGGTTGTCCATCAGGCCCACACGACTGACTCCGCTCTTGAGCCTCATCATCTCGTAACGGAGCTTGAGAGTTATCTTCATCGTAGTCCCAATCTGGCCTCGGCTTCTGCGAATCGGGGAGCAGCACTAGCTTTTCCGTAACTTTGGAAGATCTCAGCGGTAAATTTGTTTGGTTTACTACTTTTTGCTTCTTGACGGGTCTTGGGACACCGGATGGTCTGCGCGTCGTTGGCAATGGCAGGTTTGGGTCGTGAAGACGAGGTGGAGGGGTTCGTGATTGGCCTGATGGAATTTCACTGGACTGCTGAAGAATGTTGTCAATGGTAACATGACGTATTGTTGGTCGGCGAATAATCTGAGGACGGTTACGTTGATCTCTGGCGTCCGTTACCTAAGGAAAATTAGAAACTTCGCGGTTAGTAATCCCAGAAGAAAAAAAAGAGAGAGAGGACAAAGCCAAGGAGAGAGGAGATGCAAGGAATTAGGGTAGAGATGAGACGATTACAGTTCGCCGGAGTTAATCCGAGCAAAACAAAAATACAAAATACAAAAAAAATAAAAAATAAAAAAAAAGATAAAGATAAAAATAGGCAGCAAGATATTGGGAATGCAAGGGGGAGAATGGTTGAGGGAGAGGTACTAGAACAGTCGGTCGCCTCTTGGGCAACGGTGGCTGGAGCGACATCATGTGAAATCCTCCAAGCTAGAGGTTTTCTTCTTCTCGTCCGCCCGTTAAACTTTTGGGAAAGAAATTGGCCCAGAGATGACAGTAATATGTAGGTTTCGGATAGAGATGCCGTATGGTTCCCTGGAGATGCTCGGAGATTCTGTCCCATGTACGTCTGTATGTATGCACTACGTCCGTATGTATGTGCGAACGTGCGTATGTAGGAGGCTTGTTGGAGATGGAACCGAACAACTGTGGTCAGTTGGACGTTAAGAGAGAGCCAAAGAAGCCCAGACCCATTGGATGCAAAAAACGGCACTAGACTTCGGGGCGGTTGCAATTGGCCAGGTCGGTAGCAGCGATTCTATTCGATCGATGACGAGATTGTTGGAAGAGAGAATGCCCTCTCGCTCGCTGGACTAATGCTAATGCTAGTGCGAATTAGCCGTACAGACACAGGTACATCCAACAGCCTAGGTGCAGGTAATGATATCCTCTGTCCAGGCAGGGCGTCCGTAGAGCGTTCCTTGGAGTGAGGCGAGGCGTTCGCGATGATGGCGATGACGATGGTTGTTGACAATGCAATGACGATGGCGAGGTTCTGGCAGCGTTTGGTGGTTTTTTCTCTCTCTTTCTTGCTCTTTCCTGTTCTTCACATTGGCTGCGATCCCAGCCGGAAAATTCCATTCGAATTCGCCAGGAATCAAATCAAACCAAACCAATCTTATTGCATTGCCTATTCAATATTGATACAGAAGCTGCGATCCAATGCGCATACAATTCCATGCAGTCTCTCACGCCCTTCTCTCCAATTTTTCGGTGAGAGATGGCCCAATTTCTCTGAATGTTCCCGCCCAAGAACCTCAAAATCGTACGTAACAGTAAGGACCAGGCCGGCCAAGGGAGTTGGAACGAGCTCTCGAGCTGGTCCGTCGGGGCAGCCTTATCCGAGCCGGGCAGGAAGACAGGAACCATTGATTGTTCCCTGGTCTGTTTAGGGCTTGGAACTAGCACTTCATTGGCTGTCCAAAACTACCACATTTGCTCCACGAAACCGATGAGCCTGCTTGTGGAGGAGCGGGAAGGATCTAAAAAAAAAAAAATAGTGAGAAAAAATAGAAAAATTAAAAAATTTCCGATTCGAATCCACGGGGGGTGGTCGATGCATCTACAGATCTTATCTACCGGGAGGATATGGATAAAGACGTGTCTGTACACCCGTAGACGCGATTCCCCGCAAGTTATAATTAGGGCCTCGTAGTTACTAAGCAGAAGTTATACATAAATTACAGTACAAGAGACATCTGTAAGATTACCTACGACTACAGCTATTAGGACTACGGCTACGGTTTAGATTCTAGATCGGAGAAAGAGAGAGGACTGGTGTTTTGTTTCAAGCAGATTTGGATATCTGCCTTTTGGGAGACTTTTGTTTTGAATTTCTATGCCTATGTACTATAACCCCTTCCGATTTTCCAAGCTCCTTTCCATACCAGGATCCCGTCGTATTGCCACCGATAGCTGTCTCTCTCGAGAAGGAAGAAAGTTTTGGGATAGCAAAAAGAAAGGCGGGGATCAGTTGATTGACAGGGATGAAGGAAAAAGACTGTTGTCGATAAGGATTCCGGTGTAAAGTGCATTTGCCCTCCAAAAACAAACAAAAAAAAAAAAAATTAAGACATGAAGAAGAAAGGAAAAAGAGGAATTATTTAAACAGTGCCGGAGGCAGAGACGGCAATCTTCTTGCTGGTCTTTCCGCTGGCGGATCCGAGCTTCTCGACAGCATTGACGACATCTTGTCCCTCAACAACCTCGCCGAAGACGACGTGGGCACCGTCGAGCCAGCTGGTGATGACAGTGGTGATGAAGAACTGGGAGCCGTTGGTGTTCTTTCCGGCATTGGCCATGGAGAGGAGGTATGGCCTATCGTGCTTCAACTTGAAGTTCTCATCTGCGAACTTCTCGCCGTAGATTGATTTTCCACCGGTTCCGTTACCCTTGGTGAAATCACCTCCCTGGAGCATGAATCCTGGGATGACACGATGGAAGGGAGAGCCGGAGTATCCAAAGCCGTGCTCACCGGTGGCGAGTTCACGGAAGTTCTTGGTGGTCCTTGGGACGACATCGTCGTAGAGCTTGAAGACAATTCGTCCCAATTTCTGGTCGTCGGCCGTGACGTCGAAGTAAACGTTGCTCATGATGTAGAGATGAGGAGATGTGATGATCTAGACAAAGAGGAACAATTGGTGGATGTTTGGATTGTTTTTTATTGGAGGTGGGAGGGGTTGGTGAGATGTATCGGAGAAGAAGGGAGAAGGGATAAAATTTTGAAGCGGGGTCAATTTCAATGGCCGGCTGGCTGTGGCCGTAGTGAGGGGTAGCTCAGCTCAGCTCCCAGCGAGAAAAAACCGGGTCGCCGAGCCTCCCGCTGGCTGCTGGCTAGCTGGCTGGCTGGCTGCTGAGACCGAGACGCCAGCTGAAACCAGCGTAGACGTCATCCTGCCAAGTAAAGCATCAACGCACTAAATACCTCAATATAACCCCTTCATACTGCCACTATCTCGGCTTATATAAGTACTCTATCCGCTGTATGATATTGTATCGAGGGATTATAATCATATCGTATTGTATTGTGGTGGGCAGAACTGTATTGTACATTATCTTAGCCTGGCGTTGGATACCTGTGCAGCGTGAATTTCACGCGTGTGTGACGTGCAACGTTGGCAGCTGGTACCAGCCACGCTACGTTGTACGTTACTGTATACGTCTACGATTATACCGAACATCTCTGCCGGTGGCCTGCAATTGGTATTCGGGAGACGGTATCGTCCATATCCATACATAGTAATAGCCTCATAGACAAGTTTCGATTGAAGGCGAGACCTATGTTGTGTCCGTATATACGATCATCCCGACCCCGCTATATAGCGCTATGACCACCTAAGTCTAGCACTTAGTCAGCCCGAAAGGATGTCGATATACTCGCCGTCAATGATGCTATATATTACATATTCCGGGTATCGATATAATCTTTTCGAACCCAACAACTTCTCAACAATCCAACAAGATCAACTTCGACTCGAAGTTAACACAACTAGATAATATATGATGCTAATATGTGATATTCCTGTGCTTTACGACGGCTACGTACCCCTGTCAAATTGCTACTGTCTTTGACGACGACATCCACTTGCAAATCTAGGTCAACATGTCCGCCTCGAGATGAATGCAATTGTAGCTGAGAAGATAACCAGAAGGACTAGTACTCGTGATATCGATTAAGATATCATGGTACAGAAATACTTCCAGCACTTACCACACTAATCAACCCTCCCGCCCCGCCGTCCAATAAAACGAAGCCGGAATACTCCCGATATCCGCATCCCTTCCCTATTTTTGCCTTTTCCCACCCCTCCTTCACTACCATTTTACCGCTTTAGAAAATGCTTTATAAAAATTATCCTTTTCGGCCTTCGTGTCGAAACACACGCTCGAGTTCATCTGATAGCCGTGCAAGAGTATATATATGTACTATATAAAGCATGCGTAGACAGCTGGATTACATGTAACGGCGTGCCCGTCTACCATGATCATATGACCACTCCTCCAATCCCAGGCCGTGGAGCTATAGAACCGAATCGGCCTCCTGGCGGACGTGGCACGCCTGTCGATGCAATGCATGCATTTTCACATCTCGATATCTACACCACCGACAGCATCCTCGAGATCGGTGAATAATTTCTTTTTTTGAATATAAAATATATTTATAAGTTACGAAGCGCGGTAGAAGGTGGGTGCGAAAGACACTAGACTTTTGCGGCGTATCCGTCCAAGGAAACCCCTCGAAGAAAACCAAAAAACCTTCGCTGGGAACAGGGAAAAAAAACAAGAAATACAACAAAGCCGAAAAAAAACTAATCGACGGGAATAGTTTCAAAAAAACAAATTTTTTTACTGCGGTTGGTGAAGTCGAAAGGGTATCTGGCGGTTCATACCGCTTCGTACGAATAAAGAGATCCAGAGAGGGCCAAGGGAGATCGATTTCACTTCTACGATTCGCGTCTGCCTAGCTAGCGCAATCGAACCGCCCGCGGGCTGCTAATACCGCGACATCAACTCCAATCCGCATCAATCCAAAAATCTTCCCTACAAAGGAAACAAAAAACAGCATCGATAACACCCCAAACCGTATCCTAAGCATCAATACCACCTCTCTTTCCTTTCCGTCCTCTTGGGTAGCATTCTTCCCATTTTTAAAACCCCACTGCAACCCAAGCACCGTCTTTCGATTCCCGAAACAAAGGATTTAATTGAAACGATAGGTCCCGTGGTGCATAGAAAAAGTGCCAAAATTCCTCGCCTAACCAGACCAAAAAGCTTGTTTAAAAAGCCCCCCCAGGTATGCCTCGTCGTCCTGTCGGAATGCCTCTCCTCCCCGCCCATCTTTTTCTATCTGATATTCTATCCACCTTATCACCACTCACTCGCTGGAATTCAGCATGACATATGCATACCCGTCAACCCATCGCCACGAATTATAATTAATAATAAAAGAATTGATGGGAAAAACTCGTTATTCATTTAATTCCACAGGAGATTTGAGTAAAAAAGGTAAGCTAGTAAAACACAACATGAACCAATAAAAAAAACAAATACAAAAGAAAACCGCTATTCTATGTATGCTGATAGGTTAGATTACAAAGGGAATATAGAAAAAACAAGATAAGTAATAAAAAAAATAGTAATAATAAGGAAATAGACCCGTATACTTGCTATTCCAGGAAATTATCGAAATTGTGGGAAGAAAAAAGGGTACATATGTATAAGGAAGGGGAATAACCATAATCTCTCGCCGGTGACGGCATATGTGTCTAATGACGAATTAAGAAAACCTCTCCAGAGTTCTTTTCGTGATATATAAAGCTCGGGGGGAAAGCAAAAGACAGAAAAAACGACAGAAAAGCCAGCAACCGGGACACCGCCAGTAGTTGTAAAAGTATGCAAGAGGGGCCAAGAAAACGAGGGACAGTGCTCACAAATCCAGAACGCCGCATCGCAATGATAAGATCGATGTAGTGCTATGAATTTTCAAAAACGGCAAGGGGAAAAAGAAAGACTGTACGTGGTGTTATGTGTGTGGGGTAGTGTGTGTGTGTAGAATGCAGATAGGGAAAAAACAGATGATGTATATAGAGTACACAAGAAATGTGATGAAGCGGCATCTAAAAAAAAAACGGCCGCATCGACATTTTGTGAAGATGATCACAGGGACCAAGCAAAAGAGGAAGGGCTAAATACATGTGTGTGGTTGGTGTGGTATAAAAAAAACAACGCCATGGGGAAGGATATTAAGATGTTATACATGCAACATGGAAAGCTCACCCGAACAATGCCGAAAAGAAAAAGAAGAGGAAGTATTAAGAAAATTAAGAAAAATTATATCGGGAAAAGAAAAAAGGGAAACGGAAAGAAAGATGTTTGAAAGCGGAAGACATCATACGTGATCCTGAGTTGCAAGGATAGAAATGGTCTGGCCAGAAGGGTTGTGCGCGTATGCGGCCAAGTTCAAAAGTGGTAGCCTGGCGGGTGTGGCATGTGCAGTCGGAATACCCAAATAGTATGGACAGACCAGCATTCTTTGAGAGGACCCCCTTCCTTCCCAGCCATGTTTCTTTTTTGATCGGGGAATTTTTTATTTTTTTCCTCGAAACTCAGATTTTAGTAGTTATGCACGATTGTGCGGACTTACTGCATATTGCCCATCCCACCTTCGAGGTGTTCCTCGCCAGCTAGGACGGGAAGTTGGGGCCACTGGGAAAGAAGTTCTGGATGCTCTGCAACCGTGGCATAGGAGAAAGGAGGCAGCTGATCGTAGTTCTGAAAGTAGTCGACACCACCAAGATCTTCAACGCCTGGTTTGCCTTGGGGTTGGTCCTGCTGGCCAAGAGAGTATCTAACTGTGGACTGCATAGACATATCCGGGAAGTTTTGAGGGAAATTTGGCTCATCGTATGGGGTCTGCGGATAGCCTAGTGGTGGGGTAGACTGATGATACGATGGCGCGTAGCTATCAACCGGGGAGCTATTGGACCACTGGCCGATAGCTGGGGTGTAGCTGGGAAGTTGGCGGGTATCGAAGGAATGCCTGTTGTAGCCGTAGTCGTGTCTGAGGGTGTCATCAACCACAACCGGTCTCCAGTAGGTAACTCCGGCCTCTTCACGTTCTGCCTTGCTGAAGTCCCAGATAAACAAGGCAGCTCTCTGCTTGGCGTAATCATGAGCTCCAGATGCAAGTTTATTTTCCGAAATGGCGATTTCTAGGTCTGTCGATCTCCAGGTGAAGATTTCTTGAATCATGGTCAAGTTGCCGATAACATCTGCGGAGTTCTTTTCCCGTCTTCGCATCTCATGGTCTAGATCGTCACCGGCCTCCAGGGGTTCCATTAAATCATTGACAAGGTTGTTGAAATACATGGACCAGAAGTTTGGATTCAATGACATCTTGACCCTCTTAGCGCCGGTCTGAGGATCAGTGACGATCAAGGCGGGCTCTTCAACCTCTTGGATGGTCGAGAGTCTGCTTCCAGACACATAGAACCTGGTAATGACCGTGAAGCCGTGGTCATAATAGGTTTCGTTGCAGAAGCTCGCCTCGAAAGGCGCCCAGAAAACCATATTGTCGGGCCTCTGTGTCATAGTCCGCAGAGAGCTGGAGATGTGAACAACGGGGCATTTGAGTTGGCCCTCACTTGCAAGCTTGGCAATGTATGGGAATTTGTTCTCCCATCTTGGGATGCTGGACAAGACAGTGGGGTTGATCCCGTATTCGTGATTGTACAGCTTGGTGTAGTCGTGAAGATGCTGCCTAGAGTAGTTGGTCTTGTCCATAGAGTCCTGACCCAACCACATCTCAAGGCTGTATGGCTTGATAAGTGATTTGTTGCTGGATGTAAGACTGCTGGTTGGGGAGGATGTGTGATAACTGTCATAGATCTGGCTTGGTGGCCTGTATGCAGTTGGAGATGCCGAGCTGCTAGCAATAGTCGAGGTAGAATACCTCTTGTACTTTTGCTGCGAAGAGGGCAAGCTTGAATCAGAGAGGATAGCGAGCTGGCTCAAAGTCTTCTCGTCAAAAGTTCGGTCAATAGTGTCTTGGTCTTCGGCTACCACCAAGCGCATAACTGTCTTACTATTAGTGCTAGGTCCGTGCGGATTCACATACGAGGCTGTGAGAACTTACAGTTGGGATCATGCTTCAACAGGCCCTTCAACACTTGGATGTGACTGGAGACTTGCTTTCTCTTTCTCTCCTTACCGGTCTTCATGAAGATGTATTTTGAGATAAGCTCATTTCTGCCGCATGGCTTGCCGTCAACAGTAAGCTTTCTACGGCCCTGTGGAGGGAAAAGTTCGAGAGCTATGTCGACGTGTCAGTCTCACATTCTAAAATGCAACATCACCGGAAATTCCCGTTCCATGCGGAGAAAACAGAAACCAAAAGTGGATATATCCGTACCTTCGAAGAAAGCTTCTTCAACCTCGTCGTCCCAGACTGACTCGCCATCAGCACCGTTGCTTTCTCCTCTTCTTTGTCGTTGACGGTATTCTCTATAAGACTCCTGAGGATCTTGGAGTTCCTCGACTCCGTAGATGGACTTTGTTCGGCTCCTCATTGGGGATGATGTATATCGTTGACTACTAAGTGTAGGGCTCAAGTGATCGTTCGACAAGAGTGTCGGGTAGAGATGTCGAGTGCTTGGTGCAGTAGTTTGTAGAGGTCGCTTTTTGATTCCTGCGTAATGTCGATTGAATCGATTGATGCTATGATGATCCGGAGAAGGCTCAAGAACGCAAGGATAACCTTGACTTGGTATGTAGTGATGAGTATCGGTCTTCTGAATGGATTCCATCTAAAATATTTTTCAGTGGAGCGATTGGGATTACTGTATTATAAAACCCTTGATAATGGACCCAACCCCGCAAGATAGCCCGCTTGTTTCCAGTAGTGTATAGTGTTTCTTTCTTTCTTATTTTTTACTTTTCTTGTTTCGTGCTTGTTGTATGTTTTCTTTTCTTGAGTAACCAGTTCCCTGATCCCCGAGATTACTAAAAATTAGCTACTAAGAGTTAGATGGTTTTTATGGTCTAGTATAATGCAGATGTCTATCAGACTAAGTGCGGGTGGTTGAACGTGAACGTTTTCGATCAAAGGCGTCAAAGTTGGACTTTGGTGGATATTCCCAACGAAACAGCCAGAATTATGCAGCCCGTGTCTTGGATGTATCTCTTTTCGTCAAGTGTGATTGAAAATCCAAAAAAAGAGAGGGAAACAAGAAAAAAGTGGGTCTTCGAAATCGTTACTTCGTGAATTAAGGGAAATGTAACAAAGCGATTAAGGTAAGTGACAAGTGACAGGCGGGGTAAGTAAATGTCTGGGGACGGAATTCGGGAATCAAGGCAGGCGCATGCAAAGCTTTGACGGGGAAAAATGAGTGTCGGTTGGCACAAAAAAGTTCGGACGGTTTTTTTTTCTCTTTGCTCTTTCAATTATCGAAAACAAAAAAAGGTACTTCCTTGTTTCGATCGATCGATGAACTTGAACTTGAACTTGCGTCGCGAACAGATTGTACTCAAGGTCGGAAGTAGGCAAAAGTGAGCAAGAACGATGAGAATTGCTGTGGGAAAGACAGTAAAAGAGAGTGTGAAAACAAATTCTCTGCTCGATGCGGCTTGCTTTGAACTCAACGTAGATGGAATGGGATGGAACGAAGAAGGAATTGAGAACGACACGGAACGGACGTCTTCATATATGCCCGTTGTCCATACCCAGTCGACGTTGAAGATGTAGAAGCAGATGTCTCGAAAATAGATGTAAACTCACCGTTTTTCGACAATTCGCAGTTCAACTGTGTATTGTTTTGGTGCATTCCATCACAGCATTTCGTAGAACTGAGGAACTTTCTATTATCGATGGAGGAGAAGGAACAAAATATTTGAAGGCCAGGGTGGGCAACCACGAAAATAAGAACTAAGAATTCCTGCCCGAATTGACCGCAAGCATTCTGCACAATACTCTGCATGCTTTCGTGTCTGAGCTTATTTTTTTTTTTTTTTATTTTTTCGTGGGAAGGAGTATCTTTCTCTAATAGCTGATCATAATAGTGACATCGAAGCAAGGGGCATCATGCTACAGGAAAGAATTCAAACTAGGTGTACCAGGTTTTGGGGCTCCCCGTCATTGATTTTCACAATCCAAAGGTTATTGATTCCGAGACTTTTGTTCACCGGGACAATGTGACTAGAAAGTATGCATCCCTTCCTTATTATTCGCATTCCCATGCTAGTTTATCAACTTTGCTGCCCGAACTTCTGGCCTTTTCGTCGAGCCCAAAAGCCTGCAGTTGATATCATATTCTGGTTATGCGGAGTCCGCAGCCTTGCAGTGTTGTATTATTCGCCCAGCAACGCAAACATTGCATATTCAAGTCCAATAGCAGCCTAGCCTCGTCTAGACTTCAATGAGCTTTCGATCCAGCGAGTTGGGACTGCTATCGGATTAGAAGGAATTAAATTTGGTTTCAATGCGAGCTCATCCGATGCTCCCTTTGATTGGAGCGTTGTTTCATGCGGTTTGCTCGAAATTTGTATCTTCCAAACCCCGATCGATCCTACCGTCTCGAGGACAATTATTTCCCCAAAATGCAAGATGCATGTATGCAAGTCTTGAGAGGTTTCGAAGTGGCGCAACGAAGACGCACGTGCCACATAGATATATTAGTGGTATTGTGTCAAAACATCGGCAGGAGATTTATATATGTTCTTTGCTTTTGAAGTTGCTAAGCTGGGGCCTTCTCCGCATCCGTCGAGTTTAAAAGTTGCTAGCTGGGGTTTTTGTTTCCCTTTATTGGCTTGGCAGATTTGCAAAACACCGTTGGGCTTTTTCCAAGCCAGAATGGTGGCGAGTGCAACGGAGTTTGGGAAAGTGGCCTGGTGACATTCTCTGGAGGAGAAGTGTGGCATTTCGTACAGGTTTAGGCGGTGCGAAGGAGATTCACAATTTGTCGGTTGGCGTACGTTTTGCAGTAGTGCGGGATGTCCTTGCTTCGAAGCTCTCAATTAGTGGTGCCCAGGCTCTTGGTACCCAAAATCGGCATCGAGGCGAAAGCAGACCAAAAACTTCTCCCTCAAGACTGTGATCAGCTTTTCGGGAAGCTTCTGCTACTGGAAAGGAAGTACCCGTCGACTGCATGATAACCTGTTTTGGATCGCATGCAGAAAGCCACTCCGGTGGGTAGATGCAGTGTAAAAGCAGCGGCAGAGATAGAGCTTGAGATTCCCTCAAGCTAGCGGCCACTGCGCGAAAAAAAATCTCGGCCCATGGAAAGATTTACAAGCTATGATTCGTGAAAGATCCTAGCAAACTCAATGGAGTATCCTAGCCGATACAATCTTTCCAACGATGTTGCAGATGTACTACTTTGTATTATCCACCGACTAGATTCACAATCACAATTAGTCAGTCGGTAAGGCTAATTGAGGGAAAGGAAGGGTAAAAAAAAAAATTGTCTGGCTGACGGCATCGGACTGGTGACCGGATCCGCGGCAGACTCGATAAAAGTCACATTTCGAGTGGACTTGATTGAATCTTTCCAAACCACCAGAATTCAGGAATCATCAGATATGCAACCGGCCTAGGATATCGTCGGTGATCGAATTCCATACCAATCGCTGCTAGGATTAATCCATTTTGCTTTGTTTGAGCGCGACAAGACGAGTGCCTAGTCCAAGGAGTCGAGTCAAGACATCCAGCGGCTGCCCACCACGACCCGGCCAACCAGCCCCAGTGTTTATCAGGCCTGAACTCGAGAATCTGGTACTCTGGCCGGAGAATAAAGGGGGAGATCTGGTGAGGAAACAAACAGCAGCAACCATGTCGGAAGTTTCCATTGGGCAAGGTTAGTCTGGAATGTTGATGCATTGGCATTCAACATCGTCACCCGCACCCGCTGCAAGCAAGAAATAAAGTTGTTCGAGTGTGGTGGTGGTTTCAATTGAATCAATCGAAATCATCCCAACCTCACATCCAACACAGGGGAGAGCTAATGGCTAATCCGCAACACACATGTCTCAGCGATCTTCACCTCTATCAAGCCCTTGACAAAGATTGCGGCCCTTGCAGGTCTGTGGATAGATGCGCCATGACGCAAACCGTCTTGCATGTTGAAATATTTTATTTTCCTATCGGAGAAGCAGTGTTAAAGTCTCGCCATCTTTACGTTTAGGCTGCGGCGCGCTTTTTGCGAAAAAGGGTAATATTTTATTCATTTCCTGCGCTTAATAATTTCCGCATTTGTCTTCTGATGCACTAACATATGGTCATTTTACTTTTGTTTGAGAAGGCATTCTCGATGTTGGAACATGCAAATCTATGGCTTCGGTGAGATTGATTACCTAACGACCCGTAACTCCGGGTCGATTCGTCCCACACACACATACATCATACATTATACATACATACATACGTACATGCATGCATACAGTGCGGTGCAGTATACAGTATACGTACTGTACATATGTAGATTCGATTCGTTTGATGTTGGATGGATCGGACTAGTAGTGTTGACCCAAGAATGCTATGTCCTACATTCCACAGGTTGTCATTAATGGGTTCTTGCCCATGCTCATCTTTGCGTCGACGATAACTTCTTTTTCCTTAGACAATATCAGTGAGGTAGGGTTCTTCCCCCGGACACCCTTCTGCCCTGTGCCCGCATCGCTGTTGCATTCCATTACCGTACGTGTACAACATATATTGACATTTTAGTAGGCGGGTACTGTGCTGCTTTCCGCAGCATTCTTTACAGGTATGGGATAGAACAGGGGTGCGCACCAAGCGCGCCTCGAATTTTCTAGACTTCACACATCAGATTCTCGACTTGGCTGCGTGCTGACGGTATCTGTGGGGGGAAACTCACAGCGTTTGGGGTCATTTTTGGTATCCTTATCCGCTTCCTAACGCCTGTTGGGGGATGGAAGATGGGTTCGTCTTATCCTCAGATGGTCCATTATTGGACTAGCAGCTTTATGCAGTCCTATATTGACTATTGTTCACGCAGGCATCATTGCCACCAATATGTGGTCCAATAACGCCGACTTGGTGATCGGTATAACCAGCACTATGTCACAGACCAAACCTTTTGGCAACGTTGGAGATTATGAGAAAGGAGTATCGTATTCGGTCATCATGGCTGTCTTTGCATTTCTGACATTGTAAGCCTAGGGGGTTCTTGGAATGCTGCGTATTTTGCGCTCAGGAAAATACACTGCTCCATCCCACCCACCCACTTCTTCCACCCCCCCATCGCGGAAAGGAATTCCTTGCTGATTTGTGCCATCGTTGTACACGTAATAGATATAGTATGGGTGGCATCCAAATGATGCGACGTGATTTTGACAGTAAACCTCAAGAAGACACGGAAGCGGGTAGGAAGGAGAAGAAGGAGAACCCGGTCGATGAACCCGTAGAACGGGGTCAGGATCCTCAAGGCCAACTCCCAGAATATGAGGAGAAGGAGAAGGATCCATCTCGTACGACTGGAACGGTTGCTCTGGCAAATTCGACGAGTCTAGACGTGAATGTGCCGCCCCAGGTCGAGGTTGCGGGTCGTACGAAGGAGAAGGTCATGAGCATCATAAAGATTTTCTTCACGATCCCGACAATAACCTTGATATCAGCTCTCGTGATTGCGGTAGTACCCCAGCTACGAGCCTTGTTCGTCCCGACGACCAGGGTCAAGATGCCGACTGCCCCGGATGGCCGGCCGCCTCTTGACTTCATCATACAATTTGCAAGCTATGGTGGTCAATTATCGCCCGTTATGGGTCTTGCAATGCTTGGAGCAGCCCTTTCGAGGATCCGTGTGCGGCACTTACCGGAAGGATTTTGGATGTCTATCGCTGCCACTTGTTTCCTGAAGTTGATCGTCGGGCCGATTTTAGGAATCCTTTGGATCCAAGGACTAAAGCATACACCACTGATCAACGATGACCAGATGATGATGCAGCTCGTTATCGCAATCACAGCAGGAAGTGAGGAGGCAAAAAGAACACGACCCACTATTTCTCGTGCTGCAGGATACTGATCCCTTTGTTATCTGTTTAGTGCCGTCGGCGACTAGCCAAGTTTATATCACAACGCTCTATGCACCCGACGATGCTCCAGAAATGTCTCAACTCGCGGCGTAAGTGGGCTTAGACGAAAATTTTATGCAAAGGAGGGGTGCTGACATCTGTATTCGTGGCTAGAATGTTGCTGGCGCAGTACGCCCTGAGTAAGTGTGCTTGCTTATTTGACATTTCTTTTTGGTCAACCCTCGGAACTAATAACCTTATTTAGTCGTTTTGACTCTCCCGATTTTAACAAGCTATACCCTCATAAAGGTTATTGCATAGATAGCTTGATATAGCTAAGGATACACCTATTTCGCGGAGGCAGGCGCGCGAAACTATACACCTTCGGATTTACACCGGCGCATTGTTAGAGTGAGGTTCTGACTCTTTATGGCAATATTAATGGCTTGTATACTCTAAATTGGCTGCATTTTCTTGGACGGTCCTGTTATTTCTTTGCGCTAGATGGTCTTTGTATGTTTGGGTTTTTTATAGTTAGTTTGATAGACACTTTCACGCACCTCGCGGTATAATGTTATGGATTATTGAAATGTTGAATATTGGCAGCAGTCCTCGAAGATACATTAGAAGGCCTAAATATTTTCAAACTTCGAATTCATAATATACTTAGGTGTATATAAGAACATAAAAAGCTAGCAGGAAAGCTATCAATACATTGTCAAGCAACTGCAAGTCTTGCGGTCAAGAATATTTAAATATTCTTTAGTCTGTCGAACTAGTCCCGATGTGAATGCGTCGCTCACAAATGAAACCGATGAAAGAACTAGTAAATATTGGAAGAATCTTAAGATCTGGTAGTAGATATAGTAGACGAATATGTGTGGAATAACATGGTAAACTAGCTGAAGCTTGGTATCGTTAAGGGAGGCTCTAGGTTGATGAATTAATCAATATCGATATATCGTCATTCTCGCCTTGTTAGAGATTATCTATGGGTTTTATACGGATACACAAGATCTCGCACCACCCTATAAATCTATATGTAACGAGGCTGGCGAGCTTCTAAATTTATAAACGTAGTGGTAATTTTGTAGAGGGAAAAACACCTAATGAATGCTACATTTATACGAGGGTTTAAAGTTGCTTCACGCTTTATTCAAAATCTAGACTCAATTTCTTACTCTCTCCCTTGAGTGAACAAAAAGGCAACCAATGCAAAAATGTTGCCGCACGCTTTAAACATACATGGCCTATCGCTATACTCCAATAAACGGTAACTCCAATCCGGTTTAAAAGGTAAACCGGAACACATCGTACTGGACAACCTTCCCCCGACTCTGCGCATTAAACATCTTTCTAGCCTTTTGACTCCTGAAAGCCCATTGAATGGCCATTCTCTCCCCCCCATTGATTTGTATCCCCAATAAATCCGACGTAGTGATGTTCTTCCAGCCCGACCTCGGTAGTGGCTGACGATGGGACTTTGGATATTTCAAAATATGCCCGATTGTCATATCCGTCTCGGTAATATGTCGCAGGTGTTCTGGAAGACCATACGAAGCGACAGAGTGTCTCGACAGGAAAGTAAATTGCTGGAAATCCTGGACAATCTTCCCGTCTTCGAAGCCTTGTAGATATGTTGGTCTGAGCTGAGATAAGAATTCTGCGGTAACCTCGACTTCGGTGATAATTGTTCTGCAGAGCGGGGATTTGTGCTTTTTCCAGCAGGCGTATTTGTCCGCAACTTCCTTTTGTGTCGTCCAGTAGGTTAATGAATTGGAGCCAAAATCTCCGGAAGCGATTGCGAAGGCGTCGTTGTCGATTTTGCCTGTGGTTTCGTTGTAGAAGGCCATCGCTCTTTCCAAACCGCTAGCTCTGTAGAACTTTGTTGTCCAAGGTTTTTTGGTAGCCGGTGAATCGCTTTGAGCAGCGTCTTGGGTATCTTGTTTATCATCCTGATTTTTGGGGATCGTGGAGTATGTCAAAAGACCACCCGTGAAGTTGAGGGACTTTAGATGATTGGCCCTCTCCGCCAATTCACTCTTCAAAGCCACCAAAGCATGGTAATTCTCCACAACCGCTTCTTTGACCCAAAAGAGGCAGCTGGCGGTGTATCTGATATCCTCATACTGCGGCATAAGGATCGCAGCTTTGAGTTTGTCGGATATCCCCAGCTGATTTAACGACCTCTCCCAGTCATCGTCTGGACCGAATGAATCCTGGAACGAGTCAGTGGGCTCGTCGATGCAGTCGAGCACCAACTCCAGGAAACTTATCTGTGTGCCCTCCAAGAGTGCCCACCAAAAGCCCATAATGAGCTCCGCTTGCTGCGGGCAAAACCCAATCATTTCCAGGGTTTCTACGCTTTCGAGGTAAAGTGGTATCTCTATAGTCTTCTTGCTTTCGAAGAGGCTAGCGGCGTTGAATTTACCCATACCATTGGCGAGATGGGTCGGTGTGAACATTTGAGCTCCCGTGGGAGGACTGGCCGACGAGCTTATAAATGGGGAAAGAATAAAAGTGGATATTTCCCGTTTATTCCCGAAAGCTGGTTTGAAAAGACAGAACATTTCAAAATATGCTGTAGTTTGGTAGTCTAAGAACTCGGTGAGGTGCTGACTGCGGTTGTCTCCGAAAGTAGCCATAATTCTGAATGTCGAAGAAGAGTGATGGTAGGTTGTGGTTTTTGGTTTCAAAAATTTGGAATTCAGATTCCTTTTCTCTATTTCTGCAATATGATTGCGCGAAGTGGCTATTGTTCTTACGAATGAGACTGTAAATGTATATTGAAGATGCTTCAATGACTGAAAGAGTGGAAGCAATGGATCGATATGTATCAGAACCAAAACGATATACGGAACAATAGTAAAAGCTTGGAGTAAAGAACGAATGAAAAGAAGACTAGCAAAAACCACTGGGACCCCCCCAATTTATAGAAATTTCTATACTGCAGCTGCGGGCATGCACAGCGAGCAAGTTGGGTGACTCTATATACGACCGCATGATCGCCTACTAGATCTCGGTCTATCTTTCTACATCTATCGAGATAAACTCGGGGAGGCATATGTCTATCGGTGATCCGAGGCGATTAGCATGCCGCCAGTGTCCATATCGAAATTCAGGGCCCTAGGGCTAGCTCTAATGCTGAATGAGTCAACCCTGTACCGATGTGCGTCTACGAATTTGACGATCTTAAGTTTGTGCGTGGCATCCGCGTGGCTATTTCGATATCAGCAAGGGAATTTATCTGCGGAATAGATAAATATGCTCTGCTCCTATCTAGATCTGCGTTTATCCCGCGTACCTGGATATATATTCTCTAGCCTTGGATCCACATATTCCCAGTCGCTCAGCACCCGTCTTGTGTCTAGGCTAATTCCCAGTTAAAAGCTAGCCTCAAATCTAGCTAAAAGCGTGATACGATATGGAAAACTACCTAGAGGCAGTTGTCGGTAATTAGGTATCCAGCACCCACAACACTAAATCCGATCATCAACTTGTTGTAAATTAAAGCCCTCCGATTGGCTACCAACGCCACACAACTTGTGCCACAAAGCCGAGCTACGCCACAGGACGCCTTCTACCTCACCGCCAGACCAAATTCCAACCTCAACTCCAAAGCAAATCACCACCATAATACCAACCATGTCCGCCTTCGAAAGCCTCTTCAAAGTAAGCCTCTACTCAAAAATCCCTCCAAATCGCACTTGTGAAATCTAACGAACTCTCAAAAACTTCCTAGAAACCCGCAATCCCCCCATCGAACACCAAAAAGCGCAAGCTAGACCCACCGATTGAAAGTCCCAGTACGTCCTCCAAAGCGCGCATCACCCGACTTCTTAGCTTAATTACCTTCTCAAGCCGCCATTCTAATACGAATTATTAGATGATAGATATAAATCCAACAAGGTCGAATTAAACGGCAAGGGAAAAGCCCGTAATGCGGCTGTCGAAGACGCGCCAGACGATGACGTCGATATGGAAGGTACCCAAGACTTCACCGCCGAAGCAGACGAAGATCTAGAAGACGAAGAAGGTGGTCGGTTCTTCGGCGGCGGGATTACACAGCGGGAGAAGGAAATTTTGGATTTCATGGACGATGAGGATGATCAAGGGGTCTGCTACCCACCCTCTACTCTCAAAAAAGTTATCTATACCCATGGGCGACTAACAATGGTTGTATAACTATCCAGCCCGAAAAAATCGACCTCCCCTACCTCCGAAAACTCGCCCTAAACTTCGAAAAGAAAATCACCAAAAACGCCGAAATGCGCGCAAAATTCGAAGACGACCCCTCGAAATTCATGGAATCGGAGGCGGAACTCGACGTTGAAATCAAGAACCTCGCAATCCTAGCCGAACACCCGGAACTCTACGAGGAATTCGCAAATATGGGATGTCTGGCATCGTTGGTCGGGCTGTTGAGTCACGAAAATACAGACATTGCTATCGCGGTTGTACAGATCATTGGCGAACTCACGGACGACGAGGTGGAAGCCGATCCCGAGCAGTGGAATGTCCTAGTTAATACTATGATCGATGCGCAGCTATTGGATATGCTTACCCAAAACCTGGAGCGGTTGAGGGAGGACAGCGACGAAGATCGGAGCGGCATATACCATACTCTCTCGGTATTCGAGAACTTGGCTTCGCAGCAGGCTGTTTCGGAACGGGTTGTTAAGGAGACAAAAGTTCTAGGATGGCTTTTGGAAAGGATAAAAGTCAAGGAGTCGCCAGTTAGCCAAAATAAACAATATGCGGCGGAGATAATATCGATATTAGTGCAATCTTCGGCACAGAATCGGAAGCGATTAATCGAGATTGATGGTGTGGACGTGTTACTACAATTGTTGAGCCCGTATAGAAAACGCGATCCGGCGAAAGGTGGGGAGGAAGAGGAGTTATTTGAGAACATGTTCGACGCACTGATATGCTTGGTCGACGAAAAAGAAGGAAAGGAGAAGCTTGTGGAGGCTGAAGGTGTGGAGTTATGCTTGATTATGCTGAGAGAAGGGAAGATGAGTAAAGGTAGAGCGCTGCGATTGATTGACCATGCTTGCAGTGGCCTATATGGAGGGGTGGTATGCGAGCAATTGGTAGAGGCACAGGGTTTAAAGACAATCTTCGGGTCGTTTATGAAGAAGGTAAAGCATTTCCCGCTTATACATATAAAAGGTTGGATTATACTAATAATTCGATTAACAGCAAGATGCTCAAGTTACAGAACATGTATTGGGAGTCTTTGCCTCATTACTTCGAAATCTCCCCGCCGACTCTGCTCCCCGGATAAGAACGCTCGCCAAATTCGTAGAGAAAGACTACGAAAAGCTAGTCAAAATCATGTCGCTACGAGATGATTACTCGAAACGGGTTTCAGCAGTAGACAAAGAAGTTGCCGCGGAGAGGCGACAGGCTAGCGAAGAAGAAATCGAAGAAAGGGAAGACGAGTGGGATTTGAGGCGGCTGGATGCCGGTTTATTCTGCTTTCAGGTAAGTTATCAAGAGCTACAGCCGAACATGTTGAATATTCGATTTGCTCATTATTATCGCAACATAGATTCTCGATCAGATTATAAGTTGGTTAGTCGCCGAAGACGATGGTGCGCGGAAGCGCATCACCGAGCTGCTGGGGAAGTCTAAGAAGTCATTAGAGGATGTTAAAGCTACCCTCCTCGAGCAGTTGGATGGGCTGGATGAATCAACTGAAGAAGGAGAGGGGACTAAGGAAATGTTGACAGCCCTAGCATCTTGTCTATAAGATTTCGATTAGTTTTGAGCTACTTGGTAGATATCAAATCAGACAACCTCACCATCTAAGCCAATAAAACGCGGACAGGGAGTGAAAACCCTCCTCGAAATTAACATTAAGACACCTAAAATAATTCCATAACTTCAGCTCTATCGTACAATTTCGTGCAAATCATATTGTCTATTACCTGAATGTCAACGAACATAACGCGTAATAGGCTGCTCCGCCGTTATCATAAAAAGAATGAAAACGTCGGCAAATTGTCGCATATCCTAGGCTGTGGAAGAACCAAACTATGCCCTATTTTCTTCCTTCAAAGACCGGCGACGGACTCCTGCTGGTTTCCCTCTCATCCTTGCCTCTGATTCTCAACCACTTCTTTGTGCTCAACTCCAACTCTCTATCCATCTCCTTTGTGGGTTCCTTTCTGTGTATGAAATTACAGAACCCGCCTCTCTGACACCCTTCACCGGAATTCAACCGACAGCATGCTTCTCTAAAGTCTGTAACGGGCGAAAGTTCGCAGTATATCGGTCGAGCGGCGTACCATCGTTGGTTTAACTCGTCGCAAGCCTTCTGTGCGTCTTCTTCGTATTTGAAACGGGCGTAGACATTACCAATGAGGTCTTATGATCCCAAAAAATCACCAATTAGTCAATACTCACAGCACCCAGCGGGGCAAAAGAACAAGACGTAAAAGAGGATAACTCACGATCATTGTTATTGTCACAAACAACCAACTCCTCAATCTCTCCATACTTGCACATCTCGCACCAAATATCCTCATAAAACCCGTCGAAGTGTGTCTGCAGCTGGTTTGGGTTCATCTTGTTCTTCGGGTCGAACGCAGGGTTTTGGTACATATTCGGGAGGAGGATAGTTTGCGAATACGACGGTTTGACGTGTTTACGGGAACAACGGTCGCCGTGGCGGCATGCGCCGATTTTGTAGTAGAACGAACCTGCAAAAAATTAGATGTTAGTTTTCTGATCTTGAAGTTTCTGTTGGACGTGTTTTTTCCTCTCTAGGACTTACAGTTGACCTTGTCCTGCTCGGTACCGAAGATGGAGGCGAGATAATTTGCCATTGTGGAGGGTTATAGTGAATGCTGCGACTTTGATTTCGGATGTTTTATCAACTGTGGTTTTGATGTTGAAGGTCTTTTGTCGCGAATTGATATTGTGACGTTGATGAAAGGTTGGTTGATGGCAAAGGGCCATAAAGCTGGCGAACGAGTTTCTTTAAGATGCGTGGCTGACAAAGCCACACGTAACCGAGAGGTGTGGCTGAGTTCCAGAAGATTCCAACAACATCAACACAACTTTATCCACAAGTTACACACTCGAGCTAGGACGCTAGTTATAATTTAATTATCGATATCGGAAACAGATTGGTTTCGAGGTTGTGTATTTACAGTAGCCTCCATGTCCATATATAGTCTTCTGGTGATTTTATTGGAGACCCCCGTCGATTCGGATTGGATGCTACCTTATGGATAGCCATGGACCGTTATGCACAATACTCAATGTATATCCACCCACGGAGCATTCCAAGTGTCGACCCGGGGATATATAGCCCCAAGTAGCCGGTTGATTTTTGCCATCCTCTCGCTCCAAATCCTGATCTACTGAACCTTCAAAGGAAGTGGAAATTCGAAGTATCCCCCGCGTGCTCTAGATTCATACAATATGCAATATTGCGCACGTGGTGTGGTGTACACGAGCGACAAAGCCTCAATATTACCTCAAGACACCCACCATCATGTATCGCATATGTCTACATAGCCTCAAGGCCACATAAACAGCAATACAATACCCTCTCCACCGGGAATCTCAAGCCTCTCCTTCACCCCCACAGCAATCAAAAATGTGCCAAACCCAAACCCTCCACCCCCTTGCGGCCACACAACCCTCACCCGCCTCCCAACCTGCACCCTAAAACGCTGCAAAACCACACATCCCACACCACCCCTCCAAGAACTCTGCCCCTCATGCGAATACCTTGAAAACGAAGCTTACGCCGCTATCGCCGTCCGCGCGGTGAAGTATTGGAAGGATAATCAAGAGGATTTGGAGGGGTATAGACGGTTTGAAGGGCGTTGATGTTGAAGCCTGTTTGGAGGTTTGAAGGGCAGGAGTATGCTGGTTGATTCTTGATGTTTGGTACTGGAAATTTCGAAATTGGGAGCTTCCTGGCGACGGGGGTTATGGCTTATAATATGCTATTAAATAAATCTTGTTGTTTGTTATGTATCATTTTTCTGTTGTTTGGTATGATGATAACGGACGTTCATAGGGCTAAATGAGGTATCCATGGCGGACGGACGAGTCAACTTACTATAAAACACAGCGGTCTATCTCTTACTTTTCTCATAGGGTATAAACTCAAAAACGAATGAATCCGTGTAGATATTTTAGGTAGATTGTGCTAGTTGCATTGAGCTGTATCATTGGTTCGGGTAGCCTTAAGCTTAATGGCTTGTGCGGGAAGAGTGTATCAGTTAGGTCATCATGCGAGCATAGCATAAGCCAACGCTGTACCAAATATCATGGCAATCTAGCAGCATAGCCGAGTCCATCTAACCTCAAGGCCAAACTCCAGCATGACCTGATCCAATTAAATTTTCTTATCCGCAACTAAATCACCACAGAATTCACACCTAAAACACTACGCAAATCCCCAACAGGGGAAGTAGGAGAAAAGAAGTCTTCCTCAAGAAATGTTCATTTGATAATCCTTCCTCCATGCTATTCACAAAAAGAGAAAAAGGTATCTAATAGCTGCTGCGCGCGCATATATAATTCGTTATCTTCATTTGTTCATCCCCAGCGAAGAAAACGTCGTTTGGTGGAGGTGATTTTCGAGAGGGAGAGGTTGGAGAAGTTTCGTTAATCAGGAGGGTTGAAGGTGGTGATGGAGGGGGTTTTGTATATGAACACCGAATCGAAAAAAAAATGTGTGTCGTAGTGGTGGTATTACAACTGCGGCGGGATAAAAAAAGAGAAACAAAAAGGATTTTTGAACACCCCGAGGAGGAAAAAAAATCGTAAAAAAAAAGGGAGGAAATAGTAGTTGTAGTAATGTAATAATGGAATTGCATTCAAAAACCGGCCAGGAACGGGAAAGGGACAGGAAAATCGGGCTAAAGGAAACTACGCATCGACCTGTAAAGAATAACCAATATTAGCATTTCCCACCCAAAATTTATAGCACCTTCGCTTTGTCCTTGGAAGAATTGGAGAACATACAACAGTAGTCTGCAGTCCCTTAGGGTTCTTGACGTTGACGGCCTCAACGAAGCTGTACAGCTTCTCCTTGGCACCCTCCTCGTCGTTACGTTTTCTCGAGATTCTGACACGGAGACGGTATGGGACACCCTTGATACCCTGCTTCCAGACTTCCTTGTTCAACTGGGGGTCCAGACGAACGTCGATTGTGCCCTATTTTTTGTCCTATTAGCGGGAATTGTTCAAGCCGGTGGTTGTCTTTGGTGTGTATGTACCATCTGCTTGTGTGCGAAAGCCTTAATCTCCTTAATGGCGGTTGGTGCTCTCTTCTTGAAGGAGACGCCGTGTACCTATTGGTTTCGAAATAAGGTATTAGCAGCTGCCTGGCATCAGATCCCAGATGTCATGATGGTCTCCTGTTTCCTCCTCTTCTCCTCCTTCAGCTTCTCCATGTTGTCGTCCTAGTTCGTTTTTCGAGCTATTGAAATGTCGTCCAAGTCGGTGTAGCTATTGATTTCCGCTGTATTTCCACCTGTATATCGTCGAAACTTCGCTTTCCACCTATATCCCATCACTGTCGCCTCCAGATCCATATCCAGCCACTCCGTCCGGCCATTCAATATCCAGTCCATATCCCAATCCATGTCTCCGCCAGAAACCATCATGACATCCCCTCAAAGCTCGATAATGTAGAAGGGACAATATCCATACCCTCTTGTGCATGTGGATGGTGTATTCCCGGGTGACAACGTCAGCGATAGCCGACCTGCCTGGCTTCGACTTTGGTGGTGCCATTGTAAAATATAGTTGAGAAAGGAGGAGGAGGGTAAAAAGATCTGAATGATTCCCAAGTTAGTCGGAAGAGGCAGAGGATTCGGGTTTTTTGGGCTACGTACAAAATGTGTCGACGGAGTTGATGGGGAAAAAGACGATTTGGCGATAATAGCTAGCTGTCGGACGAGGGATAGGCGGGCGGTCGTTTTCGTGGTGTGTTGAAGGTTTCTTGGCGTCTTTTGGGTTGGATTTGGGATCTGGACCAGGGTTTGCATGGTGGGGATTAGGGCAAGGTGCCGGAATAGGCAGTTTTGATTAGGGTTTTGGGCAAACGCGTCTACGAGACGACAACGGCAACACATTCATTGCAACCTATATTATTATCAATACAAATCTACTAGTAACGCCGTCTAATGCTAATGAGTAATGCGCCTGCTTAAAGCTCCTTTTCTTTCATATACTTCCAGTTCATGTTATTAAACCCCAGCCGGCTGCTGGTCTCCAGCCAGCGACCCTCGCGGACCGCCTTCATGGCTTCCTTGACCCTCTCTCTATCTAGATCCCCAATGTTGCCAAGTAGCGAATCCTGAGAACAATCCTTTTCCTCAAAGGTATCGGCGACCATTTCTAATGGCGCCTCAGAAATCTTCTTGCCGACGGTGGTATCATCGTAACCGGCTTTCCTTGTAATTTGCTTCTTAATCGGCGAAGGGCAATTAGGCTCATCGCCGTTCAAACGTTTGGAAGGAACGGTGGACCTCCTGTGGGCATCCTGTGAGACTGCGAGGATGATATCCGACCCCGCATCTCTTCGTCCTCGTTTGGGAGTCGCCGGTACCCTTTGTAGATTCTCTGCTTCTTGGATTTCAGATGTTTCGGGCGTTCGGTGGACCTGGATGGTGGGTTGAGGGCTGATATTTAAGATTGATCTCGATAATAATTTCCCATCCTCGATTGCCTTTTCGACTTTTGCGACGATGTTGGGATCTGTAGGGTCATACTCGTCGGCTTGGGTGTCCCCGGGGAGACAAATAGCATGCGAATCCTGTTCATCGAGTTTTATTCGACGAACGGCTGCATCTACTTGTTTTTTGATCTCTGAATCATCTGGCTGCGTAGGGCCTCGGATGTGAGCAAGGTCTTGTTCTTGCGAAGAGTGGGATACTTGTTGAGAACGGGCTTGTTGTGATTCCTCCGCCATACCAGCGGCACGCTGTTCTTGGAGTTCGAGGTACTCTAGATCCTGCCTGGTTTCGGCGACGAAGTCTATGTCCAAGGCACGTTCCTTATCGAAGGCGAACTCCTTGCCTGTGCAGTATTTTCCGAATAGTTTTCGGATGGAATCCTTTTGGTACCATGAGCCGTCGGCAGCGACGCAGGGGTAAACATCCTTCGGGGCGAGTGCTTTCACGAAGTCTTGGAGTTCAGAGAACGAAGAGTGGCGGGAGGCCGGGTAGCCCTAAGTGTAATTCTTAGTACGAATCCATAAGTTTATATAAGACGGCCACGAGGTTCAGGGGACTTACAAACCACGTTGGTAGTGTTGTTGGTTCGTTTCCACGTGGTTGGTTCGCGGGTTTTAGATGTTCTCCCCGTCGTGATATAATAAGGGCCTCGAGGTTTCGCTTGATGATCTCGATGAACCCCTCGAGTTTTGTGTCGGACTCCGGGGCAGCTGCATCGAGTGGTAGGATGAAACCTGGTTTGAGGTCGATTTGTTTGATCAAATCAGACAGTTTTGGATCCTTCACGATGGCTGCTAGTTCTAGGAGGAGTTCTCCAGACATCTCATCGACGGCGTTCGCTTTGTAACCCATTAGCTTGGGTATCATTGTATTTCTCGATGGGATGTGAAGGCTTACCATCTACATTTCCGCCACCCTCGCCAGGCTCCCTGAGAACATACTCCGTCCCATTCGAATCCCTATATTTCGCCACTAATGGCGAGATCTCCACCAACCTCCCCTCTTCCCTCGCTTTATCCCTCCCTTCACACTCTAACCATCGCTCGCAAGAATGAAACCGCACGTTCTTATCGTCCGTGAGAACGGTGTCGCTGAGCGAAGTCGTACGCCCAAGGAGGAAAGCACCATGTTCCCAAATACTTTTTGAGTCCTTCGATCCGAGGGTATTGAATAATCCGAGACGATAGTCGTCGAGATGGATTTGAGTGTTGAAATATGACGCTAGGGCGACCCATGCATCTTCATACCCTAGAGTCCAAGTATTCAAATGGAAGACCGTCTCCGGGGGGTATTTTGAGATCTGTGTTAGGAGGTCGGTGATACCATCGGCTTTGGAGCTAAACGTTAGGTGGGAGGCCTCGAGGTTTGCGTGGGTGGTGTCGAGGTAGAGACAGTCGAGGGTTTTGATGCCTCGGAAGTATGGTAGGAGAATGGGGTTACGTTTGAGCTTTTCGAGCCACCAGGGCTCGGCTCTTATGTCGCCTGTGTAGAGAATTGCTTTCCCATTTCCTTCGACGAGGAACATGGTCGAGCCGGGGCAGTGGTTGGCCTGTGGTTATGTTATCGGGCTGGATCCTTAGATATCATAGTTTTCCGAGGCACGTACATCGAATAAGGTCACTCGTATGGTATAACCCGGGTAGAGCTCAATATCCGTAGGCGTCTCCAAAGGAAGTTCCCTCTGCCAAATCCACCCGGTTAGCCTCACGTCCCACTCGCAAATATCAAAAGTTCCGCATCGAGTTTTCTTACAATTATGCGATCCCGATTCGCATAATGTAAATACGAGTACTCATGACTTTCCACAAGCTTCTTCGCATAATTGAAGCGATGGAGGCGTCTCTCTAGCTTCAAGAGCAACTGTTTGGTCGCAGCGGAGCAGTAGATGAAAGGCGCTCGGTAGCTCTTCCCTGCTAAGCCGGTAAGGTGGTCCCTGCCATCGACCGTTAACGCCGCTTCCCTATATCACGGGGATATGAAAGACTTACGAGTGGATGTGAGAGAGAAAGTTGGCTAGAGATGGTTCTGCTCCGTCAACTTTTCGGAAATAGTCGACTGGTAGTAATACAAACATCAGCTATATATCCTTTTATATGCCTAAGTTGGCTAGATACCTAGTCTTGGGCTGCTAGATACCTATCTATAGGTACTTATATAGGGGGGTCTTACATTGAATGCCTGAAAATTCTGAGCTCCAAGTCAGCTCCCGAGTCGATGCATCTGGATAACTAAGTAGGGAGTAGGCATTAATATGCTACTGCACGTACCCTTCACAATGCCATTGAAGGTCGACTTCATCATCATACAAATCAGCAATAGGTCTACTTATGGCATGTCACCTAGAACCGGACAAACACCGAGGATTGGAGACGCATGTCTTACCATCTTGGATCCAAGACTACTTGGAGATACCTCTCAGCACTCAAAACAAACCCGTTTCTCTCGAGCAACTTCGGTAACTTGATATCGGTAAAAAATATCTTCAATCTTCTAGAAAAGGCCCGACTTCGAATAAGGGCGATCTAGAAAAGAAAGGGTAAAAAAAGGGGGGTGATGAGAACCGGCGGCTGGGGGCAGAAGTAGAGTACTATACTAATCTGCTCTGGCCAGAGCTCATGTGCAGAGTCAATGTATAATAACATGATCCCTCAAGACGTCCGCCTACGATAGCGCAGCTTCGGGTGTATTTGCTACTCCGACTGACACTTCGTTATACATCACAAAACACCATGTCGACACAATAATGTTACGGCCTCGAGACTATCGATATCATCATCATATCGATCCGAGATATATTATAAGAGAACGATGTGTGGTGTTGAATTTTGTGAGTTGTTGGTTGACGGACGACGCGTTTAAACCGGCAAGGGTGAGCTTGACTAAGGCAGCTTGAGACCCTCGTCATCCCAGCCCAGCATCCCAACTTCACGTTCGGAACCCACCTCCACACCTTCCTCCAAAACATCTCTTATCGTCCCCCATACCAAAAAGAACCGTATAGCACACATACACACATATCGCCATGGATAATCTACTAACAGTTAAAGCCGGGCGCTGTATCCGCGACGTACGTGCTTCCTGCAAATACAAATGATCCCAACCCCACGAAATCAGCTAATCGATACTGCCATAAACAGCCCGAGAACCCAACCCGCTATGTTCCATCCAACGTCCCCGGCGAGATTCGCCTCGAACTCTCAATAGATGAGGGTAACCTTCCACTGGCCCTCTATCCATCCTTATCAAGATCTAACAACGATTAGAGCTCCTCCATTTCAAATGGATCCCCCGCCGTGGCCACACCGTCGAAGGTGAAGAATTCGACCTGATCGTATTCCCCGGCGACGCCAGTTTCGTTCCCTACAATGCCGGCCCCGACGACGGCCGAATATGCGTGCTGAAGTTCCAGAGCAGCGATCAGAGACATCTGTTCTGGTGGCAGACGAAGAACGACGACAGCATTAGTGCTTCTGAACACACACGGAAGGACCGATTGGTAGCTAGGAAGATCGATCAGTGGGTTTTTTGTTTGTCTATATACTATCTCGTTGGGTGTGTGCTGACTGGGTTCGGTGGAATAGGTTAATCCAGTCCGGTGGCGATTTAAGCGCCCTTGTTGGCGACGACGAGCTCATGGAAATCGACGACGAGGCGGCTCCAGGCGCTGGAGAGAGTAGCAGGCGAGGGGGTGCAGATGGTGGTCGAGCGTAGGTCCTATCGTTTGCCCTTACTATGCTATCTACCATGGAAAGAAAGAAAGAAAACAAAAAAAAAAAACAGAAGCAATGAATAGAGAATACAAATTCCTGGTATTCCACCCATAAGTTTTTTTTCAACATTTCTTGCTCCCCAGAATATATACCCGTATGTTTGTCCTTTCGCCTTGAATCTCTGGTCTACAGATGCTTTGTAGTTTGGAAATGGTGGGGAAAGGGCTTGGTAGACGGGCGGTGAAACGCTGGACGATGACAGACGACACAAAAAATCATGATATTACAAGCGTCTATGTGGGACCAGCGGGTTGGTTGATTAAAGAAGCAGGCGGCATCGTCACCATTTTGATTTTATTTTGCTTTCCTCTTTTTTCTTTTTCTACTATGTCACTTTTAGCATCAAAGAAATATACATAAGCTTACATATCGCATTCTACTCAATCTAGAAGTGAACCTCAGCCAAGTGCAACAACCACCGAAGAACAACCGCAATTCGACGTCGCAAGTTTAATACGCGGCATCTCCATCCCCGGTGGCGCCTCAGGTTCCAGCTCAAAACCTCAGGGCTTCCTCACCCTCCCGAGTCTACTCCAACCGAATGTCACAACCACAATCCTAGAATCCAAAGCTATCCGTCAAAAGTTACTGGCGAATCTACCACCCGCGTTGACGGCAGATGTTAATACTGAGTACCAGGAGAAGGAATTGCTGAGGAAGGTGCTGCATAGTCCGCAGTTTTCGCAGGCGACGGCGATGTTGACTGTTGCGTTGAGAGAAGGGGGGTTGAGAGGGGTCGCTGAGAGTTTGGGGGTTAAGTTGGATTTGGAGAATGCAGGGACGCAAGGCGGGGTGGAGATATTTGTGTCGAGTGTGAAGAAGGAGGCGGAGAAGGAGGATGATGAGGGAGATACGCAGATGTCGTGAATGATATTCTTTACCTGTCGGGCATAGGGGATATCCCAGATGACCTTTTTTTCTCCTGGATGGATCCAATAACATTAAATTGGTCGATGGGGCTTTGTTACTTGTGGTATTCTAGAGAAAAGTTATGCAATAGAAATGCCCTTTTTTCTGAGATTCGCTATATTACCTGCTGCCTTGTGCTGCCCACAGTCCCAATATAATTTCACAATCGATGGATCGTATGTTCGTCCCGTGAGCGCTGGGAGGTATGGAAACAATTACGTCCGTGGCAAATGCCCAGACAGGCCGTTTAGCCAGGCGAGCGAAATGGTCCACCCAGCTGCATGCGCCTTGCTTTAAGCTCGCCCAGCGCAGGGTTTCTGCAGTTGGCCCGTGACGAAATAACGAACAGGGGAAAGCTCGAGCCCTCTTTTTTTCCCACCTCGAGCTTGCACCGAACCTGACTTTGGGACTGTCGACCGTAAATGCAGGTTTTTTTTTTTTTTTTTTTGCATGTGTGGGTATTAGTATTTATTCTGTAGACGGGTCGTTGTTGATAGTTGATTCGGGCGAGGTATTGAAATATAGGCTGCCATCCTGTTTTAATTCGTAGTCTTCTGATTTCTGATTTCATCCCATGGATAGACTAGGTGAACCCGACCTGGTCGGTTCAGTTAACTTCTGGTTCATGATAGCGACATCGCATCATCCTCGACTCCAAACCCCGCTTGCATGACCCTAACTAACTGACTATACTAACAAGCAACTAACTGAAGATGAGCTAAGTTCGAAGAAATCTGCAATCTGGTCCGAAATTCCGACACTCTCAAGATGAAACGGAATGCAAAAAAATGCTGGTGCTCTGTTTGTTACCGGGTCCGCCCCGCTTTTTAATCGAATCCAACTAGCTAACTGGAATCCATGGGACTGAGCGGGCGGTGCAATATGAATGTATGTCATCACCATCATCTCTCTCGATCTCTCACTTTATTTTTGGAGATTTGCGATATTTTTTGATTTCAAGGGCGAACAAGCACTGATTAGAAAAAAGCAGGGAATCCGTTTTGGGAGTCCGTCCGGCCGGCCTCGTGTCGTCTCGTATCATGCTTTCTCGCAAGCATCGAATCGAGTTTGAACCGTTTACCATGCCGGTTACCAACTAGGAAAAACGGGCAAGAACAACCGCAGAAAGGCCCCTTGTTATCGGGTCTTCCAAGAATAAACCTAGAGCACTTTCGTTCGATTCTGTGCATGATGCATACATACATTATTGATAATTCTAAACATAACGAAAAGGAAACGATATGTATGGCACCAGCAGCCGCCTCGGATGATAAGCGGAAAGCACTAGTTACGAGCGAAAAGGCTAACCAAGGATTAAATTGAGAAGAGATGACATGACCCTCGTTTGTGAGCTACTGACGAAGCACCATATGATCCAGCCCGTTTGGACCTCAAAAGTCTAAGAAAGAACGGAAAGGAAAAAAAAAGAAGGAGGGAGGAAAAAGCAAGGCTGCCCCTCATTTTTGGATTCAATTCCTCTTTGCTCTCCCCCACAGTTGCTAACCTTGTCGGTATTGTATTATATTAAATAACTTAGCGCGGTGGGCGGGTTATTTCTCTCTCCCATTGTTTGGAAAAGGAACCGAAACGGAATACTCCTTCGGAGCTCTCAATGTTGCATCGTCGATTCGATACATGCGAACTAACTGATTGACTAGCTAACTGTCATTAATAATTCCGCTAACGAAGCCTAGGATAATTCTAACACTCGTTCCAAGTCAACCTCGAGTTCGAGAGCCTTAATTTATCTTTGGCAAAATCGCAAGAAGGAAACACCAAAATACCAGCTGTATCATATCAAGAGCGATCGAGGGAGAGATTCGAAGGAGGAAGAATCAGGCAAGACGGAATTTATCTGGTGCAAGGATAACCCGCACGGTACAGCACTGGGCTCTTGCAAACCAACCTCTTTAATAGCCCCCGGCCTCCCTCCTCCCCCAGTCGCATCGAAGAAAAAAAAAGGAATCAGCTGCACCTTCAAAACGTCGAATGCATTACATCCTCTGAGCCTGTGCGCTTGTGTGATGATGACGATGCAACGATAACAAGAAAAATATATAACATCTGTCATATCATATCATATCACAAACGGGCTTTTCGAACTATAATTACTTCATCTCGACCACCCTATCTCGACTACTCCATCTCCTACGACGGTTTTGACGCTATATATATACATATTGCTTACTTACGTATACACCTCCGACGTCAACCTTGCTTATATATCAATACCCAGGCCAGAAATATTAAAAAACCAGTCCAGCAGTTGTCGTTCGGTTTCACCTTTTTTCTTTTTGGCTTTTGACTTTTTGTTTTCGTTCTGGTTCCGAAACTGAATTAGAAATCCTCTCAACCATCTTGATTAACTTGATTGATTGCTCTTCCCATCTCATCTTCCCGGTCCGTCGGTAAATTCATCAAAAAGGCGAAAACATACAGCCTCGAAACAAAAAAGAAGAAAAAAACACACCGCCTCGAGAATTATAACTAAATCGTGAAATCCCGTTTCATTCCTCTTTCTTCTTCCCTTTCAATCCTCAGAAAATCCTGCCCCGTGTAGCAGCAACTTTGCTCATCCTTTCGTATATCAACCAACCAACCAACCCTGCTTCACAAACCGAACGAAAGAGAGAGGCTGTCTGTCTGGTGGGTGTCACAATAACTCCACCGTTATCTATTCATTACATAAACAAAAACATACAGTTTCATTCCATTATTTTTTATTTTTTATTTTTTATTTATTCAATCCCCGTCGACTCGATCACTTTGTCACTCGGAACTACCCACCAAAACACCAAAAACCCTCCAAGGGCTGCTAAGCAGTCAGACACCCAAAAAACGCCATCTCGTCATCGATCAGGGTGTACTGACACAGTATCCTGCCCAAAAACACCATTCGGAAAAATACGACACCACGAAAATATCCCGGAAAAAAACCAGTTAGATCAGGAGGAGAGCTCTGTTTGGAACAGAAAGAGTAGAAGGGATTTAAAGTCGGAAGGATTCCCGCCTGAACTTTATATTTATCCTTCCATCTTCCTTTCTACCTGTTCTTCTACATCGTTGGATTTTTGGGTTTATCGGACTTCGGCCTCAAAAAATCTCGAGCTCACGCCGTGGTGGAGACCTGCCCTTGCGTGCCACTCAAGCTAACTAGTCAAACCGAGCCGGTGGAGAGCAACTGAGAGAACATATTGTTCAAACGGGGAGAAGAAGAAAAAAAAGGGAACAACCAACTGGGGCCGGAATCCAGTTTTGAAAGAAATCGAGCACAATAATTCAGAAAAGAAAAAAAATAAACAGGAGGAGGAGACCAGATTACTAAAATATTTATATTACCCGCGACATCGTTCTTTTTCCTTTCTACAGGAACATCAACGGTTGATATCAACGACATCCGGCTTTTCGAGGCGTTCCGATAAACGAAATATCCGCCCCAGTTCAGTCCAGTTCGGTTCAGTTCTGTCACCTGCAATAACTAAGAAAAAACGAAACCTGGAAACATCGCCTGCTTCCCGAAAGAGACAACACCTTTCTAGGCACTAAATCCCGATTTTATCACAATCACAAGACCTTCGACTGGCCTTGAAATCCTATTCTCACGGGAGATCTAATTTAACTCAGGGGGATCAGGAACTGGTTCAAAAAAATTAGTTAAAAACCGCCCTCGAGGTTGAAAGCCAGAACCCATCTCATCTACACAACCAATTTGAGCTTATTCTATAAAAAGAGTTTAAGGTCGGTCAAAAGCAGTAAACTACCAAAAATGGTTGGCCGCCGCCAAATCCACCAAGCCATCCACTCGCGGATGATGAAGCGCAACGCAGACGACGACGTGGTCCAATGGGACCAGATTGTTTCAACCCTCGTTACCGAGTTAAAGCACGAAGTATCATCCTTCTACGGCAACGAAGGCTCAGATCTTGAGAAGATGTACCCGGGATTCGACTACCATAACGAGAAGATCCGGGCGAGGCTGTCGAGATGGCCGTGGCACAGGAGTTTTTTCAAGGCAATCGATTATCTGGGACTCAGCGAGAGCGAAGTCGACAGCGTGGTTACCTGGTGGGGAACTTTGAAAGAACGACGGGCGTATGAGAAAAAGATAGGGATAGTGATAGAGGATACGACAGGGGATGATATTCCGACGTGGGAGCAAGTGCAGGAGATGAAACGAGAGGCTCTAAAGGAGAAGGAGCAGGAGTTCGATGGAATTTCCCCTTACTCCCTGGGCAGGGAGGAGATGGAGAACATGCTGAAGGAGGCGGATAGGCTGGCTTTGCAAGAGAGTCTGCAGCAGGCGGCCATGCAGAGCCATGCTACGGCTACGGCGCTCAGAATCCACCAGCAGTTTCGTCAGGCCGAGCAGCTTTTCGGTTTCGCGCGAGAGTAGTCTCCTTTTTCTCTCCTTTTTCGTTTCTTTTCTTTATCTGATATACTAAAGATTGTACCATCTACTGGGAGTTATGCGGGTGCTTGGAGGCTTTTTTCCCTTTCCCTTTCTTTTTCCTTTTTCTTGTGGACTTTTTGAACTGATTTCGACAGCTTCTTTCAAACGGGTTTCATTTGCGCGGCTTCTTTGGACACCTTTTTTTCAACCGCTTTTTATATTCTTTCACGGCGCCCTATTTTCCCTATTCGACCGTCTTTTGCCTGTTGCTTACTTGGACTATTTCCCTTCTTACTTAGATATACACGCACACGCAAGGCCCTCATCCTCGGCTTATACCCTATTCCCTTTCCCTTTCCGACCCCTTTAGCAATGGAGCGACTCGATTCGACTGGAGAACAAAAATGAACATTTTGTAATTTTCTTTTTGAAGCAGATTATACACCCTGAGCCCTTTTTATATACTTGGAATTTTTCGATGGAGCAATACCTGGAGTTTTAGTTTATTTCCTATCCGCTTGTTTGGTTGGAAGTTATATATCCTTTTTTGTGGTGGATGGGTTTTTAGGTTATTTGGAATCGATAGACTGGCTTTTTTTTGGATTTTATGTTGAGGATTATTGGTATTTAAATAACGAACAAAAAAATGGGATTTTTTTTTATAAGATTTGTGAGGTCTTCACTGAATTTAATGAAGTTAAGTAGAAGTGGTTTTGGTAGTCGCCAGTAGTATTGGTATCCGGTCTACGATAAAGTTGGGATGCTTAAACGAACCTTGGCCGCTTGCTATAAATCTCTTGTCGGGGCGCGAATATAAAAAACCTCAACCCCATTCCCAACAATGAAGCGTCTAAAACTACCCCTCCCCACCCTCCGACTCCTCCCATCAAGACTACCCCTCCGCACCTTCACAACCTCCACACGTCTACAAGATGCCCCGCCATCCGACCAGCCGACGAATAAAACCCTCCACCACGCCATAGCGACACAAACGGGGTTATATTCGACGCTAAAATACTCCCCGGGGGCACCATTCTTCCTCCCCCACGGGACGAGGGTGTTTAACCGCCTCGTGGAGTTTTTGAGGGCACAGTACTCGCTCTATGGATTCCAGGAGGTCATCACGCCGACGGTGTTTAGCGATGAGTTATGGGAGAAGTCCGGGCATATGCAGAATTTCCGGGAGGATATGTTTAGGGTTTCCAGCGGGAAGAAGGATGGGGATGAGGGGGGTTATAGTCTCAAACCGATGAATTGTCCGGGACATTGCTTGCTGTATAAAGTTAGGACGCACGGGTGGGCGGATTTACCGCTGAGGTTTGCGGAGTTTGCGCCGTTGCATAGGTATTTTTACGATTTTTTTTTTTTTTTTAAAGGTGTATTTAATTGATGGCTAATGGTGGTAGAGATGAGATACGCTCTGCATTGACGGGATTAACCCGCGTCCGCCGGTTCCATCAAGACGACGCACATATCTTCTGCCGTCGCGATCAGATCGCTGCCGAAATCAGTGCTACGCTATCAATGATCGAAACGGTCTACTCCGTTTTCTCTCTATCGAATTACAAGTTTTTATTATCCACACGGCCGGAGAAGTATATGGGCTCCTTAAGCGACTGGGATGCTGCCGAGGAGGCTTTAAAGACCAGTCTCGACGCCACGGGGAGGGACTGGAAAATCAACGAAGGCGACGGAGCATTCTACGGGCCAAAGATCGATGTCATACTCGTCGACGGACAGGGGAAGGAACATCAAACCGCCACCGTACAATTAGATTTCCAACTCCCCCAGAAATTCGAACTTACCTACGATTCCTCCATCAATAATCAAGGAGCAGGAGGGAAAGAGGAAACACCGGTGATAATCCACCGTGCGATTTTTGGAAGTTTGGAGAGATTCATGGCCCTCTTGATCGAAAAGTACCAAAAGCGCTGGCCGTTCTGGATGAGTCCGAGGCAAGTTAAGGTTATTCCCGTCGCAAATACTCCACAGATTCTATCCTTCGCGGAGAAGACGAGGGATGTGCTCGCCGGTGTGGTTAAGGGGGAGAAAAGACAGGTGATGGGGAAGAGGACGTTTTTTGTGGATTTGGAGGAGAGGAATTTGGGATTGAATAAAGCGATTCGGGAGGCGAAGAGCGCGGGGTATAACGTTATTGTGGTTATTGGGCAGAATGAGGTGGATGGTGGGGAGGTGGGGTGGGACGTTTGGGAGGGAGGGGGGTATGTGAAGAAGACGGCGGAGGGGGTGGAGGGGGTATACCAGAAGCTCGTGCGGATGGAAGAGGAATACCAGTGAAGGAAGAAAGAAAAAAAATCTTCCTTGCAAGCCAGCTTCCCGTGGTTGAAAAATTAATATCATGAGCTTCTTTTCATGCTTCTGGAAAGAAAAATCTACGAAAATTCTGTTGGGGAAAAAATAATATCGAGCAATAGAGGAAGGGAGAAAAAAGCATGAGATCGTAAAAAATATCCATTGCTCTTCGGTACCGCTGGTACCTTACTTACCTAGCTAGCTACCCTAGTACCCAAGGTACCGTGGCCGACAAAGCCGGGGTCGAAAACCAGACGAAGATCGAAAATCGAATATACCGAGGGACGAGTTTCGAGGTTAACGGGTAAGTTAATTAAAAAAAATAGAAAAAAAATACGGGCGGAAGTTTACGGATGAAAGGAAGATAATCCATATTAACAAGGCTTAAAAAGAAATAGAAAACGGGATAACTATTGTATATACTGTATATTATTACCTCACTGTCTGTAGCTACCTAGAGGGCATATCTGTATATATTAGATTTGCGTGGAATGTGCGATTCTTTTAGGAAGTAAATGCAGAAACATGAGTCGAGACAAACCGCCAGGTCCGTATAGATGCCGTTTCCCGCTTACAGCCCTGCATTTTTCTCAGGTTCTAGAGCGCGAGCGTATGGAAGAATGCAATTGTAATTTTTGCGCACGGAGCTTCGAGGGCTTCAGACTTTACATACTTACATACAAGACGTAGCCGCCCTTAGTAATCTTCCCCCAGTTATAGGCCTCATTATGGGGCCTAGCTGGGCCCCCTCGAAGGCCTAGCTAGGCTCAAGGTCGTTCGAAAAGCTCGTGCGTACCACAATAACCCTACATTTCGGGAAACCATTGCGAGAAAAATGCAATTGGGATCTAGTTACTCCAAAACCGGTTTAGTTTTTCTCTGGTTCTCTGGTACCTTAATTACTCTGCGGCTCGGGAAAAACGGTTTGAGGATTTTTTTGTATTTTTTTCTTACACTGTTTTTGTTGATGTATCTGCGATCAGAGGCCAAAATTTGGCACTTGAACATGGGGTTTTCGCATGTGATAGCATCATTCTTGCAACAGAACTGAGCGAGCGAGAGTACCATGGCCCAAGGCAAACAACTGATATGGAGACGTACGTACAGGGAAAAATTTACTTGTATATTAAAGAAAAGAAAAGGACCGGGGTTCCCCACAGATTTCAGATGTTAAAACAGCCTTCCTATTCGTTTTTTTTTGGTCGATGTATCATTGGTTTCAAGTATTTTTGTTATTCTGCTTAGTGCCGTCGGTACGTTGAGGTTGAGTCGAGTAGACTGATCATCAGTTCGGACGGGGTTTATAATACGCTCTTTCTATTCGTTCGATTCCATTCATTCGATCTCTTCTTGTTATATTCGGTCGATGGAGATTATATAATTGTTCGGTATCCTCATCTTTTTTTTTTAATTTAATTATCTTGTTATAGACGGTATCTTATATTCGTTTGGTATACGATACACACCCTCTCTTACAACTATCTCTCTTATAAACTATCCCTCTGAACTATCCCTCGTATAATAATTATACGCCTCGGATAGCTACTGCTACTCTCTACCTCTTATTACTACACTCTCACTATACTACCTACCTTCTCTATTATATTCTATCACTATACTATCTCTATACTACTGCTATTACTACTATCGCTATCACTATCACTATTACTGCTATTGTTACTACTATTACTGCTATTCCTACTGCTATACTGCTACAACTACTGCTACAAGCTGCCCCTTCGACATCTGCTTATTTCTTACATTACTACATCGAGTAGTCCTCTCTCTCTCTGCTTCCCAATTCTATTCTTCTCTACTGCTACTGCTGCCCCCAATCTTGTGTCCTCGAATAATACATCTGCTTCTTTCCCAGGCAGGAAAGTGGTGACGTCCCTGGTTCCAGATATAGATATACATCACCTGCTGTCTTGGGACCACGCCTGTCACGGGTGTCCCTCATATTCCTCCTCTTAGACTTTCTCGTCACAATTCGAACAAGAAGGGGAAGAATCGAACGGTCGTCTGAACTTTTTGGTTGGTGATCTCATGCGCTGAGGTTTTCTTTATATTACACCGTCTACCGCCTGTCTATAATTAAAGGACCTGGAGATACCTCGATTTTATATCTATAACATCCTTTATATTATACCCTCGAAACAAGGGCCTTTTCGAAGACGAAATTCGGCAAACGGTTTTGGAAAAGAGTCGTTTAAGAGGACATTCCCTGTTCAGTCCACAGCAAGCTCATCTGACCGAAACCCTCATCGGCTTAACCTCCCAGGTCGCAGGAGAATCCCAGTTTGGCCGCTTCCGAGCTAGCGCAAGAAATTCCCCGCAAAACAGGACCCATCCCACGTCCTCTTTCCAGTCCTTGTTCCAGCCTGCACCACCACCCCACACCTGCGTTTTCCATTCCCATTCGCTCGATCCACCGAGGTGAAAAAGAGGGAAAAGAAAAGAAGAAAAGAAGAAAAAAGAAAGATCTTTAAAAGCGATTTCTTTTCCTCTTTTTACTCTTTTCTTTAACGGAAATATACGACTTCGACGCTGGACCATACGACATTTAAAGCTCTTCCAACGAAATAAAATAGGACAAGATGGACCAACCGCACCCGTTCTCCCCGCCAAACCTGCACCAACAGCAATTCCCCCTCTCCTTCTTCGAAGAAGACATGCTCCTCTTCACCGGCGGCCACCAGGGTTCCTCCCACGACCTCGCCGCCTGGGAGAACATGGGCATAGGACAAGGCCGCTCCGTATCCTCCCTCATGGATCCCTACACCCTCGACCTCCAAAACCCCGCCGCAGGCACCAGCAGTCCGACCCTCCAAAGCCCCATGGACTTCAACAGCAGCAGTAGAGCAGGAGCAGGAGCCTCAGGGAAGAAAAGAGGCAGTAACGTTGATGTACTGGGTAATCCTTTGCCGTTACCTTCGTCCATCCTCCTAAGCCACAACTACCCCCCCTCATCCACCTCCTCCTCCCACATCGAAAGAATCTCCAGAAGAAAAAGCAGCAGCAGCAGCAGCAGTAACGTCATCATAAATAATAATAATAATACCAGTAGTAATAATAATAATAATAGTAATAGCATTCACAACAATGCCATTCTAATCAGCGAAGCAGGGAACATGGGCGTCTTCGACCCCCACCATTCCCTCCACCTGCACCACAATCACCATCACCATCATCACCAGCAGCAATATAATCTAAACCTAACCACTTTGCATTACTTAGATAACATGGATATGACCACAAATACTAACGTAATCCTCGAAGAAGATGACGAAGATAACTACTCCCCGCACCACCGCGCCCACCAACTCGAGACGAAACTGAACCAACCCCAGAAACGGAGGAGAAAAGATGCTCCGGCGAATAATGGCAGTAATTCGGACGATGGGTCGAGTAATGATGACGATACGGGGAGTAATGACGGTAGACGGCGGGAGTCCCTGGCGGACGGGAAGAGGCCGGAGAGACCGCGGTTGACGGAGGAGGAGAAGAAGAATAATCACATTGCTTCTGAGCAGAAGAGGCGGATGGCGGTATGCCCCCCTTCCACCTACCATCACCATATTATTAAGAAGCCGGGAGAACGGGGAACTAATATGGGTGAAAACGATAGATAAGAGACGGCTTCGATAGACTTACGGAACTAGTACCAGGCATCGAAGGCCAAGGAAGGAGCGAAAGCATTGTTTTAAGAAAAAGTACCCCCCCCTCTTTCTCCATAATCTCAAAAATAAAGACTAACGTATAAAAGCGGTGGACCACATGCGCAAAGCAATAGAAGACCGAAGAAACCTAATAGCCCAAGTCCAAGAACTCGGCGGCGAGGTCCCGCAGGACCTCCTCCTCAGATAGCCTCCCTTTTCCTTTCTATTTTTCTTCAAATTTCGTCGTTTTCTAGAGTATACACCATAATCACCAAATCATGTAGGATAGAAAAAAACGGTATCAAAGGGAGAAAGAGGAGGAGGGTTAAGTAACATACTCTGGAGTACGTTACAGCTTTAATTAGTTATAGTTTAATATCTTTCGATATCTTAATATGTATAATAATACCAACCCCCTTCGCGTTTTTTTTTTTTTACTTCATTTCATTTCATTCTTTTTCATTCATATCGTTTTTTTATTTATGTTTTGGATCTGGTTCTTTTTGTAATTCCTGATATCGAGTATCACCAATATCTTCACAGCGAAACGGCGGACGTTACCCCCACTCAACTCAGTTCTAACATTTACCACGCTCTAACGTCGTAGTACCGAAGGATAGCTCATGCTAATCTAGCCATTGCATCTAACCACTGTAATCAGTAAACCTATAATTATATAACCTCATCCGCTATCCATCCATACCACCCCTAATATCAGATACCCACAAAATTTAAAACAATAGTAATAAAAAGATACCTTTAATTTCCCATTTCAAATAACATAAAATAATAATACTTATAACATAAAAGGAAATCGCCAAAGAAAAGGGGTCCGTACACGCTCCTGCTATCAAAAAACAAAAAAAAGAAAATGAATAAGAATAGCAATCAAATTCGTGAAGACCAAGAGTAGGAGAGTAGAGTCTAAGTTAACCCCCAAAAGGGCGGGAAACATTCGGGAAGAAAAAAAAGAGAAGGATTATAAAAAGTTCCATAGTACACCTGGTATGGGGGGAGGAAATGCTACACCAAAAAAACGAGGCTTCCAAAAACCCAACTTTCCCGTCACCAAAAAGATATAAAAAAAGGAGAGAGAAAAAAGAAAAAGCGAATGAAGAACTAAAAAAGCCCGTTTTTTCCATCCGAGATGAAAAAGTAAAAGGAAAACAAATTTAACGTGAAAGAAAATGGGGCATCTCACGAGTTGGGAAGACACTCTACATTATGGATCCAATGATGTAGATTGACGAACGACGCCGGTCCGCCTTCTTCCCCGAGCTCGCGGAGGAGTATCGTTGTCTGTTGAACTATCCGCTCTAACGGCGCTTTCGAGGATTTTCCAAGGGACACTGTATCACAGCCATAATTAGCATATAATCGGGTTAATACGAGCTTTTGATCTGGACGTACCAAGAATAGCAGAGTTGAGCGCCTCAGCAACCGGTCCCCGCCCTTCTTCAGATAACAAATGCGCCATCGGCGAAGTCATCGGATTCGAATACGCAAACAAACTAAACACCTCTTCCATCTCCTCCTGCAGTTCCGGCTTATCCTTGAAATCCTCCTGCAACTGTCGTCCGTACTCCAGAACCTTCCCGAGCAGATCAAAATCTGGTACCGCTGGCCCTGTAACATCCGCCGGATCGTCCACATCCATATCACTCCTGGAGTCCTCACCATCCATATCTACATCCTCGTCCTCGTCGTCTCCGTAAGCGTCAAAGGCACGGCGTTTCGATGTGGACGGCTGTGACTTCTTTCGCCCATTGGTTGCCTCGGCGGACTGCCGCATCATCTCAATGAATTTCCGGCAGCGGAGACGGAAGTTGATTTGTTCGTTCCGCTCGAGAACATCCGGATAGTGGCTTTGTGTCAATTCGAGCGCCCTGTCGATGTCGCCTTCAAAAATCGCGCTACGGATGTCTACAAGATTGTCAGTCGCATGCTAATGCATATACATGTTCGAGAAACAACATACTCTGCCTGTGAACTGCGTTCTCATCTTCCATTAACTCCAATGGTTTTGACTTCCCGCTCTGACTCAGCGCGTCTTTCTCAGCTTGTAAATCCAGCGCAAATGCCTTTGCCGTCTCTACGAAGCCGTCGTGTTGAAGGTACGACGAGACCAGAGATTGTATTAAAGCCTCCTCGTCGTACGGTGGGCATAAACTTTCCACTACTGTGTCGCTGATCTCCTGAAGTGCTGATTTTCGCTCGGCCTGTGCTGGGCTCAGTAACTTATCATATCATCGGGAAGGCTGATTTTCATACCTTGGTGTACCCGTCGATATCGTAACTGAATTCCTCCTGTCCAAAGTTTACCCTTATATGCTCTCCCGGTTTCTTCATACCCACGGCCGGGAATATCTTTCTGTCGTTTGGAAGGTCTCTGAAAGCCGTGCCTGCAAAAACTATTAGCACTGAGCTGAAATCTTGAACGTCGTGACTTCCAGGTACCTAGCATCTGACCGTTCCTCGTGAAGAACGCTGTATGTGTTCTGAAATTGATTCCACAGCCAATAACGTCTTTAGAGTTGAACTGTGGCCCGTAGGCCTTCCCCATCCCCGAGCAGCAGAACGACTTTCCATCGTCACCATGATACCCCCACGAATTCGGCTCCCAGCCCGGTAGTCTGTTGAGCTGGACGTCGGCGCCGCAGAATCCTATACTAATCAGACCCTCACGGCTCTTATTCATGATGGTAACCTCGAAGTAATAAACTCCGCAGGATCGGGGGATAAAGTGGTCCGCTCGTACGGAGGCCGAGTCGTATTCGTTCACCTTGGTCGGTCCTGTTGCCGCTCAACATGAGGGTTAGTATAGCTGTTGATCGAAATCACGCGAGCAAAAAAAGTCGCGAAGGGGGCATCCCAAATTCCCTACCTAAAAACTGAACGTTCAAGCCATCTTGGGAAACTTCCACGCCCCCGCTCTTGTCGTTTTCGTTCCACTTGGTGGGTAAAGGTGTTGGAAGATCATCGTCGGGCGATGATATTGTGTCCTTAACATCTAGCTTCATCCCCGTCCCTCTGGATTGCGCGGCATGAGGCCCAAAGGATGCAAGTGACGCCGATCTACTCGGGACGCCGGAACTCCACGATAAATCTCTGGCAGAATCCAGCTTTTCGGCATATAACGAGTCTTCAAGGTAGCTTGGCAGCGACACCGGGAGTCGTGACAGCTTGGAATGTGTGTTGAAGGCATTGGACAAAGCGGTATTGTAGTATCGTCCGGATTGCGAACCAAGGTCAGATAGATTCGCATAGCTTCCATTTCGTTGGCTGCGAAGGCCTGTGGGCGTGGATGAGGGAATGCGAGGGCGGGAAGGCTGGCCGGAGACAATGGAGGCCCATGACGAGCCTTGCGGGCGTGGGACAACAGTAGAGGTCCCACCTGCGGCGACTGTGTGATAACTGCTGCCGCTGGCCATGATTTATACTTCTTTCCGAGGACCGAATCCCGGACCAGGTCTGCCAGTCTTATATTTTGACCTTGAAGCTGCGAATTGTGGTTTGTATTTAGAACCGACTCCGCCGGTGGTGGTGGTGGGTTTTTTGGGTGGTAGTGGTGGTTACAGTTGGTGGTGGTGCTACGGTTGTGTCCGTCCGATGGTCAGTGACCGGGGTATGAAGCAGCACGACCGCACTGGACACGAGAGTAGTGTGTGAATACTCGACGAGTAGGGAATTAATCTCTCGAGGCTGCCCGTCCCTGGGAAATGCCTTCGAAGCAGAAGCAGCCGGGTACCGTTCGGTGGCACGAGTTAGCACCGGTACTGGCACTGGTACTGGTACTGTCCTGTGGTTTGTACTGACTTGGTGAGTATAGCTGGGTTAAGTGGTGAGGCAGGAGAGGTTTATAATCAGTTTGTCTGGCTGCAACCGCTGAGCAGTGCTGTGCTGTACTCCTCTTCTGTGACGTGAGACCGCGCCCGAATTATCCAATCCTGCGAGACCAAAGAAACTTGAAAAAGGGCGCCAAAACACCAAATACTTCCTTTCTTTTAACTATTTTTGTTTTGTATACTATAGGTATATAGACTGCAATTTTTTATTTTTTTTAAAGAAAATTTTAAATATATTTTTGGAGTGTGCGAGTCAACGGCAACTAGCGCATCGGAGTACCGTGTTCTATCCGATCTAAATCTGACGAAACAAAGCATATGCCAGGTACCGATCACAAAGACTCGAGCTAGAGGTTTAATTCGAGCTATTGCATAGACGGCGTCGTCTTGGGGCGGGCGTCTGTCTGTACGTAAACTACAATCTGGCGATAGATTTCCCATTTTTGCCTTCATTTCCCTCCCAGCGCCAGGATCACGCTTCTTTTCCCCCATCTTCTCGGCCCCCGGGGTTTAAATTTACGGCATAGAGGGAAGCAGCTAGGTAGCCATGAATAACCGACTCGGGTAGGCTGTCCTGGCGGCCTGCGTGCATAAGCCGACAGATAAGCACGGTGCCCCGTCATGTCCCTCGCATTTGCATTCACGACGGACGTCCGATGCTAATGGATTTGAAGTACTCCGTATATAGCACTGCATTGTGAATACCAAGGAGCCTCAATTCTAGGCGGCCAGTTTGAATTGTATTGTCTATAAGACATGCTTGCATTGATCTCTGCTTAACCAAACGCCGTTCATTGATTGGTAGCTAGGGGAGTGGACGATATATATTATTCCTTCCAAACGACCTCGTCGTCCCAAAACTTCACTATCAGCTCCTCATCCTCATTCCCCTTCTTCGCCAGCGGCCTAGCCGCATACGCACTAACATCCACCCACACATCTTCATCCTGCTGTGCAAAAACCCAATTCACCTCCCTCAAAGGAATCCTCTGGTCTCCCTTAATCAAATAAATCCACAAGCTCTTCCCGAGCTCGTCATTCGATCTTTCGAGCTCAATCGTAGCAGTGGGATACTTCGTTTCCGAATCCCCCCTACCCACGAGCGGGGTGATGGACCAATCCGACCATCTGTCGCAGGTCACGGTGCCAACCCATGGTTCGTCGAGGTAGTATTCGATACCCGTTTTGATCCACTGTGATTCTTCTTTCTTTTCGCCCGCTCGCTTGAGGGAGAGCAGGAGACCTCCTTGGTCGTATTTGTTCAGTTCTGAGCGCTCGGGGAGGGAGAAACTGATCCGGGCTCGTTGGAATTTCTTCAACGGCCTGCTGCCGAGGCAGGCGGTTGGTGCGTTGAAGGCATTCGTGGTTGGGGGTTTTCTCCAGATATCTGTGCCCGCGGCTGCTGGGATCCTGAAGTGGTCTTTTGGTGCAGCGGACATGGCGATACGTTTGGTTTTGTATATGTAGAAGCCGGTAGGATGTCTAAAACTTGTAGGATGTAGCTTTGCCTCGGTTTAAATCTCCTACTTTATGGAGTTTATGATTTGTATTTGCCTTTATAAAACAAGATTTTCGAAGGGAGACCGATCACAGGGTGGATTTAATTTATATTTGTTCTCTTGTCACAGGGTTTTATATGCGGCTCACTTTAACTCGCATCGGAGATGGCCACGCTATTCGGAACCAACGACGTGCAGCTTTCGTGCATGGTGCGACCCCAAGCATTCCAAGGAACAGCTGTGCTACGGAGCTCGAGCTGCTTTATAATTTGGATCAGTGCGATGTCATAACATAATACTGTTCCATTGACGTCTACGCCCGGAGTAATTTCGGGAATATCTTTCATCTCAATTACTGATTTGAGCACGAGTGAATGGTCGTTTCGGCATGTTCTTTACAAGGTACATTATATGCCATGGAACTCCACGAGTGTAACGTTGAGATAGCCGGCCAATATAATGTGCATGTGAGTGCAGGTCGATTTGGCGGGGAGAATATGCAACGTCTACAACGCAGTTTTCTGAATTATTAATCCACGAGGAGAGTTGGACCGAGGTTCTGCCGGAGATATTGTTGCGTCGTATTGATCAATATTGATGGATTCGAAGGGTTTATTAGTACCGTTTACGGCGGAAACCTGAGATTCCCCTTTTCTTTTTAATAGACGATAAAGATTATCAGTACAATGAGGCCATGAAGTGAATGTAGTCTCGTCACCAGACGCTCGGGAGTCCGCAGTCCGCAGTTCTTTGATACGCACGAAGGCCACGGTATACAGATATAAATTTATATCAACGACTGCAAACCGCTCCAGTGTATCATAAAGTCGAGACAGTCTACGGCCGAGACTATTTACTAGAGGCCGTCACCGGTTCATTCGCTATATATAAAATCCCTTGCTCAGCAACATCAATTATTCCCTTCTCCATTATCCATTGACATTGTATCGATACGTATCCTCCCCCCATCTCACCACCATACGGCCTTCAATCATCCCATCCAGAATCAAGAAATGTATTACACTATTGCCTCAGTGTCTCAATTATCCCCTTTACCTACTCTCAACCCACGAGGAAAGGAATCTCGTCTCATATCCCTAGGCTTTCTTCAATTTCCATTTTTTGCTTAAAAAGAGTCAGAATCGAAGACGCCTGGACAGAAATAGCAGTATCAACACCGACACAAACAACGGCATACCCCATTCGCGACGGTCCTTCGTTCACGAGGGACCTCGCGCATTGGAAGAAATCGAACAAGACGACTTGTACTTGTCATGACTATGCAGATGTACATCTAGACCCGCGTTGGAAGCGATTCGCATATCTGCTCGCTCTACTCATTGGGTCTGAGCCCCAGACCGGTGTCCTATACGGCCCTGGGTGGGGTTTGTCCATAGTTGGACCGAGGAGAGCAGACCCTTGCCTAGCGAGATGCAATTCGGCAGTTATATACTGTGGGGATACGACTCTTCCCCAAAGTATGTTCCTGGGGGTGGTGGGGTACTACCCCCATTGGCAGTGGCGCATAAATATGCGACCCGATAGGTCGGTTGGGTGCTTGGGGGATTTGGGTATTCCCATCCCCTACGATAGTCAGTGCCCGGGCATCAAATTTGATGGATTGGTCGGGGTTTATGGGGATTTAGTATCCTGTAGCCCCCGGAATAACTCTTGCGGAAGAAGGGTAGAGGTATGTGCTTCCAATTTAGAGGACCTGGGTATATTTTCCAAGGCTAATAAGAAATAGATTCAAAGCTTTGTTCGAAAAAAGACATTGCAGGTCACATATCCATGAAACGGGATCCGGCCATTGCGATACGCTAAACAGACTCCCATGGCGCAGGTTACATACGAAACCCGCCTATCCCTCACAACTGAAAGAGCCAAAAGATCTCTATCGGGCCAACTCAACCAATACACCATTAATGCGCGATAGAATTTAAGGACACACTTCCTCTCTCCACCACCGGTTTTGCGTGTTCGATCACGAAAAGCTATCATGCTGCTACCACCCAGTTCATCGGTCACCATGAAGCACGCCTGCTAGATGTGTTCGGCCTATCTGAGAAAATAGGCTCTACCACTAAGCTACCAATGCATGCACGTTCTAGGAATATCATAAAAGCTTAGGAATCTATTCCCGAGTTATACAAAGTCACTCCACATCGATTCAAGCTTGGTACTGGGTGGGATATAAACACGAAGGCACGTTACGAACCCTCGATAACACCATCGTTGTTCTTTTCTTTGGCTAATTTGCAACAATAGTTGACGATTCATGTAGTTCTCGACTTTAGATTCCAAGGTAAACTTATGAAATCATCAAAATGGAACAGAGATCGCATAGCAGCGCCGTGATATTCGCAGTCCGTAGCAGCAGATGATTCGTCAAAATAGACACTTTTTCGATATTCTAAGCTTTATCATCTTCTCGCTCTATCTCCTCTGATTCAAATTCGGCGATAGAATAATGTCAAATAGATTACTGAGAGATCCGGTTGGTGCTCTTTTGTAAGTCTGATGCCGATAAGGTTTAAAGGTTCGATCAAGTGATTATGTTGTAGTAAGGCGAGGGCATCCCATTAAGGGCATGAGCTCACATTGAGATTCCGAAGTCTTGTCAAGGTACCTGAGCGCAGGCACTATAACGCAATCGATGCATGATGGATTTCGTCTCCATCCTAGGATCATTCCTTGGTCCAGTTTTAAATTTTCTAAGAGGATGTATGTCTTCAGCCGACTCTAGTCTATAGATCTACGGGATGAGTGTACGTATAATTTCAATGAACTGATATTAATATATTAAATCGTGATAGGAAATAGATTGTATGATAATGTATTATAACATCCCAAATACAACAGCAAACTTGACAGCACTATACGCCAAATGATAAACTATTTACTAGCACCATAACGATACATAAGTTCCTCATCACTCTGCATCGACCGCCGAACTCTTCTCAGAAGCGTCGTCGCCGCCGGCGCCTCAATAACCTTAAACCCATCCGGCAAACTCCCAACAACCCCAGTACCACCATTATTAATCACAGGTACGGTAGGTGTAACCCCAACAGCCGGATTAACCAAAGTCGGCGAAGCCCCGACAACAGCAGTAGGTTGCGCCGCAACCTCGCTGATAACTCTAAATCCATCAGGTAAATCAGTCGGCTCGGCTTGAGTGCCGGGTTTGATAAGAGGGGCGCCGATGTTTCCCTGCAATGGACCGTTTTGGTTCCCGGGGACGACTCGGTTGAAATCGTGCATTCCTGCGGTTGCGGCGGCTGAAGCGGGGATATTGCTTGAAACGATGCTGAATCCTTCCGGAAGGCCTGGGAGGGTTGGTTCTGCGGCAGCAGATGAGGTTATGATGGGTTGGACGTTTCCGAAGCTTGGTCGGACTAAAGCGGGTTTTTCGCCACCCGGGACTACAGGAACCATTTGAGTGGGAGCGCTGGGCAATGGTAGAACAGCGGGTGCACTGGATGCGGAAACTTGTACCGGCGCGCTTGAGATGGGAAGGCCTACAAGGGAAGTTGAGAGTGGAGGACCGCCTTGGACGGTAGAAGCTGGGATTTCGGCTTGAGCGCTGGTACTGAGCAGAGGAACGCCTGCTGGAGCTGTAGTAGCTGCAGGGAGCTCTGGTGAACCAGATGTTGGGATCCCATCGCCGGGGACAGTGGTAGGAACCGACGAGGGAAGTCCCACAGAACCGCTGGAAGCTACGATGGGGACTTCTGACGCTGCTGCTGTGGTCGGGACGACTGACGGGGCGACGCTTGACTTAACCGGCTCTTCTACTACACCTGAAGGGGCAGTTACGCTTCCAATAACGGAGAATCCTGGTGGCAAGTCTCCCTCGACTTTGAGGGCATCATCGACGGGGCTGGTTGGTGTCTGGCCAGGTACGCTGGAAACAACCGGTACCACTGGGGCACTAGATACGACAGGCACCACCGGAACACTAGAGACAACCGGTACCACTGGTACGCTAGAAGCAACGGGAACAACTGGTACAACTGGTACAACTGGTGCACTCGAGGCTACCGGTACCACTGGCACGCTAGGAGCGACGACTGGTACACTGGAAACAACCGGGACAACTGGTACGCTGGAAGCAACAGGGACAACTGGTACGCTGGGGACAACGGGTACAACTGGTATCACCGGCGCCGCACTTGTAACCACGCTCGCTATGGTGCTCACGGGCACCTCAACCGGCAAGCTAGATGGTGCAACCTCAGGAACAGTCGGAACCTCTTCTGGCAGCTGTGGTTGCGCTCCCGGGACGCCGGCAGTAGGTAACTTTGGCAACTGTGGTATTTGGCGTCGTACTCGATCTCGTCTTATGTATTTCCGGGCGATAGGTCTTCCCGTCTGTTGAATGCCGTCTGCCAAGTATCCCGAAAATGTTTGAGTCGAAGCCGGCCTTTGGACTTCTGCGATTCCACCATTACTTCTTCCTAACACACCCGCCGAAGAAAAGGAAATCAAAAGAGGGGCAATCAAAAATGTCGAGGTCTTCATTTTGGATATTTTTAAAACGGAAAGAACTAACAAAACTAGGCAGAAAGAGGCAACGGAAATAAAAATCGAATATAAGATTTGTAAATGAGCGTTACCAGAACTGCTCAAGACCTCACAGAGGCACGAAATGAAGAGAAGGAAAAAAGAAAAAAGAAAGAAAAGAAAAAGAGGGAAAGGGTGCCCAAAAGGACGGTGAACGGTACAGCCTTTGAAAAAGTTTACGGAAGAGGGGAAAACTTTGAGGGTGGTGGGAGTATCTTTACTTATATAAGATGGCTTGTGGGTTATGCACTAGCGGATTTAGAGGGAGAAACAATTTGAATCCGGGTTTAGAGGCGAGAATCTTGCAGGTGGCTTGAAACGGAGGACTGTAGTAATGAGTCCCCAGCCCTCGCAGCCGCCTAGTTTTTAGTCTAAGTGCACGAGAAACTTATATTACTGAGTGGTGTTAAACAGAAAATCGATATTTAGAAGAATTCTATTTTATTCCTTAGTCAAATCAATACACTATCGATATACCCATCTATCACAATTGGAGGAATTTTTGTTTCTTCGAAAAGACATAACTATTCATTTGTCCTTTCGTCGACGGATGTTTTGAATGCTGGCGCTTTCGAATTTCCCCAAAACTTTGGCAGGACAGAATGATTGTACCAGTTCTCTTCAGAGATGAATCCTCGAAATCACATAACCCTTGATAGTAAGGCGTAGAAATCCCCGGAATATTTCTTCTTCTCCGATTTCAAAGTGCAGCATAGATGTCTTGATGCTAAACAGGCACCGCCCGCCGTTCTATGCGGCTCTCTCGTTGCGGCAGCGGCACCTTCTCCAGATAGGAAATAGGTCGTTCAATCCAACCAATCGGGGAAAACCAACCCCTGTCAGTCTGCTACATCAGGGATGTAGGAGGCCTCCATGTCCAGTTTAGACCCATGTTTCAACCACATGGCGCAACAACTCCTTCGACAGGAGGCCGGAGAATTAAATTTCGCCAGCTTAAAACTTTTTTTTCTATCAAAGTATTCAAAGCTATAAGATTCGAGATCGGGGGATTCCTATTCTTAGCTTAGGTCCGCAATATAGTGTCAAAGTGTCTGCAGACTGATGTCATGTTTTCGAAATTTCAGGTACCGCAGAGAATCTATTACACCGGTTCAAACAATCTGCAATCCGGTCTGCAGATTTGCCTACTAAATGCTACGTTACTACTGCCTTGTCAGTTAATGCGCATGTCTTTCTTACAACATATCCCCAGATTTCCACGATTGTGGGTAGGCTCGGAAACAAAAAGGGTGGCTTCTGCAGCCCGGATGTCTGTGTATGACAGTTATTTTGTTTGAATGGATATGGTGTTTAGCCCCCGTGTAATACGTGCATATTCTAGAAAGCGGGTATCATCCGCTAACCGATCTATGATATGGTTTATAAAGAAGAATGGTCCTTCTTTCTTTTTGTTTCTTGTTAATTCTAGCTGTTGCTTTTAGATATCGAAATATTGTCTTCTTTTAGAAGGTTGGGCTGGTCCTTTACCGACAACGCTGGTCGCATCTTCAATTCTTTTTCACTCTTTTAAAAAATCTTATACAGAAGCCTTTTTAATATACCACTCGTCATTTTTATCGCTGTGCGATAGTAGACGATTTAACGAGCTCTGACGAAGGAGGAAACATAATATAAAACAGCAAAATGAAGTCTATTACGGTGTTTTCTAGCTACCTCCTGCTCTCTATCCTTCCTTTGACATTCGCCGCTCCAACAAGGACGCAAACAGAACTACAAAAAAATGAGGCACAAGACGATTTCCTTTTCATCCTAGCCGACCATGAGAAACGATCTTTGGGCGAAGTGATAGATGAAATGGGACTCGATCACGCAAAGGCGGCGACTTTTGGCACACACATGCGAGGATTTAGCATAACGCTCCCAGAATCTCACGCCAACGAAATCGCATCCTTCAAAAATATTGCGTTCATGCAGAAGAACCATAAGAGATCTGGGCCGGTTGCAAACTCGAAGCTTAAGGCTAGGGATATGGAGAGGAGCGCGAGCTTTAGGTTGTCAAAACGCCAGGCGGATGCATTGATCGAACAAACTACTGCGCCTTGGGGGTTGGAGCGGATATCTCAGAATGATAAGATTGAGTTGGGAGATAGGAAAATCGAGGATTTGTTTTTTAAGTACCATTTTGACAGGTTGTCTGGCGACGGCGTTGATGTTTATTCTATCGACTCCGGGATCAATACCGACCATGTGGATTTTAACGGTCGAGCGAAGATGATATTTACAGCATTTGGGGATGATGGGAAAGACCAGCATGGGCATGGGTATGTTTCCAGAATCCGTATGCAATATTGGTATATACCACAGGATCGATCATACTAACAGATTGCGTTCCGTAGTACACATACGGCCGGAACTATTGGCTCTCTAACCTACGGCGTCGCCAAAAACGTCAATATCCTAGGCTGTAAAGTCCTAGACAGTAGAAATTTCGGATCCGACGCGGGAATCATAGCAGGAATCGACGCCGCACTCTCATCCCACCTGAAACGCAAAGAAGAACCTGGTTTCAAGGGGTCCGTCATGAACATGTCACTCGGAGGCCCAGAATTCTCGCCCGCCATGTCCGATCTGCTAAGGAGGTCACTGAACGCCGGTATGCATATTGTAGTTGCATCAGGAAACGATAATACAGACGCCTGTGCCAGCGACCCCGGTAGACTATCGACCCAAATTCCAATTATCAATGTCGGTGCCGTTGATATTACCGATAACCGATGGGTTCAATCCAACTTTGGGAAATGTGTTACGATCCACGCCCCTGGAGTTGGTATTGTCAGTACTTGGAACACGGGACCGCGGGCTGTGATGGCAATTGACGGCACTTCAATGGCATCGCCGCACGTTGCGGGCGTGGTTGCTGATCTGTTGGCAAAAAACCCGGCGTTGAAGTTGGATCCTAAAGGTATGAAGGAGTTGCTTTTGTCAAAGTCTCAGGAAGGAGGGGTTAAGGGTCTTGAAAAAGTCATCCCAGGAGGAAACTTTTTGTTGAATACTGGAATGGGGGATATGATGCCTGGCCAGGTGTCTAATGCTACTATGGAGAATTAACTAGTTTCATACAGAGTCTGCTGTTATACAATTATTAAATTGAATTGCTTTTCAGATTTTAATATCGATCATGCCTGGTGTGTACGCACTCTCAATACACTGACGACGGAAAATCTAGAGCCACATGTGCCGTCACTAGGACCTATAAGAAAAGATATGTATAAAACGAACTCAAAAGTGCAAAAAGGCCTTCTCTGCCTCTAAGACGTTTAGTCGGCACTCGTGGCTATGCAATTCATACAGGATACCTAGCTCAAGCACCCAAGAACATCATTCTGGGCGACAAATAGCAACTTTTCTAGTTAGCTTGTTGTATTTTGCATTTTCGCGGTTCCGAGTTCGAGAGCGTAGTGCACAGCAGTGCATACACACGCGCAGATAAATAACCAACAGCCAACAGACGTTGCAAACTAAACGGCTCTCTCTTAATATATTGCCTCGTACCAAGACCATGTAGTTCGATCGGATATTAGTGTTGATATATTATGCTTTGCCTCTTTGTGCGGTCTGGATGCGAGACGTCGACCAGCTTCGCGAGTTCGCCTGGAGGACGGTTTTTGGCCACGGCTACCTTGGTTACTAAAGCTCCAAATTGCAAAATGAAATTCGAACACCAATTTCAACCAACGTAAAAACACTCTTGCACAGCATTATTGGTTGTCTCGTACCCCATTATTGGGTCCAAACACTAAATCTGAAGCAGACGGTTATGCGGCTAAGCCAAGGGCGTTGTGGCACTCTCAACCAAGCACTGACTATCTAGCCTCGAGCCCAGCGACTATCAATCATACATACGCATAGCCATGTGTGCGCATGGGCGATCTTGCAATTGACGCTAGGGCCATAATTCTTGGGCGCGAGCGTAAACATTTATACAACATATATACCTGGGAACGTGTGGGAGGCTGAGTACGAGACCACAGGATAGTAGTATATACGTATACCCATTTGATATTTAACCATTTTTAGCTTTGATTCTAATATCTGCGTACAATTGGAATACAGATGAATTGGGCTTCAAACGGGTTTATAACGTTAGCTTCCCTTTCCTTTATTACGGTACTCAATACATATATATGTATAGGGAAAAAAGAGTATAAGAGGGAGGGAAAGACACGTGGGAGCTGGAAGGGGCAATGTAAAATTACATAGCAAGGAAGACAGGAACCCCCCCCTCGGTATCTAGCCTCGAATCCCTCGGTATCAATCGACTAGCCGGCCCATCTGCATATTATATTCGGTGTCTACAATACTATCCCATTTTGAATCTATCTACTTCAATAAAATTCTTGTTTGAGCTCCTCTCTGCATAATAGCGATTAATCAGATGACCATGTCCTCTCTTGGACATAGGTCTTTCGCCTTGCCGGCCATCTTTATTTTTCTTAAACGGCACTGGCTCTTTATATTTGTTTCTTTGGCAGCTCTTTGCGACACGGCTTCTTCTACTGCTATACCAACGGCCGCAAAGATTTCGGAAAACTCCAAAAGTGGAGACCTAATGGCGGTTTCTAGCATACCAGTGGCTGAACCGAGCACTTCCATACTTACCGATATGTCCTCCTCCTCCTCCTCCTCCTCCTCCTCCTCCTCCTCCTCCTCCTCCTCCTCCTCCTCCTCCTCTAGCTTAATGGCAGTTTTCACGACCGAGGCTTCTCCTACAACTATGTCAACAACCGCCTCAGCGGCGGTTTCCACAAGTTCCCAAGAATTCCATGAGAAAGCCCCCCGGAAGGGCATACCCTTTGGTCCTCACCTTTTCTATGACCTGAGTATGAATGTTAAGTGCCACGATACATTTGATACATTATCCAATTTCCTCCTACCGGCGATTGAGGGTATCAGAACCCCTGCTTTTGCGCGCGACAAAGAGAGCTGGGGCCCTTCTCTTATTTGGGCCAACAACTATTGGAAGCAAAGGAAGGCATATTATATTGATTTGCTTATGGTTCCAGGCAGGGATTCGGTGCCGGAAAACTATCTGGATCAAGTTGTGCTAGCCAGTATCGACGACGACCGAGCCATGTGTTTTGATTGTGTGTGTAATACAGGCTATGGCAAGGATGAGAAACCAAGGAATTTTAGCCCTCTTTTTATGAGAGCTAAACTCAATAGCAGATGTGACAAAACGGGGGTGACGTATGTATGTCAGGACATATTTGGTAAGAGATAACCCAACATAACGAGACTCTTCTATACCCAGCTCGAGATCTCGAGTGTCTTTAGCACAGTGCGAAATCCCTGGGTCACTGGGTATTTCTTAGGCATGGAAGTACAAGATCTAAAAGGGTATATAGTGGTTTAGTGTCGAAGTCTGCCAAGAAGGGCCTCGACGGCTGCAGTATATAACCCCCCCCACCCCTTTCTTGTATACATGTAACGTCCGAGCATGAGAGTGGGTTGTATTGATATAGTAGACTTCTATGGTATATGAGGTACAACATATATGCATATAAGTCGGATGAAGACAACTGTCAAGCATGCCGCGGTTACAAAGCTAAGGACAAATACCCTCCGGCCCACAAAAAGGGAAGCCCAAGCACCTCGGCAAGACGCCGGTGCTTCCGTTATAGCTGATGATAATTAACTTGTTTCCTTTATCGAAAATTTATTATAGGTTGCGACTGCGACTATGACGTCATCACGAAGCCGATAACAATACCCTATGAGCATATTGGAACTAGGTTGGTCCGGTTTAAGGATTTCTTCAGTCAAATTCCTCAATGGGTTCTAGACGATCCACGAAACCGGGGCTTCCAGCTGTGGCCCGCGGGTGGCGAGGCCGCAGCCCACAACCCTGATGGTTCTATTACTTTGGGCCATCGGGTGTTAGCTGAGGATGCTACTGCAGAGGCCGTTTCGGATGAGCTGCAGTTTGTTTTTGAACAACCCGGGCTACGGTTGCCACATACGGGGTCAAGGGAAGCCCGACAACAGGACGTGTACTTCCCCCCGGACGATGTGCCAGCTGGGGGAGAGGACGATCCGCTAGCTGAAGAAGAAGAGTACCAGGCAGGTTATGATCCTTTCCCAGCTGATCCGGAACAGTGGGCCCTAGAAGAGGCGAGAGCACACTACATTGACCCAATGGTACCCCAGATACCGCCTGGTGGTGATCCCGAGGGATTTTTTCCCCCTGCGGAATTTAGAGATCCTAGCTGGGGTCCTGGGCCGAGCCACGGACCCCCGTGGGGGCCTGGGTACGACTACTATGGAGGAGGAGCGCCTCCGGGGTCTGGGTCTGGGTTTGGTGGCGGGTTTGGTGGTGGGAGCGGCGGCGGCGGGTTTTTCGGCAAACGGAGTGCTCAGTCTCGGGATGATAATATTGATAATGTTGATAGGGCTATGCCTCTTCCTGCTGGGGAACAGCGGGAAGTACCTGCGTGATGTTAATCAGTCTGGTACTGGGTTTTCTTTCTCCCCTGCCCCTTAGGACCCTTCCTTCCCTCCATCTTTTTTCCCCCTTTCTTTTCGTTTTTTGAGTTTCATTTCTTAAAAAAAATTTCTCCCGCTTTGCTTCTTCCTTCTCTCACTTTTCCTTGCTAATTCACTCGTCCAATCGTTCTAAACCAAATGCTGCCGCGGTTGTCCCAGCCTAGTCTGCCTCACACTCCCTTTATATAGTCCCAGAATATAATAAAGCTACTCAATCCAATTTTGACTATTTCCTGCATTTATTTCCCTTTAATCCCAAATATGTATTAATATCTACATGTACACATTTTTCTTCGTCATATACAATTTCTTGGTTACTGCCTCTAACTCTACTTCTCTAACGCTCTCCATGGACCGTCTTTAACATATTGAGTTCGTGAAACTGTGTTGGGTAGCTTAAAATGCAACAAAATCACGTGTAACCATGTGCAACGCATAAGTGAGCGGCGACCTTTCTCGAGATCCCGTGCAGGTGCAGGTCATGTTCGAATTCATGGCTTGTGGTCCATGCGGAATATTTGATATGCGAAACCAATATGGTCGTGCCTTTCCAAGAAAAAAAACAAAAGAAAAGATTAGGTCTGGATATATTGATTGGGCTTTCGTGCCTGGTGTCCAGTATAGTATATTGAATATTTGGTAGTTTATCCCCAGCCCGGCCTGGCTTAGTAAGTTGGATTTATATGGAACGGTGCACGGCAGGATTGTCTTTATATCTATAGACTTTGAAAAGAGCGTAATATTGACTGTATCTTCTTTCTATTCATTGGGTAGCTGATTTGGCTTATTTTAGGTTGTTATTCGATTCGTCGGTTGATTTTTGCCAATTCTCTTCTTTTGAGTACTATATTGCGAATTTGGAAGCAAAAAAAGGGTGTATTAGTAGTAGATAGCAGATAATTGGGCAATTACGTCGGTGCGGCGACATCCCTGCACCGGCCTGCGGGAACGAGATCACGTGGTTTCGTCTGGAACGTATTCGAGTATGGTCGTGTGAGGTTGTAGTTCGTAAACAGGTACTTGGAGTATTCCTTAATACTTGGAGTAGGGTTTTGTGAGAATATTCGAAGGAGCATGAACTCATAGATGCGAGAGTACTTCGATGTGGGAGATTATATGCCGTGAGTTTAACCGGCGTCGTTATATGGAATAGTTGTTCTCTTTCCCCAACTGAATTCGGTCGTGGAAGGAAAGTTCCAAAAATCAAACTAGCGATGTTTTGGCAGGTTAAGGAAGTGAAGGTGATGCCAAAGGACAGTCCCAGTGGGGTGGCTGGGTCGGTGCCGTCGGTTAGCTGGGAAGAAGAGCGTTCGTCTTCGGAATTGTAATTGGCGGAGGTGCTTTCTTTTTCGCTTTTTTTCTTTCTTTGCAAACGCACCTTTTTCTTCGGTGGAGGACAGCGAATGGATGGAGAGTATATCGTGAGAGCTTGGATTTTAACCCTCCGTTAGTCGGAGTAGGACGATGGGTGGTACCGAAGCATGATACCGATGGGGAAGTGTCTCCTGATCACGAAGTACATCCATATAGACTTTTTCTATTATTTAAGATTGATATGAATGCTGTACAGTTGCCACATGCACGAGGTGGATTCGAAATGGATTCGATCCGAGGAGCTCACGAGTATCCAACAAAATGATGGAACCATGGATTTGTAGATTCCTGTTTGCGAGGCCTTTTTATTCCCTGAAGGGACGAGGGTGAATGGATGTGGGTGGATCTGATTTGGGTGGATGGATGGATGCATCTAACCCGTTAACGACGACGAACCAACCCTGGCTCTCCCCCTTCTCCCCGGGAAGCTGTGAGCCGTGTCATGTTTATGCGACGACTTCTTTACATAGCAGTAGTACTTTATTAGCTGCTCCGAACGAGCGAACTTTGCTGTGCCATCGATGCACCCGGTACCCATGCCTGTCAGACTTTATATATATATATATCTATATATATAATATGGATGAGATCTATCACCAGTTAGCTATACCATCTGCACAATAGTGATCGGGGCATACAATATACCTAGTATATGTAGTGGGAGTAATGCTGTCGATGTCGGTGGTAGATACGTAGACGTAATGGTGAAGCTGTGAAGATGGTTGCAGGGCCTTGGCACGGCGATAATTGCTTCTTCGGGCGATGTACCTGAACGAACAGGGAAACAGAAAACAGAAAATGTGTTGAGTTGAGTTCTCGGGCCATCGCCCACTTCAAAGCAACGGAACGGAAACACCACACAAATTTCCTGTCTCTTCGCAGGCAAGTCTAAACAACCCGCTCACATCTTAACGAACCGCAGAAAGCACCTGAGTCCCAGCCAGCCAGCCAGCCAGAAGACAAGCATAGCAGACACACCACCTTTCACTTCCACGTCTCAATTTATTAAAATGGCTCGACAAAATTCCTTCCCCTTTCCCTCTCTCCTCCATCACCAACCATCACCATCACCATCACCATCACCATCAACATCACCGTCATCACCGTCATCGTCATCAACCTCATCTCCACCATCACCACCCTTGCCATCGTCATCATCATCGTCATCGTCATCGGTCACCTAAAACTCTCTTCGCCGGTATCGTCCGACTAACTTCAACCAAGCCATCTCAACTATCCTGCCGTCGGCAACACCATCACAACCACTGCTGCCTTCACACGTGTGTCTCTCTTCGATAAAAAAATTAGTGTCTTTCACGATCTCACACACGAGGAGAGGGAAAAAAAAAAAAAGGGAAACGGAAAACGGCAATATCCTTCCATCGTCTTCGCCTTTCTAATCCGAGGAAGTCCCACCTGAGAGAATTAAACCTCCACATCCTTCACATCCATCCATCCATCAGCCTTGTCCACCTCCATCGATCTATCTTTCAATCCATCGATCGCTCTTATCCTGTTTCCCTGTCTTTCCCTCTGGTCATCTAAACATCCGTTCTCGTCCAGATTCCATCGAAATAGACTCCAAGAACATCAAAGAAAGAGAAGGTCAGATTCCGAAGAACAGAGACGTCAAGGAAGATTAGCAAACGGAAGTCAAGAAAGCAGACGGAGCGGAAGAAGTAATACGATACGATACGACATCGATTACTTATTAATCTCATTTGCCTCGTTATTATCACGTCGGCTGAACGACCTTTCCCTATTTCGTCAGCCTGTCGCCGGGATATCCGAATTCCTCTCCAAGGCCTCATCATAAACGATCCGTCATCCTCGTCTTTCGGCGGCAGACACGTTAATTAGACCTCTTCCTTTCCCGATTCGATCCTCAATAAATTGGACGTCATCCCATCTGGGAAAAGAACTCCAAATAAAGGCTGGCTTTCTACTAGTATAGCCAGCCTTCATCTTCAAGAGACAACCTTTACCACATACTAGTCCGCCATCACATCACATCTCCCTCCATCACGATGTCGTCTCCGTCAAATACTCCGTCGCCGACTACGCCGAAATCTCAACTGATTGTCACAATCAAGCTTCAGTCTTCAGTACTAAAGCAATTCGTGGAGTCGCCTCCTACTTCCCTGAGCACTCCATCGAAACCGGCTTCGATAGCCGATGAGGACAAAACTCCTCTCGGCGCGACATCTCCTGCAACTGCTGCTTCGCCGGCTCCGACCCCATCCGTAGCCTCGCCTGCACCTACCGGCCCTGGTTCCCCTCCAACTCTGGAGGGGAAGGCCGTCAACGGTGTCGTTGAGGCAGTAAAACGCGGTGGGAAGCGTGCTGGTGGAGGTGGGGGCAAGCCAGGCCCCAAAAAACGAAAGCTGTATGTTGTTTCCCCTTCCATTTTGTACCATACCGTTGTATATTTTTACTGACCCTAATATTCTATCTCTATTAGCGACGATGGATCCTCCCTCCCACCTTCGCGTTTGGGCCCCAAATCGTCGGGCGGGGCTATCAACGCTGGGCTCCGAGCCCTTGACCGCTCCGGCGCCCCATGCAAAAAGTGGGCGAAGGCCCCGTTTACTCTTAAGAGTTTTACGGGGTTCAAGTTCACTGTGAAGACATACGGCACCAGTGTCACCCCCGCCCCTCCAGTCCTGGAGGAGCCAAAGGAACCCGTCACTGTCAACATGTCCGACGCCGCTTCTCTCGTGTCCGGCCAAAGCGAGGCCGGTACACCAAAGGAGGACGTCGCGGACACCAATGGTGCCACTCCAATGGAAGATGTTAGAAGCACCAATGGGGACACGAACGCTTCACCGGACGCTGTCGCTAGCACCAATGGTGTCAACGGGATCAGCGAGCCGGCCAAACCCAACGGAGTTCATGTTCCGGCAACCGAAGCCGGCCTTGTTCCACCAGTCTAAACCAGCTCACCAATTTGCGCTCGCGTGTGTCGTGTGACTGCCACGTCTCGCCATCAAACACCCGGTTTTCTTCCACCCTCGCTTACACGAGTCTGCTGGGGCTCTCGGACTCTCTCTCTGTTGCTTTCTCGTTTATCAACGATAGATTTTGTATTCAACTTCACTCGCTTCTTTGTATTATATTCTTTCTCAGAGGCACTCGTTTCACAAAAACTTTCTCGGTCCGGGGATCTTTTTTCTTTTCTTTACTTTTCCTTTCTGTAACTTCTACTACTTTCTTGTCATTACCGGTGTTTTCCACGGCGTTTTCCCTTTCTTCTACTTATACTCTCTGGGTGCATGCATGATCAAGGGTTGCCGCAACTTATTAATCCGTCTGTTTTCTTTCTTTCTTTTTTAGCTACGGTGCTTGAAAGGGGGTTCTATACGATGGTGTTTCGTTTCTTTTCTAATAGGAGACTTTTTTTACTTTCCAAAAAATCAAAAATGGCCGGCTGCTGATATAGGCTGCTGCCCTGTGCTTTGTTTATGTTACTTCTATTTCCTAAAATGTATGATATCAAGTTTTAACAGTAGAAAAGTTCAATGATATCATGACTCTTGTTTACATGAATAGGTATTTTAGTAGTCATTGTGTGAGAAAGTAACTAAAGGAGAAGGGCCGAGAGTAACCAGCCTCGAATCCAGGGCCGAGATAGGTCTTGTCACTTCTATACGTCCCTTTCTTTCTGGGCCCTTCTAGCTAACGCCTCCAGCTTCCATGGTTCTCCCTCTCTCGGCTTCCATCTTCTTCCTTCTCTTTTTCTTGTCACTTCCCTTCTGTAAATTAACCACCTCCTTCACTTTTAAATTTTACCTTCTCTTCATCTTTCCCACAAACAACTACCTCTCGTACCCCCTTCTACGATCATAATTCTATATCCTATTTCGATGGACGAAGAGATGACATCCACAATGAAGCAGAATATATAGAGTCGTTGTAGACCTAACTACCATATCACCAAACGAGCTGGAGAAGCACGCTCTCGTTGGTGAGATTTGTTTCAATGCATTGGTCCTTGATGCAAGCTCGGATATCGAGAAGATACTGGAGTCGAAGATATAGAGGATACGGGGGGTTTTATGGTATGTATCTTGTTGCCTTCTTTTGGTATCCATCTTGTAGTCTCGAGGCCATTCATCCTGCATGTTAGTACCCATCGAGCTATCTACCAGCTAGGTAGTCTCATCCCTACCCAACGGTTGGCTCTAGGTTCTACCTATATACCGTCCACGCCATCCCCTCAGACTCAATGCTTGCTTACGAAGATGATTAAGAAGTTATTAGGAGTGGAGGCTAGAAGAGGCGATACACTTAGGTTCCGTTTCGGATCCATTGAACGGGGTTGTGGTCGCGACTTTTGTTGTGGGAAAACAAAAGACGTTGCTAAGCTATAAAGCTACGTCTACAACCACTCTTCTTCACGCTTTCTCAACCAACAACTCTGCTTCACGCTTTCTCAACCATCGCAACAGCCAGCCTACGGCCAACCTACGGCCGAACGATGATTATCTATTAGTCTCGGGGCCGTATTATCTATAAGGTACCACTTAGTCTCGAGGGCTACTACTGACGTCTAACCAAGACTAACACAGGAAATCGATGTAGGTGAAGAGCCAGAATGTTTGGGATGATATCGTCCCTTCTCTTTCCACGGTTTTTTCCAAACCTACTTCTGTGCAATGGCATCAGACAGTCTCGGCACTAGGGCATCAGAAACTTGAAGGGACTGTTGAAATCCAACATTTCAACCCAGGATTGATGGTAAGAGATTCCTGCGGTGGCTTATAGCCACTACGAAGTCTTCTCTTGCCTTAACCTCCTAAGAGATGGCATGGGTGTGCCCTTCAAGCCGTGATGTATAACCTTGCGCCTTCTGTATATTACTGAGGAAGTAATATAGACTGGCTGCAGTTATATCATTACGGTTTTGGCAGGCTACCCAATCGACTATCATGATACGTTGGGGCCTATGGATATCGAGGTCCTAGGCCCGATAACCACTGGAGGCCCTGGCAATAGTGTGGGTTCGGTTTTGACTACCCTCAAGTTTTCCAGGTCTATGCCACGGGATATGGGAGGTATATACATACCTTCCCTCTCGATCCCAAACCATACCCCCTCAGCTGAAGCCCCTATGGAACAATACGCGGGTCCGATCACTTCAATCCCTTCTCGCCAGCCCCACGGAAGACGATTCTGGCGAGTGGCTCCGAGAGGGGATGTAGTGATTGTGATGCAAGCCGCGCAGGGTTCAAGCCTATGGGCTTTCCAATCGGATTTCGAAAGCTTGGTGTCGACCCGCAAGGGTTCGACCTGTTAAATCGGTTGGTGTGTGCCCTCGCGGGGCGCATTGTGGGTGCGTCCCCGCGTAGGGATCGAAACTGGTCAATCGAGCTTCGCAATCCTGGCGTCGACCCCGAGGGGTTTGACATGCTTAATGCCTGGCTCGGAAGGTGAAGAAACTATCATCGCCAATCTGGCGGACAATTTTATGTCGGGGTTTTTGAAGCAGGAACATTTTCCTTGGGTGCAAGCCTGGCCTCGAGACTAGGTGCAAGCTTGCGGGATTGATATCTCCCAGGTTATCCCAGCAGGCGGCCACGTTCAAGTACCATGTGCGCCAATCAATACGCATGGTATACTATTTTTGCCACTGCTATGTTTGGAGAAATTAGCAAATATCATTGAAGTCGATGATAAAGTAGAAATACACGACAAAATCAAACCAGCTGCTGGTGGACAGCGCTGCACTATTGACTGTGGATTTATGATAAGAACTACAATAAACATTTACGAGCTTCAAAAAGGAGCTCGAAGGAGGGACAAAAGAATAAAAACATGCTGGAGGAATACACAAAAGAAGCGTAGGGATGAAAATCCCCGCTTCGTGACAAAATCGTGAGGATATCACCACAGTCATATCGTCGACGAAAAGGATTGCGAAAAGTTACGGGCTACCTGTCGGGATTCTCAGAACTAATATCGGTTACCTCAGGAGTGATGCAAGGGGATCCAATTTCCCCACTGCTATTTATCATATACATATATGATTTGATTGCAGGAGACACCGATGACCCGATCCTGGATTCTGTTCCTATTCCACAACTGGCGTTAGCAGATGATATTATTCTATTCTCGACAACATTAGATGGAATAAAAAGGAAAATATGGGATCTATATCAACTGGCTGCTCTGGTGGGACTGTCGATTAATTTTGACAAGTCCTTTGGTATCCTATTGGGGTGGCAGGCTGGTTATAAGATCGATAAAATAATTGTTGCGCGAGTTATAGATACCACTGTATTCGCCCAAGTTCCCATTGTATGGCCGACGTTTATGAAGATGAACGATTAGCCGTTTATGCGTGATCACGTACAACAGACGTCGTGGGATTACAACCGGCCAATGTAGTCTCGCGGGGGGCTAATATATACCTAACAACAGCACTTGACAATGCGCCGGGTGGATCCCTACTGGATATCTCGGCTCCCAGGCTATGGTGGATATTATTAATGCTAAAGCTTCAGCAGTCCTCAAAATCATATGCTTCAGCTTCTATTCTGACTCGAGCACAGGAGCAGCAAGGCCAAAAGTATTCAAAATGGCTTTATGACGAAATATACGAGCGGTGGCAAAGCCAATTTGGGATTGCCAGCCGCTGCTGCAGGGTATCTCTCAACATGCGCAATGAAAAGTGAGCTCGAAAGGCTTGGGGTTACCCGAGCCTACGATGCTTCCTTGCCTACTCCTTTGTATTCACGAAGAAACGGCAAGATATACTTTAAATATGCGAAAAACTGGAAGCATGAACGGCCGAACCTATCCTACGATGTTTCCTCGCATATCGCCCCGCTAGGGTGTAATTTGTCAAGCAGTGATCTGCTAGTTCAGAATATCGGGGGACCGTCTCGACTCCGGACGTGAAAGCAAAGTCACTGGCGGGAATCAAGCAAAGTTCGTAGTAGCTGACCTTGAAGTGAACAGGAAGAAACAGAATGCGAAAGTAATATATTACAGAAGATGAAAGATGAAAAGTGTGCCGGGAGCGGGATATGAAGTTCTTCCGGTGAGACCTTAGCGCTCTGGTAACTTGCCTCGAAAAGATAACGGCCACAGTTACCGGTAGACTAAGAGAGGGGTTTCCCTCCCTCCATGAGAGGGACCCCGAGACTCCAAACCAGGGGAGGTATATTTACACCCCCCGGGCTGCAAATTTTGTTTATTTGGCGATTTCCAGCTTCGGAGAACTGAAGGAAGTCCCAAATAGCCAAGGGTATAGAAGAATACAATGAACGATTCGATGAAGACTTCTGGTCCTGCTTATGGACCATGTCACAGGTACAAAAAAATGGGATTTGAGGTGGACAGACGGGAAGGGTGTAAACCCTGACTCCTATGCAAATCTCAATCCTCCCGATCTCACATCCACAGCTGCCTCCTTGCTTGCGCCCAGTTATCTGCGTAAGCTGGGCTGCGGTTAACATTCACAATTGCGTATCTAAAAGGTGAAACCCACAGCTTGGATCCAGACATTGCATCGGAATACAGGACTAATGGATTATGATAGGCAAAATACTCTTCGAAAACAATACATCAAGGGACTGTAAATGATAAAACTCTACATGCAAAACGCAAGACAACGAGAGCATTTTCAATATAAGGAGCAATCTGAAAATCGGATAGAAGTGGTTTCACAGGGTAGAGAGCCGAATCCCTGTGGTAAGTATATCTCCACCTACCTAATCATAAATATCTATGGAGCAAATCTTAATATATTTTTCATATTAGATACTGTAGCTAGGTTCCCTTCATGGGGTGTTTATCAACCAAAAGGGCACGAACATCCCGAGGCTACCAATAGATACAGGGCCGTATATTCATATCTATCTAAGGACAAATGCGTATACTGCAGCGATTGTTGAAAGGGTTTTAATTGAGGTTTCTAGTCATATGGGGAATATAGGAGGTTGAGAAACCCTAAATTCGCTTCATACTTAGCTCGGATAGCCTTAGGTACGTATGACGCCTAGGGAAATCAATATTTTGTCCCATTTAATACTTATATCTAACATAACAAGAGAAATAGCCCACGCAGTTTCGAACCTTTAGCCGCAGCCCCTCCATGGAGGGAGCTGAAAGAGAAAACATCACGGCCTGGGCGTCGCGGGGGGTAGGATTGCCTGGAGGCTACTCGAAATCCTGATATACCAAGCGTATAGTTAGCCTCGGTACCTATTGCAGTCAGACTCGACAAATATTGCACATTTGAAAGAAAATGGTTAAACTTCTAAAGTATTACCATCTTGCGCGTCAGTTCCGGCTTACTTCGCCCTGTGGATTATAATTGCATACGCATATTGTGGGTTCTACTCAGCACCGATATGCGTATATTTGCAATATTGGTGACCTCGACAAACCTGCGGTTTCCTGAATACTCTTGTCTATTCTTTTTGTTGGAACGAGATATCGATGACAGATTCAACCAGATCAGTCGAGTCGTTCTAGAATCCTGTAGGTCCACGCTACATGTTACCCTTCCATTCTACTGGAAAGTTATCATGTAGTGTGTGGGCAGGGGAAGGCTGGAAAGACTAGGCAGGAGTAGTCTGGAAAGTACTGGAAAGACCAGGCAAGAGGTGGCGGCGGCTATGTATATACAAAACCGCAAGCCATCTGGTCTGGCATGCAGCCTTAGACCCTTTTCAAATCCTTCCCCGTCCAACTTTCGAATATGGGTTTTAGGTTAACAACTCAGACAAGAACACTTTCGTAAGTACCATCCTTTCAAACTAGCTTTCCTAAGGAAACCTTTTCACTAACTTTATGAAATTATCTGTATAGAAACCTCCTTTATTTGTTTTGTGACGATATAAGGAGTTTTGATCTCCTGAAACCCCAGGCTGGTACGAGATATTCATGACCGACCTGAATATAAACTGTCGAATGACATATGAACACATTATCTACGGCGGAAGTTTTATCTCGAAAATTCAACTATATTTCTATAAGGCTTTCCGAGCCCTTATTTATAACAACCTCCCATATTTCGCATCATGTGAAATACGCTCTTTGGATGCAGTCCTATTACCATTCACCCTTCGATTACCACCCGACACCCTCGGGAGAGCGTTATGATCAGGGACCGTAGCCGGCCGCTCAAAGAATTTTCAAAGACAAGAATGGTTTCGCCAGCTCTAAACGCTTTGACAAAATCTGAGAAATGTCCTCACCGAGGACTATAAATTCTCCAAAAGCATGAGAATCGACAATATATTTATCGATACTGAAGGCCGTTATTCGTCAAGTTTGATGGCTAATCGCATTCGGTTCTGACTGTCGAAAATATAGCGGTGTATAGATTCGAGGCTAGCAGTATTAGCCTTTCCAAAACGAGATGGACGCAAATATTCACGGGGATCGCTATCCAGAATACGCACTACGCATCGTGGTTTTTATCGTCTCTTAGTCGGTGATCATATGCTGATGCATGTACCCAAATCCAACAGTATAGTGGTACAATATATACCCTCCCTCAACCGCTGTCTCGACGATCACACAATACCCATTCAAATTGCACAATGGGTAGTATTTGTCAAGAGATGGATATCAATGGAGATAAATAGAACATTACAGAAGCAACCATTTCGTGCCGCACAAACACCCCCACAAGATTCTAGGGACACAAAAGTTCCAGCTACTTCTACCACCCAGAGGGTGGTGCTGCGCAGGAGACAAGCTGCTTTTATGAAATAATAGGATTTCTTTGGCCTACCAAAGATACAACATGACTCCATACCAAAGTTAAAGGGTTCGAACTATGCTGGAAGTATTAGGCTATGAAAACACGAAGGTTAGTCACACGTCCATTTGCTAGCAAACAAGAGAAAGAAATCCGAAGATAGATCGAGAGCTGGAATTAATTTTTATAATTAATAGGGTATTCGTACGGCAGAGAGATTTTGCATATGAAAATTACACGACTGAATATATACATACTTATCCACAGATGAAAATCTGTTTTCCGGAGAAGCAGATCGCGAGTACGAAAGGGTGATGGGCTCGCCAGTCTTCCAACTCAAGTAGTCGCCGCAAAAGATGCAGCTGGTTTTATCAGCCAGTTGTCAGTAATCGCGTTATGATGTCCGCAGTCACGAATGAGCTTGTTGATGCAGCCGGCTACCATTGTGTTAATTTGTTTACTTGATGGCTAGCTAGGAGGTGAGACTGGTTTGAATCCGTCTTGTGACCAAAATTTTGACATGGACCAAGCAATGGGGTAATACGCAAATGCAAAGCCTTTTTGCGAAATATGTATGTCATCACGCGAGCTTTTGCTAGTAATCAATACCTTTATTTACTAACAGCTTTAAAGCCATGCAGCAGGTTCTCCCGAATGTGCGGCGAGTTTTGCCAGCCAGTCTGAAGGCATGCACCTTAATTTCATCGCTATCATCTCTTCTATGGAGATTCATACCGGGGTGCGTGCAGCGAAGCAAGCCACGACATGCATCGAAGAGCTAAACATTACACCACGATTATATATTACCCATAAATTATATATTCCACACGACTTGCCCAACAGGTCGATATACGTCTAACTCTGACCTGCCAGTTCGAATTTTTATTGATCTGTCTTCCTTTCTAGCCTTCTGGAGAGAGACCCCGGATGGGATATCTTGGTTGTTGTGGGTACAGAAAAGGCGGAATACCGCCTACGAGAGAATATCATTGCAAGCCCACCTTTGAATTTCAGACGACCGCTCAGATATTTTATATTCAAGAAGATAGTACCGGCTTTGATGAATATTCAATGTTTGGGCTTGGAACCATATATACAACTACACTAGCTAAATAATACACCCAACTTATGGACTCGGTTCTGCTCCTTGTCCGTTAAAGGCTGGTTCCTCGATTGAAAGTTTCGAAGTAATTGACGAAACAGGTTCGAATTCAGGGAAAAGGGTTCTTCAAGTCGCTCAAGTGACGCGTTGACCCTCATGTCAACTTAAAGAACAAATAAACGCCCATAGTCTAAGCTAGGACTCGTACTAGCGATGAAGTCTTACAAGGTAAGGAATTCATAACATATATAATGTTATTTTCTAGTTTCGCGCGCTGACTTTTTCGTTTATTAGTCAGTCGAAAGCTATGGACCGAAGAACCAAATTCTGGTTTCCCTTGTATGCTCCAAGAGAACTTCTTCGATATTCTTTCAATAGCCAGTACTATTTATACAAACTCTAAAAAATTTACTTTGGAAGCAGGGGCTTCGAGGACACTTGCATGTACCAGGTAGCATGGGATATTGAAGCCAGTAGAGCGGATCGAAATCGATATCGGCAGTCCCAACAGCCCATACCCTTGTTTCGTACCCAGACCACCAGGGTGCCCATACCAGAATATTCGAATTCGAACCCCGAAACTCTTGGAGCTGAAGACCAATGGAGCCAAAGATCAATGGCCAAAGACCAATGGCTAAAGACCAATGGAGCCAATTTCTATTCCTTCAGTATAAAATATCTACATACTAGAGGGCATGCTATACGAACCTCAAATATAGATATTTCCTCAGTTGAAGTTTAAACAGGAAAAAGGAGACTCTGGCATGTGGAAAAGTTCTACGATACAATATAATCCAATCTAAAGCGATTCGCGCCAGCTAGAAGTCTGAAAGTACCTATAAGCGACCCCAAGCGCAAGTCAAAAGACAAGCAAAATGTCGTTACCCTTGCCTTTCATCTCTTCAAGGCTTCCACGGCATGAGCTCTTGCGCCGCTTCGCTTCACTTTCACGATATGCGTCTCATGGTGGTGAAGTACCCGAGTACTCCTCGAATGAACACCCTCCATAAGATATATTTAATTTAAAGTCGGGGATGCATATTATATTATATACTTACTCGTCTAAGCCTAAAAGCCCAGGCGCGCATCTGCAACGAAACCAAAGGTATGCATAGTACTAACTGGTGCGCTAAAACCTTTCCTCGGAATATTGGATGGACCCTTACCTACATATATTAAGAGAGACTTCAATCATGAGTCGGGACCTCACTCCAAAATATCATATACCGATAAAGGGGCAGTAAATTATAAACAACCGGCATATAATATATGTAGAACCCTGACAATTTCGAAAACTTGCACAATTGGCATGACTCAAATATACGATACTACCAAAGCCAGAGCGGCGACTTAGGAAATCCGCGCCGATATGAAATTGGGAAACGCGGGCGCCGTTGTCCAACTAATGCATCTTACAATATACTACTTACGATATATAAGGGAGAATCCCACTACTGATTCTGCACGAATGAGTCTGAAGGCTACAAATGCTCTTCAATTTATGCAGCTTCTGGGTTAGCTAAAAGTCATGGTCGGAATAAGTATGTACTTCCCGGACACGGGAAGGATCCTATGGATTATCTATTCGAAGCGGTTGATACAATTGAACGAAATTGTTTTCATGTGCTTACCAGGTAGGCGAGCCTGGTCGACAAATAATAAATGGAAAAGAAAGGATAGACCCGGTGCACGCGAGACTTGATCAATTTCATTATCAGTAATGGCCTGCATAGATTTACACACATGTACACATATACTCCCTGTGAGGAAAATGGAGGCAGGGGAAAGGAGAAACCACTAGACCAACAAGACTGGGATGGTCGGGCCTGCGCCGCGGAACCCGGAATATGAGAAAACAATCGATCGATCCAACGGCGACAATCATGGTTTCGGAAGCACTGTGATGAATCCAGATAGAATGCTGAGACTCAGACATCATCGGACGGGTTCCAGCTCTAGTGCGGGGGGAAATGTCGATCCTGGTTTCCACTCATTCGAGTTTGGACATGAGGATACAGATATCAAATACAACTGGGCCTTAGGAAATAACCAGTCTCTAAGGCACTTGCAAATTGCACTTTACATATTTTTCAAAGCGCCCAAGCGATCTAATATATACCCACCCAGATATCTCGGAAGACGGTCCAGAAATCTATATACACCTTAAGTATCCGCTTGTGACGTCTATGTACGAGACCAATATACACCCCATTTAGCAGAACCCCGGTAATAACAACCGCGGGTTCGAAGCCAATTAACCATTCTCGTGCATAAGCCAACATCAAAACCCAAACTTAACGCAGGCACATGCACAAAGACACAATGATTATAATGATAAATTGGTAATAATGGATGTTATATAGCAAAGAGAATTTAAGTTAGCAAATATTTATCTAATTATTTGTAGGTGATGTTTTTTAAATGGAACGCAAAACTCAATATTAAACTCCTTCTATTTAGCTTCTATCAGGGAATACTTCTTTCATTCCATGAATATGTTACCTCAGACCATGAAAAGTTTAAGCCCAGAATTCTAGAAGTTCACGAAGAGATATATCTATAGCTTAGCCGAAGATTTTAAATCGACTGTCGCGAGGAAGAAATGAAGTCTACTTCGCGCTTCGATAACCGGATGTATAAATCGCTTGTGCTAGGAAGCTTTTGGGAAGTCCTTATGGGGGCAGGGTTACTGGTGCAAATCTTATGGGATTCTCTTGGGAGCTTGTATACCCCGCAGGGATTAATTTATATAATTATGAGGTTGACGTTTTTTTCAATATAGTCAGCTAAGGCGTTTGGAATGATCTACTCATGCAATCGAGATGTGTGGATTCGTTTATTTTACCCATGTAAATACCTAGGTACATATTTTGACATTATCATTATAAAGCCAAAGCTACTTTATATGTAATTACAGATAGCAAGATAAAGATGCGAACAGCAACCGTGCAGCGAATAAACGTCGTTTTTGGCTACGATGCACAAGACTTTGAGTACAGAGCTAACTGGTAGTTCTTTTGAATCGAAAATTCCCCCACCAGCTGCAGGAGATGATAGTTAAAGAAACAAAAACAGCGCTCATTCGCAATCGTCGATGAAATAAGGACCTTGTCCAAAAATCAACCTAATCCTCTACCTCTAAATACCGCCTCCTGACAAAGTAAACTAACCCTCTTGAACAACCTCCTCCACTCCAACGGACACCCTCTAGCCTTTTCAAATCCAATCACATAAAGTCCATCCCCCTCCGCACTAGTAACCCTCTCAATCCCCAGACTTCCTGTCAAAATACACTGCCTGCTGTCCCTCGCTTTGAGCTTTATTTTCGCGGTATCCCCCTGGTTTTCCAACTCCTCTACGTTTTCGTCATAACATCGTTCATCCACGGGTACTCCCGACTTCCGTAAGCTACTAAGCAAAAGCGGGAGTAAACGGGAATAAGGCCACAGTGTATAAAACCTCGTCAACCGTCCCGCGGGACAGATATCATTGAACTGCCTTGCTGCCTGAGTTAACGTCAGCGGTACAGCCGGTTGTGCGGAAAACTGTGATTGCGAGGGGTCTTCGTTGACGGATTCTAAGATCTGCTGGTCGTTGTAGTTGTAGCTGCTGAATGAGGATTGTTGGGAGTGGTATTGGTGTCGTCGTTGGTTTGCTGCGAAGTTTTGGGCGGCGTTTGCGGCTTTGTCGCGGAGGTATTGGCTTGGTTGTTGGCTGCTTAGTTCTGGGTTTACGTCTGCAGGGTCCAGGGTGAGGGATTCCATGTCGTCGCTTAGTGCTTGGGTGTTGGGGATGATGTCTGTTGCGGCTGAGGAGCTTGGTTCTGGTTGGACGGTAGCTGAGGAGCTTATGTTTTCGTTGAAAGCGTCAATGTCGTCGGCGACTATGGTGTCTTCTTCTTCGTATTCCATGTCGTCGTCTTCGTCGTCGCCGTCGCCGTCGTTGTCGTCTTCTGGGGTGGCGGCGACTTGGGTTAGGGGGACTTTGAGGCCTTCGACTAGACGGGTGGCAAGCATGATGCCCCTGGCGCGGGAGTCGACGGATAGGAGGGGGTTGTTGGTTCTATACCATGGGTGGGATTTGATTTGGTCGACGGTGTAGCGTTTGGCCGGATCGATTTCCATCATGGCCTGGATTAAGGCTATTTTTCTGTAAGTGTTAACTCTAAAAAGGCCATGGAGTGGAGGGATGGCATACGTCTGACGGCAGGTTTGACGGAGGGCCATGGCTCGTACGTGGCATTCCCGCCGGTGGATTTATATTGAACGTATTCTGGTGATCGGCTGGTCGGTTCGTCCCAGGGTGTGTTTCCTGTCAAGAGGACGAAGAGAACGACACCGCAGGACCAAACGTCGACTTGGTCGCCTATGTAACCTCTACCTGCGGATACCTATTGTATTTATGAAATAAGAGAGAGGGCCTGGAGTTAGTGTCAGTCCGTCTACTACACCGGGTGATTATTATAAGGAATTTACATATAGTTCGTACCTCAGGTGCGACATATGGAGGTGATCCGACGAGCTGGGTACTCTTTTTGACCTGGTTTTTGTGCTTAAACAGGGTTGCGAAGCCAAAGTCGGCGATCTTGAGGTCGCCGTTTGAGTCCAGGAGGATATTCTCCGGCTTTATGTCTCGGTGGGCGACGCCCTTGGTGTGAATGAATTCCGTGCCGGCGAGGAGCTGCCGGAAGTAATAGTGTGCAATGTCGTCCTGGACACCCACGTCGGCCTCTATATAACCCCATATCAATAATCCGATCCGATAGTAGGGATTTTGACTCTGGGCGTACCTATTTTATCGAAGAGGTCGCCACCATCCGCGAATTCCATAGCGATCCAGCGCCAGATGGTGCTCTCGCCACTGGCGTAGAATTGAATGACATTCTTATGGGCACCGACATGCTGGTGCAGGCCGACTTCCATAAGAAGTTGCTTGGGAGTAATGTTGCCATACTTCTCAGAGTATTGCTTGTGAATGAACTTGACGGCACACACGGTGCCACTTCCTGGGTCTTTCCCCTTGCGAACACTGATATATATATAAAACGATTATTTTTATATTAGTCTGATATTCATGAATATTGAACAGAATAGAGACGGGGGGAAGGAACACGTACAAAGCATAGGCACCACGACCAAGAGTTTCTGACACAAGATCGAACGGGAGATTTGTGGGCAACGGTGCCAACTGACTGTGAGGTGGCTGAGAGTGGAGAGATAATATCCTTGTCAGTTATAAACCATTTTTTTGTGGTCCGTGCTTGAAGCTGTGATACCTTACCTGAGCCATGCTTGCTTGTATTACCCCGGCTAACTAGCTGGATAAATCTGCAGCTGCTATCACGATCAATGCAATCACGATCACTGCAACTGCACTGCACTCAATCACGTCTGGATTTCGATTTATAGCTTTACTCGTGGAGGTTGGCCAAAACCGCAGAACGCGAGGACACGCGAGAGCACGTTTCGGTAGCTAATTCGAATCCAGCTTGTGTAGAAGCTGTGTTTGCGTTGGGTTGAGTTGAGGGGACAACAGCCGCTGTCAGTTTGTTGTTTTGGTCTGTCGCAAAGGGAAGGAAAAGAAAAGAAAAGAAGGGAAAGAAGGGAAGGAAGGGAAGCTTCTTAAACAAACGTAAACCCACCACCGCAACCACCACAACCACCAGCTGCACCCGGTCCGCAGCATAAAACGTCCTCTTTCTCTCCCTCTCGGACTTCCAGTCGAGACACATTCGAGCATCAAGCAGGCAGGCAGGCATATCTCTCTGATCTTTCTTTCTTTCTTTTCTTTTCTATTCACTGCTCTCGTCATCGTTCTACCAAGCATCATCATCATCATCATGAGTGTCTCTTCTTCCACAGTCGCTCCCGCGGCCGGCAGCTCGAATACCACAAATGTCACCAAGAGGTACGGACCTTCTCACCTCCATACATACGACATACCTCTCCTAGATGTGTCTAGGATATTGGAAGAGATGGGAAAGGGTGCTAATGTTGAGATTCGGTGTCTAGGCTCCAAAAGGAACTCATGCAGCTCATGATGTCTCCTTCTCCTGGCATCTCCGCTTTCCCAGATGATCCGTGCAACCTCCTCAAATGGACTGCTACCATCGCCGGCCCAGATGATACCTACTTCGGTACGCTCATACCTTCAAACACCCCGTCTTTAAGCTTTCGAGCGAGCTACTAACCTCCATGCGTGGTTTTTATTTGTTACAGCTGGCAAGAACTTCAAACTCTCCTTCACCTTCCCCGGTGACTACCCTCTCCAACCACCAACCGTCATCTTCACCACCCCAATGTTCCACCCGAACGTCGACATGGCCGGTCGTATCTGCCTCGATATTCTCAAGGACAAGTGGTCTGCCGTTTACAACGTTCAGTCGATCCTCCTGTCCCTCCAGAGTCTCCTCGGTGAGCCAAACAACAAGTCTCCTTTGAACGGCCAGGCTGCACAGCTCTGGGATGAAGACCCGAAAGAGTACAAGCGATTGTTGGAGAAGAGGCACCAAGAGGCAGAGTAGACTCCTCTACTTTCTTCCAATTTTACCCTCTTGTTTGTCTTGACGACGGCCGGGATATATAGGACCGAGCAAATGACTGAAATGACCCCTCCTTTTCTAACGTTTTTTCTTGCTTACCTCACTAAATTAATGCTTTTTTTAAATTCCATCTCGGTCCCTTTTTTATTGTTGTGCTTGGTTTTAAGCCTTGCTACTCAGCGGTGGTCTCATTGGGTTATGTTCCCTCATGGCGTTTTTATCAGTGGATGGGGTTTATCTTCTTCCTTTTTTCCCCCATCCGTTATTTGCTAGGCATCAGATGGAGAAGGGGGGATTGTAGCTAGACGGATGACGAGACGACAGAGGCTCTTACTTTTTCTTTCTATTACTAGAATGATAATATTTTCGCTCTCTCTCTCTCTCGATTGAAATCCTTTTTTTGTTTTTCTTGGTTACTTTTTTTTAAGCTTGTGCTGTTTGGCTATTTCCTAGCTTCTTTGGCGAATGAAATTCCGATACCGACTACGCCAAGCTCTTTTCTCTAGATTCGTAGCTATAGTTGTAGGTCCACTATTTTCGATAGGCGGTTGAGGACTGCTACTTTATGGCATCGTTACTCCGGTTCAAAAAGATAATTTCAGGCCGATTGGTCAACATAGCCTGGTCTCGCACTGCGTCTTTATATAATATGGTCCTAGTATACATACACGTACAGCCGAGTATCAAGATTGCATCCGCCTCGTCGGGTTGAATGAATATATATATAAATCAAAGACCCAGGCGAAACTCGATAGAACCCCCGTTGGCATTGCCTAACCAATAGATCGACTACATCAGGATTGCGTAGTATACTGGTATGTAATGTAATTAAATATCTACCAGCCTAATGATTTTATGATATACCGACCCCGACGGGTAGTTCGATGCGATTCATACGTAACATTTGGGAAGCATTAAAAAATGAGCGGCATCGGTGAGACTATCTGATAGTAGCTACATGATACTAGAGACAGAAAAAGATGACAATGTATGGGATGAAGTGTAGCCTATAGCTCGTCGAATTGTAAGTTAACAATCACGAAGCTTCGAAGCTCCAGATGGAGGACCTATAAAATAGCAAAGGTAATGGAAGGACTACGTGATCACCCGTGTGGCATAGATTAGGACTCGTGCTCAAACGTCGCTAAGGGAGAGCTTGAAAATATTTATCAATGTATTAGGTTTATACGATTCCGCCGACGCCTGGCGTCAGAGGTGCTTAAGGCTCCGAAGGCTAAAGATGACAAAAAGGTAGATTCAATTTCTTTTCTGAGTCATGGCTTTTGAAAGTGAGCGTGAATGAAGGGATGCGTGAGTTTACCATGAAAGATATCTTTGCCTGGATATGATCATATATATGATCATGTCCCTGAGATGATCTGAGCTAGCTATATGACATTACTGGTGGATACCCAATAGCTACCATATTGTTACTCATTGTCAATGCAGGAAAGCTATCTGGATTTATGAGTAGTGGGGGCTTCCCTGCCTTCTAATATGAGTTTGGAGGAGAAACTATCTGGTAGTTTGGTGTAGTTTGCTCGGAGCGTTACCCGGCACCTAGCTGGATTTCTACTGAAGCTAAGCCTGTTTATGAGACTGCTGCACAGACTAATCCTATGGGACTGGAGCGCTGTGTTGCAATTGTTGCATTCCACAGCCCAGCTCCAAAGTCTTGGCAAATTCCTCTTGTCACACGTATCCAAACAAGGTAAAGTAAGCGAATCCGCAAACATGACCGCAATCGCGTGAACCCGTCCCTTCTCACCATCCTTCGTCATAGTCTCCATACACCCCCATCCACGACGCTCACCCGCAAAGGTTTGACATACACAATGGTGAAACCGCTCCAATTCAAAGGCGACAAAAAGCCGTTAAAAAAGCGAAAACGTACCGATCCGACCGATGAGGAGAATAACGCATCCATATCCGCCTCCACGGCCGAGAAGTTCGGGACTACAGTTGCGACGGCATCGGGTTCGAAAGCGCTGACGACAACGGGGGAGAAGGAGAAGAAGGTTAAAGTTATGAACGAGGAGTTGGATGCGGACGACGGATGGGTTAATTCGGATATTTTGGAGGATATTAAGGGTCCGGTGATATTTGCTTTTGTAGGTCTTTCCTTTTCTTTCTTTTGGTTTGGGAGATGGGATGGGATGGGGATGAGATGAGGAGTTCACGTGGTGGGGATGGGTATTTGCAGGTTTCTCGATATGGGAATATGAAGAGTCTGTCATGGGATTTGGAGGGCTATGCGGGTACCCGGTGGTTTTGTCAGTACCTGCGTCTACCTGCAGACTTGGGCGTAGGGCTGGATCGCATGGCATTTATTATTTCATCCGATCTTTTTCTCACATCTTACTATGATTTCCATCTCTAACCCTGGTCGCTGGACCCTGAATTTTATATATATTAAAAAGAAGAAATATGAGGGTCGTGGCTAACGGATTATAACGGTAGGCGTCCACGCCACCAACATGTCTTGCATGCGATGCGACAGGGAAAGTCTTCGCTTCACCATTACGAGATGTCGATGGAGAAGATCTATCGACCGCAGAGCCTCATGACGTACGTACCTCCAAATACCTCTACTTTCACATGAATCCGCAAAATCCTAACCCGATGATTACAACTACAGGTCCGTCAAGTCTGGACAGTAACCCGAATACCCACAACCACACGCCTAGCTTTCAAAGGTCATCACGGAAAATACCTCGCCTGCGATAAATTCGGTATCCTATCTGCCACAAAGGACGCAATAAGTCCCGAAGAGGAGTTCACACCTATAAAAACCGAGACGGGGTGGGGGATTCAAACCTGCCGGGATAAGTTTCTAAGAGGGGAGGAGAAGAATGTTAGTACAGGCGGGAGAGGGAGTGGAGCACCCACCGGCGGGGTGGTAGTGGAGATTAGAGGGGATTCGGAGACTATTGGGTTCGCGGAGACGTGGGTTATGAGAGGGCAGAGGAGGTTTAAGACGAAGGTGAAGAAGGAGGGGGGTAAGGAGGATAGGATTAGTCGGAAGGAGTTGGAGCAGCTGTGAGTCGCATTTCCTAGTGATTATTTTTGTTATTATCGAAGCGGTGTGAGACGGTGTGCTGACATTTTCTTTCGCATTTGTAGAGCAGGGCAGCATCTTGATGATGATCAGGTGAAGCTGTTGAAGAAGGCGAGGAGGGAGGGAACCCTACAATCTGCGTTACTGGATATAAGGCAGAAGAAGAAGCGTGATAAGTTTGCATGGTAAAGAAGGATGACAAGCAAGCTTTACATCTGAAGTTCTAAAGGATAATATTGTGGGATGTACGATATAGACTTTGTTGATTTTTAGTGTTTGGGGTTACTCTGGAATCAAGCGGGAACTGGGAAGCTTTAAAAAGGGAAGCGGGAAAAACTACTTCGACAAAACCAAAAAAAAAAAAAAACACCACAGCTGATTCATCAAGGGATGAGCGAACGGATATGCAAAGCACGGCCGTTTGCATGGCAGGTTTGTTCGGGGAAATTCCAGGTTTCGGACACACCTTTTTGAGGGGCAGGTGTGGTGGGACTATGCAGCCCTTGCTTGGAGGGGTAGATACAAAGAGATACATTCGACGGGTCCTTCCTTTCTTCTGCGGATGTCGACATGTCAGGGTCCGGAATCGAATGCCATGCTCACGTTTACACTCACACTCACACTTGTACTTGATGCTCAATATTATAAAAAGAGCAGCCCTGCATTCTTGTGAAGTGACGTATACACATATTTTCAAAAAAAAAAAAAAAAAAAAGTGAGAGTATGCTGATACTGACGTACACACAAGCTTAAGAAGGACAACCTGAGATGAGATGAGGGGGAGGGGTTCTTTAAGCTAAGCTAGCTACCTAGCTACCTGAGCTCCAAAATCCAACATTCTTTCCGAATCAGCTGACCCTTGTACGAAAATCGAAAAATCAGCAGGGAGTGACATAGTCCGGTGGCCCAAATTGTATGGCTGACACAAGTACCTCAGGTCCAAAAAGGTTATCGGTGACTTTATCAGCGGTTAAGTAAGAATTACTTCCAAGTGAGTTAGTGTTTATAGCTATCTTCTTTCCTTCTTATTCGTCCTGGAGGCATTGTTTTGGTTTTTGGGGTTTCTTTTGGACAGCTGTCAAGCGGCGGGGATTCTATTGGCTAGATCAGCCATCACAAGTGACTTGCATACAAATGCAAAGGGTGCAAAGTGGCCTAGTCGAGCTCTTGTCCCCAGCCATTTCCGAAAGACCCCATCACATTGCCAAAAAGGGTAATGTTATTGTTTTGGTCTGTGAAATTCGATGGGGGGGGAATTAGAAGGCTTTATTTCTTTTGCTCTCCCATCGAAGAGGAGGGGGGAAGAAGAGGGCATAGGAAGTGTAAATTTAATTAGTTTTCGAAGGAGGGGGGAAAAGGAAGAATTAAGAGAAGGACAACTTATCCTCCTCCGTCGTTCTGTATTCTATTCTTTTCCTTCCTTTCTTTTCTTCTTGTTGTATTCAATCTAGGCCGAATCTCGAGATATCAACTTTCAGACTTCACCATTTTTTGCCTGGCCCTCGGGTGTATACTTTATAGGGCAGTTATACAAAAAGGTAATTACTTTAATTAATTGACGAGGCCACCCTGCCTGAGTCGAGTCGAGTCTATCGATCCATACGGGTCCGTTCGCTTGCGCGGCCGCTGTCAAGTTCCTGTTCTTGTTCTACTTTACCAAGCTTTCCCTTCCCTTCCCTTCCCCCTTCCTAGCCATTCATTCATTCCCTTTGTCTCCTCCCTTTTCCTTTTCCCAGCTACCCAGCTATTTCCCTCAGCCGGGACGAGACAAGTGGTGACATACCCTTTCCCTCAGTATCTAAGGCCGATAAGGAAGCGATAGTTACTGGGTTGGGTGTGGAGTTGTTGCCAAGACCGGGATATCCAACACAACACATTGTCCTCCCATTCGTCCCATCTCTCCTCTCTGGCTATCAGGCTATACTATTTCTTAGCTTGTACTCGAGACCACTTCCAACTGGGACTAGCCAGCCCCCCACCTTATCTGATCCTGCCCACCACACCACACATTCCATCCACCCACCATCGCAGCTTCCCCCATCGACACTAACCACCAGCTCATCCATCGCAACATCATCACCTCCGAATTCGCTGTCGCTGACCTTGTCGCTCTCTCAGACCCCCTTACCGACCCCGTCCTTCTCTTTTCCGTCGACCCTATCCGAATATCTGCTTCAATCTCCTCCAATCTCATCCTCCGTCGAGCTACAGCGACGCTATCTCCTCGCTTGTCGTTGTCGTTGTTGCTGTTGCATGTTGGTCTCCACCCGCCTTGCATGAAGTCGACTTGCCTCGACCTCATCAACCGAAACTGACCACGCAAAAAAGAGTCATAGAATTCACCCACTACCCCTTAGCTCCGCGAAATCCTTCTTCTCCGACCAATAACACCAAGTCACTCGAACAGGCGACTTGTAACAAGCCACTCTAAAACACTCATCGCGTTTTTCCCGACGAAAAGTAGACTCGCATTGCGTTAGCATAGCTGTCGGCATTCTCAAATCTTGCGTAGTCAGCGATTCCATAGTTTGATATTGATATCGCAGGCGAATAAAAAGGTACTATATAAACTACCCCTCCCTTTCGGATCCTCTTTTCGAACCGAGACTCCTTCTTCCTCTTCAGTTATTACTTAATCTCTTTGCATGTAACTCTCTTTTCGGGTCTCTCGAGCCACGACGGACCTCGGAATCAAGTTCGCAAAGCAAGAAAATATATATACTCGAAGGAAGCTGGATATCCATCTCCTACACTCTCTTTTCTTTTTCTCGTTTTCTTCTTTTTTTCTCTTGTTTTTCCCTAGTTCATGTTCTCGTTCTTCTTTAACGATTGCGACACTTCCTTCTTTTCTTCCCTGTTAATTCGCTTTCTTTTGTTATCTATTCCTTCTTTCTTTTCTATCAAATTTATCGTATTAGGAGTCTTCATGCAGCTTCCTAACCCTCATTTCGTAGCTGGCGTCAAAATCAAACCCCCCAGTAAACCCCATCAACCTACCAAAAGGATAAGTCTTCCCGCAAATCCTCCCCGCATGCAGGAAGATCTTCCAAAGATCCCTAAGAGGGACTTCTTGGTCCCAAAGAATCTTAATGGCGGTTCTTTGTTCGACACATCGGACGACGAAGATGGTATCTTCACCCCTGGTCCAGGATATTCGTCGGCTGGAACGAGTCTAGGCTCTATTCCAGCTCCTAATAAGATCGCACCGACTACGCAGCCTTCCCGGCCGGCGACTCCTAAAGCCTCCATTTTGAATCCTAATGCTCCTCGAAATAATGGTGAAACTGTCTTTACCGCTCCCATGGCCGCACCTCCGACTCCTAACTCGCTTATGGAGCAACGGGAACGGGAACGAGAGCTGTTTAGAAAGCGCAAGAGGGAGCAAACTCCCGTCGATGATCCGGTTCAAATCCAAATCCAAACAGAGCACCGTGATCGCGAAGGCAGATTGCTAGAACGCGGGTTTAAGAGCCCGAGTCCTAGTTCTTTGAAGCCTATTATCAAGAGATCACCCAAGAGAGTCAGTGTTAGATTTAGTGACGTTCTTAAGGCATCTCCGAATCTTACGTCGGCCTCGGTAGCTCTTGCTAATGTGCAAAAGACCAGGAAGAGTAGCATTGACACCACGGTTCGCAATGAAACCATCAAGGAAGAGTCTTCGGATACTGTAGAAGAAGCCACGACTGCGAATGCACCGTCTCCTAAAGTTAAGCGTCGTAAGGCTAACAAGCTCGGTCTTTCCGCCGGATCGTTTGGGATTCTTTCGACGAGCGTTATCGCCGCTTGCGTCGGCTATCTCACTATGAAGAGCTACTCGAATGAGTCGAGAACATCTGATATTTTGGCGAACCTCTGTAAGTTGGAGGCTATACAAAGTTTCGGTGATGCAGTCCCATTCTGCTCCAGTCCCGGTATTCGTACCGGAAAGCCCCGGGGGCCAAGATACCATAAGGGTGATCAATCCCCGCCGGACTATAAACGGCTTATGGAGTTACAATTCAGCTTTGAAAAAATCTTGGAGGATTCGGTTGGTGGCAGCCGACTGGCCTACGATATGAAGAATAGCGAAATGGCAGTTCGGGATCTGACCATCCTGGTCCGAGTTTCCGGCCTCGCCTGCCGGTATGTTTTTGCCCCATTCCTATCCCCTCTATCTTTTAAGACTGGTGACTAACATGGGGTACTCTAGCGAGCAATTGTCAATTCATTTGGAGGAGTTCGGAGATAGCGCACGCATCGCATCGCGCAGCCTCTCCAAGTTTTCTTCCCGTGTTATGGGTACCATCGACAGCATTCTCGCCCTTGACGAATGGGCGAAGAAGACCTTAGAAGACATCAGGGATTCGGAATCAGGTGGAACATCCTTCAGCAGCTTGGTTCTGTGGCGGGATAACGACCAGATCCGCAGAGATGTAGCCAACACCTTCACCAAGACGACAGAAGGGATGAACGGACAGCTGCAACGACTAGTACTGGAAGCCCAGAATGTTCTTACTATCCTCGACCAGCTGGAAGAAAAACTTACGACAATCCGTAAGCTTTCCCCGTCTTTTCTTTTTTGTTACTTTAGGCAGTGTGAACTAACCCTTGTATTAGACGAAATCATCTCCCGCGAAGCTAATCACGTCAAGATGGAGCATGATGAAGTTTTGTCCGCGATCTTCACCAAGCTCGGGGCTAATAGGCAAAAGATCGCACGTAGCAAGGAACAAGTCGCCTTGTTACACAATGTGAATCATTACCGAAAGACGGCTCTCAGCCACGTTTCCGCCACGGTCGTCGAACTCGACCGCATGAGCGCCGATCTCGAACAACTCAGAGAGACAGTTGCAGCACCCAGCCTGATGGAAGGGGTCGTCGAAGTCCCAATTGAACTCCACATCCGTAATATCGATCAAGGAATTCTACGACTCACGGCCGGACGCCTGAAAGCTTCGACTAGAAAAGAGGAGTATGTGCCTGTGGATCCATACCCGTCGCTCCCCTTGTAGCCCGTGCCAGAGAGCTGACACGACTTGGTGTTTGTAGGTACACACAAGCTGTCCTCGCTGGGGTTGATTACTCTAACATGTTGATCAATTCCCAAATTGCCGATGCTGCATCGCAGCCAATAATCCATAATGTGGACTTATAAATGGTTTTTTTTTTTTTATTTTTTTTTATTTTTCGTTCGCTATATTCTCCCTGGTACATTCATGGAACACCCCAGTTTTTCCTATATCTGTCATCGTCGATAAGACCTCTTTTACTCCATTATGATGGTTATCAGAAGCTTTATCATAGCGGATGCTGCATAAGAGCTTATCTTTTCTTTTTCCTTTGACAGCTTTTCTCTCTTTTATTATCGGAGTCTCGTGTGGGTGTATTAGGTTTTGTATCAGGAAATCAAGGAACTTCGTCAAATATCTCCCGGAGTTCTGGCCTTTTGCTTTACAGTTCTGCGTTTTCCTTAAGTTTTGCGTTTTTTTCCGCGTTTGCTTTCTGGCCGCCCGGCATCGAAAGTCGATGTCAACCTTGAGGCAAATGGCCCTTCCCAGTTCTTGATTTTCTACGTCCCATATGCGTGCTTTCACTTACCATATCTCCACTTCCCTGCGCCATAGTATAGTGTCTTGTTTTTCCCACTTCCCCTTCAACCAGCAAGCGAACCATTGCACATTTATTGTTATACTGGCATTTTAACTAACCATCATGTATTTTTGATTTTCCTTTGTCAGCACACACCACATATCTAGCACAGCGATTGTTTTTTTTGTCAGCGAATTTTCATTTATAACTCATGTATACCCAAACTCCTTTTCCTTTTTTTTTTTTTTTTGATCTTAACGGCTCCTGGATCTGTACTACTTGTTTCTTTTGTCACTTTGCGGATTTTGAAGTTTTAGCGTTGGAATCATGTATCAACGGAGTTTGAATGTGGTATGGTGGTGTAACTGGTTCTGTTCCCCCCCCCCCTTACACGATTATTTTCATTACGTCTTTTTTAGTCTTTATTTTATTTTTCTTCTTCTTTCTGAAGCATAGCATAACTGTAGTCCGAATATATTCTGTAATATTCTATTACTTTATTTATCATGTATCAGGAAGCCTTGTTTTCCACGCGGGATATATAAACCTTTTTCTTTTTTTCAGGTCTTGTAATTTACCGGAATAACCCGATGGTTCTTTTTTTTTTCCCTGTATAAGTATAACGGCCGATGGCATTTAAACTTACCGCGCTATTCTTGTTTTTGTATTTGAGTGTTATATTGGGGGCGTAGGATTAGGATTTGTTTGTTTTTTTGGTGGGAATTTTTGGATACCCTTAGTTGGGGATTTGTATACGTAGAGGGATAATTGTAGAGATATAAGGGCTGGATCAGGATTTTTGTTTGGAATATATTTATTTTAAAGATCCTTCTTTGAGAGGGGAATATACTTTTTTTTGTGGCCTTTTCTTGGGTTATTGGTGCTGAAATGAGGACTGGAGATATAATTCCTGGATTCGAACCTGGGGTTTTAAATTTTTAGGATTTTATTGCTTTGGGGGTTGGATATAGGAAAATTAGTGGATGTGGGTACCTAGGCCTAGGCATGCCTAGGATTTATCGTGGTCTAGGTGTGGGGATATTCTGCGCTTGGGGTACCTGTTTCCTGGATTCCTGGATCCTAGGATAGAAGCCGGATTCTGGCGATGTTGGTCCAGGGTTTGTTGGATCCTGGGGTGGGGTATTAGGACTCCAGGGCGATATCGATGGATATAAAAGTTTATTCAAGCCTTGTGGAGGGTTTGGCGGATAGGAGTTTGCTTGATTGCGGATATTAGGATTTGCAAGGGTTTTAAACGTCAGAATTTGGGAGTTGCAATTGGAGGCCCGGGTATTAGATGTATGATGGTTATGAGTATACTATGAATATATATTCTAATATGGCTTTACAGGGGGCGTGGAAGTCTCGTACCTAGGCTTCATAGAAGGATACCTTAGTTTGTTTGAGGGGTGATATTATTATGTTCAACCTCGATTGAAGCAGTGTCAAAACTGTGGCATATCTTGTAAATTAGGTTGGAATATTATTGAGGACCTGGGACCGAGACCATTGAGGACCGACCTTAAGGGGCGACAATTCTATAATATCCTTTCCGAGCACGATCGGTGCAAAAGCTGGATATTGGAGCGTGATAGTAGCACAGATACTGCTTGCTATCTTCACGGACATTTATTCACGTATTCTATAATAGAGATTCTAGACGGATATATTCTTGTTTTCACTTTATATTAACGGGGACCTTCGTGTTAAATTTAAGGTATCCTACCCGAGTGGGGTTTCAAGCCATGCATTCCACAAATATGACTAGGGATATATTAAAAGAAAATTTTCAAGATTTTATGTCTAGTTTTGGGACCCAACAGTATTGGCATTATAACAGCGTTGGTATTATAATTACGACTACCGTTATAATAGTCCGCGAAACAACGGCTACATCGATATGTTGTCTGTTGTATTTTCGAACACAGACTCGGGAGGCGCAATCCCGCAGTTGGCAGCTGCATGCCCGCGGGTATATGCATATACCGTCCTACCTACACAAACCACCCCCTAACCCCTCCACCAAACTCTCTAAAAATGTCAGTATTCGACTGCCTCAGAAGAAATACCCGCTTACCGCTCTACGTTCCCCCGTTAAGATGGCGAGAAGAGCATCTGGAACATCTCCGGGTTTCGAAGACGGTGTCGAAACTGGAGTTACCGACGGTACCTGATGATATAGTGGAGGCGATGAATCCGATTCCTGGGGTGCCGGCGCCGAGGTCGAAGAAGTATGTTGACTTACGTTGGTTTTGTGAGTCGGCGATATTTGAGTTGCTTGAGACTATCGGGTTGAGTTTTAAGTACTATGCTCAAACGGACCGACATCGGTTCGTAGCCTCATCCTTGTTCCTTGCCATAATTACTTTAAACTCACTGAAAATACATATATATTTAATTATAAAAATGCAGAATCGATCTCACGTTGAAAAGGATAAAGACGCCGATAGTCCCCGATTGTGTGGTTTATGCGCATACGAACTACATTGATCTGAGGATATTTGTCGTCATTCTGAGTTCGGTTCAGGAGAGTAGGTTGCCCGGAGCGGAGGCGGTGAAGAGGTTACCGAAACGGCATGTGGTACAGCGGGACGGACGGGAGTACCCGCTGTCGCCGTTTTCGTTTGCGGCTTTGTTGGCTGTAGCGCAGAATCGGTATGCCAGCCGTCGCGGGTTGGATTTTTACGAGGTATGTGTATCGGTATATTTTTCACACCACTGAAACTCAGAGGCTTCTCGTGTATATTGATACATGTGGTTTCCCAGGCCGATATGATATACATCGAAGCAGACTGTTCCGTCACCCTCATCAGCGCCGAGTTTCCACGAAACTACCTTGAGCATGTGGTAACCGGCGAAGGAGAGCTTGAGAAGGAAGCTGTTGTAAAACTAAGTGTTTTAGAAGGGTATACCTTTGTCTTCCCTCCCCACCAGAACGAGTATTTGATAAATTGTATTATTATTACTAAGTGCTGACTTTCCCCTGTTCTTTAGTTTAAGCGCGCCGGATTCATGGAGTAGTTACCAGCCCTTTTTGTGGTTGGTGAAAGAGCATTTTGAAGCGACGGATCCAATGGATTGATAAACTAGGGTTTGGGGATAGAAGGGTAATTCATGTTGTATATAGTGAGCATTTGTCTCGTAAGCCCACCTGGGGCTGTAAATGGGCATGCATATAAAATAGATGGATAGATGAGGCGTCTGGTAACAATATAAATCAAAGAACATTTTTAGATACTAGTTTGGAGGAGTGCAGACTATACTAGTGTTCGCCCTAGTCGGGTGTGTTGAATATAATGTATGAAGTGCATTGCTGTCTGAAACAAGTATACAACTAGGCGTGCGGTAATTAACTATCAGTACTCTAACTATTGGTACTCTAACTATTGGTACCCTAACTATTGATACTCTAACTATTGATACTCTAACTATTGGTACTCTAACTATTGGTACTCTAACTATTGGTACCCTAACTATTGATACTCTAACTATTGATACTCTAACTATTGATACTCTAACTATTGGTACTCTAACTATTGGTATATCATCTACGCGTACTCAATTTTGAAATTTCCTCCTCTTTGTTGGCGGTGTAATAATGGATGCCAGCTCATCCACAAAATCCTCCTCCTGGCCATAGCCATCTAGGCCATACATTCGATTGCCCCCACGGTTTTCTTGGTTATCATGTTCAGCGCCCCCTTCGTCATCTTCCATAAGTTCGTCGTAGTATTCGCCTTCAGCCTCTACCCCAGGTTCATCGCTCATATCCAGCTCATTGCCATATATTTGGTGTTGGCTGAGTTCTTCTCCCATCATATCTGGCAAGGGAGGTGCTTCCCCTAGTATTTCAGAGTAGTGGAGATAATCGACTAACGAAGCCATCATCATTATGGCATCTCTCCGATGCTCAGTCTTAGCCACGTCGCGGCGGTAGCTAAACTCTACCTTCAAGTAGTATTCTTCACTATCGAGGTTCGGTTTGTAACCCTCAATAAGGCAGCTTTTTAGGTACTCTTTGCCGAATTTGGCCGTCGCGATTTGGAGGTGTGTTGGAGTACCACCAAGAAGACACTAGATCAGGCCCAGGCTATAGTTAGAAACACTGCGTCAAAGCATTCAAAAGAACGAAATTTTGCGGTTTAAATTCATATTACCGTAATTCTGCGTCGGCGAGCTTATCAATCCCCGTCGTTGTTGATAATAGATCCTACAGTAGTAGTTTGCATTGATTAGCGGGGTTTTATATAACGGAAAGGGGCGGAATTAAGAGTCTCGTTGACAAATCAAACAAAAATTCTTACATCACGGGGACCATCTTTGTTTAGGCGACGACCCAGTGTCGCCCACATCTCGGCGATATTTTGCCCTAGCCGTTGACAATCACTATCGGCCGTTGAGAATTTTGTTTCGTCTGGGTTCAGGAGGCTTCTCTTTGTCTCCACAGAACAAAGCCGCGAATGGTTTATGAATTCGGCAGCGGGATCCTCCCTCTTAAATACCGTAAAGCAACCGTCGTCGTACACATTGCAATGGACGATACCGGCCACGAGTTGAGAGCTATGTGGCCAGCTCTCATACCAAAGGACACTATCACTAAATTCGGTTCCAGAGGTGTGGCATTTCGAGAATAGCGAGGTTGGTTTCATATACTCTAGAATTGTCCCCTGAATAAATTGATTTGCAAGATAATGCGACATAGGCTCTGATTTCGCTTAATCTTGTTGTCCTGTCGATTGGCTATCCCTGGTATCCGAATATGTACCATCTGAAGTACTAGTTTTAGGACGTGGAGAGCTTGACACCTGTTCTGGCGAAAGTGGGGCAGAAGTGGGAGGATTTTGAGATGATTGATTAGCAAGGTTGCGTCCCCACTGGTCACGACCCCCTGTAACAAGCGATGACTGCGCGGCCCCTTTGCGAATCGCATCGCCAATGGCTATCATAAACGGCCCGAACTTAGTATCTCCGGCTGAAAGCTCGAGCCCCATTGGGCTCTTTGCTCCAATATCACTATCTTTGAGAGCATACAACGACTCAAGATCCGCTTTCCGCATGGAAGAGGCGACTGCCATTTCGCATCTGTCATAATGTGTTTGCAACTGAGGAAGAGCCCCCCTATGAGTCTTAGCTAAGACCCGAAAGTGCTTTAGATGCTCAAGTCCCCAGTGGCTCCCGCTCAAACGAGGTTAAGGGGCTTGGGGTTTTGAGCGTTGGTATTTTCGAATGTGCAGAGCATTTGTTGGAATTGGAGCACCGTCGAAGGGTAGTCACGCACTTTATTAGTCGATGCGGACATATTGGCTGTAAGGTCCCTAGAAAAATCTAGTAGTCGTCGGTAAGTATAAAATCCGTCTCGACGCCGGAGCAATATCACAAAGAGTCTGATAGAAATGCAATGTTATTGATCGAACCTGCGGTACAATCAATTGAACAAAACTCAGGCTCACATATATAGACCGTGATATCGAAGGATCCAACCCCTCTTAGTCATTATGATCCTGTGGTCCGAAAGCGGGATATACCCCTCTCTAGGATCCGAGTTTAACAGGCAGAATAATAAGCCATGCTAGCCATATCTAATCAGAGGAGGGTGTAGCAGTGCGGCACAGGGTTCGTGTTGGGTCTTTGTGTTATTTTGACCCAATGTCCTAATCGGGAAAAATGGGACCACTCCTGTATCACGTGAGAGCACGACACGATGTTCATCGCGACCAACAACGCGACTTGACATGATCTCGGCCCTCGGCCCCGAAACTGATTCCATACTCGATATTCTTAAGAGAACACGTCAGCAGCCTCTGTATCTTCCTCCCCAGTGCTGGGAGGAGATCCATCTGGAACTTCTGCGGCTCAGGAAGAAACTTCTGCCACTGTACTGGGCCTGCCGCGCCTAGAGAAGGATGCCCCAAAGAGACTACAGCCGCCCGCACCAAAATCCGTTGTCAAATATCGCTATGATGTTCTCGTCTTTCTTCGGCGCTCCATATGCGATTTCCTTGTTGCAGCTAAACTCCCATACGACTATAGAACCTTACGATACGGGTATGCTATTATATCGATGTTTGCATGTCATGTCATTTAGTAATAATCCTGACTTCGTCTCATCTCGCCCGCTTCTTAGAAAATCGGTGCTCCTCAAACTTATTATAAACAAATCCAAGGTCACCCTGCAGGCCGAGGATGTAGTTGGCATAATCTCGGGAAAACCAGGAATCTTTATCGCGATCATAACCCACTCCACGTATTTCCAGATGCTAGACAAGCGAGAAGAGCAACGAGAGCGACGCCTAGCCAAAAAGCGGTATAAGCTTAAGCGCATCTACCCTGTCACTCCATATATGTTTGCAACGTTGTTAGCCATAGCACAAAGCCGGTATCATTTCAATAAAAGTCTCGATTTTTATGAGGTTGTAACTTCTCCATTTCCCTGAGGAACCTGTAAAGTTTGACTAACAAAATGAGCAGGTGGAGGCAATCAACCTCACTTTTGTTGATGGGGTGGAACTGATAAGCGCTAAATTCCCGCGAATCTACATCGAGCATGTTACCACAGGTCAAGGTGAAATTCCATCCAAAATGAGAATACCCATCAGAATTTTGACCAAGTGGGTGGTTCTAATACTCCTTCAAGAATCTATACGACTAACGAATTCCAGCCTTTATGAAAAAGAGTCATGGGGCAACAGTCTAGCTAGGTTCTTACAGCTGGCTAAAAAAACATCACGATGCTATATGGGAAGGGAAAACTCTTGAGATACCGGCGGACAAATCGGCTCTAGAAGTTTGCCAGAGGTGTGAGGCCCGTGGGTGCTCGTCGCCATCTGATGAGGATGAAAATCATCATATCGTTAAACAAGTGTTCTGGGCGAAAGCGGGTATATTTGAACACAAAAGGTTTTGTGGGGGCAACCATGGGTTTTGGGGGGAAGCTAAAGTCTCCAATGATGCAGGCACGACAAAGAAACCTGAGGATATATTTGAAGAAATATACTACGTCAAAGGGGTTCGTGCTCAAGATCGGTATAAGGAACCAGATGATGACAGTTGACATCCTACCAAGATTGACATAACACACGATACATACCTAAGCCAAGGCCGTAAAGGAGGGCCCTGGTATTGAGGCTAAGGAAAGGCGTCATTCGGAAACCCCAGGCTGAAGGCCACGGGTGGCCCAGATTTGAGGTTGGTCACCCCCAAATTATTTATATGATGGGTATAAGGTCAAAGGTTCTCATTACCCTCAGCCTTTTTCTATAGATCTATATTCTATACTTTTATCATGGTCTGAGGCCAGGCACTATTTATATACAAGACTGCAACCCATAAAAATAACGGGGCAACGGTCGATAATGTATAATGGAGCTCCAAGGAGCTCCTGAACTTTATCTAGAGAAAATAACAGAAGGTAACTTTTTAGATACTGACTTTAAATCTTTTAAAAGAGCTGTTACATGAAAAGACGCTCGACAAATAATCATTAGTCTCGATCCGAACCAAAATTATGCAATTGTTATGGGGGCAACGATTATAACTACCTGACTTTTCTGAGGCTCAGCTTTTTGACATGGCCAACGACCCGGGAGACTACATCGCCCTTCCCACGGTCGTTAAGCCCAAAGAAGCGTTTTCCTAGAGCTCTATCCTTTGAATGGCATTTTGGAGACTCTGTTTGTAAATACGAATATTCAAAAACAACACCCCTCTCGCCTAACGTACTATGTACTATTCTGAATTCCTTGAGTGTGATGGAGTTCACAAACGCCTGCATCGATACGTGCTTTAGATTTGGTAATGATTCCGGTAACAAAGTGCGCAGCACCTCGCTGATCGGCGAACAATAATACCAAACCCCTCGCGCCCTTGAACAAAATGTCTTCAAGGAAACAAGCGATGGGGGTAGCCAAGCGTTTGGATCCTCCGCTGGGACGGCCAAGTTTACTGTTCCGTCGCGTTGAAATATTCGGTTCTCAACTTCGAGATGTGTAAGGTTTATTAAACCACGAACGAGGAGGCGGCCGTATATTCCTCCAAAATCGATTTTGAAACTGGTGAGCGTCGCCGAGTGGGAGAGAACGGCGTTTCCGATTGAGATTCGTTCAGATCCGTAGTGCCATCCGCGCGTGAGGTGTAGGGATTCTAGTGCTTTCGGTGCGCAGATAACTTTGTCGAGATGGATGCCGTTCGTTGCAAAGTCGTCAATTACCAAATGTTTGATTTCGCAGCTTCCTTTCTGTGGAACCCAGCAGATACACATTGGACCGGGGTCCTCTCCGTGAGTATGGCACATGCAGTCGGTTTCCGTATTTCCTGTAGTGGATCCAACTATGAAGCTTGTCGGTCTCGAGAATCGGCCGGCGTTCGATTTGAAGATTTTGACCCTGCCTTCCATATCGTCGTAATTTGCAATATCTTTGTCGCCCCATCCAAACTCTTTATCGTAAACCACGCCTTCTTCGTCCTGCTCAGAAGGGCGCAAACCAAACGCTGTGAAAGACTGTATTCCTGGAAATTCTAGTAGTTGGAATGCCATCGGACACCATGATCGAGAAGATGCCCCCCAAGCGTTCCCGTATTCGAATTTTGTCAATGTGCTCTCACATCTCGGTAATCTCGTATTTAGTGCTTCCTCGAGTAACAACGGCGGCTTGAATCGTGAGGCGTAAGAACCACTATGCGATGCGTCCTTCTTGAACTTCAGTTCTACCAAATTTGGCAAACTATATATCAGAAGGGTCAAAATCATATCCGACTTTCCCTCCGCAATAGCATCCAAAAACTTTTGCTCGCCAAGCCCAAGGTCTGTCGCAATTTTATTCAGAACTTGAATCATTCGCTGCCATTCGACTTGTTTGCCTTTCGATCCCTCCTCCCGCTGACCTCGTGTCGCGTTTCCTCCCCAATACGAACTCGACCAAAGATCCGTCTCCCACCATTCATCAATAGTTAGGATTTTGACAGTTTCCGATCTTTTAGGGTCCGCTTGAATGATCTCTAAAAACCGCGGCACAACAGCTATCGCGATTTTTTGAACACCACCCTCAGATTCAAACCCCGACTTTGGCGCCGCATCCGCAATCGACAGTCTTTCGTAAAACAGCGGATAAACAATATCTCGTAGCCTGCGACAACTCCCCATAAGGCCCTCAAGCTCCACGGGGTCCGGTTTATATCTTTCGAATTCGCGGTGTCCATTGATGTTTTCTCTATATATTTCGACGGGGATTTCTTGGCTTTCGATAATCGGTACGGGGATATCTTGGATCAGCTTCCATCGCCAAGTTTCGGTTTGGCGCACGTAGAGGGCGATTTGGGTGAGCAGTTCGTCCGGCAGCGAAAGTAGCGATTTTTTCGCAGGTCGTTTTGGGAATAATGTAAGCATCGTATATGTATTTCGAAATTTCTAGACGTCTATTTTTTTCTTTCTTTCGTGGAAATTTTTCTTTTTCCTATTTTTGGGCGCAGGAAAGGCGATCGGTGCGGTAAAGGTAATATATATATCTGGACCCGAGCTTAGGATTTTAGAAATTGCGCAAGGCTACAAACAGGAAATTTCGAAAGCTAGATAGCTCGTTTCGGGCGAGAAAAGCGCAAGAAAATGTGAATGCGAAAGCGAGGGCTCCTGGAGAGATCGGAAATTAGTAAGGTCGATAGGCTTGGGTACAGATATATAAATATCGTCAGTGGCACATCGAATTTACGCAATAGGCTGGCAGGAATTGCCAGATATGTATGTCTGGATGGCAATGTGCGCATGTGCTCCGTGTAGACACGGAGGGCAGCTCGAAGGCGACAATTAGCTCGTGCCCAAGTTGCTTATTCTCTGGTGGAAATTTCGCTACCGTCGCTGATGGTGGGGGAGACTGGTCACACCGGGACACCCCACTTTTAGAAATAAAATACGAAGGATCGCATTCGCGAGTAAGGATGCTGGTGATAATGGGTATTCTATTATTTTCTTACGGATCTCATGGAATTTTTTTGTGGAAAAAAATTTGGGGGGAAGTTGAGGATTTTATAATGAGAGTGCTCTTTATCAGGTCATAACCGTGCTTCCAGAAAGGGCCCCTGAAGTGGATGCGACGTTGTAATTCGATGCGCAACTCAATTACCCAGTCCAAGCGCCAGCGTTAATTTTAATTTATTATCTCTCGGAACTGGCCATTCACATGAATTCACAAGTCGATTGCCTAGCTGTGAGTGATGGGCTAGAGCGCCTTCAGCTAAATTCCGTGCATTCACGAATCGATCACTTTCAACTCTAATGATTTCGCTCAACGATCTCCTTGGCGAAAGTAGCAAAGTCTCGGTGGTCAACCTTGTCGAACAGATTCGGCTCTATAAATCCCCAAAGTTAGCCATTCCACTCGAAATTGTCGCAACAACAGTATTTCAAGATAATTTCTTACGGGTGAAAACGGCCAGAGTATTTCGAGCGACACCAGGGGCTTTCGAGGCTCTGGCGCCTCTGACGAAATGCGGCACAGCTTTGAATTTCCCTTGTGTGATTACTTCCAGAGCTTCCCCAGTCTGGAAAGCTAGACAACTCCTTGGGATTCCAACTTTGACAACCTCTCCTTTTCTGTTCTTGATGTACAGTCCAGATTCTGGGTCTGGGGAGGCGGCAAGTTCCTCCAGTTCCACGCCATTCTGGATTGAAGGCGGGTTTGACTTTTCGTCAACGAACATGGCGGACGTCAAGCCAGTGAGACAACCATGGTCGAGATGAGTTCCGCACCAGCTGTCAAGGTCGTCCTCACTTTCTTCAGCCGCGGAGCTTGGTGGCGGGAAATAGTGGAGTAATCTAGCTTTGCTCGAAGAGGATGTCTTAACAATATGCTCAAGGTAACCCTTCTTGTAGTCTGTGATATTCTTCTCCGCATATCGGTCGCAAGCTCGTGCTACAAGCACCGCGGTGTCTATTATCAAAGCGCACTGTGAAACAGCCATTTAGCAACAAGGTCAAAAACTTTGAGGTGCATGTACCATAATACACACCAGCTCTTGGAAAGTCTGTTTGAAACCGGGCAGTATTTCCTCTGTCGGCCAAATATTCCCTTTGGTATATTCCGGTAGATGTGGGTAGTCACCCTCCGCACCGTCCAGCTTCGGATCCTTATACCATGCACAGTTGACATAGTAGCTTCCCTTCAACGTATCATATTTCCCATTATCCAATTTCTCCTTCCCGCATGACCAACCAACAAGCCATTTCGCTTCCTCGCATTCAAGCGCGGCCAAGTCCGCAGCCGGAAGATTACCAAGGTGAGTAGCGTACGATAGCAGTCGCAGACGAAGGGTAGCGAACTTCGCATCCAGATCCGAAACGACGAGGATACCCAGCGACTCGGGTCCGAATGCGTCTTCTAGCTTCTCAAACGGAACAGACCCATTTTCGAGCTCGCCGAGAGTAACGGTTATAGGATCCGCCTTTGCGTATGTCGTCATTGTTACTTTGGTAAAGAAATGCTATTGATTTCCGGTGTATGATATTTTTCCTGTCTGTGTAACGTAACGCTAGTTTTATCGATACGCGATAAGGCTTATCTACAACTGCACGTGAAGGTATGATCCAGGAAGAGAAAGAGTCGGTAAACTCGCTTCCTCGTGGGTGCGCTGCAGGCGAATTTGGAAGGACTGGCGAGTATGGAAGATTTCAATATCGAGAGAAAGAGTGAAAAATTGAAAAAAAACCAGACTTTGGAAATAATAATCGCGTTTTAAACACAGAACCCCACAGAATCGGATAGCGCCGGATTCCTTGCAAAACGGGGTTCAACTATCGATCAAAGGCCTCAATGTCTCAGACCACCGATAGAGAGCGAGGTTGGAGAGGCTCTTGCTACCTGCCTTGCTCGAAAGATGTCGGCTATCGATGCAGCTGGGGAATCCTTGAAGAATGGGGTTTTCCAACATTTCCAACATGCAACACAATCAGGTTGTACGGAGTGCGGGAACTATTTTGGTAGGTCGGTTTGGGTCAGATCCCTTGTAAGGCGCCATGAATGGGTCATTGGGCATGGACTTCAGCGGTCGGACAAATACGAGCAGGGGAAGAAAGGGTAACGAGTCCGGGGTGGTGCAGGCCGTTATAAATTACTACATCCCTCGATATAGGTGTGATCCATTATAGCAGGGCTTGTTAGGCATCCTTAACGTGCAAGCGGAATTACATACCAGGTCAAGAGGCAAATAACCGGAACCTCCAATGTTACTTCGCCCCGCTAACTAATAAAAAAATATTTAGCATGAGATTCAGAGCAAATAGTAGAAATGTAGTCTTATGAATATCGTGAATTAGTCGAACTCAGCAGGCGGGACGTACTGACCCCTGCGCACTGGAGCGTTTTAATATAAAACCACCCAGTTCTCTGATCCAGCATAAAACCCGTGCTAAAGATAGGCCGGGATCGTCTCGTAGCACCTAAAAGGTCGCAGGTTCAGCCAACGATTATAGGTAAGTGTAATAACTGGCTGAAAGCTTTTTTAGAAGCAAGAAAGCTACTCCTATGCGTAGGCTAACGCCGCAACAGTCTATATAATGAAGTACATAAATAATTAAGTTGGTTATTACGCCATGAGCTTTTCGTGTTTCATTTGAGAGGCCTAGGGTACAATTAATCATGTGGGTAAGATGCCTGCTCATGATCCTGTATTTTAAGACCTTCTGAAATTCAATATTACTCAGCCACTTCTCCAATTGATACCAAAGATTCGGCCCGGAAATACTTTACGATAAATAACAGGGTGCTAGTCAAAATACGAATACTATTTCCTTCTATATATTTTGTCTAAGACTGGACATTGCAAAGCTCAAGAAGCATGGATTTTAGAAATGTATGGGTATATACACTTTATAATTTATCCCCAACTAAATATAGTACATATCCCAAATCCTTCATATTCTCAAACTTATTTCTCAACAAGAATATACTTGACATCGTCAATCACAATCGTGCAATAAGCACCTGTAACCCCACTGAGCAAACTCGCCAAAAACTTCTTAGCATCCGAAACCGTAATCACCAATCTGGTGACATTGCTCCCAATGTTGAATGTGACCTTTTTCATCCCATCGGTTGAAGTATTAATCCCTGGGATTGATTCTTCCTCCTGCGCTGATAGGGCTTGGAGGGATTGCGTACCGTCCGGGTTCGATACGGTGACGTAGGGTATGAAAGTAGCCTTGCATATCATCGGCGAGGGTGCCACGCCAGGAAAATGGAGTTGACAGCCGAAGTTGAGTTCTTGCGGCTGGAACCAGGCGACTTTGGAGCCCGGGTAGGATATTTCGAGTGCTGGGGGTTTGATGTTGGAGTTGATGGGTAATCGGGCAGAGGCAGCTAGTCCCCCGGATTGTTTGAGGGTGTTTTTGATGACGGTGAAGTCTGAGAAGAGGATTTGGGAGCTGACGCCGACTGGGGCGTCGAATTCTGGGGCGTCTTCGAACTGCAGGTTTTATCACCACGGTTGTTAGTAATTTCTTTCTGAAGATGTTTTAATGACCCTTTAAGCAATCAAAAAACCCTTACATCTACGAGGACATTGCGCGCCGGGTTTATTTGCGAATAACCCAGTCCCGCGAAACAGGAAAGAAGAGAAAGCGAAAGGATCGTCGATCGAAGCATTTTGATATATCGATATATAGGCAGCTGAAACGAATGAATCCAAGGATAGTCGAAAAATTTTACGATAAAAGGAGCGACAAGAAGGAACTTCAATAGATCACAGATCGATACTATTAATATTGGGAGGATAAGATGTAAATCTGCCCCTCTTCATCAGAAACATCTCTCTCCTTATATACATCTTCAAAAAAAGTGGAGACCTATACCTGATCCTTGATATATCGTAGCATTCTCTATCCTATATACAAATACAACGGTTCACCCTGAAAAGTCTTCACTACAACAGCAAGATCTGCGGCCGTGGAAATTTGAAGCGGGGACAGAGGTAGCTATATTGAAGGGGATACTATCACTTCCTTCAAGGATGATAACTTAATTCACTCTCGAACACATGGGTTCCATGTGTTTTTTCTCCTTAGCTATCCATATGTAGAACCCCCATGTTGCAACTTACAACAGAAACAAAGTTTACAAAGCAGAAACATCGCCCCCGACGATCCTTGCCCCGAACGTTTGCGCAGCTTAAACGGTTTTTAAGGCTATGTGGGGCGTTGAAGCATTACCACAGAATATGGTAATATGGCCATGAGAGAGGCGTCGCTAGATATGGTTTAAACAGGGCGTCCCGGAATTTCAAAACCACTTTCCCCGAAACGAATGGCGCCTAAAGTGGCTAGCGAAGACTTTCCCATCCCTTACTGAACAGTAAGCCCTTAAGCCTTCGGACGTATTACCGAAGCCTAACGAGAACTTGGAACCCTGGGAACTCCATGGATCCAGTTATCACAAAAAATGGTTCCCAGGCAAAGGATTCATGCCAAGTCATGGCAGGTCGGAATTGAGCGATCAATAAATTACCATTGTGTCAGGCTCGAAATTGGCCTCTTGTAAGTGCGGCAAACGGATGCCGTTTCTTCCGTCCATGGGAGCTCCAATGCGATGGAGTGCTCCTGATCCTATCATTAGATATCTACGATGCAATCCATTGAGCCTCTGAAGGTTATATTTTTGTAGCCTCAACTGCAGTTCCCTTCCCAAAGTTGCGAAGCGAAGCCAGAAAAAATCAGCGATACGTGTTCCCCTCCGCTTGATTAAGGCTCGCTGGCTAAGGTCGGTTCGCGGGAGGTAATCGATAAGGAATAGCTAAGCTGCAGGAACAGCTAAGCTACCGTCCGTAGGCCTTCGGAGTCGATGATCCTCAGCTAGCTAATTCCGGTGAAAATCCTCCGTTAATTTCAAGTAATCGCAACTGCGAGCGCTCAATTGCTCAAATTCAATTGACCAAGTTCATTCATAATTTTAAAAAATCGATTCCAATCTTGAAAATCCAACACAGTACCTAGCCTAGGTAGTTAGGTGCCTTGGTGTGAATTCAATTCAAATGGCCATAGGCATGTCCATGCAGGAATGGCACATACACATTTAAATTTGCACGACCAAGTCTTCACCCGTATCTCAGTACTAATGGCGAGAGGCTAGAGGGATACCTATTGCCCACCTAAATTTTTATTTGCATAACCGTCCGCAGCTTTTGGATCGATTCTGGCCGAAAGGAAATCTTATAACGCTAAACAAGCTGTGAGACTGAAGGCTAGCTACACACTAAATCGAACAGATGGTCAAGCGATCAATAGGTAATTACAATTACACCTTTTCAACGAGGCCACAAACCGCGTGCCTCAGACGACCATGATTACCGCTAGGAGAACATACCAACATAAGGCTAGAGTAAGAGACTATAAATCATTTAAATGTTAGTTTTTTAGACTGTTCAATGAATACTAAAGTTTGTTTTAAACTAGTCTTGTTCCCGGACGTCACAAAGGGGGCTTTTAAATTTATAAACCGATCATAGAGATATCACATTCAATTGCCGTACGAGATCACTGCTAGTTCTAATATCATGGTGTTAGCAGATTACTATAATGGGCCTTTCTAAAACACACCGCTTATATCTCTATCTATAATATAATTAACAGCTTTAACACTTGTTGATTGTGACGGTAGTATACGATTGATCAGTTGAAAGCATAATCGTTTTGGACCTTAGAGTGCTTAATTAGAATTTAGTGGTTCCTATATCGGTATCATGATATCACTGTGCAGCTGTGCCGCAACGTTAACGTTGCAGCTTAATTAGCTTAAGGTCTTGTTATTCTTGGGGAGTGTTGTAAGTTGGTGTGTTAATTGACATCGAAAGCTAGGGATTTGGGGCATTCCGCATTTCTTTATGCGCTATGTAGGATCTCTTAGGAATCGATCCGTTCAAGCTACAACGGCGGACTCTGATTCGATCACGAAAGCGAGAAGTTTTTGAAGCTTTACTTTTATCTTTCAAATCTGAAATATCAAGATTATAAACAAATACCAAGGTATCCTAAACACCCCAATTCTCAACCCTGTACCTGGGCCGCCTAAGATAAAGAAAAAGGGAGGGGAAATGGCCACAACATCCTACCTCACCGACACTCGCTTCCAAAGAATCGTAGGAATACTCGAATCCCACGAACACTCCAGCATCCTCGTCCTGTGGTACTACCTCCTCCGCCTCCACTTCCCCCGCAACAATGGTTGGTACCGCCGACACCTCCTATCAGGGATTGAACACCACCACATCCACTCCCAATGGCGCCACTGGGAACCCTCACCCGGTGTCTCCGCAAACCGTTGCTACATAATGGCCCTCATGTGTCCCCACGATTCCTTCGATTCGGGAAGACACAGGAAATTCGGGGATGATGCGCGCGAGGCGATTTTGCAGGTTATGACGTTATCGCCTGATGATGAGGTTTCGGAGGGTGGTCATGTTACTATTGCGGTTGCTTCTGAGCTTGTTGTGGAGTTTTGGGAGTGGACGGGGAGACAGCTTGGGCGGCCGGAGTTGAGGAGGGTTACGGTTGTGGATGAGGATTGGGGGAGGATAGTGGGGCCTTTGCATGTTGTTGATGATGCGGAGAAGGTGTCGAGGGTTATGCGGTATGTGAGGGAGAGGGCGGAGTCGTTGGTTGATACGGATGGGATATACCTTTCTCCTTAGTATGGGGTTAAATTGGAATGGATATATGGATTGGAGTTGAACAATTAATCAACTTTTGAATTCATTGTATGCATGTATACATTACTATACTAATCGTAACTTCATAGAGTGATATATACTTATTGTGTCTGTCATATTCCCGACGTCTCTGTTTAGACATCTAGACGATTCATTTAAAAAGATCCCTCCTATTTTACGAAATTAAACCCAGATTAAAACATATAAACCAACATTCCCAACCCAACCATAACTGTCGCTAACCATCCGTTGATGGCGATTCCGGCAGCGCTGTTGGGCTTGCTGCTAGATGGCGTAGGCCCAGCAGTTGGTCCGCTGATAGCAGCAGTGCTGGTAAAAGCAGCGACACCGCTTCCATCCTCTTTTCTAATAACGTAGATTTCACCGGTAGCATCGGAGCTCATCCACAGGTGTCCAGCGGTATCGAATGCCAATCCGACGGGTCTGAAGCAGGCGGTTTGGCACTGCGAAAGATCGGAGTTTGCCATGATTTCAATGGCTGCGGATTGCGAGTTATTCGCTTCCTTTGGTTGACCGTTCGCGAAGGCGACGGTAACGACGCGGTAACCGATTGGTTCGGCGCGGTTCCACGAGCCGTGGAATGCAACCCAGGCTTGACCGTCGCCGTCGAATTTGAGGTCAAGAGGGGCTTGATGGGCGTGGAAGGAGATACGTGGTGGTTGGTAACGCTCACGGCAGATGGTGTCGTTGACGGTTGAGTTTTCGTTTTGAGCGAATTGGTCACCGGTTTCGAGGCCTGCGTGGTCTGGGATTTCGTCGGCGGCCCAGACGGCGAAACAGTTTGGATAACCGTAGTTTCCGCGCGGGGAAGAGTCGAGGAGGGAGCCGTGGAAGTTTAGTTCTTCAGCTGGGTTGTTTTCGTGGATTTCTTCTCCGTTTCTGAATGTCATGGTATGTTAGTAAAATGATATTAAATCGATGCTTTGAAACATATGCATACCTCATAACCCCGTCGACAGAGTTCTCGACACTCCACAATTGAGCCTGGTTATCTTCAGTAATACCGACACTGTTTCTCAATCCCCATCCGAGGATGAATCCAGCATCGTGGAAGACAACTGGCTTCTTAGAGATCTCGGAGACATTGAAGGCCCTGATCTGTGCCTTTCCAGAGGTGACGGCGAGAGTGCTGACATCGACATTGGATTGAGAGCCAACTGAGATAATAAGCCAATCAGGCTTGGAGACAGGGCTGAGGAGTGTTCTAGTGATATGACCATCTTCCGCAGTATTGGCCATGCCGGTAACGAGGGTTTTCCTGTCATCGACGTCGCCGGTCTCCGGGTCGTATGCTATTCGAGTTCGTTAGCCTGCCCATTGCATGGCATTGAAATGCCATTTCTCCAGGAAGACCGAAGATACTTACACCACGAATATGCAACATCCTTCGTTGTGGCGAACAATGTCTTTCCATCTGGCGACATGGAAATACCATGGTTCAGCTATTCAATCAATATACATTAGCTACATTGCATTGTAATGGCGCGCACCCCGCGCGAAAACTGTGTTGGGGCCGATAGAGCAAAAATCCCACAACTGACCTCAGTATCATTGATGATAAGCCTCTGCTCCTGCAGCTGGAGACAAGAATCCACTGAAAACCTGTAGATTCCAACCCCGCGGTCTACCACCAACAGATGCCCATTAGAATCCCATTGGATACCTCGTGGGTACTTGAGTCCTGTAAATGTAATATCCGAGATATAACCCGGAGCCATTGAAGGCGCGGGAAGGTCGTTGGTGAGCTTGGTGCATGATGTTTGCGCTAGCGCGCCGGCGGCCAAGAGTGGCGCCGTGAACAAAACTTGAGCCGTCCACCGCATTTTTTTGGTTTTCAAGAAGTTTTTGTGAGAAGTCGAGAACTTTGGGAGGGAGGGAAAGAGAGGAGACGGAAAGGAGGCAAGCTGGGTAGACGGGGGGAGAATCAATGGATTATATACCCGCGAGCGACGGACGGCGGGGAGCCTCTTTGCCAGTCCCAGCGTTTTTTGCTGTTAAAGTGGTGCTAGCTGCATTGATAGCTAGCTGGAGCATGGCCCTGCAAAGGCGTGCCGGCTCGACGACGCTATCTGCACCTTATGTATGCACCTATAGCTGGGCTAGACCCAATTATGGAGGAATCCCAGACCAAGGTGGAGCGCCGGGACGCCTAAGAGAAATTTATCCATCCACATTGGCTTTGTGGTTCAGTGTTCTCCATGACAGTTACGTTTTCATTCCGCATTGCAGAGGTTAGTATGTCCGCCACTTTACCGCGAACAGCGATCCCCCAGCTGTAGAGCAGGAGAAGAAGCAAGAGCAGCTTCGACTTTGTTGGGATGCAATGTGATTACCATCCAACATTGTGGAAATCAATCTATTCGCAGCCGCATTGGTGAGCCGGGTGCCTATTGCAGTATGCATCCATCAATTGATCCTGAGGACTGACCTGGTTCTCGAGTACCAGCGCTCACTGGAAAAAGAGAGACCAAAAAAAAACGTTTCAAACGATTTATGACGGTAACTGATGTCAAGCGGGGCTAAACTCGACGGTCCCTCTTGTCGCTTTAGCCGAGAAACCCGTTGAATGTAAGTACCCTTTGCCTTCCTCCCTCGCAGGTCAGACATCTGTTTTTTCGCCTTTGCCCGTTCAGGTACTGATTCGAAGCTCGCCATGCGGTACTACCCAAATCACTGCTCGTTCGGCAAAATAGATTAACAATCAATCGTCTGAGGGCTGCAGGCTGGCAAAAACATCCCTGCATTGGGGTGGTGGGCAGATATGCATCTCGTTCGCTAGGAGCTTTCACCCGATTATTCAGAACGATTGTGAGGCTACCCTTGAAGAATGAGGCCTTGGTATATTGAACTGCAGTTTAAATGCGAGAACAGGCTAATATTTTCGCCATTGCGCCCTGGCTTTTGCGGGGAATCTGACTACCACAATCGTCTTTGTCTGGTCTTTGATGTCGAGTTGGTGGATGCATTGAGTAAGAATTGCAAACGAGTATTCCAGCGCGGTAAGCTTTCGTGTTCGAACGAAAAGTAGCACAGTTTGCAATTGGATTGACTTTCCAGCCTTAAGCTTGCAGCATGGGATGAGCTCGGGAACCCTGCGTGCATCGCCAGATACCAGCTATCAATCCAGCCCAAATGCAACCGATTCATGATAGATAGCTGCTAGCTGCACGGTTTCCTACGGAAAGCGCCGTTGCATTAGTCTGCGCCATTTTATAATCTCGGGGCGTCGGCAGTGTTTCGTATTCTGGTATCGTTTCTGGGCGGTACTTGCCTTATACCAATGTGAGTCTGGCGCCATATTTATCCTGTTCACCTGCTATCACGGGTATCGTATCGTATCATGATCATGAATGTCGTTTGGACTCGAGGCTAGGATGGGGGGACGATCTTGCCCGGGATGGGAAATGTGTTGTTGTGTTGCCGGCCAAAAAGGTTTGTCATGCTTTCCAGACCCCTGTCTCGAACCCACGACCTTCCCGGGAACCGCCAAAATTAGCCCCTGTTCGGCCCCGGGGCTTCCAGGGCCATCAAAAAATTCCAAAACCGACCAAAAAAATGGCAAAACCCTAACCTGATACCCGGGCCCTTAGGTATCAGGAAACGGAAACACCCTTTTCCCCTCGGCCCCCATGCAACTGGCGGACCAGGTGGCGACCGAGAAGGGTGTTTTATTCGAAGGGTGTTCCAGACAGCGTCGACAGCCCAATGGTAGCCTTCACTACCACTGGGCCATCCTCGCTGTCTACCCAACTTTATGATATTCTATCAATTATGGCGTATATAAAGGTAAGATGCAATTCGTGCAACACGCTCGGCGGTATGTTGTGGTGTTGAAGGCGTTGTGTTGTTGGCTCGTTTCTGGCGTCGGCGGGCGCCCCACCGGGCGTGGTCTCGAGATCTCAGCTCGGCCGTTCCTCCATACAATACCAACGGAGTACGGTCTTAGGGAACCCTCTAGCATGGCAAAGCCTTTGGGGAGGAGCTATCTTCCCTGGGTGTGACCTTGGGTCAATGTGAGATACACATTCGCTCATAGGATCTTTTGTCAATGAGATTACTCTAGTGCTACGGTCCAAAGACGTTCCAGCAGAAGGCATCTTAGCGCTGAAACAAATTCTTATGGCAGTGCTAAAAGATATATGAAGAAACTCTCGTAATGCATGGGGGAAACCCACATCTACGCCCTTTGTGTCCTTATATTATGGTACTGAAGCCAATCTCATAGCTGGCAAGGTCCTTTCGTAGTCTTAAGGCATTGAGATATGGGGTATATCTCTAACGCTTGGTTCCCAGCCAAGTAGTAGCATTTGAATAAATCTAGAGGCCCAGAACATGTGAACGCTGGCTAATTCGCCCCAGCTATGCTTACATCGAAAAGCTTCATATATACATGGCTTTGCAACCCGACTCCTGGCCATTGAGGTCTTGTGCACAGTCACATGGTTGGTACAAACCCCAGTGCCTGGATCCAAGGCTAACAGACCCTTTCTTTGCTCTCTGTAATGCCACCTACGGGCCTGAATAAAAATGAACTGAAGCATGGAATGACAAGGACGCCGTGTCTTGGAAGCTCGGCAGGTCATTGTATTGGGGATAGTGTGGACGCGTTGTTTTTGTTGCAAGTTCCCGGCCTGAAGTTGGTCAGAATACGTCTTTTGGGCGCCAAAGGGTTCGGTATTGAGATCCGGTTTCACAGGCTGCACCTGCACATAAACTGCACCGCTGCCTGTGCTGGCACAAGCTAGTTAGCACCCGAATGGCTGACCCAGCTTAGGGCCGTTTTTCGCGAGAGCCACCTGTGTTCTCCGTTCTAATTGCGGCCCAGAAAGCATTGACCACAACAATCGAAGCATGATCACGATATCAAGCCTCCCGAAGCGCTCGAGACATGTACCGCCCCGTCGATATAAATAAAATATGGGCAGGAGAATACCGGAAATACCTCTGAAATGCCACGAGACATGACGCGTAATGCCAACTGTGGCTCCGTTGTGGCCAAGCAAAATCTCCAGTGCCCAGGCCAGCAAACAACTGTCTCGGTTGCCACGGGATAAAAGGTTCCCCTTCCGTTTCCATTTCCAGTTCCGCCATCCGCGACTTTCATCTTCGACATCACATCATTCTTCAAACATTGCGACTTCACTGCAATCTACCTCCACCTCGATCAAAATACTCAAGACCACGGTATCGAGTAGAGTATCCTTACATCGCCATTGAATAATTGGGATCTATCGCATACAATGGCGTTCATCTTCGTTTGTGTATGTTCTCTACCCTTCGCGAATTCGGATCGCTAAAGCCGAACCGGGCCCCGACGTCATCGCATCTCATACTAACCCAACATCGCAACAAATATACAGGGCACACAAGACTTCTCTTCACGCCTGAAGGGTTACGAGAACGTCCGAGTAAACTGCTCGAATTGCCATAATAACTCCGGTATATACTAATCTCCTTCCTGAAATTCTAGGTGGTTTTTGTAGAATACTGACTAATGATTTTGTTTTTAGTAATCGCGATAAAACGTCGCAACTTCTTCACATTTTGTTATATTCCCATCATCCCGCTCTCCTACCACGAAGAGCTCAACTGCACTATTTGTAACGCTCGCTCGAAGATTTCTAAACAACAGCTGGATCAACTGGCGAATCAACATCCGATGGGGAATATGGGTCCACCAGGTGGTGGGCCACAGCAGGGATACAACCCGGGACCTCAGGGTTATTACGGGAAGTAGTGAAGGAACGACAATGCAGTATGCCAGCTTCAAGGTGGAGGGAGGTGATATGGACTCTAAACTGGGGCTGGGACCATTTTGTCGCATTTTATATGCATATTTGCTTCCGCATCCTTGCTACCGAAATCGCTCAACAGCCGTCTTTTTTTTTCCCTGTCGTTTTAGTCGCATTCGTGGGGGAGTTTTGGGTGTTACCTGACTTTGTTCCATTGCTGCAGCTCTTGCAAGCGTATCTCTTTACATCAATGGCTCTCTTGCCAGCCGTATGTATTTAATACAGTATATCCCCGTCATCTGGTCTCAAACACATCGATCTATCCAAATATGGCATATATTTGAATATTTTCTCCTTGCGGTCTAGACTACTCCTTGGCTGTTGATACTCTCCCTAGATCGGTAGATGCTGGATATTGGTAATAAATGGTAGGACTGTTGCGAGTGCCTACGCAGGCCGTGACGTTCGGTATGGATAATTTTAACTATACTGTTTTCTATATGTAATCTCGGCTTTGCTGTAACTCTTTCTCTCTTTATTATCATTTTTTCATCATATTTTATTCTATCCTACGAGACAAATTCTATCCTTTGAAGCTTTTAAATTTATAAACCGAAGAACAGTGATTGGAGTGTCTTTGTTGTTTGAGGCCTGGCTATCCACGTGCACGTTAACATGATATTTAAATCTATCGAGTGCCATTTCCGTATTGTATATAACAAAATATCCCTTTAGGCGGTCTAAGTACGAGACCAGGGTGCTCTACTGGATTCGAGGCTAGGCTGCTCCAGCCAGACTAATGCAGATTATATGCATGTATTCGCATCCGGCTACTCAAAAACGACCACGTACCCAACGCAGACTATCGTTTACTAGGTATCTCCTCTGGGATACCTTTGTGAACGGCTGGTCAAACATCGGTCAGACTGCATGATTCCTGCATAAGCGCGGGAAAAGGAATCCACGCTGCGGGGCAGATTGATAGTTAGAGGGGTAGGATTTTATTCCTAGTCCTTCAAGCTTAAGTTGTTAGTTGTTATATAGATATTGTGATATTCCGCCAACCGCTTATATCAATACCGATATCGGTATATCTTTTCGTAGACTTCAATATCTACCGGCGAACCAATTCATCTTTCTATATTTTATCTTATACCCTTTGACAGGCACGGAATCGCAATGACCACTGAAACCCTCCGCCGCGAGGACTACACCGTCGGCTGGATCTGTGCTCTAAAAGAAGAAATGGTCGCCGCAAAAATCATGCTAGACAAAATCCACCAAAAACTGCCCCAACTCCCCAACGACACTAATTCCTACATCCTAGGCTCCATAGGCGAACATAACATCGTCATAGCCTGCCTCCCGGAAGCTGGGACGAATCAAGCGGGAAAGGTTGCGACGTGGATGGTTAGTAGTTTTTCGAATGTTAAGGTTGGGTTGATGGTTGGTATTGGTGGTGGGGTTCCGGGGAAGGTTAGGCTGGGGGATGTGGTTGTTAGTACGCCGACGGATAGGTATCCTGGTGTGGTGCAGTATGATTATGGGAAGGTGGAGGGGAAGGGGTTTAGGAGGACGGGGGCGTTGAATAAACCGCCCACGGCGCTGTTGACGGCGTTGAAGTCTTTGCAGGCGGAGCATGATATTAGTGGGTTTGAGTTACAGGAGAGTTTGGACCGGTTGGGAAAGTTGTATCCGAAGCTGGGGAAGTCGTATAAACAACGGCCTTCTCCTGGTCCTCAGCTGGACGGTGATGAAGGCGGGGAGGAAACAGAGATCCACTACGGTCTGATAATCTCAGGGAATATGGTTATCAAAGACGCAAAATACAGGGACGAGCTCGATGAAAGCCTGGATGGGAAAGTATTGTGCATCGAAATGGAGGCCGCGGGGTTGATGGATGATTTCCCGTGCATGGTCATCCGCGGTATATGCGACTATGCTGACTCGCGGAAGAATGATGATTGGCATCATTACGCGGCTACTGTTGCGGCTGCTTTTGCCAGGGATTTCTTGGGGCATATTAGGCCTGTTGATGTTCATAGAGAGACACCCATTAGAGATATTCTTTTGCGGCAGGGTTAGTTCGAAATTCCGCTTCTTCTTTTCCCCCAGATATTGGGGACATTTTTAGGTAGTCTTGGTCGAATGAATGAATGATATACTATATTTCCAATTTATTAAGCCAGAGCTAACTGTTTGATATAAAAGGGCATACGATCGAAACCATCCACAATGACACCAAAGAAGTCAAATCAATGCTAGAAGACGAAGATGTCCTCAAATTCCTCGAAAGCATGACACCAATAAAGCACACCGCCCAACACAGTATAATATCCCAAAGCCGTCAGACGGGCTCTGGACAATGGCTTATAAACCTACCTCAATACCAAACCTGGCTAAAAAATCCAAAGCGCCTGCTACACTGTCGAGGAATCCCAAAGGCCGGGAAAACATTCTTGACCTCCAGGGTCATCGATCACTTATTCAGCTTATGTTCGGCCGACAGTACTTCTGCACCGGGGCTATTCGGGAAGGAAGCGAATGTTGGGATTGCATACATCTATTGCGATTACACGAGAGATAGGGAGCAGACGACGTTCAACATGCTCGCTAGTTTGTTGGTACAACTCGTTCGTCACCGGAATTTTACTGGCGGAAGAGGGTTCCAATCTTCTTTGTTTGAGACTGTGAAGGTACTATACGAGGAATACCGCCAGTCAGGAAGACAACCATCCATAGATGGGGTAAAACGTGCGCTCCGGTCAGCGGTCGAAATATACTCGAGGGTTTTCATAATTATCGATGCAATCGATGAGTGTAAGACGTTCAATTCCTGTCGACAGGACCTTCTTCGGAATATATTCGACCTTCACGATCAGTGTGGGATAAGTGTGTTTTCGACTTCGAGGGATATGCAGGATGTTATAAATCGATTTAAGTCACAAGGGGCGGAGATAGTTAATATTCGGGCGCATGAGGATGATTTACGTGCATACTTGAGGTATCAGATTGCACAGTCCCATAGGAAGTTGCTTCAAGGCCACACTAGCCTCGTTGAGGCGAAGATTATCAAAGCTGTTGATGGAATGTAAGTCCGAATTCGAGATATATCGATATTCTTGGATTATTGCATGGGTATACTAACCTCGTATCGTCGAATAACAAAAGGTTCCCCTTCGTCCAACTCTTTTTCCAGTCAATAGAAAACAAAACCTCCCTCAAGCAACTAAAAGATGCCCTCGAAGACCTGACGGGGGGAACAGTAGCCTACCGAACCGCCTACGAAAGCATTATGGACAGAATAAACGCCCAACATCCAGATTTAAAACGGTTATCGGATCAAGTTCTGGAGTGGGTGGTGTGTGCGCAGAGGCCGCTAAAGATTCTCGAATTACAACATGCCCTTGTGGTCATGTCGAAGATTTTGGCTCGGCCTCAGGCTAACTTCTATAGTTTCCCTGGGGTGGATTCTGATGATTTGCCTGAGGTTGATAGCATGCTCTCCGCTTGTACGGGGTTGGTGGAGAGTGATGCGGATACTGGTACTATTAGACTAACACACGCCACTGCCCGGGAATACTTTCGCCAAAACTTCAGTTTGACAAAGACACATTCTAATATCGCTGAGGTTTGCATTACATACCTGTCGTGCAAATACCAGCGCTCTGAAAGACGTGGTTACAGCGTACCTCGCGAACTCGACGACTACATACTCACGAATTGGGGCCACCATGTCCGCGGATCGAATGGAAGGTTCGCCGATATGGCTTATACGCTTCTCAAAAAGAGAGAACTCTTAGAAACATATTGTAAAGACACGATCATATTGACGAAACCAACCGGAGACACTATATGGTCAGGCGTCATGCGTGTGGCAGTCGCAGGACTCGCTATCGCAGCACACTTCGGACTGGAAGAATGCGTCAAACGGTTTTTGGCGGATAAACCTCTCCCGTGTTCACCGATAATATGGGCCGCAAAGTCGGGGTTTGTGAATGTTGTCAACCTACTACTCAACGACAGTACAGTGCAAGATCTTTCGACCGCAACACGATGGGCGGCACTCGAGGGGCACATCCACGTTGTCGATGCGCTGCTTACACGGAAGGACTTCCAGCTTGAGGAAATATTGAGCCTAGCCGCGAGGGGCAAAACGACGTCGTTCGTACAACGGCTTCTTCTCGCAGGCGCAAACCCAGACGGCAAACATGACACCAGATCTCGAGCGCGTCCTCCGTTATTGGTGGCTTGCGAACATGGATCCCCTGCGGTTGTGGAATTACTGCTGAAGGCGGGCGCAGATCCCGATATGAGCCCTGTGGCGAGTTTTGGTCCTGATGCTCCGCTTCTCAAGGCTATCGGTACCGGGTCCGCCCGCATGGTTGAACTGCTGATTGATTACGGTGCTAATATCGAAATCAAGAATTTTGCGGGGAAGACGCTGCGAGAAATTGCAGTGGAGAGGGGGCACATGGATATAGTCAAGTTACTGGACGAGGCGAAGACGAGAAAGCCGCCGGCGAAGGAAGCGGCACCGGTGACGGGAGAGACGAAGAGCCCTCGAGCATATCGTGGTGGTCCGCCGATGTTTGAGAGGGAGGGGGATATTAGACCGGTGTCAACGTCTATTAATTGTAGTCTACCCCGATCTGGATTCGGACCGATTTATTCGGTGGTCGAAGAAAGCCCTGCAGCTAGCCATTGGAGTTCCGGGTGGACGTACTGACGACGCCTTGATCTTATACCTATATATCTACTTATATCTAGAACATCTGTATAAAATCAATTGCATATATGTACACGCATGTCGAATGGAGGTCTGATGTCGAGATTTTGACGAATTTATTATATAATATTATCTCGCAAGCCAAAAATTGCGAATACTGCTGAGGTCTGAACAAGATCATGATCAATCTAGAAGAGCTTCCCTATGCTTCTTCTAGCTCTGATATGATATATCTCCGAGACTGTCGTCCAGCTTCAAAACAACCGAAAGATGTGGTTGTTTTTGCGTTGTCGCAATGTGCTGTTGGCGGCGCCAGTTCCCAGCCCGCCAGAGCTGGCGCGACTTTGGTCCCATCGACAGTTCCAACAGCACCAACAATCCGAACACCACTACCGCCACCACAGACATCATCATCGCCATCACCACCATCGCGAAAACCCCACAATGAAGTCAGGTCTGTAAGGCTCCCCGCCTGCCCTTGTCAGCGTCAACCCGAGGGTGTTTCTTGAAGCTAACTTCTTTCCAGACGAGGAGCTGGAAACTCTGGTGAACCAGCTTGCATTGGATAGCACCATTGCCTTGTAAGCTACAGAACTTTTCGAAGCGAACAGTGGGGGCACGCGACTGATCACACGCCGCTGAGCTTTAGGGAAGACTGGCCGGAAGTACTCCAGTTTATGCTCAAACGGCTGGAATGGGTATTTTATTTTATTCTATATCTCGTATCAAGACGATTTTTTGTGCTAATGTGGAGCATAGATCTCATACAATTCCTTCCCGCTGCCCAAACCCCCACCACTGCTGGCGCCAAAACCTCCCGTCAGCATCTCTCGCGAATCCACCGTTTTAATACAATCTGAGGAAGAGCAAACGCCGAATTCGGGAGAACCAGCTGGCGAAAACCGTGAATCGTCAACTACTCCTACGGCTACAACAGCACCGACTGTAGATGTCGAGGCTACGCAGACCCAGCAGGCAGATCCGACAGTTCAAGCCTCAGCTTCATCGCAGTCCCAAGAGGCCCCTTCTGCCTCATCTACACAACCCACCTCTATACCTGCTACTCAATTCCCTCCCGAAACTGCCAATTCGAATAGTACAGAGAAATTCCTCCCGCCGACGCTCCTATCGGCACTTAACTCGCTCGTCTCCCACCTCACTGCTACATTCCCTAAAGCGCCTCCGCATACGATCCAGCGTTTTGCCGAACTTATCTTAAAACCAAATAGACACTACCGCTCGCTGGCTAAGTTCCTGCGAGCATGTCACCGTGTCGTTTGTGTTACTTCGGGAATAGATAGATTCCCGTTGGCGACGCCTCAGGATGGAATGCTTTCGTCCAATTCGATACCAATTGGGGCGGGAATACTTATGGAACATGATGATGGCGCTACGGGTGCGACTTTGACACCGATACCGTGGGCTAGTGCTAGGGAATATGTCGCCAACAATGGGTTGGATGCGGCGGGGAGCCCGGTTAGTGACGAGGGCGTCGCTGCGTTAGTGGCCGATGAAGGTGGGAATGGGGTGTCGCAGGGAGAGTTGCTGAGGAAGGAGCAAGAGGCTAATGTTGTGCTAGCAGAAGGGACAAGTGAAGATGCACCCATTGTTGGGGGGCCTCCGGAGTTGGATGCGGCTGATGTGGGCCCTCAGCCTGAAGGGACGGTATTTGGGGAGATTCCGACGAAGGGTGGGGATGCGGATGCTGATGCAAATAAGGAAGGGGATAAGATGGATGTGGATGAGAAGGTTGAGGAGAAGGGCGAGTAGGATTCGTTCTTCAAAGAGACCTTTTGGACGAGTAAAGATGCGGCAGGGCAGAGTAATGATCGGGTACCTTTCGAGGAAACCGAGATGGAGGATGTTTTAGGATGGGATGATGGGATGTGATGCATTATGGCGTGGTGGGACAATTTTTTTTTATCTGTCATGGACGTTTTGTTCTTCTTTACTACAGGATGCATGCATGAAGTGCAACATACACAATGGACGCCGGGTGAATAATGACGAGATTATCTACATACATCATGTACGCATGTCGTGCTCTCTGTCGTATCCGCGAAGCGAGCTGCAAGTTGTCTAATTGTGGGTTGGAGATTCCAAATTTGCTTGGCCTGGTAGGAGCCGAGGGACTCCGTGACCGAAGACCAAACCAAGGCCTGGGCCTGGCGCTAGAGAGCTGGGTCCCTGCATGCCTGGCATGTTCCGTTGACTAACGATATTCACAGCCAGTTTGCCTAACTATCACGTTTCTCGCAGTCCACATTCCCACGGCCACCCTTCCAGCTGTCCTCTTATCGATCCGGCTAGCCCGAGAGGAATGAAAGACCAAAAAGACCGTTTTGATGGAAAGTTAAAGAGACCTCCTGCTACCAAAACCCAAAGAGCGCACCGTGATACATCGCGAATAAGGAATACAGAATATCATGAGGATATTCAAATAGGAAAGCGACAGTTCCCCACCCCCGGAAGTATTTGGAATGGTGATTGGTCCCAGGACTCGGATGGCTGGACCCGAGGCGACTAGAATCCAAGAAGCAGACCAAGAAGCTTGAGGACCTTGATCGCCTCTCAGCATTGCCAACCCGGGGTTCTTCCAAGAAGACTGATTTTTTTCTGATTGAAGTTTTTTTTTCCCTTGCCGTTTCCTCATGACATGACGAGATTTTTGGAGCTGTCAAGTGTCTATGCATAGAATTATATAATAAGAGAGTGCGCTCCTCTCTTTTTTTTCCCTTTCCCTATCTTTTTCCCTTTTCTTCCCTTTGGCTTTCCAGACCGTACCGTCTATGGGATAATATAGATATAACTCTCACGGCACTCTGACAGTCGTATAGGTTCCACATCCTGCAGGGTGCGACCAAAGCAAAGATCGATACCCAGACAGACACAGCTTGTGACCTTTGACGTTTATTTTATTTTTTCTTTTGCTCGGACCGTTTTATTCTGGTTTCGGACTCCGTGATTTTTATTTTTATTTTTCCTATTTTATTTTTATTTTCTTAGGCCTTTCCAAGCCGGGTCTTTTTAATCCTTTCTCAATCCTTCACCCCATCTGCATTCGCCCATCAGACACCATCGTCTGTTGTGCATTTTTGCTCTTCGGTCTTCGGGCTTCGGTATTAACTACTTACTGAGCTGGCTAGACCTTTTGCCTCCTCCCTGTCATACCCGCAGAGTCGACCGGTGCAGTGGAGACATTCGAATCGAGGATTACGCAGGGCTGCCGGGGTCTCAGTATAAACTAGCCCAAGCCAGCTGCGTCAACTGCAACTGCAACCTCGAGCTAGCTTTCCCTCCTTTTCTGTTCCTCCCCTCTCCGGCACATCATCCGCGACTATATCATACCTATAATTCGAGTCTATATATTGGCCAATACGTCCGACAACGTTTTTCTTTTCTTTCTCGACATATCTGAACCAAAATCGACGACAGCGGCAGGCGGGAACGATGAGTTTTAAGCAGTAATATTTACTGATAGCGGCTGACGACGACCGACTGCAGCGGGTCTCATCTGTCGCCCGAGTCTTGAGACATTCACACAACCTTACGCCAACCTACCAACTTTGACGCTTTTTACTATTTCTTCTCTCGCGAGACTTCACATTCCCGCTTCATCGACTCTTCCGATCGATACATCGCTGCTTTCTGAGGAGAAGTGGTAGCTGTAGTTTCTTAGTCGTTGTTTTCTTTCCGGTGGGAACGGCCGCGTGCCTCCCGTCGCCACAATGTGTATGTTCCGTTCCTAACTACCTGGATTTTTCTTGGCGTGCAGTTGATGGACTGACATTTCCTCGGACTTCGAACAGCTGCCGCGACCAACTTCAACTTTAGTGTCATTGTCATTCCATCTGCTGCCCGCGGTGCCGCCGCCAACCTCGACTTTCCCACGCTGAATGTTCGTAAAATCTTTTATCTATCGAAAGTTATACAATCCGTCTAATAAACCCTTTTTAGCAATCGCTCTCCTTCGCCCTCGAGGTCTCATCACCATCCGACTTCCAAACTCTATATTCTCAAGACACAAAAGGCGGGAACACCTTCAAGGGCCTTCTATACGTCCCAGACCTCGACCCAACAGATCCATGCGACAACCACGACCTCGTCCCGCGAAATGTCACGCGGAAGGCCAACCTCCCCATGGACGACCTAAAACTCGTCGCCTACGCACCGTTAATAACCCAGCACTGCAGCCGGCAATACATGTACTCGGCCGAAAACGATAACGTGGCAGCGTTTATATTCTACGGTGTTCCCGCGAATTACTCGAATTACACGGATCCGCTGCAGGGGGAGGAGTACCCGTTCGAATACCCGGTTTATTACCTCGACGGAGCGATCGGACAGCCGTTGATGAATAAGTTGTCGGAGTATAGTGCTAATATGTCTGAAGTTTATAATGGGTTTAATTTGACGGAGGCGGGGTATGATATTAGGGATTATGCTAGGATATATACTGTTATTTCGACGAGTGGGTTTTTCCTTTTTCTAGTTTATATATGAGGTGGTTTTTACCGCGTAGAGTGATGCTAATTTAGCTTTAGGGAATACGAACCCAATGCCGGGATTGTGGTTATTCCTCCTCGTCGTGGTGGCGGTTCTATTATTTATAATCGGAGCCTCATCGCTGCTTATGCATTTATTCCAGTTCCACTACCGACGGAGCCTGCGGCGTCGGATTGCGAATGGAGAGGTGGATTTGGAAGGGTTGGGGGTGGGGAGGATTACGGTGCCTCGAGAGTTTTTGGCTAAATTCCCGATGTACGGTTATGTTGCCGAGAACGGGGGGCAGACGACGCCGACGAGACAGAAGAGGGATAATACGAGTACACCGCCGAAGGAGGAGAGGAGGAAGGAGAGGGTTAAGATCCCCAGTGCGGTGGTGGTTAAGGAGGGGGTATCGATTGTGATACCTGCTACTATATCCGAGCGGAAATCGAAGGGGAAAGAGAGGGTGAAGGAGAAACCGAGATCACCGACAGATACCGCGCCAGAGATGGCGGAGGTATCGACGTCAAAGGGAATACCGTTATCATCACCTACATCCGCAAAATCTCGATCTTCGCCAAAGGTACAATCGCCAACAACGTCGACACCGCAGCTGGGGACGCAAACATCACCACGCGGGTATCATCAGACATCGTGTCCGATCTGTTTGGACGATTTCATACACCAGGAGACGACGGTGAGGGAGTTACCGTGTTTGCATATTTTCCATCCGGAGTGTATTGATCCGTATTTGGAATCGCAATCGTCGCTTTGCGTGCTGTGTAAGCAGAGTTGTTTGCCGAAGGGGTATGTTCCGATCCGGCTTACGAATGCGATTGTGAGGAGGGAGAGGTTGTTGAGGTCTGTGAGGGAGAGGAGTAGGGAGGTTGCTGCTGCTAGTGCTAATGGGAGTGGGAGCGGGGAAGGGGGGCTTTTGTGGAGGTGGAGGTTGAGGAGGTTGAGGAGGCAGGAGCAGGATTTGATGGGGCGCCAGGCGTTGGTTAGAGCTGGGAGGGGGGGTTATGGGGAGAGAGGGAGGGGAGGGTTTGGATTGGGGCCGCATTATAGGGAACAGAGAGTGGTGGAGGATGTGGTTAGGCCGAGGTGTAGGTTTTTCACTTCTTATATTGGTTTTTAAAAAGTCTTTTTGAGGGTTGCTGACATTTTTTTTTTTAGGGAGGGAGACTATGGATAGGATATTCCCGGGGTTTAGATGACGGAAGTATCTGAAGTTTGGCGGTATTTGATACCGCTTTTATGTTGGATGCTCATCGCAGTTGGGATATACTTTATGATATTCATCGATTGGCTTGGTTTGGCACGCCATTTTCAGCGCATTTACATTGGCGAGTTTAATGTTTTTTACCTCTACTTCCTTGCGGACATATGTTTTGATTTGCAATTGGGAGGCATATTGGATGGCGTATTTGGTACTTTTTTGTGATTTTGAAGTTTAGTTTTGGAAGTTGGGTTGGTTTAGCTTTTGGTGATTAATGATTAATTGATATTTTTTTTTTCTTGAATTGGTGCTGCTTTGACTGGTGTTTTATGTTAAGCTGGTGGTGTTAGATAAGGTATTGTTAATTTTTGTGGAGTGTAAATGATCATGAGCTTGCGATGGGTGGTTATTTGTTAGGATATAACTGAGCGATTGCTCGGTGACACTGGTTTTCTGACACGGAAGGGTTTGTATTGCTTTTATTTTTTGATTGTGATTGTGATTGGTTAGTATTGGTTTTTTGGGACCGTTTCGGTCACTCTTTGTGCGGTCTGGGTACGAGACCAGATCGATTTGATTTTAAGTTTCTTTGAGAATTCTTTGGTGTGCTTGGTTTGGATTGGGGTCTTTGTGTGGGTAGGAGGGGCATGTCTATTATATTCTTTCTGTTGTTTTGGGGTGGGATTGGGCTGGCTGGATGTTGATGTGGAGTTACCGGTTAGTTTACAGGCATGATATGGCCCCAGCTTGATGATATGGTCTGGATTGTATGGGTTAGTTTGGTTATGGTATCTGGTACCGCATGGATTATGCATGGGGTTGACGGGTTAGTTTGGAGGTATATGGCCCCGGGATGATGATATGGTTTGGATTGTATGGGTTAGTTTTTCTATGGCTGCTTTTGGTCGCTGGTACCGCGTGGGTTATGGTTGACGGTTTTGATGGAAAACCGTGGGAAGTTTGGGGTATGGATTGTGCGTGGCTATGGATGGCTACGATGGCTCTTTGGCTCATGGGTTGTTCTGTGCTTATTCTTTTTGCTGTTGGGGGGGTTTTTTTTTACACGGCTTGGTTTTTTTCTCTGTGCTTTTCGGTAGGGGTTGGTTATTGTAGTGGGAAGGGTGGTATCTTCGTATGGGTTTGTATATTCAATGCAATGCAATGTCTGATGGGGGTGCATTAGGCAGGAGTGCTTTGATATCATATTTTTTTATGTACCTTTCTGCGATATCGATGTTGAGGATGCTTGTGAGGATAAGGTATGAGGTAGAGGGAAGCTACGGTGTTTGGATGTATTCACGATCATGATAATTCATAGCGGCAGACTGGGCTTTTTATAGACGTAGGAAACGACTTTTTCTTGAGATGGATTTGGTGGTAGAGGCCGTGGATCCATGGTGTCCATGGATCGCTGGCGTGGACGTGGTGTCCTGCTTGAGGGTTTATGTCCGCCTGGGTGGTAAAGTCCGACCCTGCGTCACAACCGTTTGGGGCGGGTTTTGGCTGGGCGTTCAAACCAAACTGACAATGACCGTACGTACCAAACAGACTGTGCTGGACCAGATGAAATTCCATGGATCCGGTGGATTTGGTCTTGTCAACTAGTCTGTCAATACAAGGTCTGGCTGAAAGCACATCGTATCCATGGGGAATACGAAAAGCCCCCTTTGGATTTGTTCAATTACTGGCCAGTCGGCCTGCCTGGTTGAAAGGTTTTGAAGGTGTGGGTAACGGATCACGCCTGAGCTGGCTGATTCTGGTGCGGGGTTTTGGTTGTGTCGTATCCAGACCGCTAGGATGGTTTTTAGGACAGTTTTTTTTCGGTGCGTTGTTGGCAGCAGCCTTTGGACGGCCGGTGCGGGTTTATTTCAAGTGTGCTATTGATTGGGTTTTGGAAACGATGGTTTCGAGGGCGGGAATATTATGGTAATTATTATCAGGTCTGGTGTAGCTTGACGTGGTTTGGGTACATCTACGCTGGGTCTGGATCATGATCATGGATTCTCGAGTCTTGAAGATGATGTGGAGGTTATCACGGAGTTTGGTAATATTCTATTTATGTTCATCTTCATCATCTTCATCTTCTTCTCCGTGCGTGGATTTCAATCGGATTGATACATATTGTAGAATGGATGGATACATCATGATCGATAGCCTCGAGGATGATTGATGGTGATTATGCAGAACGTGGTCACGGTTTTTTGTCTATGGTACCAACCGATGGGCCTGGCAAAGAGGACGGCTTCTGGAACCCAGGCGGAGTCTTGCCATCCACCAGGTCTGGGTCTGGGCGGATGACGAGGCACTTCCCTTCAGAATCTTCCCTCAAGCAAGGGCCGGTCTGGTTGGCAAGAGGGAGGGCAGTGCCTGGTTTGAGCATCAGGTAATTGCGCAATGCGCAGTTGGATTTGTCTGCTAGGCCATCGTGCTGAAATGGAAGAGCCCATCCGGTTCTGTTCCAACCTTAGTTCACATCGAGACGAGGGAAAAGAATTGTCTGTTGGATGGGAGTAATTATTTTCGTGGGTGCACCTTTTTGGGGGAGGATCGGGTGGGGTAGGAACAGGAGCTGCACGTGTGGATGGATTGAACTGGCCTTATCCGGTCGCAGATAGCGCTCTGTTTTCTTTCCAGAGGACGGGAATAGTAACATCTATTTCTATTTATTTTGGTCACTGGAGATCGTGGGATTTAGCATTGGTGTTTTGTATCTATCTATCTATTTGTTTACTTGTGTGTATAAATTTATAAAATAGAAATGGGTTGGTGGAATAGAAGGTGGTGGAAGGGAGGAATGGGTAGTCCCGGCGTGGACGTGGTGATGGAAAAGCAAGGACACGAAGGTCTCAGTTGAACCGAAAGAAGATTCTCTCGATCAGAAGGAATAATTGTAAATGCTGGTTGGAGAGAGTTTTCTGGGTTTGAAACGAGCAAACGGGCGGACAGACAGGCCAGGTCGGTCGAGCATCTCGCATCTTTCCCCGGATGCCGTCCACAGCAGTAGCGCGAACCAGATCGGTATCAGTATCAGTATCAGCATGAGAAAAAGAGTAAGGCAAGCAGGCAGGAACAACAGTTCGTAGCGCAGAGTTTTCGCGGGGATTTGGTGGTGGAGAGGGGGGTGAGGACAGGACAGGCTATAAATACCACGGCGGCATGCCCACCCGCTGCTTTCGACCGTTCTTTTTTTCCTTCCCGTCCTTTCTAGACGCTGTTGCCCTCCAATCCATCGGATATTATCATCCTCGTAGATATTGCATTCTATCATTGTTGATACCGTGTATCATCTGTATACCGACTTTGATAAAGATTGACTGTGTTATAATTCCAGGTGTGTACTTTTTTTTCTCTTTCTATCATTTTTTTTTTTTTTGTTTCGTTCTGGCGAGAGAGAGAGTTCGGTTCAGAGAATTCTGTTCTGTTCTGTTCCGTGCGAGACAAGCCCAGCCCCTACTATTTTTTTTTCTCTGGGAGGGGAGAGAGGGAAAATTCTTTTTGTTTATGTTCAGACCAGACCAGTTAGACCGGACAGACAGCCACTCACAGCCTGTTTGGCCGGCATGGGTATGTGCTCAACCTGTCGGGCAGGCAGGCAGGCACAAACCTCAGGCTGGTTGACTGACACTGGTTGGCACCCAAACTGTTTGGAAGGATGGATGGACTGTTTGTTGTTTTAATTGTGGACCGTCCCCTCGCTGGTGGCCTTCCTCCTCTTCCTCTTCTCTTCACTCTCTTTCTCCCCTCCCCTCAACAACAACACACCTGTTTTATCCTGTCCCGTTCTGTTCTGTTCTGACCTGACCTGGACCTGACCCGCCTTGACCTGGAACAGTCCATCTCCACCACCATCATCACCTGCCTCTCCTTCCAACCACCACCACCACTCTATAACCACAGTAAGCCCTGCCTCGCTTGTTCTCCAACCGATTGATCATGTCTAACAAAATATTATATTAGATCGTGTACCATGGCCAGGTCCAAGGATAAGCCCGCCCCGGCTCCGGCTGCACCGGTTGTAGACCCCCAGAATGTCATCCAGAAATACCAACAGGTAACTCTTCCTCTCTCTTCGCTTGAGATATCTTGGATATTTGTGATGTCTTGGATGGGTCCTCGCCTAACCATCTCTCTACAACACATCCTCCACCCATCCATCTATATATCTATTGATATATAAATATAAATATAAATATAATATGAGAAAAGTGCTAACGGATTGAAACAGCTCTGCGTCAGCCTTGACAGTCTTGCAAATGCTGCTCATGTCGCATCCTACGCTGCTGGCCAGTACATGCAAGCAAACTTTCCTGACTTCAAGCCCGGCGACCAGACCTTCTTCGGTGGCACCTTCCCTCGCGCCGGTGCCGTCGCTGCTGCCGTCGCCCGTGCCGCCTCCCTCGTCCCCGAGGCCGAAGAGGAGGCCGCCGAAGATGGCAACGCCTCCAAGCGTCGCAAGCGCACCAAGACCACCACCCCCAAGGATCCCAACGCCCCCAAGAAGCCCTTGACCGCCTACTTTGCTTTTGCCAAAGCTGCCCGACAGGAAGTCGTCCAGGAGCTTCCCGGCTCCAGCAACAAGGAGATCACTGAGGAGTTGGCCTCCAGGTGGGCCCACATGAAGGACAACGGCGAGCAGGTACCTCTCTCTCTCTCTTTTACTCATATAGAAAATATTTGATGTTAATGTATTCTGCAGCAACCCTTCCGCGACCAGTACGTCATCGAGATGCAGAAATACAACAAGCTTCTCGCCGCCTACAAGGCCAAGCTCGGGGGCCAGCCCGTCCCTGAGGAGGTCCCCGAAGAGGCCGAACCCGAGGAAGAAGAAGAGGAAGAGCCGGCTCCGCCTCCGAAGCCCGTTACTCCTAAGTCGACTAAGGGCAGGAAGGAGAAGGGCGAATCGACTAAGAAGAAGAGCAAGGATAAGGAAAAGGCTACTCCTAAGGAGAAGAGCTCGCGCAAGAGGTCGACCAAAGAGGTCACCCCTCCTCCCTCCGCCGGCGAGGAAGAGCAGCAACAGGCAGCTCCGGCTACCAAGTCGCCTAGAAAGCGAAAGAGAAAGGCTGCCGATTGAAGCGATGGGTTGATGGATCGTCTGCTGTCGGACTTTTTGGAGTAAGCCTTTTCCCTCTTTACCTCAAAATCTTCCCATGCTGACAGATTTACAGCCCTTTGCTTTGACGTCGTCATTTTCTTTTTTTCTTGGCCTGGCGTAGCTTGTTTTGTGCTCTGGCGAACCTCATCTTTTTTTTTTCTTCTGATCTCACGGGGAACTCATATCCACCCTCTACCTCTACTACAACTGTGTACTAAACGAATCCGCTGTTCTTTATTAACTGATTTAGAAAAAGTCCGGGACGCAATCTTCCTGGGAAACCATGAATTGGGATTACCGTGGAAGAAAGAGTATTCACCCGGGTGTTTTTCTTATCTCTTTCTATTATTATATTACTATGGCGGATTACGAATGAATTGACCAAAATTTTAAATTATGTCTTCCTCTTTCATCTTTTTTTGGACTATGGATTTCCGATTCGATTTTTCTTTTTGGGATTTATTGGAAATGCGGTGTTTTTCTTTTTTGTCTGTTTATGTCATGCTGGGCGGGATTTTGTGATCAAAAACTGTTTTGGAATGGTATAACGTCCATGGCGACTTTTTACTTTTTACTTTGGATTGTAGTCGTTTATATATTATATATATAGCTTCTGACCAGCTTGCTTGCTTTTGAAGAATTGTAGAAAATTTTCAAAACTTTTATTGGTATTGTTATTTCTTTCGCCATCCAGTCATACGTGAAAGAGGTGTGTAGATGTTGAGTGTTATGTTTACCTTTTGATGGTGTATTCTAGGTAGGTTGGAGGGACGAGGGTATCTACGGCTTGGGGTCCGGTGCGGGGATGGGGTTTCAGGTACTGGCGGGCGGTCACGGGGCTTGGGGTTCGCTTGGATTCGGTTCGAGGGTGCATACCTTTAGACTTGCATTGGGGTGCATGCTTAGGCTGCTTGGTCGTTCCGACGAGGGGTGGCAAAATGGCTTATCTGTCGGTCGTTCGAGTCAGCAGGTTCGAGGCTTTTGGGCTGGCTTCTGGAAGTTCTACAGCTGGAATTTCTGGAAGGGGGATTTTTACGTAGGGTTTACTTGAGAACTACTCGATGGATATGTGGGTTACATAATATTTTTTATAGCGACAGCTGGCTGGAATGCTGAAGACGAAGTAAGGGTTTAACGTTTGCTATAGAGACGATTTGTCGTTGAAAGATGTCGTGGGAAACCGTTATCTACGGCTATTCCCAAAGTATATTGTCCCCGGATCGTCGAACGTGGGGTTTGTGGTACAGTGAGACCCGCTAGATAGGTAATTGATTTAGAAGGGCAGCTGCTGCGGGTGAATTGCGGCCGGGGGTGATAAGGGAAATATATAAAGCTCTCGCCGGTCGCATGGCTGTTTTTCTCTCTCGTTTTGTTCTGGTAGTTTGGTTGAGACGGTTTATCTACTTTCTGGTTCCTTTTATCCGAGGTTTGTGGTCTGACCCTTCTTTAAATTTCCCCTCTTTTCTTTTACTGACTCTTTTACTTCTGTTAAAGTTGAGGATTGATATATTATCACGATCTCAATTGAATTGAATCAAGCAACCCATCATCGAGTCCATTCGTGCGCAACCGTCGATTGCGAATCGGAGTTTTTTGGTTGGGTGGTTGCATTTACTTTTCGCCCGTCAAAACTTCCGACAATTGTTACGTACGAGAAACTGGGGTCTAGCGACACGATTTACCGTTTTATATAGAACAGGCAGCTTGTTGGGTTTACGATGCATCTCACGCCACGGGAGGTATTTCCACCTTCTTTATATAATTTCATCTTATTTTTTTTTGGGAAACTTGGCTGAAGCTTGTTTTTTTTTTACAGATTGATAAGTTGCTGCTGGCGCAGGTTGGGTTGTTGGCGCAGAGGAGGTTGGCGAGGGGGGTTAGGCTTAATCATGTCGAGGCGGTGGTATGTTCTTTTCCCTTCTTGGGTTTGAGGATTTTACTGATGGTTTAGGCTTTGATTGCGAATAATCTCCACGAGGTACGCTCCCCATCTCCCCTTTTAAAAAAATAGATACTAATGGTAAAACTAGTTGATCCGAGATGGAAAACACAGCGTAGCGGACCTAATGGACCTCGGCAAGAAGATGCTGGGCCGTCGCCACGTCCTCCCCTCCGTCGTATCCTCGCTGCATGAGATACAAGTCGAGGGGACGTTCAAGGATGGTACCTACCTCGTTACCGTGCACCATCCCATTTCCTCCGAAAACGGGGATTTGAAGTTTGCGCTTTATGGGAGTTTTTTGCCGGTGCCTGAGGATAGTGTGTTCGGGGAGGTTGAGGAGGGGGTTTATGAGTATGAACGACAACCGGGGGCTGTGGTGGCGGTTAAGGGGGTTGTGAGGTTGAATGAGGGGAGGAAGAGGGTTGGGATTAGGGTTACTAATAAAGGTGATCGGCCTGTGCAGGTTTGTATTCCCTTTTTTATTTTTTGGAGGGATTGGGGTTGATTTTGGGTAGATTGGCTCGCATTACCATTTCATCGAGACGAATCCGCAGTTATCGTTCGACAGACTGCAAGCCTACGGTTTCCGACTCGATATCCCCGCCGGCACAGCCGTGCGCTTCGAACCCGGTGATACAAAAACCGTAACCCTCGTTTCGATCGGTGGTAACAAAATCATCCGCGGCGGCAACAACCTCGCCTCCGGGGTCGTAGGATCTTTAAGCCCCGCCGTGCTTTTGGAGAAGTTTGCGCAAGGGGGGTATGAACATTTCGATGCGGCGGTGATGGATATTACTCATCTATCGACGGTGGAGATGGAGAGGGAGGCTTATGCTGCTATGTTTGGACCTACGACTGGAGATTTAGTGAGGTTGGGTGATACGGAGTTGTGGATTAAAGTCGAGAACGATTATACCGTCTACGGTGATGAATGTAAATTCGGCGGCGGGAAGACACTAAGAGAGGGGATGGGACAGGCGTCCGGTCGTGGGGATGATGAGTGTCTCGATCTCGTTGTTACGAATGCGTTAGTCGTCGACAGTACTGGGATTTATAAAGCTGATATCGGGGTCAAAAACGGGGTTATAGTCGGTGTCGGGAAGGCGGGGAATCCGGATGTGATGGATGGGGTTGATGAGAAGTTGGTGGTGGGGAGTAATACTGATGTCGTGGCCGGGGAGGGGAAGATTGTGACTGCTGGCGGGGTGGATTCGCATATTCATTTTATTTGTCCGCAGCAGATTGGGGAGAGTTTGGCGGCGGGGATTACGACTTATGTCGGTGGGGGGACTGGGCCGAGGTATTTTTTCTCTGTTATTCTTTTTTATATGGGTTATGGGGCTAACTTGGGTGAAGTACTGGGACGAATGCGACGACTTGTACGCCCGGGAAGACTTATATTAAGGATATGCTCCAGGCGCTGGATACATACCCCATCAACGTCGGCGTGACAGGAAAAGGCAACGACTGCGATCCCAAGGGATTGCGGGAACAATGCGAAGCCGGGGTGATCGGACTGAAGCTACACGAAGACTGGGGCACCACTCCCGCTGCAATCGATACCTGCCTCTCGTGCGTTCCCATTTCTTTACGTATATATTTGAGTATGGGGTTAATTTGACTTAGGGTCTGCGATGAGTATGATGTACAATGTCTGATCCACACCGACACGCTGAATGAATCTGGATTCGTGGAGTCCACGATCGCGGCGTTTAAGGGACGGACGATACATACCTACCACACCGAGGGTGCCGGCGGTGGTCACGCGCCGGATATTATTTCTGTCGTGGAGCATGCTAATGTTTTGCCGTCGAGTACTAATCCCACGCGACCATACACCAAAAACACCCTCGACGAACATCTAGGTCCGCCTTTCCCCTTCTGCTACTTTGTAATGTTACTAACGGTTGGGTAGATATGTTGATGGTTTGTCACCATTTATCGAAGAATATCCCCGAAGACGTCGCATTCGCCGAATCGCGGATTCGTGCGGAAACGATAGCGGCGGAGGATGTACTCCACGACACCGGCGCGATCTCAATGATGTCCTCCGATTCACAAGCAATGGGTCGCTGCGGCGAAGTAATCCTAAGAACCTGGAAAACAGCGTCGAAGAATAAATTACAACGCGGAGCATTAAAAGAGGACGAAGGCTCCGGGGGGGATAATTACAGAGTTAAGCGGTATATATCCAAATACACCATCAACCCCGCCATCGCGCATGGAATGTCGCACCTTATCGGTTCCATCGAACCCGGGAAGCTGGCGGATTTGGTGCTCTGGACGCCGGCAAACTTTGGGGCGAAGCCGGAGTTGGTGCTTAAGAGTGGGTTTATTGCGTATAGTCAGATGGGAGATGCGAATGCTAGTATTCCGTCCGTGCAGCCGTTTTATGGGAGGGAGATGTTCGGGGCGAGGGTGCCGAGTAAGAAGGTTATTTGGGTGAGTCAGGCGAGTTTGGAGAATGGATGCGTGGAGGGGTATGGATTGAAAAGTAGGGTTGAGGCGGTGAGGAAGTGTAGGGGGATTGGGAAGGGGGATATGAGGTTTAATGATAGTATGCCGAGGATGAAGGTTGATCCGGAGAGTTATGTGAGTATTTTTTCCTTTTTATTATTATTATTATTTTTTTTGGGGGGAGACTGATTTTTTTGGATAGGTTGTGGAGGCGGATGGGGTGAAGTGTACGGCTGAACCGTCGGCGGAGTTGCCGTTGACGCAGGGGTATTTCTTGTTTTGAGGGATCTTTTATAAAAATCTGTGGGGGGTATGAGGAGTGATGTCTGTGTATATGTGAGATTTGAGCAATGAGTATTGGATTTGTTGTATTTTGTGGATATAACTTTGCGAATTTACATTTTTTGGATGAGTATGTTCACGTAACACTACGTACTAAAGCGATTTGGTATGGTGGACGAGTAGTTTTTACACTTCGATATGTGGGGATGGGATAGTGAATATTTGGGTATTTCAAATATTTCTGGAGCTCGGAGCGTCTTTGGTGTAGATGGGGTATAGTTTGTATTGATGTTGACGTCTTGGCCGTTGATTGGATTGGGATTGAGGAACTGGTAAGATGTGAGTTTAAGTGGGGGAATTTGGAATTAAATAATTGATTGTGTCGCTTTGGGATTTGAGGTTATCTATTAGACTAAATGCTGCTGCAAATTTAAGGAGGGGGGTTCTACGAGGGATCGTTGATGTTTATTGATTTTGAATGGTAGACGGTGGTTGGAAGTGTTTTGGTTGTGCGTTGCTGTTTGGATCATAAACGGCGGGTTCGAATATTGATTTATGTATTTTGCATCCCCGTTGCGTTTTTGGAACACTTTTCGTTTCTTTTACTAGTTTTGTTCCCAGACGCTCAGAAGGCCACGATTCTTTTACGATGATTCGAGACCGAATGTTCGGACACGTGTACATGCGGTTACTATTATATATATACGGAGAGCTTTGATCACCCGCCTGGAATACCTACTTGACTTCACACCTCTTCCGGTTTTATAATATAACAACATCAACCCGTGAAAATACCAACCTGATTACGATGCCTCTGGTGGGGTGTATGATCTGTGGCGCAAGAATCATAACGGGACTTACGAGTATACCCGGACGACCCTGGCTGACCTACGTCCGCTTCCGTAAGCCCCCCTCTCCCTCCCTCTTGAAATACTATATTAACAGGATCCAGTAACCTTCGACGATGGTCTCCCGCCGAGGATATCCAAATACGGGTGTTTGGTAAATACGGCGGGTGGATTGGAGCCGGAGGTGTATGATCCCGATCACCGCGTCTACATACGTACCGGAGCACGGGTTGGGCCGTTTTTCGGGGAGGGGTATGATGGGAGATGTTATGCGGTGCATGATAGCTGCTGGAAGAAACTTGTGGAGGTTGCGGAGGGGTTTGGGGGGATGGTTGATGGGGTTGTGGGGGTTTTGGTTGGGGTTTTTGAGGCGGGGTTGGTGGTGAGAGATGGGGAGTTTAGGCTGGGGTTTGGACATGGGTTTGGGGGGGTTGAGGGGTATTGGGAGCGGATGAGGAGGGGTGGGGTTGATGAGGGGGAGTATTTGGAGGTTAGGCCGTGGGGGTTTGATGGGAGGGGTGTTGGTGATGGGGTTGGGGGGTTGAAGGGGGAGCTTGAGGGGAAGGGGGTGGATTTGGGGGTTGTGCTTAGAGAAGGGGGGTATTGGGTTCCTGTGCTTGATGGGTTGCCGGTGGAGATTATGATTAGGGTGTTGGAATTCATGGGTGGTGATGAGGTTATACACTTCGGGGCTGTGGGGGTGAAGAGGAGGGTTAAAGTCCCCGAGGGGCTGTGGAGACGGGAGTTTTCTGCCAGAGGAGAAGTGGGGTGGGCTGTTACGGGGGACTTCTGGAAGGGGAGGGAGGATTTATCGTGGTTTGAGAGGTATTTGGATGTTAGAGGGGGGATTAAGGCGGGTGATGCTGGGTTGAAGAATTTGGGGAGGGTGTTTGGGATTTGTGAGCAGCTTTTGGATGTGGCTTTTGATGTTTGCCGGGCGAGGGTGGAGGGGGTTGAAGGCGGGGGGTGTACTGTTCGCGAACGGGCGTTTGGGGTTGTGATACCTGCGGGGAGAAAGGGGGTGGAGAGGTACTTGAGGCTTGAGAGGTTTAAGGCTACGGGGGTTATGGTGTCGTACACCGGCTCCGGGAAGATGAGGTTTGTGAGTGGGATGAGGTTTTTACCCGGTGGGGAGGGGGTGGGGATTGTTAATGTGGAGGATGAGGTTTATGTGGAGTTGTTTAGTAAAGTGCCTGGTGTGATGGTGCTTGCGGCGAGGTTTGGGGAGTTTGGGATTACGGGGATTACGACTACAGCTGCGGATGGGGGGTTGGAGGGCAGTGAGGGGGTACCGGGACAAGGGATGCATACTCGTGTGACGGGGTTTAGGACGGGCCCGGACGGGGTGGATATTGGGGGAGTTAGTGTTTCTATCGACGCTTACAAGATGACGGCTCTTGGGATTGATTGTGGCAGTTTCATTTCTTGAGCTCTATCTCATTAGTTTATTTTGTCTATTGTACTCTCGAGACTATTATATCCACTCGAGACTACGATAAAGAGGATGGAGATATTATGCCACTCGAGACTAAGATATAATAAAGAGTCAGGATTGTGGTATTTTATGCGTTGTCGAGTTTACGTGATACAAAGCTTTGCTTGGCGCAGTTTTTCCCAGTCGCCCGAACATTCCTCTGCAATTGCTTTCAAATCCAAATCCTCGAGAACCCACAGCCATTGACCCTCCAATCCATCGCCAAAATGTTCGCCCGTTCAGCCTTCGCCACTGCCACGCGCAGTTCCTTCTGCTCTTTTGTCCCAGCTGCTTCTCGACAGGTGAGTTTTGATGCATAAACCCCCTCTATTACTGCCCCTCTATCGGGTTTGAGACATGTGCGGGATCGGGCTGACGTCATTTTTTTTTTTTTTTTGTTGGCGAGTGTAGAGTACCCGTAGCTTCGCATCTGCGTCCGGAGGACCACAGAAGGGGACGCAGTTTTTGCAGCCGAGGAACTTTGTATACGTCGCTGGCGGTGCCGTTGCGGCTGCTTTTGGATTGTATTGGATTAAGGGACAGCCGAGTTTCTTGATCGAGCCGGTTAAGCCGGCTATTCCGACGCTCACTGGGGAGGATTGGGTTGATTTGAAGGTAGGGCGTTATTGGTCTATGCATTGGTTCATCGGGGCTAATGGGGTTGGGTGCAGTTGATCAAGGTTGAGCCTTATAATCATAATGTGAGTTTTTTTTGTGATATTATGCATATTGGGATTGGTGCTAATTGATGGAGTAGACCAAGAAGTTCATCTTCGAATTGCCTTCCGAGGACCACACCAGCGGTCTCAAGACTGCGTGTATGTTGTTATATCAATCGGATCTATCGTTGGTGAATAAGCACTGATCTATTATATAGCCGCCATCTTGACCAAGTTCACTCCTGAGGGCGGGAAACCAGTCATCCGTCCGTACACCCCAATCTCCGATGATGATGCCAGAGGCTACATGACCCTCCTCGTCAAAAAGTACGAGAAGGGACCCATGTCCACGCACCTGCACGATATGGTCCCCGAGCAACGCCTGCTCTTCAAGGGACCTATTCCGAAGTACCCATGGGATACCAACAAGCACAACCACATCGCCTTGATCGCTGGTGGCACCGGTATCACGCCCATGTGGCAGCTCATCCGCGCCATCTTCAAGAACAAGGAGGATAAAACTAAGATCACGTTGGTGTTTGGGAATATCGCCGAGGAGGATATTTTGTTGAGACAGGAGTTGGCCAAGTTGGAGAATGAGTACCCGCAGAGGTTTAAGGCGTTCTATACGCTTGATAAGCCGCCAAAGTATGTTTCTCTCCTATCTATATTTCGAAGGCGTATGTGTGAAAGATGCTGACGGTTGGATGTAGGGAATTCGTCGGAAACAAGGGATTCATCACCAAGGAACTGCTCAAGCAGGTTCTCCCCGAGCCAAAGGAGGAGAACATCAAGGTCTTCGTCTGCGGACCCCCCGGATTGATGAATGTTATCAGCGGGAACAAGAAGAGCCCGAAGGACCAGGGCGAGCTGGTTGGGATCCTCAAGGAGCTGGGATACACCCCCGAGCAGGTTTACAAGTTTTAGATAGACGGATGGATAGATATTGGCGTCGTGTACTTCTAGATGGCCTCAGATATACCTACTCACTCTTAAAAATATCTCCCTCGAGACTAGTATACGTATATGTATATGTATAGATGGATGTGTTGGTGTGTTGGTGTGTTGATGTGTTGATGTGTTGCCAGGCCCGCCCGTCGGCGACTCAGGCCATCGCAGCGTGTTGATGTCGTTGCTCCTCCGCAGCTGCAAAAAACACCAAAAACACCATCCGCCGACATCACCATCGCCGAGAACAGCACCGAAACCACCGGAACCGTCGAGCTTCAACGTCGTCTGCTGTTGCTGCAGCTGTACCGTCCCGGGTATAACCGCAATACCGCCTTTTCTGGACCAGGTGTACTCGTACGGCGATATAGCTACCCCGTTCTCCTGTGGATTGCCCGTTCCATAGAAGGCCTGCGCTCGGCAACTATACCTTCCCGGCACGAACCAACAATCCCCACCCACCGTCGTCGCGCCTTACCCAGTCGCGCCGCCGATAATAACTTCCCGTTCCAACCAACCCCGTAGAAACTGCCTCATTCTCCTTACCCCTCCCCCTTTCCTCTCTCCAAGTTTCCTCGGGGGGTAGCACGAGCCACGCGCTCGAGAAAAAGTGGCCTGCCATGCCACCCCAGGCCGGCAAGGGCAAAGGCAAATCCCGAGGTGGCGGCAGCTCAAGTACTTCTAATCGCGGTCGTAGCCGCAGCCGTAACACGACACCGGCCTCGATGAACGACCACAGTTCCTCCGTGTCCGAGCAACAGCTCGCAGCCGATCGACGAGAGGACGCGGAACCGGCGACGTACGGGAGCGTCTTCCAGCAATTCCTGGCTTCTGCGGATTCGTATACGAGCAGTGCTCAGCCGTCGCAGTTTGTACCGGCGATATCGTCGTTGGATCAACTGCTGAGGGATTTGACGGATTTGCGAGAGCAGGCGGATAAACGGAAGGCGAATGTGGATAGGAAGATCATCAAGCTGGAGTTGAAGGTGGAGAAGGTTGTGAAGGAGGAAGAAGAAAAGGTAGGGGAGTTGGATTGTTGGGTGTTTTTTTTATGGATGCGTGAAGGATGTTATGCTGATAGGGGGTTGGTTTTGGTAGAAGAATGAAGGTGTCAAGTCGGAGAAGGAGGATAAAAAGAAGAAGAAGGATAGGGCGATGAGTTCGGAAAGCAATAATCATCGCCCTCATGCATTGGGCGCACACAGTACGACATCGCAAACCCCTTCTACCGCACACATTAAGGGTGTGTTCTTTTTCCCGCTGCCAATGCGCGCCCTTTGTTCTTTGACTTGAAAAACCCGCGATTGCTAAAATAAATCTATATGTATAGAGGAAGCGGACGAAGGCCGGGCTACGAACAATAAGAAGCGAAAAGCATCCGCCTCTCTCGAAGTCGATGAAATGGATGAGCAACCAGCAAAATCTCCTAAGAGGGAGGCTGCTGATGATGACCAAGCAGGATCCGACGACGATGAGCAACCTCCTCCGATGGCTACCCTTCTTATCGCTGAGGAGCTATCCAATGACCCGGCAGACTATGAAATTGGGACCGTTTACCCGGAAACGACGGTTGATGAGAAGCGAAAGATATTTTCCGTTGCGCAGTATCCTATGGTGGATATTTCAGACTTGATACCTGGGGACCCCCCCGATGAGGATTTTAGTCGCGCCAAACCGAACTCTCAGATAGCTATGAATACCTTTGCTTCGTACATTGAGCCGTTTTTCAGGCTCTATACGGAGGAAGATCTGGCATTTTTGAGGGAGAGGGTATGTTTCTGACTGATCTCTGCCTTTTTGAATTAGTTGCTGACCCGTTCCATAGGGCGACAGGATCAGTCCGTATCTTATCCCGTCCCTTGGAAAACCATATAAGGATGTGTGGGCCGAGGAGGATGGATCACCATATGAATCCGCGTCGACGGGACAAGAGCACGTTGCGCTCGGCAAACCGGATGACCTCAGAGATGAGATTTTAGCTAAGAACACGATCTCTCTGGGGCCCTTGCTTTCTCGAGTTATGTCAGGTCTTGTTGTGGAAGATCTCGATGAGCCTACGGTCGCGGGCGGCGCAGGGCTCGTTAATGGAACGGCCGGTGGCCTAGATGTGATCATGGAAAACGCGGAATCGACTTCGGGAATGAACGGGATGACGAACGGCACTGGTGGAGATGAACCTAGAGGTGCAACTCTGCGTCCTGTTGCTGCTACGTCTCTCAACCTACCCGAGGGTATTGTTTCTTCTAAGGACTGGAAAATATCTGTCAACAGGCCCGAGTTCTCATCGCTGGAAGAGCGTATTAGACAGGAAATGATTTACATGGGGATGGTCGGCCCATCGGATACCTTTCATTTCGCGGACAAGCAGGATGACGAAGTTTCGGCGCGTCTTCGAGAGCTACAAACCGAGTTGAGAACTGTTTCTATTCGAAACGGGGCTCGTAAAGCGCGGCTTGCGGAGCTGCTCAGCGAGCAACTTGCCTATCAGGAATATGCGACTATCCTCGATGACCTGGATAAGCAGGTTGACCAGGCGTATTTGAAACGAACGCGAGGGATGAAAGCTAAGAAGAAGAAGCCTTTCGCGCATCATAATGCTAATGCCGCGCAAACGGCACGCCCTGGGATTGGAGATATGGCGAAGACCTTGATGGAGCGACGGAGGAAGTGGAAGGATACTGTTGGTCCTGTCTTTGAGAAGGACGTCACACGAATCCCGGACAAGACGATATTTGATGAGGATATCATGAAGGGCCTGGAGGCGAAGGAAGCCACTGGAGAGAGTATGGAAGATGATTAGATATTGGAGTCTATACGGATCCAATTCCAGTCCCAGGTGTCCGAATGTCTTGACAACTTTGAGAGGAGCAGGCGTGTGAGGATGGAGGAAGTTTTGGAGAGGGGCAGGGTTATGGAGATGGAGCTACTTGAGGATGATTCTAGTGATTCCGGAGCTGTGGTCGATCCGGACGAGACTATCGAGGATCTTCGGTGTTATTCGGACGATGATGACTCTGATACTACCATCCCTGACCATAACTTCTTGGATGGGCTCGACAGCGGGGATGATTTGGATGGGGGGGAGAAGCCGCGTGAGTATGACAGCCGACTTGGATTGCACGAGCGATTGGACCTGCTGTTGCGAGGGGTCGTTTCCACGCGACCGAGTCGTTGATCCTTTTTTTAACTCCTGACCTACCGTTATGTCTACCGGTCTGACCTCCTCGCCTGTCTATTTCTCTACCCTGTTCTTTTTATTCTGGATTAATGACATTATGGTCTTTTTCTACCTGATACTCAAGTTTCGCTGATTAAATCCTCTACTCCCCCCCCCTTTTTTTTTTTTTTTTTTTCACCTTTTTCTTATTTTCGTGTCTGCTTTCGTTTTTTTAAATTTTTCTTAGCTCTTTTTCGTGTTTTTTACAGTTAACTATCGGCGACGACCGGGAAGGCGTTATCGGTGTGAATGAATTCGATAATTTAATCTTTATTTTTTAACAGACGGTGCTCTCTTTGTATAGTGTATTTTTAGGGTTCTCTGAGGCCTTCTTGGTGGGATGTTGGTTCTGCGGGGTATGGGTGGTGCTGTGGAGTGGGTTAGATAATGGTCGATGTTGGGGTCGAGGAGGATGTGGAATATAGTCGATTTGGAGGTAGGTGCGTGGTACGTGATGTAGTTGACTGGAATCTGGTAGCTATCTCTTCGTCTGCTAGGCTTGTTCTGGTTTTGGGGTTCAATGTGGTATGTTGGTTAGGTCGGAGTGCTTGAGCGTGGAGCTTTGGTCCTTCGTAAGGCTTTGGTGCCTGGAGTTGGCGTTACTTAGGCTTTTATGATGAGGGATGGGTGTTTATTGAGATTGTGATGTCTTGACGGTGGCTTTGGATGTTAGTAAACTGCTTATTTGTGAGTGTACATCTTGTGGCTAGGGTTTGGATTTATTACGACCACTGGAGGTACGCTCGATGGAGATTATGGATGTTGGGGTGGATATGGGTTTTATATTCCGGCTGGGGGGTTACTGCTCCGCTTTTGGTCGTCTGCGAGGATATACATGCAACGGCGGATATAGGTTATAATTGACGATCTGGAGGGTAGGAGTAAGCACCGTTATTACAATCTAGTAGTCTGGGGATCACTCCCTGCGTGCAGCTGTTCCGCCAATGCTATTTGGGGTTTACTGTGTTTGGGACGTCTTTTCGCTGCCTTGTTTATAATCTAGTACTTAACTTCTGCTGTTATTTTATGTGTATGGTAGATGTGGGCATTATCGCGGTAATTGTCTAATGCATGTGCGTTTTGCCAACGTGTAGTTAGAATATAATAAATGGGATCGTTGTTTCGACTATGTAGCGACAAGCTACATTGTAGGCTAATCTACGTTTTTATTTTAAAAACGATGGGGGTGTAAGGATTACTTGGATACCTAGGTAGGTAGATAAGGCTAGGCGAAGACTCGCTACGTATAGAACATATCGACCCATTCGAGGGTGCCTTGGTACTGGTATTTACCTACTTGGGCAGTTTACGAGATATAATGGGATACGGGGTTGTTAACGGGTAAAAATGTATTAAAAACGAGGTATACGGACGAATAAAACCACCATTGCGAAGAGTGAAGAGAGACAGAAGGAGAAAGTACGAACAGGCAGGCTAATTGAATTGCAGAAACGTGTACTGTAATAAGAGGAAGGGGAGGCAGTGTAAGTAAGTAAGGAAGGAAAAAAAAGGACACGCCGGAAACGCCACACCACATGAATGAAAGCTTTGTGAGAAGGGACAAAAGAAAAAGACAGAGAGATACAAAAGAAAGGTATTCATCCTCCACCAACCCCCGCGAAAGAACTAAAACCCTTGTGGGGTTTAGTTTTCGCTCTTCTTCCCGGCCTCGAAGACGCTGCCCCTCTTCTCCTTCATGACTTGCATGAGCAAGCCGCTCACAGCCTCCATGACCTGGGTGAGATTAGCCTCCAGAGCCTTGTGCTTCTCTTCGAGAGCGGTGATGCGTTCCAAGTCGGCAGGGTTGCTGGTGGCACCGTTGCCGCTGTTGTTCTTGCGCTGTTGCGCTTCCATTTTTTCGAGGCGCGCCTCGAATTTATCAAGGCGCAGCCTGGTTTCCGTCGTAAGGACGGCGATGGGTGGAGCAGCCGGGGCCGAAACCGAGTTACGGGTGGCACGCCGGGTTGAGGTGTTGATGACCGGAGCCGGGGTCGGGTTCTCCAGCATCTGGAAACGGGCGTTGACGTCGCCGTCAAGGGTGGAGAGTTTCTCCTCCAATTCGGCGAAACGTCGTTGAAGCTCCGTGTCGTTGTCGGATTGCTTCTCCTGGTCGTTGAGGTAGTTGAGACGCTGTGCGATCTCATTGTTGATGACGTCCATGCGCTTCGCGAGGTTGGTGTCGCGTTCCGTCATCCTGGTGTTCACCAAGGTTTTGACGTCCTCGGTGATCTTGGCTTGGAGTTTCTCCCACTCCTCTTGGGCAGTGAAGTTGGTGGACAGGCTTCCGACCTTGGCTTCTAGCTTGTCGACACGGTCTTTGTTCTCCTTGGATAGGTTCCTGACGCGACGGTAGTCTTCGTGGAAGTCTCTGGTGAATCCGTCGAAGACTTCTTTGGCGGCTTTTTCGACAATGGAGGCGTTGTCGGCTTGTGATTGTTTGGAGTCGGCGAGGTCTTGTCGGAGGGATTCCAGACCGCGTTTGAGGTATTGGAGCCTTTTATAGACCAATTCATCCATCATGCTGGCGTCACAGTCGTCGTCCTGGTCGGATTCCAGGTCAATAGTCGAGGATGGAGTTGCCGGTCTATGGGTTGTCTCGGCGAATGCTCTCATCTCCATAAGCCTGGTTGCGGATGCAGGGGTGGCCAAACTAGCTGGAGTACCGCTCGCATTGATGCGAGACTCAATGGGATTCGGGGTTGGAGTCGCCATCACAGCGGCGACTGGAGCAGGGGCAATGGGAGCTGGAGCAATAGGTGCCGGGGTCGAGACAGAGCTAACTGCCTGAACCATGGATCTATTGATATTAATCGGAGTAAATCCGGTCTGTGGAGAAGCTTCTTGTCTCATCATTGGAGCTACTGGAGCGGCGGCAGGGGGGAATCCCTTGCGACCATTGAGGTAAGATTCCTTCTCATCCGTTGACTCGGGTTGCATGACGAGAGTGAGGCTTTCACGGCTGGGCGAAGAGGTACGTTTTCTCTTGATACGAATGGGATGGGCAGAGCCATCGGTGCTGCGCTTGAGGCTGTTTTCATTCTCATTGGTCGTTCCTGGAAGCTCTGGGGTGTTCCCGACTGGAAATTGGGGACCAGGAGTGTCCGTTGGAGAATCGGTTTCCATCATCATCACACCCTGACCTGGAACCTCGCTAGGGTTGACATGAGACCATTTGATAGGAGTAACTCTCTTGCCGAGGGTGGGACCTGGTTTATATTTCTCAAGCCCGCCTCTCTCGACGTTGAGGATGGCATCTCTGATGTCAGCTGTGGTGATGGCCTTCAATCGGCTCTGAAGACCTTTGGTACCGTACCCCGTCTCCTGGAGTTTGGTGATGAGATTGTTGGCTAATTGACGAGTAGACTCGTCGTCCTCTCGCCAGCCGCCGAGATCCTCGATCGTTCGCACCTGGTGAGACTCGAGGTGGAATAACCAATTGGGACGACGGTATTTAGTCAACGATTCATTCTGCTCGTTGTACAACCTGTAGATGGTTGCACGCCAGATCTCAGAGATAGGGACTTTCCCCGCACCGCTGGAAAGCCATTGAGAGGTAGCAGATTGGTAAGAAGGGTCGGTCTGCTGAGAGTGGCTGTGAAGGTGCTGAGACTGTGCAGCGAGTGTCTGAGCGTGAGATGCTAGTAGTTGCTGTTGGAGAGTATGCTCATCGATACGAGCCTGTCGTGCAGCTGGGGTCTCCGGGTCACCAGCGCCACCAGCTGCTCCAGCACCAGCGAAGGGAGAGTACAATTCACGGGATTGGTGGTTCCCGGGACCATTGTTAGAAGAAGCCATACCTAAGGATGAAGAAACCGAACGAACAGGTCGACTATCCAGTTCAGCAGATGATGATGATGGAAAGATTGGTTTTGATTCAGAAGCTGAGGTTGAAGAACGAGTCTTTGGGGTTAGATGAGAGATGGAAGGAGTTGGAGTGGAGGAAGAAGCTTTGTCAGCGTGAGCAGCAGCTGGATTTGGATTTATATCCCCGTGGCCGCTGCTGTGGCTGTGGTGGTCGTCGGGGCGTGCGGCATCGTTCCGGTTCTTCCAAAGGTGGAACACTTTCTCGGACAGCTCCAGGAACTGGTGCATGTGGTTCGCAGAGACACCGACCAGAGTGCCCGCGCAATTGATGTAGACGTTCTTCACTCCGCTGTTGAACTGTATTTTGATCGCGGGCGGGAGGAAGGAGGGATTACAGAGAATCAGCATTCATTCAGATATAATATGGTATCGGACAGGTAATATAAAATGTATGTGTGCGCATGCAAGGGCCGCTCAAAATTGCGATCAATCTCGATGGGTCTGGACGAATATAGTGCTCAAAGGTATCACGTGGTGGAGTCGGATGGGTTCATAAATTGTTGGAATTTACTTCTTGAGATATTGCTTTCTTCCTTTTCTTTCCTTCGTCCCCCCTTTGGTCTTTCTTACTTTGTTTGTTGCTCTTGTACGAAAGATGCATGTGGGTTCTTGAGGTCAAGTGCAAATTCAAGGAAATATGCATAAAGTATGTGTGCGTATGCATTTATATCTCAAGCATAAACGATACGTCGGAAAGGGCAATTGCGCAAGGGGGGGATATATAAATCATGATAGATATATATATCGTGGCATCGATATAAAGTTATAAAATAGCACACTCGATGAGAATATAAAAAAAGAGGACTTACAGCATTATCAAGACTCTCCATCAAAGCCTCCACCTGATCTCCAATTTCCATACTCCCATTCGCCAAAACCGGGTCCACCGCTTTTGGGTAATTCGTAATTCTCTTGATCAGTGGCCAGAAGACCTCCCGTCGGCTCTCTTCGCTGACGGAAAATGGATCCGGCCCGGGTACAACAATGTTGGTGAAGATTGATATTGCATCGGAAACCGCAAAGGGGAAGTAGAAAGATATGGTCTCCGGTTGGTCGTGCGAGACGCTTTCGCGCCCGCCGGGGCCAAGGAAGACACGAGCTTCCGAGGGGGCGGCCATGGTCATGTGGGGGATCACAGGTCAAAGCAAATAAATATATATACCAGACCTGAGAAGGGAAGAAAAAAAAAAAAAAAGGTGTAGTATACGAGGGGCGGGCTACAAGTAGTTAGGGATGTTGCGCTGGTGGGTACACAAGGACGATAAAACGTGGCAAAGGAGACTTTACTTTGTTAATCATGCATGTCCCAAAGACATTGTCCCGTGGTTCTCGTTCGCTGGGAGTTAAATGGAAAGCAATCGGGTCGGAAAGAAAGAGAATAAAATGAAGGAGAGGAAATGAAAGAGCCAAATGAAAAGAAAAGAAAAAGTACCAGGGCGGTCCCAGATAAAAAGTAAAAAGTCAAGAGCGAGAGAGAAAAAAAAAGTAAAATTAGTAGCACAGGATAAAAGTAATAAAAAAGTAAAAGCAAAAGCAAAAGTAAAAGCGAAAGTCCGAAAGGGCAGAAGCGACTAAAGTCGGCAAGGAAAGGTAAGTAAGTTAGTAGTTAGCAAGGACGAAGTAAGCAAGCAAGGAAGCGTACAAGTACTTGTATAAGTAAGCAAGTGAGTGCTATGTAAGTAAGTAAATAAAATAGCGGGCGGCGGGACAAGTTTTAAGTTTTTCTTGGGGGAATGCCAACCAACACGCACGAGAATCCGAACACACAAGGCGGGTAAAACAGGCTACCGTGCTAACCAGTTAGTTAGACGGACAGGGAAGAGGGAAAAGGAATGGAGAGGGGCGATAGCGAGAGTAGTAATTCTGTGCACAACAGAGGCACGTACATTACATACACTCATGTACGGTTAGTAGTTAGTTGGGGGAGTCGAATCGAAAGGGGAGAAGAAGAAGGTCAAATGAGAGGAGGGAAAAAAGAAGAGACAGAGGAAGAAAGGAAAAAGGGAAGTAAAGGGAAAAAGGGTTAGTTAGCGGTGTTTCAGGGAATCCAAGTAAAGTACTTGAACCTACGTCTTGGTTAGAGAGGTAAGAGACCATAACAGACCGATCGCGACCCAGAATAGAAAAAGAAAAAGGGAAAGAGAAGGGGAAAAGGAAAAAGGGAAAAAAGAAAGAAAGGACACGGTTAGATAGTAACAAATTACTTAAATAAGTACCCAAGTAAGTAAGTGAGGGAGTGTAGTACTTGGACATACTAATCGCCAACTCTAGACTAAATAACTAACGGCTGATAATGGAGGGTGTCGTAATAGTCCTCCTTCGATTAGTTAGCGTCGGACTTACAAAACTTTCCTTCACATCATATGCTAGTTGACAGACTTGTTAATTCTGGGCTGACTGGGTTTCCTGTGTTGGGATGCTTCAAGCGAGCAAGCGCACTGGCCGGTTTAGATTTATGCACAGTGTGATCAGAAAAGAAAGCGGTCAGATAGGAAGCATTCTTGTGAGTAGTTATCATATGTAGGTGTGTAACCCTGAGGGGTATCAAACTAGTCTCTACAAGTAAATAAGCATATGTATACCGGGACCGTAGAATTAATTAATCGTGGCAGTTAGATTGGGGTGAGTATATATACATGTACGTACGCACATACTTTGTATGTTGGCATAAAATTTAAATTAAAAGGCGAGATCAAGAACGGTCCGATAGGAAAGCAAAGAAACGAAGGGGGTTTATTACGTTTTAACAAGGAAAGGAGTGCCCTCCTAAATACGACAATGCAATGTAGCATGTGCATTGCATTCGTATCAACCAACCGAGTTTACAAAAAAAAAATGGTTCCTTCCACTCGAGGACCAAGCCCGTGTCGAGATCAGAGAATCAAGTTAGTTAAAACTACTCAATAACTTGCACCGGCGCTCCTTTTCGCAAGAGAAAAATAGTTGGACGAAGTAAAGCAAGGGCCCTGTAGAGTTGACAGCTTCGACAGGCCACAGGCGCACCATTTGGATCCACTCGAACGTACCTATTTACCTTAGTCAGCCGCAGAAAGGGGGACTTGGCGCGTTGTAACTAATTGCAAAGAACGTATATTATGCTCGTTATATAGGTAGGTATATGTACTTGATGCAGGCATGCAGACTACGTATGCATCCGTGTACGAAAACTAAAGTATAATATTTTAAATACCCAATGGGCTGCTAGCCACCCGCCCCCAGGAACTGCAAAAGCAAAGACTAGGCTTTCGCCAGTTGTGCAACCAAGGAATTTACGGCTTGCAGTGCACTGGTAAGCCGTCCGTTTAACTCGGAGGTATTTGCTTAGGGCTTTATCAAATTTTTGATTTGCTGTGATAGCGATAGCGATATCATATTCTTTTTTATGTGAATTCAAACTTAAGTGGGTATATATTTAAGTAGATATAGGGCCAATAATTTCTTCTAGGAAGTTCTGATATATAGCACATATTTAATCACGGCTATTCGGACCACGCTGCAAACAACTTGGCCACTTCTCTCTTCCTCGTTCCTTCAGTGCGTACTTTTTCAACTCTTCCCGGATTTTGTTGCTGTAGACAGGTCGGCATTTTCTTCTCACTCCGTCTCTGCCTCCAATCTACCGCAGCCACATGAAACGGTGTTTCCGAAACTGGTAGCGGAGCGTACGCCGCTTTTTTAAGTTTTTTAACTATTTCCTCCTGTTCGTCGGTGACCACACTCCCATTCTTTAGGGTGTAATAAACCGCAAGAAGCAACAGAATACGTAACGTATAATTCGCATCATTCCCCGCACAATGCAGCTGCTTGAAGGGACAATTAAAAAAAGTCAAAACCCTACGGAGCGAATAGTTTTTATTGCTTTGACTTAAGCCTGGGTATAATCTGGGGAGAATATCGCCAGCGATGCGCTGAGTGTCTAGAATTTTATATCGTGGATACTTTTTCTCGAAGCCGGGGTAAAGGTTTAGGAATGCTCGTAAATCCGAGGTTAGATCGTGTCCGACGAGGAATATATTCTTAGTTTCCGATTGGATCATCAATTGCATTCTGTATTTCAGGATTTCGTATTTATTCTCTTTATTGACCGACACCGATGTACCGAACAGGAAGCGTCGGGACGCCTTATAACGGGATTGTTCCGTCCCTGTTGAGAAATTGTAGCTCCGGATATCGTTGTCGCTATCATAACCATCGTCTGATTCCAAAGAAGAGGAGAAAAATTCTTTAGTATTAAGAACTGCGACTCCAATCTGCGAATTAATCGTCTCGAGGGACTCATTTGAAATTATTCGATCACCATTTTCGAAGTCGATGGTGATAAATACTGCGTCTTGGATTTCCGACTTAAAAAACAAAGGATCGAGAAGTCCCAATACTGCCTGTAGGGTTCGAATATCCCCATACCGAGCGCTAACGTTGGTAATATCGGTCTGGGCCATACTGCTAATTTAAGTTTAGCTAGTTAGGGCAAAAGTTATGTAATATCTTTGTGGGATTGCGTTAGTTAACGTTAGGCTAATGTGCATATGTGCAATGTGTAAACTTTGTTGGTACGCGGATTATCGGTGCATGCGCCGTAGGATTCGTATGTTCCGCTTACCTTGAATTTCGGTGTTTCGCTTTCGATTTCCCTATTGACTCTTTCCGAATACTTGTTTTGCAACTAAATGGGGAACCGCACCATAAATGAGAGTTTCTGAAGAAGGGGTCGGTTTGTCTGCTAGGTATTTTGCGGCGTAGGAATCTAAAGGGCCGCCGCAGTCAATTACAGCGATTGTTATGCACATATTAGAGTAAACTAGCTCGTAGGTAGCAGCGGCGTAGCTTATCCGCTCAGACACTGCAACACATATCGAGGGTCCTGAGACTACCCCTTCGAACCCACATACGTATGCTATCTAGACATTTTCTAGTATCGCCTTGTTAAAATACAACGGGCCAACACCAAACTAGATAACTGAGCTATAGCTATCCCAGCTGGTATCCGATCGCACAAAGATATACCCAGCCGGTATATATTTATCACTAGACTATGGGTCCTCAGGTTTGCAAGCAATGTTGCTCAAGCAGGCATTATCGAACGCTTATATGTGTATTTATATTTCTTTGTCACATTATTTCCTGGCGTGATTTTCGTGATCCGTTCCACCACGCACCAGATCCAACTTTCCTCTTGCCCGAGAAGTAAGCAAGTAAGTAAGCGTGAATGTAGTCGTAAATATGAGACAAGCCCGCCCGTAGATGGGTCTGTAGAATATAAAATATAAACGAAAAAATCCCTAGAGAGGGGTATTTAAACCCCCCCTCTCCCCCTCTTTTGGATTTCTTCCTTTCTTCCTTTCTCCCTTCCTCAATAACCTTACATCCAGCTCTCCACCTATTCTACTTGCAAGTCGTGCAAATACTCATCACGACTTCATACATACCTTCATCTAGTCAATCCGCTTTGAGACTGGGTATGAATAAGCTTCAAAGAAATTATTCATCCTATCAAAATGTCCGCTGCGGCGCCCTCCACGACTTAAATGTCATGATACCCCACCTAGATACAATTTGATTTTATCTTGAAATGTAAGTTGATTTCCCCGATTGTGTATGGAGATTCCATCTCGAGATTGTATAACTAACTCGCCCTCCCGTAAATAGCAATAAAAAAATGCCAGTTCAATCGATCACGCTTTGTGGGGTTTAGTTATGGGACTAAATCACCCGCAATCATCATGGAAACGCCTCGTTCTCGCCGCGCCTACAGCGATAATGATAATTGCGGTAGCTGCTGCGGCTACCGCCGACGAACGGGGGCCCACCAGAGCCTCCAAAGCCTGATTGTTCCTGCGTGTCAACTTCACGAAACGTCCCCTACGATGCGGGTTGGGATTCGACTGGGCCAATCGCCTTGGTAAACAAATATCATACTTCTTTGACCAGATCCCGTTCGCGTCGTCACTGTTCTCTTTCGCATCCTGGTAGTTATTTTACGACGGTAACTCCAACAGTCATTGTTACCTCGTACCAAGGACCCATTCCAGGATACTCGAATTTGGAGTTCGCGGACAGGAACTCTTTTTCATAGAGCGGAGGCGGCGAGGCATATAACACTCGAAGTCTCGAGGTAAGCTGATTCTCATCTCTATTTCTGAAATCAAACATTTCTTTTAACTTGAGTGTGGTTGATATAGTACGAATTCTATAAATCAACGCATAGTTTGGCGGCCCGGGAGCCGCCAAACTACTCGATGCTCCGTGGTGGCGCCTTGGCTCTGGAGATTACTCTCCTTGTGCTGCGTTTTCATGATTTCGTTCATTTTCATGATTTCGTTCATACAGGAAACATTTTCCTGTTTCTTTTCCTTTCATTATCCTTCGGTCATCGCACCTTAGACAGAGATCACCCTCATTGCTCTGGTCGCAGCCAACGCTGCGTTCGTCTGGATCAACCGCCAAAGAAAAACCAAAGAGAGCTAAAGTTAGGAGTCGGCCTAGTCGTCACTTTCATGGAGGCTTTACGTTTTTATCTTCTTTGGCTTATCTGATAAACATCTGCACCCCCAACAATCTCAACCTCGATTGTCTGAGTTTCAAGGCATCGCGGGCGCAGTCCAAAGCCAAAAATGCCGAGGGGATTCGAGCGGTACTCTGGGAAATAAACAAATGTATTAGTATATTATTATTTTTTAGGGCTATCAGGTCCCAAGTTATTCCGGGATCCTGTTGCCCTGCCTGTAAAGGCACTTGGTATTTGGTGTTGTATATATATCTATTTAATTTACAGCTGCCGTTACCACATCCGATTTGACTATGTAAATTAAGATATTTCAGGGAAGTATCAGTTCTTACCTAGGTAATTACCGACGTACCTGCCGTCGCACGCACAAGATATATTTATCTGGTAAACTTACTTAGTATTTTTAACCTACGTGAGAGCCAATTTTTGAGAAAATCATGCAGAAAACCATGCATATATTCAATGAAGAAATATATGGGATATTGATATATCTACAGCTAGTCTCATGCAGACCGGTTCAATTAAATAATAGATCTAGCCAGCCGCAGAGCTATGGCCTAGATCTATAGAGCTGTTATTGGATATTAAGCTTAGTCTCGTTCCTAGCAAGTTATGTACAAATTAAGTTTTATATTAGAAAGATGGGAAATAAACTATGAATACTCCTCATCCCACGAAGGCGGACGAGACACCAACATGAAGCGGCAATCGACTCCAACAATGAGTATGGTCATAGCAACGGCCCAGATTGTAAAATAAGTCCAGAGATGGTTAGGATTGGTCCAACTGTCTGTCCAAAATTCGAAGGTTAGTGTGAGGGCGGTTTGGACGACGACGAAGAGGAGGAATTGAAGGAATAAGCGAAAGGATAATTTTTCAGTTCGATCTTTTGAGCTGTCGGTGCCGTCGCCGTGGGGGTTTTCTTTGACGTAAAAACCCTCTTCGTCCCTTTTGGGGGTTGGCTGGGAGGTGGTCATTTTGACTGTGCTGGGTTCGAGGTTTTGGGGCTGGGGTGTACTAGATGTTTGGAGACGAGACTTGCGAATCGATGAATTCATCTTTTTGGGTGGGTCAAGTGAGAGATTACTATATACTAGGTGGGTTTATCTATTTCTACGCCTACCGTTCGAAATCTTTAGTCGGAAATTACAACTTGCTCGACGAGCAGTTTAATTGACGATCGAGTCGTGGCTGACATTGAGGGAGTTGTGTTGTCGATCTCGGAGATATTGATATTGTCTAGTTATCTAAGTGGCTTCGAGTTTGGATCTCCTTGGACGGCTTAGCTGTTCTATGTAATTAAGTCTCATCATTAAGCATAGTAATTGTCAAGTTTTTACCATGGATAGTCGAGTAAGGCAAGAGGTAGTATTCAAGCCAGGTTGTAAATGTTCAACGTTGCATGCTGCACATTTGCTCGATTTGTGCACCGCTTAGCTTTGAATATCCTCTTCTTCTTCTATATAGAGTCACTGATTCCGTTTGCGATTCAGGCATTGGCGAATGTAACCCATAGGATTTCAAAACCCGAAGTGATTGAGGTGTATCATATCTCCCCGTCTTGAAACGTATCTCACCCGGTCAAAGCATGCATCTCACACACACAAAAAGCGTGACTTATCCCGTTCCAGTTCTCCTAGTTCCGAGTGTGTTGGCGTCTTGTTGTTTTCTCAAAAGGAAAAAAAGCAACGTTGTACCAAATCCTAATTGGGAAGAGTCCCTCCAAAAAAAAAAAAAAAAAGTATCCACCCGAAATTGGAACAAGGGCAATTATTTTTTTGGAAAAAAAAAAAAAAATTAGTGTCGCACAAGCAATCGACTTCAGACACACGTTCTTCAATCATCTTCACGGGCGCCGGGATAACTTCATCACGGTCGCTTCCTCGGACCGCAGCATCTCAGACCATGATATAACCAATCTCCAACCCTCATAACCACCCACGGAAAAATGAACGCCCAATCCTACCTCCAATCCTTCGGCTGGACCCCCGGCACCTCCCTCGGCAACCCCCTCTCCCATGCTCCTTCAACAAGTACCTGCCCATCCGCCCAGCGCCTTACAAAGCGCATTCTAACCTCCACAAAAAACAATACCCTCGGCGTCGGTCGTAAGCAGTCGAATCTCAACCATGCCGACCTATGGTGGGAAAAGGCGTTCGACGTGAGCTTAAAGAAGCTGGACGTGAATAAAGACACCGCTTCAATCCCTCAAGAAAAGAAGGATGTTGTGGATAACATGAACCTTTTCGCCGAGCTAGGTGGTGGAAGAGGCTTCGGTGGGACGACAATAAGTGAAGATGGGGGTAAGAAGGGAGGGAAGAAGGTGGAGAATAGCAAGGCGCCTTTATACCGGTATTTCGTCCGAGGTCAGGGACTTGAGGGGACTATGACTTCGATTTCTACGACTACAACTACCACTACCACTACCACTACAACAACAGTTATACAAGCTGAGGCTGCGTTAGTAGGGGAGGATGCTAGACCTAATAAGAAGAGAAAACGGGATGACAAAGAGGAGGGTACGCCATCCCTATCAAAATCGGAACGGAAAACGTTGAAGGCGGAGAGAAAACAACTTCGCGCAGAACGCAGAGCCGCAAAGACCGAGCGACGGAGGTTGAGAACTGAAAGAAGGGCTGCGAAGGAGGAGAAACGAAAGCTGAAGGCTGAAAAGAAGGCGAAGAAGGAAGCTAAGAGGGAAGCTAAAAGGGCAAGATCGTCATCTAGCTCCTCGGACGAGGAAGAGGTGGAAGAAGAAAATGACGAAGAGAGACACGTCCAATCAGACTCCGGAGTCGATATGTCGCAAGACGAGGCCTCCGTCGAGGAGGAAGTCGTGGCGGAGAAGAAAGAGAAACGGAAAGATAAAAAATCTAAAAAAGAGCCCAAAGAGACGGAATCTGAGCCGAAGAAAAAAGGAGAGAAATCGGATAGAAAAGCCAAGGACGGCTCGAAGAAGAAAAAGAAGGCTTAGCTCTAGCCCGAGCAAAACCTTGCATTTTCACCATTTATAGACGCCTTGGATGTGAATTATGTACATGTACATTAAGCAGATTTTTTGGGATAGCGTAGATGATACCCACCAAAAGTTGTTCAGCGTTTGAGATTCTATTAAAGCCAAGCCCTTATATACATATATTATGATGTTTAGGATTGCATTGGACTCAAATACCTTCGTGCAGACTTATACAGTTACTGGCCCGCATGTTATGATTGACACCTGACCTGCCCCACGGTTAACGCGGTTTTGTCTTCGCTAGTCAGATCTGACGAGAGAAGGCTGTCGCCGCTAATATACGACCACACATGCGACCCAACACCTTTTAGTTTCTGATTCCAACCAAATGTACTAACAGGCCGGACGGAGCTCCATCAACAGCGTGACAATTAATTTTTGATCCAAGACTTAATTAACAATAGCCCGTTAACCGGACCTATATAGTCTGGGGGTGGACCTTAGCCATATGCGCCATGTGCCCACCAATATGCATGGTGCTCGGGCAGTGAGGGCCTGCTCGCTTGGCCATAGTTTTGGAAAGCGAATCATTTTCAGGGTATTGGTAAATATCGATGAATTGTTATATAAATTTCACATTTTCTGCGGCTGTATCATTCAGTTGCATTGTCTCACTTGCTCATTGCAACCGTCGTATACATGCATTCAACAACGTCGATTGCACAACTTCTTGAGCTTAGTTTTAGGAATCACCACCATGGGACGGAAGGAGCGATCTGCAGGGTCTAGACTAATATCAAGAAGGTTAGAGGAAAGTAGTATCCACAAGGCTTTTAAAAATCTATTGTTGATGGCTTTCTGAGCTTCTTGATAAAGTAGCTGGTGAAGAATGTTGGGCACGGGAACTGGACTAAATAGAGAATTTATACATCTCCTTCCCGAACGCGATTATACCGGGTTTAGCGCCAAGTGTTCAACGACAGGGTGTCAGTTATATCTACGCGATTTTTTTTGGCTCTTGTTAATATATTCCCACGCGACCAAGCGATATGTAGCATGTTACGGTTGGCCTATTCCTTGTAGAAATGGTTTACATGGTCGCCTAGTCGGAGGGTATGGGTATTACCACTATCTACCATAAGTCTCAACCGTTCGAGATCTGCTCCAATCCGATCAATCCTTGTCAGCTTCCTCCCAGGGCTTGTGAAATATTGGCCGTAGATACGAAGTGGAAGATAATTACTCAATGGCCAAGACGGTATTGTTTTTGGAAGAATTTTGAGAAAAGTTTCTGTGGGGTCATTTAACGTCTTAATGTTGTTCTGTGGTTTTTAGGACGCTCCCTGTTTAATGGTCATGCAATAGTCTCGTTCCCAGATGCCGAGTGATTTCTCAATTGAATGGTGTCGGTTTAATCTTTTTTCGAAAGTATATGTAATACCTAAGCTGGAGGCGTTTCCGCTCTCGAGAAAATTCCCAGAGGGCACGTCTACGAACCCCTCTCGTGGTCGGTCAAGCCTTAGTAGAATCCCACAGCGCTAGCCATCCCGCTTCTGGACTTCACTTCTACGGACTAGCCCTAGCCGAAGAAATACCAAGAAATACGGGACGATATCAACGGCTACTGAGCATACCGCCATTTTTTAAATCTCGCTAGGCAGACGTTGTAGATATAGGCTACGTAGATGCACATGCTACGTTGTTTCCCGAGCGCTAAGACCCGGTTTCGTAGACGGGAGACTTGCGGGAATTGTGACCTCTGCGATGTTTATTGACGGCTAGCGAGTATACCGGCTATTGAAATTCAATTGATAGATGCGTATGTATGTGGGGGCTTAGCTTTGGATCACTCGAGGGCTAGCTTTAGTTTCTTTTGACATAAAAGAAGATGACCCCTCCCTCTAGTTGCAATTCTCAAAAGTCACAGGCCCAGAGCTCGGATTTGCTTAATTTAGTATCATATATCTAGAGTAAAATTTAGATACTCAACCCGAAGACCAGTCCCTCGAGCCTCTTATTATATACGCATACAAAATGAAGCTCCAACTAGCCCTCACTACCACCCTCCTCCTCGCCACCGAGGCTCTCTCCCGCCGAACATGTGGCAACGAAAACCCACCAGCAGAACTGATCGAGAAGGCCATCCTCTTCAAGGCTATGCAGAAACTCGCACCTAAGCCGGTCGAAGAAAACCCCGTCCCGAGGACTCAGGTCATTCCGTTGCATATCCATAATGTTTATGTGAATAAGACAAGGGATGATGGGTATATTACTGATGAAGATGTGAAGAACCAGGTATGTATTTTTTTCTTCCTGAGGGTTATGTTTTGCTCCGTGTTATGGCATTTGAAGACATTTAATCAAGGGTGGAGTTTTTAGGTAATGACTAATTGTGCTTTTATGGGCTAGTTCGACGTTTTGAATGACAACTATGCATCTACTGGAGTTTCATTCGACTTGAAGACTGTGACGCATACCGAGAATAAGGCATGGGCTATGGCTAGTAGGGGGTCAACTTCTGAAATCAATATGAAGAAAGCATTGAGGAAAGGAGGATACGCCGATTTGAACATCTACATCCGACCATTGCGAAATGGCCTTTTGGGTAAATCCACCTATTTATCACTAACCCTTACCAAAACTCGATAGATATGGGTATATTAATGACATATAAATATAGGATACTGCACTTTCCCAGACACCATTGCCCCAGGCTCCGACAGATTCTTCCTCGACGGCTGCGACGTCCTCTTTTCATCCATTCCCGGCGGCTCCCAGGCTGGTTACAATGAAGGCAAAACTGCTACCCACGAAGTAGGCCACTGGTTCGGACTCTTCCATACCTTCCAGGGTGGATGCAGCGGCGGAGATCTAGTCGACGATACACCAGCCGAAGGAACAGCGACCTACGGGTGTCCCGTTGGAAAGGATACCTGTAAAGGCGATATGTACCCTGGTTTGGATCCTATTCACAATTATATGGATTACTCCGATGAGTATGTCGCTTCCTTCCTTTTGATATTTTGGATGAGATGGGGACTAATTTGAGGATAGCCCTTGTTTGACGGAGTTTTCCGAGGGCCAGACTGTTAGACTGTATCAGATGTGGGATCACTTCCGCGTTCCTCAGGGCTCTGCGAATAGAACCATCTTTTACTAGATCTAGACCTCGATGCATCGACGCATTGATGTATCGGACGTCGATCAATTGAGACGCCACAGTCCTAGTATTCAAGTTATACGAGACATAGCCATTGCAAATAGTGTTACATGTTCGGCGGCAACCCCTTCAAAAGCAGAATTTTACATCATCTGGCTGATACAGCACTCTTTTTTCATTTGTTACTTTCTTTTCATAAGCATCTTTCACGAATCTGATGCATGAGATACCCCGATACCCAATATTTCGTCAATCATTTCTGTATATATCTTTATATCCGTGTATATATCATACCTGTGCGAAAACAAGCGTACAGCACACCGTAAATATACTAGTGCGATTGAAATCCTTTTGATTCTTTTTTGTTTAACTCCTGCTTTAATTATAATTTGCTTGAACTCGAATGCAATGAGGTAGAGTAGATGTGCCTACAATTGATTAAAATGGCCTACAATCAGACTTCAATTATCTACTATAATCCCAAAATCACAGCTTGAATTTGATATCATTGTGTAACCCCAATAGTACTATACTGCTTGACTGGTATTTTATCCTACCACCACCCGGCACGTTGTAAACAATTTAATGCGCAGATAATACAAAGTAGTGCAAATTTTTGATGCAGGATTATCGACTGGTTAAATTCAATGTTAGTACTATTCACACCAAAGTTAACGGCTAATATAATTGAGAGGCCTTGAGGCTGACTTTCAGCTTGTAGACGTCGACATCTATATCCAAATTCCAACATTTGCCAACTGCGTTGGTTGTATGTACAATCGTCTCGATGTGGACGGCGTTTGCGACTCGAGGCCAAGATGATCCTGCGGCCGCAGCCCTCCACCTATAATAGGTAACACTAGCCCCGCCATAGCACTTCACATATATATACATATAAACCGCTGTATATTTACTCCCAGGATCGACAAAGCAAAAGACCCCGAAGATGCCGCTGTCCTCACTTCCAGTTGAAATCCTAGGTGAAATCCTCTCCCAAATCGACGACAGAGATTCCCTGGAATCCGCAATCTTCAGCTGTCGCCTCTTCTACGCAGCCTATAGGGAACAGAAGGAATCGATCGACCATGCAGTCTGGATAAACTCCTACTCCGAGTGCGAGGTATACTGCAAATTCTTGACACATGCGATTTTAAATTTCCTCCCTTCGAGTGCTAGCTCGGGGGGTTTTCAGGATACAGTGTATAGCAAGGATATAATTGCATTTTTTGCGGCATACATGAGGTGGTCCGCCCGATCTGAAGTTCCCCAAGATTCGGTTCGAGATTTACCCCCCGCGTTACCGGAGTGGGGCCGTATGACGGCCATTCCGAATCCACGTCGAAAGGAACTCACAGATACACATAAATACATCCTCCTATGGACCAAAAAATTCTTCGATGACAAACTAATATTCCACCCTTTCACCCTTGAGAGAGTTACAAACCCGACACCGCCCAGTTGGACGGAGCGAACGAGGGTCTGCACCGCGTTCTATCAATTCTGGATATACTCCGTGTTTTACCACGCGCTAGTAGTTGGCGAAAGAAGTGATAATACTTATGGGTTCGAAGACGGTTATGGGGAACAGTATATGGCTCAGTTGAGGGAGCGGTTGACGAAGTATTTGCTTGGGTGTATGGAATTTAAGGAGGTCTCAATCATTCGGTTTTCTTTGGTCAGTTGGATGCATGAGTGTGTTTCCACTGATTTTGCGGAGAGTATCAGGCGCGACAGTACATATTTGGATGTATGCACTGGGAGGGGGTACCTAGGAGTTTGGGACAGCAGCTTCCAATCTCGTGAGTTCTGACATCTATTCATTTTTCTCCCCCTGTCAAGCATTTATTCACAGTGCCGTTGTGAATATTCGTGGTTGATTATTAACAACCTGCTCCAGGACACCGTGATCGGGTAGGACGATGGTCACTAGCCTGTAACCTTGGTCCAAAGCACTACTGGAATTTTCTATTCAAGGACACACACGAAGAGCAGGTATCCATCAGCCTCGCCGTAACACCTAGGGAAGAATATGAGGACCTCTGCTACAATTTCACGTTAGACGCGGGCGAAAGGGCTAGAGAAGGATATTGCCCAATCCTGCGAATCTGTAGGTATCGGTTTTACTTACAGGGAGGGTATTTCTCGTGGTGGATTCCCAGCCAAGGTCGGGAGGACGTTAGCGTTGATAATACTTTCGTTATATGGGATGATTGGAGGCTTAAAGAGTGGGGGTTTAAATTTCCGATTTTGTTACCGCCTCTCTTTTTCAAAAGATTGTCGGTTGGAGAACGGGATACGGAGGAGGCGGCGAAGGAGAGACATATGAAGAACTACGGGAGGATAGAGGTTATTGTCGAGGTTTGTCGATTACTGCCGTCACAAAAGCACTATATCATCGGGGTAATTCGCTAACGGATTTAAAATTTTAGAAAACGAAGAATTATGCGCTCCTGAATGCAATTTTGGATCAGATACGAGAGGATGTTTTAAAACAGGCTCTTGGAAACAATACATCCGGATAGACTGCAGCTGGCAATTCTACCTTCTCCGCAGTTCCTGGGGTAGCAAGGAGGATTTTTACCTATGGGGCTTCCGAGCTAGCCCTTTATAAATATACGAACTGTCTCTATATATGTCGATAACGTTCTCTCTTCTGAATTTTGTCTGGCGAAGGAATAGAATTTGGATGTGGTGTAGCAGTCGGCTTCAATTGATCAATAGTTATGGAAGTTTCTATGGCAAAGGTGTTATAGTTTATAGTACTACCTATATAGAAACAGTAACTCTGGACAGATGATGTTTGGATATGCCATGAAGCACCTGTTGTATATTTGAGGCACTCAGCCATCTCCCCAACATGCAACATATGCAAGCTAGGGAACTAACATACCGCCAACAAAGGCGCAACATCCCCACGAACCACATCCAATGCCGGTACCCGTGCCGCTGGGATTATTAATTCGGGCCCCTACGGTTCCAGACGGTTGGTTCACGAAGCTAGCGTAGTGTAATAGTTATTCAGGCAAGCTTTGCGGTCGTGTATTCATACGATACTAGTATACTGTCCAAGACACGCCGCAACCGTATATGTTGACGTTAATGTTGGAGGCTTGGTCTGGTTTCAAGATGCATCAAACTGACAAAGTATAACTTCATACTCCTCCTCTCTTCTTACACCTGTGAATAAAAGCTTCAATTGGTCATGCAATCACTGCTTCCATACAGTAAACAGGGTTCTTTCAGACCGCTCGCCTTTCTATCACAATCTTGATTTCATGTTTCGTGTTCTTTCAACTCATGAGCTCACATCAAGTTCTGTATAAACCCAGAAACCGTAAAATATAAACCACGATGGATGCACTGCAGGTCCAGGAGGCGATCACTTCGGCTCCCAGCTTCGAGCAGATGGTCAAAGCTCTCGAATGTCTCGTTCGAGAAACTCAGCAACTAAAGCACGAAAGGCTTCAACGGATCGTAAAACTTAAGATCCCAAAGCCCGCCCCGGACGACCTCAACGACATCAACACCACCTCCACTTCGAATTCTATCACCACCACCGCCACCTCTTCTTCTTCCCCAGACACTTACAATACAAACTCTCCAATAACGACTCCAGAGAACGCGGTATCTACACTGCCTACTCCCATCACCTCACCACCTACATTTTCCATAATGTCGAACTGTCTATTCGAAATCGACCAAAAGACTCTAGATATCCTCCAAGGCGTCACTATCCACTATGTTTGGGCTAACTCAATCCTAAGAAAAAAGCCGGCGACGCCTAAGATACCTCTGAAACAGCCACCAAGTTGGATTTCACACCTCGAATACAAGGGATACAAGTTCATCGGCTGCCTATTCCGTGTAGGCGCGGGTGTATCAAGCAAAATTCTTGGACGGACGATAGTAGCATTACTGAAGGCTCCACCAAAGTACTTTGATCTGACGGTTTACACCAAGAATGAGGTCTTCGGTATCGAATGGCGTGATGTGGAGGAGGCCGTTAAGAAGTTACAATCTAAGGGTGACAATGAGTCCTCGGAAACTAGAAGATCTGAGGATACCGTTGAGCCTCCAGAGATTGATGATGCACTGATGGCAAGCCCTGTCGGACCACCAACATCGACTACGATTGAATCGAGCACACCAGAGCAGCCCCCCAAAAAGAAAAGAAGAAAGAGGAGACATTCTAGTCACTCTCCAGTACGCAGCCGCTCCCCCAGCCGCCCTCCAGTACGCAGCCCGTCTCCAGTAGTCTCCGAGGGGGACCCTAGAACCCCAGATCCTCCTAGTCGGCTCAGCGACCCACCAGATACGCAACGGAGCAAACTCCGCCAGGGCGTTCGCAATCACTCGAACCTATCTGATTTGTACAAAGAATATTTGACATCAGATGAAGATAGCTGCTCCAATAACTGGGACTCCAACGATGAAGAAAGCGGGTCGAACAGCGGCGAGGACGAATATCAAGAGAGCAATAGCAATCCCAGCGAAGATGGAAATAGAAGTATCAGCGAGGTTACCGATGACGAGGTTACCGAAGAGGAGAGTGAAGATGAAGATAGTTGCGGGCCACCCAAAAAGCGACGAACTCCGTCAAGCTTCTGGAAGTCCCAAAGGGCCCAAAACACGGGGGAAGGGACAGACGAAGAGACAGCAGAACCCCGGGAGGAGGAAGAGGAGAAAGAGAAGGAAGAAGAGGAAGAAGAGGACAAGCAAGAGGAGCAGGAAGCCTCGGAAGCATCAGAAGTACCCAGGAGAACCAGATTGAGACGCAAGTCAAAGGGGCGAAATCGAACAAAGTCCCATGACGGCAACCAAATCAAAGACAGCAACCCACCAAACTCCTGCAGAGCAAGTGCGCCCATCCCATCGTCTTCCCCAGGTCGGGATTCAACCCCCAAAACCCCTCGAAAAAGGGCCAAACGTGCCACTCCAAACAACAGAGCCAAATCCCTTCCGGTAACCCAAGCCTCACAACCGCCTAAACCAGCCAAACCACTTTCCGTCGAAAAAGACATGATCTACATCTCCACCGGCTTCAAAGCCGAAGAAATCCTCACCGAATTCAAAGCCCTGAGGAACTTAACGAAACAAAACTACGAGCTCTTCAAATACGTCCAGAAGAACGTCGAAAAGCTGGCCAAAGAACAACGCCAACAGAACCAAAAGTTGGACAAGTTGGTGGAAGAAATGGCAGAGGTTAAGGAAACGTTGAAAGAGGCGGCGAATACTGTGAATCTTCTACTTTCATTCTGTAAGGGGCAGGATTTGTGAGGGCATTTGGTGTTATTCTCTGGTGTATTTATTTTCAATTTTGCGGGAGACTGTATCAATACTATTATTTATACATATGCAAAGTAGCAAGGAGACCCCCCCCCCCCAAGTTACGTTCCCAGTATTTATCCATTGATCGTTGAAACTTTTTTTTCGAAAAGTCCACCAAAATTATATGTATATCAATACGCTCTATGCAATACTTGTCTCGTGGACCAGAGCTGGCAGAAGTGCAAAAACGATTGTATATAGCTAGCAATGCAGTATCCAACTTCCAACAGCACCAATGCCAGAACGACTACGGCTTCCGCGTACACTGCAATTAATGCATCTGAAGAAAATTAGAAACCTTATAACAAGCCACATAAAGAACACATCAGACAGCTGACCTTTCAGCTTCAGAAGGTATTCCGATTGATCCAGTCACAGCGACAATTAATTGTTTCTGATATTAAAATATTAATCCTAGTTTCGAGGCCAGTATTAATCCCACGAAATTCATGCAATAAAGTAGTGCTATATAGGGATCAATCGATGAATCAAGTTTGACAAATTTTGCAAAGCGTCATCGAGTAGTTTGATCCAACGGCTTAGTTTTGGGTCATAATTAATGTTTGTATATAAGTAATTCAGTCATAGTCTGGGGATTCAGTCAACATAAAAAAGATGCCATTGTTGTTAGAGCTGCATCTAGATCTATCGACCCGAGATGCTAGGTGGAATGATGAAAGGACGCACGTCAGGGTCCGCGTCCGGACGAGGGCGTGTTGGGTCCAACAATTCAATTGATCAATTGGGAAGATTTCAGGCCAGATTTGGACGAATTCTTTCAACTTTTCGTTTAGAGCCGGTCGATTTGGCCCTAAAATAGCGAATTTGGTAAAATATCCCTAGCCTTCGAGTTTATGGATGAATCAGACCAAGTCGAGATCCGTTTTTCGTTTGTTTTGTGAGGAGAACAAAAATTTTCAATCCGATATCTGTCAAAGGGGGGTTCGAAAAGCCTGTATTAATATTTGAGGCTCTCGAGCTGTTGTTGTGTGACCGTGGATCCGTGAACTTCAGTCCTGTGTTACATACCCGATTTGTGACCGAACCAAGATTGAGATCGAGGCCACTTAAACCCACCAATCTCCCCATTGGAGTTGAACCTTTCTAATCTCACTCGATTAAACCGTCGGTTCTCCCTTTTACTAAAAAGTAACCCGAACAGAAACCTCCATAAGCAACTGCCAAAGATCTCACCAGAACCTTGAAGCCCCACAACATGTGCACGCGTGCTTTGTACAACATCAACCTCCCCGTCACAATGTCAACCTCAGACACAACCGGAACCACCCTCGACCATGAACCAACCGCTGCAGCCGCTGTAACAATGGCGAATCTCTCACCCGTTCCATCCAAGCCCCTGCTCCTCAAAGGGGAGACAAAATTGTCCCAATCATCTCTATCAATCCTCGACCAAATCACCATCCGCTCTGTGTGGATGTCTACAGCGAGGCGAATACATATACCCTCGAATTTAGCTAAAGCCAGAGTCTGGATTGCACACATGGAGGAAGTCAGCGATGGAACAATTGGAGGTCTGCTATCCATCAGGATGGATAATTCCATCAACTTGCTCCACGAAGCAATCTTACGACTGTTGAGAGGTGAACCAAAGTATCTCAACAGGATACCAGGCATTCGAAAGGAGGTATTCAGCCTCCAGGCGAAAGATATCGAAGCCGCCATCAAGAGATATGAAAGAGCAATAGCAAGAGCCCATGAAGAATCCGGTCCATCTTCTGATAGAGGACTAGATGTCGTCCTTCCATTAAGCTCTCTAGGTCAGAGCCACAACAACGAAAAGAACGGGACCCAAACAATTTCCACCAACCTGCAATCAAATTCCCGTCCAAACATGGCTGAAGCGGGAAACCGTAGTCAAGTCTCATCTGCACCACCACAAATTATGGCCAAGCGGGCCCTGCAAGAACCGGATAGCGATGCAGAATTCGATTTAAGGGAACTGAGCACTGCATTGGAACGACCACGATTGCGGAAGCGCACGTTCAGCTACCACGATGTATCTTCGTCGGAAGGCTCGCACAGCAACGACTACGTTATTCCCAAAAGGAGAGGCGGGCCTGGGGCAGGGAAAGAGCCTGTAATTCGAAGCTGCAAAGCAAACGCCGGGATCCCCGAAGAGGACGATGAGGATGGTGATCCTTCCAAAGACAAAGATGAAGAAACTCCAACAGGAAAACGCCGTAGGGGAAGTCCAGGCAAGGCCCGACAGCCCAAAAGAGCTAGAATCACAAGTTCCGTTTCTACGATCACAGACGACGATGACGCCACAACCAAGACAAGAAGGCCTGGCAGAAAGAAGGCTACCGGCAGCCCAGCGACAAGAAAAAGCTTAAGAAACATAAAAGCCGCCGCCGCCAAGAAGGGGAAACCCATAACCCCATCGACAACTGCGAGCGCCTCAGACGGGGGCGCTGAGTCTTCCCAAGGGGAAAGACTGGCTATCACACCAATCTCCTCCATCGAATCAACAGAGATCCTTACAGAATCCAAAGCCTTGCAATCTCGAGCGAAGTCTCATCTTGACTCTTGCCGCAAGAATGCAAAGAAAGCCACTACCGAGGCAAGGCTCAACAAGTTGACCCAAGAAATGGCTGAAGTGAAGGAAGCCGTAAAGTCGATCAATAGTACCCTGGAAATGTTACTAGCTTTCTGCAAGGGCGAGGACCTTTGAGGGATGACCTGTATCTGATGGCCTCGCCATCTTTATTTGACAAAAAACCGCGCGTGCAAGAAGGCACAACGTTTGGATACGATGTTTTGAAACGTGTAAAGGCATAATAAAGCCATGGAACTACTTTGTATCTACAAACCAAACCCTCGGCTTCTATTAGCCAATGTATCTATCCTAAGATTTCGAAGAGATTTCGGTGGGTGTGAAGCTAGGCCGCCCGCCCGCATGTATTTAAAGGCATCAAGAGAAAATATGAATTTAGAGGGACACGCACCCGCTCGTGTTTACAATAATTAATTGATCCTGTATACGAGGCCTTATATACTCAATCTATAGAGTGATACACTCCCTACTCACCTAGGTACTATAGAGCAGTATAATTATGTGTCGACAAGCCCAAGCCAACCACTCCACTATATCTCGATATATATCACAGAGACTCCAACGATCATTCTGTAAACGAGCTTCGCATAGTATACGAAACCCGATCCATTAACTTCGAAAACTAAAACCCCAATATCGCAAGGTTGCAACTACTAGGGTTTGTGTTAATCCTCTTCACAAACTAGCTAGAAGAAAGATAAAAATATAATGCAACTCCGGTTAAATGCTGGTATTAAATTAGTTTACTCATTTAAGTACTTTTAATTAATTATTTTAATAAATACTACTTCTTATAATTACATGTTTTATACCTATATATCATGACAGTGTAACCTTCCGCCAGTTGTAGTTTACGGGACAGAGCGTAACTAGCGATCAAAGTCGATCAAATAATCAATTAAAATTATAAAGGGTCGACTGGTCTGGCCTGCAGCGCCGACGAAACGGATCCTCACCGTTGCAAAAAGGGTATTGAATTTATAATTAAAATTGATATCTATAACGTGCATATTTATATAAACCCTCCCACCGAAACTTTCTAGTCTTCCCGACCATTCCCAACTTTCGACTGTAAACTAACAAAAGTTTAAACCGCACCTCATTTTTATGACTTCGAATTCCTATGATCCTAACAACACAACCACCATCATGGCCATGGCCACTACCACCATCACAGGCACCACATGCACCCAACTACCAGAGCTTTTGACAGTTGTCTCCCGTCGGAAATCCCCATCGTGTGTCCCATCAATCATCAAATCCCCTTTCTCCTATGTCGAGTCTCCTTCTCTAAGCCATTTAATCGCTTAAAAGCCTTGATTCTAACATTCAATATAACTTGATGCAGACGAAACTAGTCTCGTCGCTGAGGCGAAACAAAAACCCCAGGGCTGCAGAGCGACCAGATAATCTTCCTCTTTTCGCGAAACTTGGGCTCGAGGCCCCTAAAGGGCTACTTCTGAGGGCTCTCGATAACGAATGCGTCAGAAGTATGATGTATCTTGCAAACGCCCCGATCGTAAACCGCGGGCTGCAACTAGTCTCGAGGCTATGACTACCAGTGATGAGGAAAACGGAATTCACCATGTTTTCCGTGCGCTGGCCAATGAAAAGATGCTTGAAAGTATGAAAAACTCCCATTTCTCCCACCTAAACAAGGTAATATCGAACAGGCTCCAATTTTGAAAGGAGGCTAACATACTCGTCTAGGAACAAGAGACGAGGTCGATACGAAGTGACCTTCGAAATTCCTGGAGGGAGGTTGTGACCTCTCCTCCGCAACAAAAGGGCTAGAAGTGGACAAAGAAAGCACTAGAGTACCCTGTATATACAATTCTCGGGAATGTAGAGGCATTCTTCTGGGTTGAACTTGAGCTTTCTCCTCCGAAGAAGTTTATTGTATATAGAAAAAATGTATAATATGCTGCCAAGGACTATATAGGACTCGTTGCCTCGTCTTCTGGGACCCTTACCCCTTATTTGCGTAATTGTATACAGTTGTAACTAATTTAGTTTCCGTTGGTTTTAAGACCAATATGTGGTTCTCGTCCTCGTGCTGCGCAGACCGGGCGTGTTGTGCGTGTGGCAGTTCCCAAATGCGAAGTCGACCTGAAAAGGAAATTTCCGACGTCGACTCATAGTTTAGTTTATCCAACTCGATCCGATTCCATCCTCTCGAGATCTCAATCTCGCAGTGTAAAAAACTAGCTTTACGAGCCTCAAAAGTTATGAAATCGACCCCAATTACTCCCCATCCCAGATAGCAGCATACTTTCAACCCTTCCGTATACTAAAGACAATACCATCAAAATGGCGAACTCAAAGTATACCCCCCTCCAACCCCACCATCTCAACCACTCCCACTAACATCACCACCCGCAGATTCGAATACGTCCGCCACTTCGAACAGACAACAACAACCTACCTCCTCCCGAACACCTACATAATAATCCGCATAGACGGCCGCTCCTTCCACCGCTTCTCAACCCTCCAATCCTTCCAAAAACCCAACGACCCCCGCGCCCTCTCCCTCATGAACGCCGCCGCCGTTTCCGTCTTCCACGACCTCGGTGGCGAGGTGGTTTCGATCGCATACGGCGTCTCCGACGAATTCTCCTTCGTGCTACGCAAAGAATGTAATCTCTTTGACCGGCGGGAGGCGAAGTTGGTCTCCACGGTTGTATCGATTTTCACAGCATACTACGTCTCCCTCTGGCCGACGTATTTCCCTTCTCAACCGCTTACGAAACCACTCCCCACGTTTGACGGGAGGGCGGTATGTTACCCCACCATTGAGAACGTAAGGGACTACCTCTCCTGGCGGCAGGCGGATTGTCATATAAATAATCTGTACAACACCACGTTTTGGGCATTAATCCAGCAGGGCGGGATGACGCCGCAGGAGGCGGAGAAGGAGTTGATGGGGACTTTGGCGAAGGATAAGAATGAGATTTTGTGGAGTAGGTTTGGGGTTAATTATAATAATGAGGGGGAGATGTTTAGGAAGGGGAGTGTGGTTTATCGGAATGTGAGTACTTCCTCCCTACTCTATTCCCTTTTTTAGATGCTGATTGTGAGGAATAGTACGGCGCCGTCCCAGAATCCTCAGCAGACGACACCCCGTCCGATGAAAAAGAAATAGAACAAAAAGAAGAAAAAGAAGAAATAAATCCAACAACCCCCCCCGCAGAAACACAAAAGGGTAAATCCCGCTCCCAGCAAAAGCGCGAAGCCAAGAAACTCGCAAAGGCGGAGGTGGTAATTGAACACGTTGACATCATCAAAGAAGCATTCTGGGAGAAACGGCCGTGGATATTGCACTGGACTCTGGGCCGCCAGAATGAGTACGCCGGGACGGAGCAATGATAAACCCTTCCCCGCCTTAGGTGGCGGAGTACTCGACAAGCTTTTGTTTTAATGTTGCATGAAATGATACCCCCATAAAAGCATCCTTTTGATAGATACGAAATATATTTTAATCTGGCGTCTACGATCTCTAAATTTTTTGTTCCTATGAGAAAAAATAAGAAGACGGAGAAAAAAAACTGTATATATAGCTCAAACGGCGACGAAAACCAAAAGAAAAAAAGGTTATATAAAAAAAGGATATGTATACAAGAACTAGAATCTCGCACAAAAATTAACAAGGGTTCTAAACCGAGATTCTAGCACGAGAATCCCCCCTGCCTAGGAGAAAAGGGGTATCTCTTTTTTGTGTTTTCTTTACAAGAGAAGGTTTTGCTAGGGTTTTTATTTTGGATTGCTAGACTTTGATACTTGTCGCCAAAACTATCACAATCGGGAGGGTAGATAGGTAAGATTGACAGAACCGTTTACGAGAACATACGGGTCATGCTGTAAGAATAGTTAGCCATATGAACCCTCTCTATAGGTATCACGAAGTGTATTGAAAGGGGAGACGTACTCGTTTCTGATCCTCTGGTAATCGAACAGACCCTCGACGCTGCCGAACGCGCTGATGGCAATATCTTGATCCCAGATGTGCTTCTCGGCGAACTTCATGACGTCCTTGGGGGTGATAGCTCCAACGACTCTCTCAACTTCACCGGGTGTCATGCGACGGCCGGTGGTGACCAACTGTCGGCCGATATCCTCAGCGATGGCGGTAGTGCCGTCGAGAGAAAGGAGGAGGGAAGCCTTGAGTTGAGCCTTTGCGCGCTCAACTTCAGATTCGTCGACCGAGGTGGCGAGACGGGTCCATTCCTATATTGGTTTATTAGAATATGTACCACTTGAGCAAAAGGGAAGAGAGAGAAAGCATACCCTCAAAGCGAAGTGGACGAGGTCATCGATTTCGGTCAAGTGGTCGGTGACGAGGTAGATACCCCAGAGACTATCTCAAATTAGTATCTAGTTCAGCCCCGGGGACAAAAACTTAGGGGAAATACCCGGTATCGCTATAGCTGGTGCTGAAGCTCATGAAGCTGTTGGCGAGGTGGTTCTTGTGCACAAAGCTGGCGAGCTTGCTTCCCAAGAAAGGAGCGTTACCCATAGCCCTGTCCCAGTTTCCAATGATAGCCTGAGCAACCAAAGCGGTGAAGTAGTTGTCATCCTTCCAGCTGACACCCTCAACGGCAATGGCGATGTGGGCAGTTGGGTAGGCATCATCTCTCATCCTGACTTCGGAACCGACGAAGTCTGGGGTCTCGGTTCGGGCGGATCCGAAGACGGTTGGTACGGGCGAGCTCTTGAGGTTTCCGAAGTGCTTCTCAGCGAGCTTGACGAGCTCACCGTGGTCAACGCCACCGGCACCGACAAGAACCATCCTGTCGGCAGTATAGTTCTTCTTGATATAGTCGACGAGATCCTGACGTTGGATGGCGAGGATGTTCTCCTTGGGTCCGAGGATAGTTCGGCCGAGAGCCTGGCCCTGGAAGGCGGTGGCGTGGAGGTGGTCGAAGACAACTTCCTCGAGTTGCTTGTCGACCTCCTCCTGCTCGCGAAGGATAACCTCACGCTCTCTTTCAATGGCAGATTCGTCGAGACGAGAGTTCTGAAGGATGTCGGAGAGGATTTCAACGCTCTTTGCTACGTCGTTCTTGAAGGCCTTGGCGTAGTAGACAGTGTTTTCCCGCTGAAGTTCGATATCAATGTTAGATATTGGTATGGAAAAGGGGACGGAGAAACCGTTGGAACGGGATACATACCGATGTGTATGCGTTCAAATGACCACCCATGTTCTCGATCTCAAGTTCGAGCTGGTTCTGTGTTCTGTTTTTTGTGCCCTGTGCCCGTATATTAGCAACCGGTGCCTTCTCCAGTGACATACCGAGCGATATATAGGTACGAATATAGGGAACATACCTTGAAGGCGAGATGCTCGAGGAAATGAGCAGTTCCATTGTTGGCATCGGTCTCCGCTCTGCTTCCGGCATCGATCCAAACACCTAGCGGCCATCAGTTTTGCATTCTCTCTCTTGGATAGAGTACCCGGTTGAGTATATCGGACGAACGGTAGGCATACCAACGGTGGCGGTCTGCTGACCGGGATTCGACTCTGTGGCTATCTATTTCCCCGTCTATCAGCCATTGCACACTAGAAAGCATATCCATGAGCGTAGATGTATGGTAGTACCGTGAAGCCATTGCTCAAAGTGGTGGTCTCGGTCTTATTCGGGGTCCATGTGGCGGGGGAAGTGGTGGCGGGGGACGCAAAGGCTCTGGCGGACCGGGAAGGCTTGAGAATGGACTTTGTGAGACCGGCTCTGGGAAGGGCCAGTCGCGACAGGGCCTGACGGGTAGCAGCCATCGCGGACGAAGAGAGGAGACGAAGACGCGGGGATGTCGAGGAGGAGGTGTTCCTTGAGGGGGGTTCGAGGGCGGTGATGGTGGTGTAATATAAGTATTCAGCAGAGGTCTCGAAGTCTGGTCTCAGACAGAAACGACGACGAAAATTTGGCTGGGGCACTTTTACACGACAGCGCAACGCACAGCAGGCAACATCAGGCGAGCACGCCGCATATCAGAACCCGGGTCGCCATCTTTCGGATGTGATCACGGCTTGGATTCTTCGTGAAAATCCGTGAATTTCGCCCAGATACAAGAACGGGAGCAGGGCTATCTTCCTATGCTATTCGGATGTCTACCCGGTGGCTGCGCGTGGAGCTAGACGGTCCGATACGACGGTTTCCGTGGTTGTTCCTTTCACATGATATCATCGCAATGGAATTGGCTCGCCTGCCATTGGCTGGTTTGTCCTTCCACGGTTTTTGGCCGACGAGAAATTCGATTCCACAACTTCTTCCTCTCGAACACAACCACCTTCTCTTCTCTTCTCTTCTCTCTCCCCAAACACCAGAAAAAGAACAGCCACCGACGAAACTATCTCGGAGCCCCAGGCATCGATACTCAGATAGTTATCTAATCAGACAGACAGCCAGAGCAGTGTCTATCCGGTGGTTGTTTCCAACAATGGCGTCGACTCTCCGTTCATCTGCTGCTGCCCGCCGAATCTTCGCAGCTGCGAAGCCCACCACCTCGGCAATACGACTGCTACCGCAAACCCGAGTCGCTGCTTTCCACGCTTCGCAGAGGAACCAGATTCTACCTCCCGGACCTCGTACGTGCCAACAATCTCATCTGCAATACTGTTTCTGTCAGATATATCTGTTTTCCCATTGAATTGGGGTGGGATTTCGGCTTGGAGGGGTCGGCACGAGGGAAGGGATAGTTTTGCTGACTTTATATCGCTCTTTTCTCGGCTACAACAGAGGTCGTCCATGGCACCGTCAATGATCCAGTTCCAGTTCCCACACCGAGTGCTTCGTATGTCCAAATTATTCCATATCGGTCGTTTTTAAGGGGGGACATAATTTCTGACGAAATTTTTATATAATATAAAATAAACAGTCATGGATCTTACCACTGGGCTTTCGAAAGAATCATCGCCCTCGGCATGATCCCGCTCACGGTCGCTCCCTTCGCTGCCGGCACAGCAAACCCAGCTCTCGACGCCGCTCTCGGTACCGCATTGGTCCTACACTCTCACATCGGTTTCGACGCCTGTGTCACAGATTACTTCCCAAAGTATGAATTTTCGGTCTATACTCAGACAATTCGGTTTGGCATGTGCTAATGTATTTACGAATGGTGGAATAGGCGACAATATGCTAAGACAAGAGCATTGATGGTCTGGTTGCTGAGGGCATCAACTATCACTGCTGCCGTGGGATTGTTCTCGATCCAGACGAACGATGTCGGACTCACGGAGGCTATCAAGAGGTTCTGGAGGGCGTAGATTTTGATCCTTTGATTAAAAGTCTTCTATTCTTGATTTGATTGGATGGGGTGATGGGAGAGGGAGCTTTTTCTTGTGTATATGAACAGGTACTGCAGGTTTTTAATATACGCCTTTTTGATGATTTTACCAGAATTTGATATCACAGCTTCAAGCGGAATATAATACAATTTTCAATTGATTCGAATGCAAATTGGCTTCTAGATTAAAGGAAGCTGTAAATACCTAGGTACATGCCAAGGGCCTATACACTTCAAGTCCATCGAAACCGACTCTCCACCACCCCCACTAGCCATCTCCCCCTCCCCTCCCCACAGTTAGCGCAGTACCTAATCTCACAGCATCCATTGAAAGGGTATAAACTCACCTAAGAAAAAAAAAGGGTGAACAGTCCTCCCCACCAGAGTAATCGGAATCGAATCATACCCTCCGTCCCCTCCCCTCCCACCCAAGAGCAGAAGAAAAAAGGTCCGTCGAATACGCCACGTATCGCACTAAAGTAAACCCCCAAAAAAGGAGGAATAGCTATCTTCGCACTGGACTCCCATGGGAAAAAAGAAAGATAACCGAAGTTACTTCCCCTCCCGTGATTTCTGATGCCATTGTGCGGACGTGAAAATCACGTCGAGCCCTTAGGGGCGGTTTCTCGAGGCATCGGATGATGTTCCCGGAAAAAGTGAAGATTACTCCGAATTTCTCACTCGCGTTCTGTGGATGATTTTGATTGTCCCTGGGGGATTATCGAAAATCTGTGGGTAGCAAGGAAACGTGGCGTTGGTGGGGTGGACTGTTGAGGAGAGGAAGGAGGAGAAGAGAAGAAGAAGACGAAAGATTTTGGATTTTATATGCCAAGAAGTTTGGAGGGTTTGTGTGACTCAACACAACGCAGAGGTTGTGGAAATCCAACACTCGCCCTCTTTCTGCCTGACCAGCCGTTATAAACCAGCGGTTGACCAGGATATACTTGAACAGCATACCTATACAGAACAACCATCGGGAATTCTCATGGCGTGTTACATGTATATAGCATGTTCACTGATATATACTATATAGAGCACAATTATAGAAATCGGATACATTTACAAAAGGAACAAGTACGACTATATGTCTAGGTTAGAACTATTTTATACCCTTCAATAAACGACCAACTAGACTACAGTGTCTCGATACCAGAGCTAGCTGGCTGAAGAATTATAATAGCCCCGTTCCGGTCTTAGAAATACCACCAATCGAGTTCCCCAAAATCAAAATCTTTCAACCCAGGATTCTGCTTCCTCAACAAGGTCTCGAAGTCATCAGGACGATAGTACCATTCATAGTAACTCCCAAACCTTTTCAGCCCCTTTATCCCCACGCTCCCCAACAAAAACTCAAAGTCCGGACTCCCATAAAACACCATCTCCTCATCATCACCACTCAGCCACTGTGAGGTCGACGCCGTCCCCGCATGGCCCGTACTCACGCACAACGCCTCGAGACCCGTAAAAGGGTGCTCTGCGAATTTCCGCCACCATGCGATCGAGACTTCTTGCTTTATCATCAGGACTTTGGTATTTTCCGGTGGGATGACGAAGAAGGATGGGTGGAATAGATAACCCGATAGAGTTAAACTGTACAGATTTTTCAAGTCTGTGATAGCATCCTGTAGTTCTTTTAGCTGAGGTAGCTCGAGAACCGATGCAGGGGTGTCGGTGACATAATCTTTCCAGCTCAAGGAAAGATTTCGAAGATAATGAGTCCCACGCAACGTATTAGTCAATAATTCGATATCACCCACGATATCCGGGGTAGATCGCGAGACCGGGGTAGATCTAAGTTCAACTTCACTGTTTGGATACCCAGGAAACCCTAGCTGTAGTTTCGTGATACACTCCAGCGCTAACGAGCCGATTGGGAAAGACGGCAAGGGTTTGGAGGTTGGGAAGTAGCTCGTCATCTTTGCACCGATGGACGGCTTTTGGGGGAGGTTCAGCTTCTTATACTCTTTCAGTATGTTGAAGAAACGGGCTGCCTCGCCGGAAGCGCAATCTATGTTTCACAAATATTAGTACTTCGCAGTCCCGGCCACCACTAGCAGCATTTAGTCTGCGAGGCATAATTCCTCCCAAACGCCTCTCTACAATAATTCTTGTTCAGGCTAGTACTTACTAATATCATCCCAATACAACTCCACCTCCTGCAAATCCATCTTCCCCTCCACCAAAAGCTCATTAACAATCCCCAACAGCCCCTCCAAAGCCGGATCCGACGACCCAAACATCAAACTATGCCGCACCACATCCCCCGACCTAAACACCAACTTCTTAACATATCCAAACCCCATATTCTCAACCCCGATCTCCTTCGCTATATTTGCCAATTTATACAATGTGGTGGTGTACTTTGTAGGATTGTCCTTTCGAGATCTGGTACGTGGTGCTTTGAGGGTGTGCCAGATATGCGGACGAGTGGCATGGTATAATCGTTTTGAGGTGCGGAGAAAAGCGATCTTGGTTTCTGGTTCGAAGTGGACGATTATGGCGGAGAGGAGTTCTTGGGGGAGGGATTCGAGGGGTGAGAGATGAGGGGTAGACTCCATTGTGATATTTACTGATTATCTCGGGGAAATCTCAAGATAGTTTGATGTTTTTTGCTGGGAGTATTGGCAGAGTGCTTACGCTGCGATCTATATCTGACCGGCGAGGGTATTACAGAGTGTATGTAGCGTCGTGCTCGTGTAGCTAGGATGCCTCGACGCGACCAGGGTGATAGTAAGCTCTGGGATTACATAAGTTCAGCATGCAACACAATTTTTTGTTGGGTTCTAGTTCGAACGTTCGGTAGGTATTTGCATAGGGTCTAGAGACTAGCTCAGGCACCTGCAGATGTTGGTATTTTAGCCTCAAGTCTGGTCCTATCTACATAGACCCCTTTCATAGCATTATGAAATACAAGATTAAGAGGCCCTCCAGTTTTCACTTCCTTCAAACGACTGAAGATTTATAAGATACGCATGTATATGTCTATGAACAACGTTTACGAAGACGAGAAGACTATATATAAGACCCAATCATCCCCCCCGATACATCGTCTGCACCACACAAAACTCCGCTTCAAAAGTCGGTATCATACTCGCAATCCACAAATGCATCTCATCATCAAACTCCACATCGCACACAGCGGTAATATACTCCCAATACGTCGGCAACCACCCCGAATCCTGCCAGTTGATAATCGTAAGGCCCCCCTCGCCATCCAATACAATATTATCCAGCCCAAAATTACCGTACGTAAAACACGCCGGATGGTCGTTAAGAGCTTTATTCATCATCCGTGAGTATAGCTGTAACCTCAAAGCTGGTTTTTCGGAAGTATCTTTCACCAGATTCGATGCGAAGGCGTTATTAAACTCTTGCTGGGAGGAGAACGGTCCGTCTATTAAGCCGTTTGAGCGGAGTGTATCCCCGAAACCGACTAATACCGGTCGTCTGCCTATGCTCCCGTAGTAACCCGGCGCGGGTATACTCCGCAGTTCTTGAAAGAACGCCTTAAATGTAGAAGCGATTACCTGCTTTGATTTTTCCTCGAGAGAAGGCCAGATGGTATCCAAACACGCCCCATAAACCCTTTCCATTACTATAAAATTCAATGATTGCCCCTCCGAGTTGGTATCTGTATATAAAGCGTAAATAACTGGTAGTTTTACTTTAGACTCCAGCACCCGCGAGAGGAATAATATATGTTCGCCCTCGATCAAACTCACTGATTGTGAGTCGCCGCATTTTACCATAAACTTCTCGCCGACGAATACCGTTTTCCACCCGTGGTCCGGACGTGATTGGAAGGGTTCGCCGGATTCTATTTCGGCTATTGTAGGGAGTGGGAAGGGGGCTGACGGTGCGTAGTAGGGAATTGTGACGGCGGGGGGTTCCATTTTATATAAATTTAATATATAGTTCGGAAATTCGATCGAAGATACTTAGTGATAACTATCAAGAATAGTATATAGTATGCTTTGGAGGGTATCTAATTCGACCCCAAAGTTAAGTTAATTTAATTGTGCTTCGTGTACAGACCCCTTGAGCTTGAGTCCTAGCTGGCACACCAATGACTCAGCAGCATACATCAGTCCATAACTGTACAAGCGCCGCGAAAGTGTTGGAAATTGTTGTATTTAGAAGTCCCAGCCTTGCATTAACGTCGCATGTGCAGTCTCGTAACCAATTAACGCTGCCTGGGTTCGAGGCTACATTATTTAATGTAATTATAACAAAACTGTGCCTCACGAGCCTAAAGCCTCGATCGATCGAATCCAGGCGCCGATAGGGGTAGGGTCTCGCATTAATGCATACACGGCACGGCACAAAAATTGCAAAACGGGGTTTTATTGGTACATCCTGGTCTCGTACTCAGTACTAAGCTTCCGAGGCTATAGATCTATGGAAGGTTTGCTGGTAGTAAGACCTAAATCCAGAGCGAGGAAGCCAGAAGGCTGTGAAAATGCATTGTGCATCAACATGAGGGCGCCTAGGGCCAAGGAGCGGGGTTCGAAATATATAATAAAACGTGCGAGTGATCGCAATCAGTGTCGATACCTCGAACAACCATCATCCCGGCGGCCCTAGATTATTTATTAGTTCATGATTAATATTTTGAGTGTTTCTTGTATCGAGACCCCGTAATACTAAATTACAACCCCCACGCCAACACCGAAGTCCTGGGCCAGGCGTCATGGATCCAGGTTCCGTTATCTTCAATAACGACCGGCATGTAAAAGCCGCGATCCAAACAGGCAATCTAAGCATCGCTCCTGGGGGGTATGTCTTCCGTTTCCCAAATCTTCACACCACTAATCGCTGGCCAGTCCGTCTACACGTGCATGCTGACTGTCTACTAGAACGCTGAATATCACCCCGTCGAAAGATGATGGTAAGTGGAACGTGCCGAATATCCTCATGAGCTCAGAATCTTGGGGCGAATTTCCGGATATATTTCTTGGTCAGACAAAGGCTAATTTAATCCACCGAAACTGGTGTCAATAGCGAAATTGAAAAAAGATGATGAAATCAACATCCTTCGAGCCTTATATAGACCGGAAGCGCAAAAACACAAGGATCGAAACCCTGAACCAGTTCGTGGAACATGTGAATGGTTTATAAGCCACCCAACATTCCACGACTGGGAAACCAATCCATCGAAAATACTTTGGGTATCAGCAGACCCTGGTAGTGGAAAGTCAGTCCTCGCGAAATATTTGGTTGATTCCGTCCTTCGCACGACAGAGTCGAGAACGACATGCTACTTTTTCTTCAAAGACTCTTTGGACGGGAGGACTACGACTACCGCCCTTTGCTCTATATACCAACTCTTTGAGCAAAAGCGTTCATTACTTTCCGACAATATTATCGAGCGCTTTAACATCGCCGGAGAAAGATTCTGCGATTCATTCGATAAACTCTGGAGCACATTTCTAACTGTGACGAAAGACGAATGCGCCGGTGAAGTTGTCTGCATTCTCGATGCACTTGACGAATGCAAGAAAGAAGACCGATCTGAGCTTATCGCAAAATTGCAACAGCTATACAAAGGAGGTACTGGATCCAACCTTAAATTTCTGATTACAAGCCGTCCCAATGCAGAGATTGGATATGGGTTACACCCCCTCGAGTTCCCGGCCTCTCTGATACACTTGAGTGGCGAGGGTGATGCCGAGAGGGACAAGATTTCTAAAGAAATTGAAATCTTTATTGACGCCAGGGTTAAGAGAATTGGAGAAAAACTTAACTGGACAGATAGTAAAACGGATGGTTTGCTAAAAGCGCTTAGAGCCATCCCCAATAGGACGTACTTATGGGTTCACCTTACTCTCGAACTAATTGAGAGTAGCCCTAGTACATACATCAATCATATGGGGGTTGTTTCACGCCTCCCCGGAACAGTCAACGAGGCTTACGAGGGGATTCTGTCTAGAGGCAGCCGCGCAGGAGACACGGGACTGCTTCATTCAGGTTGGCCGCCTGGGATCGAGCCTACGGAATTGCTCCTAAAGATTTTAGTCGCTGCGGCGCGACCCTTGCGCCTACGCGAAATGATCCTAGCAATGCAACTCGCCAGTTCAGAGGACTACCATTCTTACAAAGAACTCCCGTTCTCGGAATGGACAGAACAAGAAATCAAAGACTATATTCAAAACCTCTGCGGCTTCTTTGTTGTTGTTATCGATTCAACTGTGTTCTTGATACATCAGACCGCCAAGGAATTCTTAATTGAAAACCAAGGATTAGAATTCCAGATTGTCAATAGCGGAAGTTTTCGCTGGAAAAATTCACTTCGAATGTCGGATTGCCACGAAGTTCTGTTTAACGCTTGTGTTCGGTATCTTTACTTTCCTGAATTCGAATCTGGATGTCACATGCCTAGCTCAATCGCTGGGCGTGTGAGAAGACGCATCTTTCTCGACTACTCCGCTAGCCACTGGACGGCGCATCTCAGAAATGCACAAGTTCGACTTGATGACCAAAAAATAAAAAGTATCGTCGAGATGTGCGACCCAGGTTCCCGGAGATGCTATACTTGGTTTCAAGCCTACTGGGCCACCACTAACATGGACATCCCCCGCAATATTTCCATACTCATGGTGGCATCTTATTTTGGCGTTCAGGATGTGGTTTCATTCGTCCTCGAGGCTCGATCAACTCATAAAATTGACATAAACGCTGTCGATAGTACGTACAAGAGGTCAGCACTATCGTGGGCTGCGAAGAATGGCTTTGAAGACATCGTTGACGAACTCTTGAAGTACCGTTACCGATCATGGCCTCTCTTTCTTTCTGGAAAGGCCAAGGTAGACTCTTTAGACAGATACCGGCGAACACCATTGACTTATGCAGTATGGGGTGGACATACGGTTGTAGTTGATCATTTACTTAGGGCGGGAGCAAATCCGACTATGGAGGATGACGTCGAGGGTACGCCAATCTCGTATGCTATCTGCGCCGGGCACAACGGAATCAAGGAAAAGCTTTTTGGAGCTATAGGCATTACTAACGGTGACTTTAACCCGCCCTTAGTCTTGGACCCGCCCCGGTCCATGAAACAAAGGAATCCGACAGACTTTTTCTCGTTCCGGGTAGACTCAAAAGATTTTATTGTTGGGAAACTTCTTTTATCCGCTGTCGGCGAAGGGCACGAAGAACTCGTTGAGCTGCTGCTGGGAACAAATAAAATTGACCTTGAAGTACGAAATCAAGATGGGAGGACGTTGTTAATGGAAGCTATGTATCGAGGAAAATTTAAAATGGTCCGGTTGCTATTGGAAAAGGGTGCGGACATCACAGCGACAGGTAGCGATGGCCAAACAATGCTAGCCTACGCTGTTAGCAGCGGCAACGAAGACCTCGTTCGGTTCTTGTTAGACAATGGATCAAATATTGAAGCGGCTGACCGCGAGGGTAAAACACCGCTATTCTACGCTGTTAGCAGCGGCAACGAAGACCTCGTTCGGTTCTTGTTAGACAGTGGATCAAATATTGAAGCGGCTGACCGCGAGGGTAAAACACCGCTATTCTACGCTGTATACGCGAACCGATACTCGCCCAGGGACAACGAAGCTGTTCTCCGGCTTTTGTTGGGAAGAGGCGCGGATATCGAAGCTACCGACATCAATGGGTTTACACCATTGTCCTGGCTTGTGATCAATAGCGATGTTGATCCAAGTATTCATACGTATACTAAGCCTAGTTCGAGACAAATGTATACTTGTCAAAGACTCATCAGAGAAGGTGCAAGTTTAAGAACAAGAATTGCTCGCGGAAAACCGTTTCGTTTGCTCTACCATGCCATATATACTAAAAATGTATGGTTGGTGGAAGAGCTATTAAAGTGGGGCGCGTCGCTGGAGGAAAGGGATGAATCCGGCCCAACGCCACTATTCTATGCCCTACGATTGTCCCGGGGCGAGACGTTCTTCATAGCCAGACCAGATAGAACTACGAGGATTATACAGTTGCTACTGGCAAAAGGTGCGAAAACAGAGGTTACAGGAGCGAACCAGAAGACCCTCAGGTTATATACCCCGTCTCTCCTTGATCCTCTGCAGTTCGAGGTACAAAATGAGCGGAACGGACCATGGATTGTCACGCCGATCGAAGATATTGACATGTCGGATTACCTTTCCTCAGAGTGAAAGCCGCTTGTAAATTACTTATAATTAGAATTCACATGTGTATATACTATTATATTTTCGCAGGAATGTCGATATACGAGTTAAATTAGCCGTCGGCAATGAATTGCAACAGGCCTTCCTAGGATCCTTATTTAATAAATTTTCAATATTTGATTCAAAAGGATTATTTTCTATGGCTTCGAGACGTCCAGGTAGTCTCGTACCAAACGCACAAAGGTCTTGACCAAGCGTGAGCTAGGCCAGCCGTGTTTTTATGAGACTCTATCCGCCAGCGTGCGCTAGTCACCTATTGTGTCGACTAGGCATGCCTTATAGCCCAAGATGCGAATGGTCTATTGACTGGATGTCAAATGCTGCATGTGCATGTATATGCCTAGGTATGTTGGGTATATGATATCAGATGATATCTAGCTCTCGATCGATCAACGGCAGCGTGAAGCAACGCGCCAGGCTGTTGCATTTCCAAAAGAGGAAGCTCTTAGGTAAACCTCCCCGCTAGTCTCGAGAGACCTCGACCCCCTCTTCTTTACGTCTATCTTCCTCAAGACTGCGCAGTCGTCAAATCTTTGCAGGTTTAGTTGCGCTTTTAAAAGCTAGTCGAGGCAGTGATGAAATATTAGCACTATTTTTTACCATACACCTCTACGAAGCCCATTGGATTCGCAGGCTTGTGCGCGTACCCCCCAGACTGGCCGGCCTCAGTATACCTCGGTATATGGTATCCTCGAACATAATCTGATATAACTGTCCACAAAGGCCCCCGTATAAGACAAATTTGAAGATGTCAACGGCAAAAGAGGCTCTCGAGGTCTCGGCCCCCTACACCTCCCTCCACGCCCTGGCTTCCCTAACCTCCAACTCCCTCGAAACTTACGCCGCCATAACCTCCCCAATAACCCCCACCTCCTCTGAAGAGCAAATATCAACCTACCTCGAAACCCTCTGGAACTCCCTCCTCCTCGTCGCCAGCCAAACCGAATGGTCATCTCTAACCCACATCAAACTCTCAAACTTCCTACAATTCCTCCAAACCGGTCCTAGCCCCTCATTCCTCGAACCCGAAAAGCAGGAGTTACCACAGTACAACGGCGAAGAATTCACCTGGTCAAAACTACCAGATCTAAATATCTACATAAGATCATGGTATAACTCTTCCCCTCCGTTTAGCTCACCCCCGCTAAACGGCCTATCCTTCTCTTCAAACGAGTGGGTAAACCTCAACGCCTTCCTTGCAAACCTCACCCGCGCTTCACTCCAAGAACCCAACGAAGCAATCGACTACTCCCTCTACGCCATCTGGTCGCTTCGTGCCCTCGAGGTTCCATCGGATGCATTGGCGTCACTTGATCCAGCTGATTTAAAGGCTGCGGCGGTGTGGATTATCACCGCCAGGGCGGAATTACATAACCTCTGCAAATCAAACCGTTCTTACGACGGAAATCTCGCTGTTCCCGGCGAGGGGTTCAAAGATAGGGATTGGAGGGGGTATACTCTCGACCGATGGAACGTATGGCAGTCCGCATTCGAAGAGTCCTTACGCCTAGAGGACGAAAAGGAGGATGGTGATTTGAAGCTCACTAGAATGGTGAGACAGGCTACCATGGCTATGCGGATGCTTAGTGCTCAATGATTACAATGTAAAATATATAAGTGAAGAAGAATCATAATGTTCATTAAAAAGACCTAATAAGCACATCACTGCTTTTCTCCACGCACAAAGCTAAACTTCTTCAAAGAAAACCCCCCACCATCTAAAAAGGCGAAAACGAAAGATATGGTATCGTGCTGAACAAAAGAAAGAAAAAGAACAAAAGTAAAACAAAAGAAAGTCATAAAATCCCCAAAAACTCCACTGCAGCATTTCATATACAAAAAAAGGATTTGAAAGTTAAAGTTAAACCTCTGCAGTCTCCACCCGTTGGTACGCGACCGAATCCCGTCCCTTTCTTCCGAACCGTTTCCAAACCATCCACCACTTCTCCCCTCTAACCGTCCCAATCTCCTCCTCAATCCCCTGGATGGTCATCCAAGCCGGCCGTTTCCAGTACTTCAACAGCAAACTGCTACAAACGACACTAACACTGCTCGCCGCCATCGCCGCTCCAGCAGCCATAGGATGCAAATGCAATCCAAATGGCAAAAACACACCCATGGCAAATGGCATTCCGACAACGTTATAACCACAAGCCCACAGTAAATTCAACCGAATCCTCCTAAAGATGGTTTTCGCTAGGTGTAAACTCGCAGGAATATCCAACAGCTCCCCGCTTCTCATGAGCACGATATCCGCAGCTTCTATCGCAACGTCCGTACCTGATGCCATAGCAATACCAACATTTGCTGTCGCAAGCGCGGGGGAGTCGTTGATACCGTCACCAACCATAGCTACAACATCTCCTTCCTCCTTCATGATAGATACAAGATCTTGCTTCTCATCCGGGGAAACACCAGCCCAAACTTGGCTCTTATCGATTCCAACTGCGTCGGCGACAGCAAGCGCGGTGGGTCGTTGATCTCCGGTGACCATGGCGACTTTGATACCCATACGTCTGAGCGCCATGATGGCATACTTCGCGTCGGCCTTGATCTCATCGCTCAAGCAGAGGTAACCAGCGTAATTTCCATCAATGGCAACGAACACAACCGTCTGTCCAGCTCCAGAAGATTTCTCAGATTTACCCTTCGAGGAATCCGGTCGGCCACCAGCATCGCCCATAGCCTCGGTCTCCTCGTGTTGTGCAAGAGTAATATCATTCTCCCTCAAGAAAGCAGCGTTTCCGATGTGAACAGTGTGTTTCTTGCTATCCTTGGCAGGGACGATACCGGCAGTAATACCCCGTCCGACAACGGCGCTGAAATCGCTGATGCTCCCTTCGATATTGGACTCAGAGTTCATTCCCAATTGTGACTTTGCAAAGTTCGCGATAGAACGGCCAATAGGGTGCTCGCTTCCGGTCTCGGCAAGTCCCACGAGTGACCACCAGCGGGTAATCCGCCAATCGCTGGAGTTCCAGACAGAGCTCTGGTGGAATCGTGCGACCGTCATCTTACCGACAGTGAGAGTACCCGTCTTGTCAAAGACAACTTTTGTGACCTTTGTGGCGGTTTCGAGGGCTTCTCCACCCTTGACCAGGATACCGTTCTGCGCACCAACACCAGTACCGACCATGACAGCCGTTGGGGTAGCCAGACCGAGGGCGCAAGGGCAAGCGAAAACAACGACAGAAATGCAAAGCTTAAGGCAGACCATAAACGAGCCCCCGCTCTTAGCGCTCATAAAGATAGCTGGTGGATTGGTAAGGACGTGGGAAAGAATCATCCACACAACGAAGGTGATAAGGCCGAGTGAAACGACACCCGGAACGAAGTATCCAGCCACAACATCAGCCATCCTTTGAATCGGTGCTCGTGACGTTTGCGCCTCTTGAACAAGTTTCACAATCTGCGAAAGTTGGGTGTCGCGGCCTGCACGGGTAACTCTGAAGTCAAGACGGCCAGTACCGTTGACAGTACCACCGACAAGGTGGGAGCCAGGGGATTTTTGGATCGGCATGGCTTCTCCGGTAACCATGCTCTCGTCAACGAACGACTCGCCATATGTGACCACACCATCAGCGGGAATCTTGTCGCCCGGTCGGAGGATAACAATATCACCAACTTGTAGAAGTTCGGTTGGTACTTTGCGTTCCTCGACAGCCTCAATGTCAAATTGTTCGGCAGACTTGGATTCTCCGAGTAAATCTTGGGATTTGTGAATGCTGGGGTTGACGTATATGGTGGCCATCGGTGGAGCGAGGGACATGAGCTTCGATAGAGCGGTAGAGGTGGAACCCTTTGCTCGGTTTTCGAGCCAACGCCCAAGACTGATGAAGGTGATCAACATGGTGCAAGTGTCGAAAACGGTAGCCGGGCGGGTATGGGGCGGGCACATAATGGAAATGAGCATTGAGACGCAGGAGAACACAAACGCGGCAGTGGTACCGAGGATGACGAGGACGTCCATAGTAGCAGACTTGTGTTTGAGTGATTTCCAAGCAGATCGGTAGAAGCGCTTTCCGATACCAAATTGAACGGGAAGAGTGAGGAGCAGGCAGACAAGATCACCCAAGAAGAGGCCGGGGATCAGGACCTTGACATTGCCGAAGTTCAGGGGCTTGATGAACATAGGAATAATCATGCTGATGAGGAAGACGGGCAAGGCAAAGGTCAAGCTGAAAAGGAAGGCTGTCTTCCATTCCCGGATCTCCTTTGTTTTTGCGAGCGACTCGAGCTGGGCGTTAGATTCTTCGTTATCGGTCATGAGTGCATTAAACCCGGCGGCTTCGATAGCTTCGAAAATCGTACGAACTCCGAGAACGGATGGGTAGTACTCGATTTCGCCTCGCATGGTTTTAAATGTGACAAGGGCAGATTCGATACCGTCGAGCTTGAGAAGAAGACGCTCGATGGCAGTAACCGAACCTTCATCCTGCATGCCGTAGATCTTGATGTTGAGGATTTGAGTCTTGGTGTCCCTCTGGGCGTTGGCCGATGGGAGGTCGGTAGAGATGACACGGGCATCGAAGCCCCGGTCTTCAATGATTTCTGCGATCTGCTCCGCCGAGATAACTTCAGGGTCGTGCTGGATGACGGCTCGGTTCATTACCAGCGACACCGACACCGAACCGATACCAGCGACATCCTTCAATCCACCTTCGACCGCCGAAGTGCAGGCGCCACAGGTCATACCCTCGATCCCGATGGTGGAAGTGGCATAGTGGGATGCCGTTGTTTGCTTTTGTTTCGATTCGACGGAAGATATTAATGCTGCATCGAACCCTCTGTCCTCGATTCTATTCCCATGAACCTCGTTAGCAAATGCCCCAGATAGCATAACCGTAAGGATAAATAAACATACGTATCAACAATCGTCTGCGCCGAGACCTTTGCACCCTCATGAACCACAACAGCACGGTTCATCATAAGCGAGACATCCACCGATACAATCCCATCCATATCTGCGAACCCCTTCTCAACAGCCGACGTACAAGCCCCACAAGTCATCCCATCAACGGAGACAGTCGTCGTCGTTAACTTCCTCGCATCCTCCGGTTCGGTCTGCCTCCTCCTTGGTTCAACAGTCGATACTAATGTCGCATCAAATCCCTTGTCTTCTATCATATCCACAACCTTCTCGGCATTGAGGAGCGCAGAGTCGTGAATTACAACGGCGCGGTTGAGGATCAAAGACACCGAACACGATTTCACGCCGTCGACGCCCTTGAACTCTGATTCTATGGATGCAGAACAGGAGCCACATGTCATCCCTTCGACTGCGACGGTGGTGGTGGCGTAATTCGAGGTATCGGCGCCATTACCAGATGAGGATGGCTGGGGCGCCATGGTTCTTAGTTGGAAGTCCGCCATGATGTCGGCGTGGTGGGAGTGTTCCCACACTAGCGACCTAGAATATTAACAGCGGGATTGAGGTTATAAAGTTATCGATGGTCGTGGGAGAGGCTGTCCAGGTATGTCGTGGAAGGAATGCGGGCGATATATATACTTAGATTGTGCTGGGCAGAGGAGGGGATATCGGAATAGTAACCGCCACCCGCTGAGATGAGGTGAGGTGAGGTCAGGTCAGGTCAGGTCAGATCGGAAGGGAAGGTGTCGCAGATGATCCAACACAACCCCAAGCCCAATGTTCCCTCTGTCCTGTACCAGTACCTGGTACCGTAGACCACAACAGAAATGATAGTAACAATAATGATAATGCGGAGGCAGCAGGAATGCAGCAGTCCGAAGGCAGCCAGGCCCGTTTGTTCTTGTCCTTATTCTCGTTTAGTCAAGCAAGTTTAAATTCGAAATCGAAGATCTGTCGATGGGCGGATCTGAGAACGGCGAGTTTTGGTTGGTCGGAGATGGTGGAATCAGAGAGGGAAGTTGTGATATCCAGACTAAAAGCAAAGGAGGCCGAATACATGCATATGCAAGGTCCGATCCGGTTTTTTCTTTATTTTATTTTATTTTATGTTACTTTCGTGATCTAATATTTTGGATTCTTGAATTTTGAGTTTTCGACTTCGAAGTTGGGGGTCGTGAGAGTAGTTTGGGGGGTTCAGGAAGCAAGGTGCGTAGAGAAACCAGATCCCAACGGCGCCTAATGCTTCATACTGTATAGATACTTCGTATGTAGGAATGATGGGAAGTCCGGTCCAGCCCAGTGTATTCCAACAGGTCGTAATTTGTATTTTTGTATATTGAAAGGAGAGACAAGAGGATTACTCGAATTCTACAAATAAAAATAAAAAATAGGAATAAGGGAAACCAGCGTTATTTAAGAAGTCTGAGATAAAACATTTTTTCTTTTCTTTTCTTATTTGCCTTAATAATGGTGAATGGAGTATAACTGGGTCAGCTAAGCTTCCGACGCTTCCTACTGCCACCAAATCACAGTTTGGTCTGTACCACACCCATGTTAGTCAGTACCATGCACACCATGCATCCTTGGAAAAATTAAAGAAGAAAAAGTTATCGATATCTCCACCAAAGCAAGGGTACTACTGTCCATCACCCATCATCCCACACGTGGAGTGGACCAGCTAACTCGGACGGAGTGGATTGGAGCGGACTGGGAAAGAGGAGAGTGGTCATGAGGGACTCGTACCCCCCAGCTTGTACGTTTGTATCGTGCAGAGGAAAGGCCTGCCTGAACCACCCCAACTTCCCGAGCAAGGCAAAGGTGTTCTCTCTTCTTGTTTTCAATATTTGCAATCTATCGGATGCAATCCCCCCCCAGCGATTCTTTTTCATAAACGACAGGCGGAAGAGGCGGGACGACGGTGCCGAACTCGCATCTTTCCCTTTTCTCCACATACTCTTTATCAATTATCAAATCCATCACCAAATACTTACACTATCCATAAACCCTATTAGCAACCCAAGTACTTTACTGCCCGAGTTGACACCAAAAATCTACTTTGTGGCGCCCTAAGCAGCAAATTTTTTCTCCCTCTTCGAAATATTGGTTAGTAGCATAATAACTGGCGGTCTTTATGATAGTAAGTTAAGTTGGTGGTAAAGCCAGCATTCGAAAGTGGACAGGCCGGCCGGGGACAACCAACCGAAAGCGCCGTTCGAAAACCCCCCTTCTTCCTGGCTGGGTAAAGTTTCAACCCCGAAACAACCCCGGTTTGGCGTTGGAAACGTCTTGAACCTCGCCTCAAACTGCATTGCCTCGCATCTGTCAGTTATTTTGGTCCACTCGAATCTATGACGCTGAAGCCAGATTCAATTATTTTTAATATCGGATCTCTAAATGGTTGTAATATTGTATTTTTGGCGAATAATATGCACTCAAAGTGCTCAAAATTCGACCCGAATAGTGGAATTTCGGCGTATTCGATTCCAATTGCCATTCACACTAGCTATTAAAGTGAGATGATATGAGTGCGGAATATTGGGTGTCGGCGGGTCGTCTTCAAAGATCGTCCTTCCTCAACGCCCCCTGTGCAACTCTGTGCGACTAACCGTTTCCGGATGGTCCTGTTGCAGAAGTGTTTAGGCAACACATAATCGATAAAGATAAACTCTGCGGAAACCTGCAGAGTCACATCTCGTGGAGCAGATGGGAGCAGGTGGGAGCATAATACCTCAGATTCCCGTTCTCAAACAGATGATGCCGAGAAAAGTTGCAAGATCTATGCAATAGAGTATAGATCTACACCTTCTACTTTTGGAATAAATCTTATCGCGCCATATCGCGAGATCTCTAAATATGCAGCTCTGGCGTTACTGTCAGACAATTTTCAGATGAAGTTGATGAAACGTACGGGATGCGGAATCTAGATCTACCGCATTATTAATATGCCGTTTAAAATATTAAGGCCCAGAAAACCTAAAGTTGACCTATGGTGTAACATTCTTGTTCTAGCCTAGATCTCGTTGTGCCCGCTTAGGCCTGTTTCGGTCTTCGGTCCATATTGGCTACACTGTAGATCTATTTTAACCCTTGTGAACAACTAGATTTTCATTTTCAAAAAAATATTATAAATTCGATAGTTATGTTGTAATAGTCTGGAGGTCACTCCCTGCGTGCAAACGCTGTAAGCCAAAGGACTGCTCTAAACTAGGCTTGGCCTGGTACAAAAAACTGGCTAGCGCTCATATCATACGGAAAATCGTCATCCACATACTCCCCACCAGTCCTCAACGTACCACCAATGGCACTCCCACCCAGTCCCTGAGGTGCCACGACAGGCAAAGCATTCGCATTCGCATCACTCGGCGACCCGCTCTGAACTGGGTAAGCAGCAACCTGTATCAACGACGGAGCAGCCTGTACATACTGTCCACCTACAGTCCGAAGCAACGGTACCCCGCCATTAACCCACCCATCAACCCCCTTCAACGCAGTATTAACCTGTCCTCTAACCCAGCCCCCTGCGTTCGCAACGCCAAGGTTAGTCACATCTTTCGCCGCCTGCCATCCCTGTCCTAACGCCGACCCTACGCCGTTTAAGTCTTGAATTGCGGTGTTGTAAGCATTACCCGCTGTATTCGCTATCCACTGGCCCGTCTGCGCAATAGGTTGTGCGATATAATTATTCGCTACTTTTTCAATCCACTGGCCACCGGTTTCGAAAGGCGTGGTAGCATATCTCACTGCATTATCTAGGGCGTTATTGGCGTAATCTATCCCATTTACCAGCTTTGTACCTACCCAGTTTCCTGCCTTATCGAGGGCGTTATTGGCGTAGTCTACCCCGTTTACCAGCTTTGTACCCACCCAGTTTCCAGCATTGGATAATGGTTGAGAAATATAGTTTATGCCGTTATTTATTGCTGCGCCGGTTTTGTCGTATACCACATTCCCGGCTTTCGTTAGTAGTCCTTGCCACTGCGGAACATTGTTTTGAATGTATGTTGCTGTGTTGGCAAGAGGATTCGCGATATAGGTGTTTACGCCGGATTTTATGGTGTTAGCGATATTGGTTAGGCCTTGCGCGCCACGTTGGAGCCAGTTTCCGGTGGGGAGGACGAGCTCTGTGTTCCCCAGGGAGTTTATTCTGAGGGTTACGGTTGGGTAGGTTGTTGACGACTGAAGAGCTTTTCCGGAGGAGTCGGTGAGTTGACGGGTTAGAACTGGGGCCGATTTGGATTGGCTTTGGACTGTATTATTTAATAGAGTTAGAAGATTGTCTCGGACCAGGCTGTTAGAAGAGAGGTTATTGAGAGAAAGGTAGGACGCACTACGGAGAGTTTTATCGCCATTGTTGATGGTGGGACCGAAGTATTCCAGCTCGTCGCCGACTTGAAGTTGGTTATTACTGTCTATGCCTTGGTAGGCGCCGTTTCTTTTTACCTTGAACCTATTCCCATAACCAAATTAACGCCCCGAATATCCACAGGGCAGAAGGAAATGGAGCACATACACACTAGGCTGATACCTCAACCCGGCATTCGTAAACCCATACTCGAAAAGCGTGTTCTCTGTCGCCTGGCTAAGTAAATAAGGTGTCTCCCTCGAATTCGAGGTGACTCCTAGTAAATTGATGAGGGATTGAGATTGTTCACTCGGTTGGGCGTTGTAGTTCCACAGCCAGAAGGCGGAGCCGGAGTCCGGGCAGGAGGCTTTGAGTGGGTTGACTGTTGTTGGTGGCTGCGAGGTTAGGGGGCGGCAGACTTGTTACTTGTGTTAGTATACAACTTAATACATAGTACGGAGCCCTGTTTGTGTTTTGGGGTCTTACGCCGGAGAGTGGGGAGGTTAGTTTTCCCTGGTACGGACTGGACGACATCGATTATAAGACCTGAGGCGCTTGTCGTGAGGACGGCGAGGATGGTTTGGAGTTTTATATTGGACGAAATCATTGTCGGAAGATTTTAGAGCTAGACTCCTAGTATCCCTATACCGATAGAATTCTGGGGTTCCACGATAATATAAATTTCAATCTAACTTGAGCAAGTCTAGATTCCATTCGGCCCAAGGCTAGATAGTGAAAATTAGAATTACAACGTGCTGTTCGTGGTATGGATAACGTGTGCGTATTAACGAGCGTGGTTGAGCACGTTTACGTAAGTTTTAATATTTGTAGTTTCATCTGGGGTCTAGAATTGGCTCGTACTGGTGCAAATTGAGCGGGAATACCTGTGTATACATGTATCGTAGGGGCTGGTAGAGGGTTACAACGCTATGACATTATAATTAGAAGCACCGATGCTCGTGCACGTGTATGTAATTGTACAGTATAGATTCCGGTTCATAGCGTATAGATAAATAGGTATATATACGTATATATTATTAGCGAATTCTTTTATTCTTGAATGAAATGACATAATTTCAGAATTAATTCCAGACGAATCTCCGCATGCAGATAGCGAAGTAGGACCTCCCAAATTTGCTACCTGGGTTCAAGACCTCCCTCAAACCCTGTCGGCCCCCTAACTACAGCTGGCGCACTCGGCTTCTTTCCAGTCAACTTATTGTGAACCCTCTGCCACCACCGGGGTTTCTTGGGCTTATCCTGCAATATATTGAAATGTAGAGGTCCCACTGGGTCCGGGTCCGCAGGAGGCTGGGCCTGAGGCTCTAGCAACTCCGTCATTTCTACAGCCCCTTTGATATTTGATGAGGGTATTCCATCGCCTCCGGCAGCTCCGTTTTTATCCCAATTATATAATAGTAGCGAATCGTATGACCTATCTGTAGAATTCCAAGATTCATCACCCGGCATCGCTTGGACCTCGTCTCCGCCGTCTAGTCCATAATTTTCATCTGGAACTTCAATTTCGTAATTTTCGGTGTCAACAATGTCTTCAAAATTTCCTTCCCAGCCTGCCTCTGGTAAAGGGAACTCCTCATCTTCCCCGTACTCCATTTGTCCTTCCTGATATTCTGGATACTCGACCCCGGCTTCACCTGGACCGTAGAATTCTTCATCGTAGCCGGGGAGTCCGGGACCAATTTCATCCTCGGAGAGTTCTTCGATTTGCTCTCGATCTCCCCATAGGAAATCCGGAGAGGAAGGCAAATTGCTTCCGTCGTCCTCATATTGCATTCCTAACTGTAAAGACCCAGGATCATCGATTCTAGCGGAGGAACTCTCGCCGGAACCTTCTTCCTCGATCTTCTCGAGCGGGCCGCCGTTGTAATTTACGTTTGCCCTGTTGGGGAGTATTTCGGGCGGGAAGGCATATATGTTCTCATCTTCAACCAATTCATCCAGCGGATCTGTCGGTGGTACCTGACCCAGACCGACGTTTCCACTTGGGGGCGACTGATTAGTTCCAAACGGGTACGGTGAGTTTGCATCCTGTGAATTACTAGACTGTCCGAACAACGATGCTGGGATTCCGCCGACGCTTCCGGAGTCCATTGCTATAGCATCACGGGGATCATCGATATCATCGGTTCCATCGAAATTAATCGCCTCGTCGTTTTCATCGATGTATACTGCTTCGGGTTGGTAGTATTGATACCCATCGCTCTTGATATCGTCTAGAGCTCTGTTACTGAGTCTTTGATTCCCCATTTCTTCTTCTTCTACTTCTATGTCGTCGGGCGAGAGGGATGTAGATTGTGGATCGATATCACCGGCCCATTGTTCTTCTATTTCATCCTCGATTTGCCCGGGGCCGAAGTACCCGTCTGAAGGTTTGATTCCCCCGGCTCCACTATAGTATAAATCGTCGGCATACGGTTCCAGCCCAACTAAGTCATCATCAGGAGGTATGTAACCATCGATGTCATCTATGAATGCCCCACCAAACCGTTCTCGCGGCTCCGATAGTAATATATCATCTTCATCCTCTAGACGGGGCACCCTCGATAGTGCCATGGGCGCGAAATGCTGCCATTCTCCATCCGGACTGAGTTCTGGAGGCCTGTAATAATACCGTCCATTATCGATGATGTTCCTTTCATTATACGCACCAATACCAGTTCCCGGGGGGCCGATTTCTCCAGGTAGTCGGGAGCGTTCACGGGGTTGTCGGAAATTAGAAAGTCCCAGCTGTCGTGCAAGTTGCTCGTCAGATTGCTGTTGTTGTGGTGGGGTGAAGCGACTGTTTGAGACGGGGAGGCCGAGCAGTTTTGCTGCTTCTTGTAGTGCTGCTGCGTTACGTCCGGGGAGCGGGGCGCTTTTTCCAGAGGTGCGTGTAATTCTGAGGTCCTCTAGCTTTAAGTCATCTACACCCCGGGTATCTGCAGGGCTAGGGAACCATCCCAGCTCATCTTCAAGATTCGGGGATTCGGAGTGGAACAATCCGCCTGTATCGTCCCCTCCAACGGCTTGACCTACGTTATTTCCCTTTCGGTTGGCGAATATATTGAGATCATTAAGCGCTGGTGGATTTTGAGTTCCCACTCGGCTAGCTTGAGGCTTCCGTTGGATTAGTTCTTCTGGTAAAGGTCCTACTATGATTTCTCCGAATTCGTTCGAAAGTTTGATACGCATGCTTAAGACTAGGATGTCTGCGTCCGCAGGAATGACAGTTGTGTCACCTGGGAGGATAGAGTAGAGGAGGTATTTGTAGTCATTCGCTGGGAGGCCGCGGGCGTGTGGGGAGCGCATCACTAATAAAATATATATTAGGTCAAGATATTCCCTAGAATTTCTCTCTTGATATTTTTTGAATTCAGGGTCTTACAGTGGAAACGAGTGTGGGGTTCTTGCGGGCCGGGACCGGCGAACACGATAACGTCGCCATCCTGCACGGGATTCTCATCGTTGATAAGCTGCAACGTTCCGCCGCGTGCAATCCAGAATCTTGACAACAATCAAGCAGATTAGCAAATCTACAACCCCACGAACTTCACCAAGTCTTGCAATCATAAGACATACTCAGACTTAACATAATCCCTCTCATCTACCTCATCTACCCCCGGCGTCCCCGTTCTCATCGCAAAATGACCCTCACCATTTGCTTCATCTGGCGAGATAGGTTTGTGGACAATATAATCACCATTGTAAGACCGGATCGAAAAGTAACTGTAAGCGCTGGTAAAAGCCTCTAATTCTTCGAGTACCCAATTATCCAGCCCCCCACGGCCGGCGCATGTTACCGCCGGTGATGGAACAGCAAATAGGAGAGGTGGGAAGAAGGATAATCCACTTTCAACGTTATTGCATACTACTTTTGTAATTAGCGGATGATCGATATTGACATGTTTAAGAGGTGGGGATCGGATCTTACGGTTTAGATTGTCTAGGTACCCATTCGTCGAGGCTTCTTGACCATCTAAGATAATCTTAAACGCTTCCGCATGATTGTTTAGAAAGTTTCCGGACAGTAAAAGCGACGAGATAGAGAAAATTCCGATTCTTGCGAGCGTGGATAACATGGTTGGCATGGTTATTGGTAGACAACGATGCCTCACATGGAATTTGTAACGTGGGATTAATCAAGAAGTCTCTACTGATCTTGTAGGGTATAAGGCGTGTAAGTTGGTGAGCGAGTAATTTTCAGCCTGGTGTAAGGCTCCACGGCTAACCAGGCTGAAAACGAAATAATATCTCGCTCGAGAATGGCGAAGATTGTTAGGGATAAGAGGGGATTATGGCAATAGAATATTATACATGCCAAATGGTTTAGCTGGCCTTGGCATCTGATTTACAAATATGAAATTATTGGCATAGGATAGATACTATATGGAGTCGTTTTTGTACTATTTTGTAGTCTTGTAGGTAGGTAAGTCCTCGTAGTAGGGTCTAGGGCAGTGGCTCTCGAGACTAAGTCTGGAGTAGACATTTGTGTTGGCTGTGATATTTTGTAGCTGTGGCTGAAAGTATAATATGTGGCGCTTATGGCTAGTGCACTAACGCGGGGCAACGCAATTGCCCTTTTGGAGCTTGAAGCTCTCCCAGCGTCAGTCACTCGGTTGGTTATCAGTCACGTCCTCCACTTCACCTCTCATCCTCCCTCACCCATCTACAGGTTCCCCATATCATCGCCGACCTCCCTAATAGACATCTCCACAAGCTCACCACAATGACGGATTCTACCAAATACCTACAAGCTCTCGAGGAGTTTATTCTTCTTGGAAAGTCAGCTCCCGGTGCTGCAGCTGTCGCGAACATCCAGAAGTGTATATCGTCACCGAACTGCTTTGTCTTCGCAGAGCTGTTAGAGCTACCGAACGTGCAGGCTCTACAAAATGATCCGGAACATGCAAAATGGCTCGCGGCTTTGAAATTATTTGCTTATGGAAGTTATATGGATTATAAACGTAAGGACTTGGTCTCTTATCATACGACGTAGCTTGGATGGATCCTGCTGAACCCCTCCGATATAGACCAACGGACGACATCTCCGGACTCGCTGCCAGATCTCTCCCCGACCCAGCTTACAAAACTCAAACAACTCTCCTTGATCTCTATCGCCTCGACGGAGCCTCACAAACTTACCTACCCTTCCCTACAATCCCTTCTCGATATCCCGAACACCCGTCTCCTCGAGGACCTTATCATCTCTGCAACCTATGCCTCCCTCCTGGATGCCAAACTCGACACAGCTAACCAACGCGTCGAGGTATCGTCTACTGCCGGCCGTGATGTCGCTCCTGGCGATATTACAAACATGATTGCTGCATTAGAATCGTGGTCGTCCAGCTGCTCGTCGGTTCTTACGGAAATCGAGGCACAAATCGCCAGCATCCAGGCTTCGGCTGTCGCACAGCGCAAAGAACAGCTTGCGTATGAAAGAGCAGTCGAGGAAAAACGGAAGGCGGCGGAAAAGGACGGTAGCAAAGGCAAGAGAGTCATCGATCATGACGGTCTAGGCTTCGGACCAGGGGAAGATGAGATGGACCTCGATGACGGACCGTTCGATGACCAAGGCGGCGCGAGGAAGACGAGGAAGGGCGGTAACAGAATGTTTAGCAGAAAGAGGTGATAGCGCACTTTTTTGATCTTTCCTTGTTCTTTGGTTCCCTGTTTGCTTTTTCTCTGCTGGTTGATTTTTAAATGCTTGATATCTGGGTGATAGCAGGCAGCGGGGGGCTTTTGATAAGACGAGACCATATTTGCTAATGTTTTTATTGTTACGATGGTGTTGTATGCATATCTTGCGTTCAACGCTGTTATGATGATTTCTTAAACATTTCATAGACTCAGGAAATAGCTGCAGCATCATATGAGCGAATGTGGGTGGGTATGGGGGTGGCCATTTGCAAAGAGATGGGAGACCGGGTATCGTTTTGCTTTGCTTTTGTTTTTCGCCGGTGTCTTTTAGGTTGTCAATCGCATATTGGCGTTCAATGAAAGGTTTAGTGAAGGTTATAGATTCATAGAATCTTTGTTTTGTAAAAAAAAGACAAAAACCAATACCGTCTATATACCTTTAAGGAACCGTAAAACTCCGAGGCTGTGCATACATCAAGATATTCGTACAAAAGGTGCGAGCATGATTAATCACCGGCTTTGCGCTTCTTGCCTTTTTTCTCCGCGGCTGCAGCACCTTTCTTCTTCTTCTGGCTTGTGGCGGCCGTCGGTCCGACAATTTTAACATCGTCGTCTTCACTACTTTCTTCGATATCCAGTAGGACCGGCATCGTCCAGCTCTTCTCTTCTTCTCGAAAGTTACCTGGCGCGTCATCCATCCCGATCAAATCTACCTCTTCATCTTCCCGGTCCAATCTGGCTTTCGTCATTTCTGCCCGATCTTTATAGTCGAACTCGTCTTCTTTCTCAATGTACTCCACGTTCTCTTCTACTTCCTGAAAATCAGGGGCCAAAGCCGACCACCGCTGCGGATTATTAGTAGCCCAAATGTATATTCTACCAGTCTCCAACCCTGACGCAACAATCATAGGTCTTGTGGGATGCCAATCCACGAATCCAAGTTCTTCTTTCGGACCTTCAAGAATTTTTACGAGAGATCCTTTATTTGTTTCCCAGATATAGACGTCATGGTTCATGTAAGTGCTCGCGCAGATGTACTCTCCTGTCGGCGAAATGTCACAATGGTTCCAATAGAGGCGATTAACCAGGTCTTGGTATGTATGTTCTACTTCGAAAAGGATTCCAGAGGGGTCTTCGATGTCTTCGTCTGTTAGAGCGGGCATGTGGACTGTGCGGAGTATACGGTCTCGACTGTTGAAGATTAGTGAACGGCCGGAGATGGAGAGGCGGGCCGTTACTATGGCTGATTTCGTTACACGGGAGGAGAAGATTGTGGTTTGCGTGGATGTGTGGATGATGTTCACCCAGCCTCTTGTTGTGGCGGTTATGATGTATTGACCCGTTGAGTCGAAGAGGGTGATTAATGTTAGAGCTTTAGCGTCCGAGGCAGCGGATTTGGAGGGAGGGGCGGCTTCATCTTCGGATGTGGTGGTAGACTTTCGGGGGAGGGTGGATAGTTTAGTACGGACTGTTTTCGGGGTGGAGATATCGACGAGCCAGGGGTGGTCTTCGTGAATTGCAGCAGCGAAGAGATCGTGTTTAAACGGATGGAGTTCAGCGTAGTATACTGCTGCCTCAAATCGAATGATTCGTTTGCGGCTGCCATCTTCGAGGTCCCAGAGGATGCATTTGCAGTCGAGGGAGGAGGAGAGGAGGTAGCGTCCGTCGTGGGACCAGCTGATGGATTGGACTGATCGTGTATGGCCACGCATGATACGTGCCAGCCCACCGGTTTCAACGTCGAAGAGAACCACGGTTCCGTCATGCTGAAGGAATAGATCTGTCAGAATTGTGTCCAATTGGGTGTCGGAGGGGGGGTATGGGAAGGTTTACCCTGCCAGAGGCTAACAGGTCACCCCGACGGTTGAAGATAACACATGATGAATGTCCGTAGTCTAGAATTGCCTCCTATAATTAGCCTCGACTTGCAAAATACGGTTGTCTTGAAGTTCATGAAGAGTCCAACTTCAACATATCATCCGGGGAGGGACTTACGAAGGCTGTGGGAGAAGACTTCGGGGTAGCTAAAGATAGATAAAAACAACGATTGAGTATTAGGACGTGCATTCAATGATCATAAGTGACTAGGCGACCCGGAATATGGTGCACATACTCTTGCGACAGCGAGAACGGGTCTGCCAGCGACAAATTCATGGTGTCGCGCGATATCGACGAGGATGTTTGAGGCTGTTGTGATGTTTAGAGAGTGCCGTCCGATCCTGGCTTGAGAAGGAAGACCGGTTCCTGTCTAGGCCATAAAGCAATTGCTACCGACTCATCGATCGTTCCCCGGTCCTATATCGGAGCTAGCGTATGTCGCAGGCCGTGATGCTTGAAGCTTGGTGATATGCGATGGAGATGTCTGCAATGGAGATGAAGTTTGAGGTTGAAGAAATGGCAGTGGACGGTGGACAGGGAAGCACGAACAAAGTTGGTTGGTGTTTGACAGGATCCAGAGCAGAAAAGTGTTGTTTGCTTTTTTTGCAACTCGAATCTGTTCGCCTGCTTTTGCCCACACTGGCCATCACCGCTTTCTCACTCCATCAACATCACCATCACCAAACCATCCATCTTCGATCCGACTCAACCTCCACAGATCCCCAGCCTCAGCATCTCCCATTGGCTCTGGAGGGGTTTTAGTTCGGTTTTCACGATAATTTGGACCGATTCTTCTCGTGGAATCGGCTCGAACGCGGTCACGACCAGAGGGTAGCGGGTAGCTGCAACGGTTGGAAAGAGAGGGAGGATCTAACGAGAAATCCATCGCCACCCTTCGTTATACCTTCACGGCCATCGCGATTCCTACCGTCCTTTCGACACATATCTGTACCTTTGCTTTTACATCGATTTTTACGTTCATTTGAGAAAGCCTCGCGCGTGAGGCAGGTGGTTTCGAAGCAATTCGGGAGAGTAGTGGCGGAAAAGGGAAAATAAGGGCAACGACAATCTCTAATAACACGGCGCCTGGTCCATCGAATACATCCACCTTCGACGTTTTTCCATCTCTAGGCCGTCAAAATGTCGCTCTCACATACCTTCCCGCACTCTTCGGCGCCTCTGCGCACAATCCAGGAGGTGCAGTTTGGATTGTTGTCGCCAGAGGAGATCAAGGGCATGAGCGTGTGCCATATTGAATTCCCGGAGACTATGGTATGATCCGATGAATTTTTTGGCGATTCGTCGCTGCGTGCAGTTTGCTAATTAGCATCGTACCTACAGGATGAGTCCAAGCTGCGACCACGAGAACGTGGTTTAAACGATCCTCACATGGGATCGATAGATAGATCATTCAAATGCGCTACTGTATGCCATTTTCTGACGTTCAAATCGTGCTTTTGATTTGCGTGCTAATTATCCTCGTCAGTGCGACGAAAATATGTCGGAATGCCCTGGTCATTTCGGACATATCGAATTGGCCAAGCCGGTTTTCCACATCGGTATGTTCTGAGCCTCCCTTGTAAATTTCTTTAGCAGGGTGACTAACAGTATGCTCGCCAGGGTTTATTACAAAAATCAAAAAGGTCTTGGAAACAGTTTGCTTCAACTGTGGCAAGATCCTGCTTGATGAAGTGAGTCTACCTTGAAGTCGGGTGGGCTCAAGCTTCGCGACCCTGGAAAGGAACGCGAAGGATTATTCTTTCAAAGAACACTTTGGCTAACATCTGCATCTTGTGATGCGTGATTCAAAGAGTAATCCTCAATTCGTCGATGCAATGCGCATACGAGATCCGAAAGCTCGCTTCAACGCAGTCTGGCGTATCTGCCGGGCAAAAAATGTCTGCGAGAGCGATGCCAATGAAGGCGAAGAGGAAGGGCCGAGCGATGCCTTACCCGGCGAGGAGAAGGCTAGGAAACACAAACACGGCGGATGTGGTAACCCTCAGCCTACCATCAGAAAGGATGGCCTCAAACTTATTGGAACCTGGAAGCCCAGCAAAGATGAAGACGACGAGAACCCACAGCCGACCAAGCGAAATCTTACACCGCAGATGGTTCTTAATATCTTCAAACACATTTCAGACGATGAAATAACCAAGATGGGTTTAAACAAGGACTATGCCAGACCCGAATGGATGATAATTACCGTTCTTGCAGTCCCTCCCCCACCCGTTCGCCCCAGTATTTCTGTGGACGGCATGGGGGGCGGCGGAATGCGTGGCGAGGACGACTTGACATTCAAGTTGGGAGATATCATCAAGGCCAACAACAATCTTCAAAGATGTGAGCAAGAGGGCTCACCGGCTCACGTAGTTAATGAATTTGAGTCGCTGCTGCAGTTCCACGTTGCCACGTTTATGGACAATGACATCGCTGGTCAGCCACAGGCAGTTCAAAAATCAGGCCGTCCCATCAAGTCCATCAGAGCAAGACTAAAGGGGAAAGAAGGTCGGTTGCGCGGCAACCTTATGGGAAAGCGTGTCGACTTTTCAGCCCGTACCGTCATTACCGGAGATCCCAACCTGTCCCTCGATGAAGTCGGTGTCCCACGAAGTACCGCGAGGATCCTTACTTACCCGGAGACAGTCACTCCATACAACATCAAGAAGTTGTCAGCATTAGTCAAGAACGGACCAAACGAGCATCCTGGTGCTAAATATGTGATTCGAGACACCGGAGAACGTATTGACTTGAGGCATCACAAGCGCGCTGGTGAAATTGCCTTGCAATATGGTTGGAAAGTTGAGAGACATATCGTCGATGGTGACTTCGTTATTTTCAATCGTCAGCCATCTCTCCATAAGGAATCCATGATGGGTGAGTTTCAGATAATGTTAAAATCATTTACAGCCTTTAGCTAACAAAATCCAGGTCATCGTGTGAGGGTTCTTCCTTATTCAACTTTCCGTCTCAATCTGTCCGTCACTTCCCCTTACAACGCCGATTTCGACGGTGACGAAATGAACATGCACGTCCCTCAGTCTGAGGAGACAAGAGCAGAAGTTAGCCAGCTTTGTATGGTCCCGCTACAGATTGTGTCCCCGCAGAGGAACGGTCCGTTGATGGGTATCGTGCAGGATACCCTTTGCGGTGTCTACAAGCTTTGCCGTCGTGATGTCTTCTTAGACAGGAACCAGCTCATGAATGTTCTGTTGTGGGTTCCGGAATGGGACGGTACATTCCCTCCCCCGGCCATTGTCAAGCCTTCACCGAGATGGACCGGTAAGCAGCTCATCAGCATGGTTATTCCGAAGGGAATTAACCTTGTTAAGCCCGATAAGGAGGGCATGAGCCCACTTGCCGATACCGGTCTCTGTGTTACCGATGGCGAGTTGATGTTCGGTTTGTTCAGCAAGAAATCTGTTGGTGCTTCTCAGGGTGGTATGATCCACACCATCTACAATGAAAAAGGATGGCAAACCTGTATGGGATTCTTCAATGGAACGCAGCGTGTGGTTAATTACTGGCTGCTCCATAATGGATTCAGTATTGGTATTGGTGACACCATTCCTGACGCGGCAACCATTCAGAAGATTCAGGATATCGTTACGCAGAGAAAGGCTGAGGTCGACGAAGTCACCAAGCAAGCCCAGGAGAACTTGCTTGAAGCCTTGCCCGGTATGAATATCAGAGAAACATTCGAAAACAAGGTGTCTCGATCTTTGAACTTGGCTCGTGATGATGCCGGTTCTGCAACCGAAAAGTCCTTGAAGGACCTGAACAATGCCATTCAAATGGCTCGTTCCGGTTCCAAGGGTTCGAACATCAACATTTCCCAGATGTCTGCTGTCGTTGGCCAACAGTCAGTCGAAGGTAAACGTATTCCGTTCGGTTTCAAATATCGGACTCTACCACATTTCACCAAGGACGATTACAGTCCCGAATCTCGCGGTTTCGTCGAAAACTCTTACCTCCGAGGTCTTACTCCCCAGGAGTTCTTTTTCCACGCCATGGCTGGTCGTGAAGGTTTGATCGATACCGCTGTCAAGACTGCGGAAACTGGATACATTCAGCGAAGATTGGTCAAGGCTCTAGAAGATGTCATGTGTAAATATGACGGAACAGTCAGAAACTCCCTCGGCGATATTATCCAATTCTGCTACGGTGAGGACGGTCTGGATGGACAACATATGGAGCTCCAGAAAGTCGACATCATTACCTGCTCGAATAAGGACCTTGAAAAGAAATTCCGTGTCGACCTTATGGACCCTTCTTTGTCTCTCTCCCCAGAGCATTTGGAGGTTGCTTCCGAGATTCAAGGTGATGCTGAGATCCAGGCTGTCCTTGATGAAGAGTGGGAAAGGATTCTTCACGCCCGCGACACCGTTCGAGGCGTCGCAAAGGATGCTGATGACTCAATGCATTTGCCCATCAACGTCCTTCGTATCCTCGAAAACGCCAAATCGATCTTCCGTATCAAGAAGAATGGTCGTAGCGATCTTGAACCAGTCGAGACCGTCCACAAGATCAAACAACTGCTTGATGAACTGGTCGTCATTCGTGGCACTGACCCAATTTCCATTGAAGCTCAATACAATGCGACGCTTCTTTTCCGTTCTCACTTGCAAGGCAGACTCTCGTTCAAGCGCCTTGTTTTGGAATACCGCCTCACAAAGGTCGCTTTGGACTGGGTTATCGGAGAAATCAAAGCCCGTTTCGCTAAAGCTGCTGCAAACCCTGGTGAGATGGTTGGTGTCTTGGCTGCACAGTCTATCGGTGAACCGGCTACCCAGATGACACTCAACACCTTCCATTTCGCCGGTGTGTCTTCCAAGAACGTCACCCTCGGTGTGCCACGTTTGAAAGAAATTTTGAACGTTGCCAAGAATATCAAAACACCCTCCCTCACTGTTTACCAGGAGCCAGGAAACATGTATAACCGTGAGAAGGCCAAGTTGCTACGAAGCGCTGTCGAACATACTACCCTACGATCTGTCTGCGAGGCAACAGAAATCTACTTCGACCCAGAGCCAAGAGATACTGTTATCGAAGCAGACAAAGATATTGTCGAGGCTTTCTTCTTCATGCCTGACGCCACCGTCGAAGAAAATATTGCCAGACAGTCGCCGTGGGTTTTGCGTATTATTATCGACCGTAGGAAGATGATTGACAAGGGCTTACGTATTGAGGATATCGCGGGTAAGATTATGGAAACGTACGACCGCGATCTCTTCGTCATTTTCAGTGACAACAATGCAGACGAGTTGGTTATCCGCTGCAGGCTTTTGATCGACCGGGACGATAAGGAAGGGCTCGAAGAGGATCTCATGCTTAAGCGGTTTGAGGCTCACGTCTTAGACGCCCTGACGTTGAGAGGTGTCCTAGGTATTTCCAGGGCCTTCATCAATGAAAAGACCCGTGTCAAGGTCGATGGCAATGGCGCTCTTGTGATGAACAGAAGCGAGCCTGGCTGCGTTGAATACGTTCTTGATACCAGCGGTACAAATCTTGCGGCAGTTCTCACCATCGATGGGGTTGATCCTACCCGTACTTACTCGAACAACTTTGTTGAAGTCCTCGAGGTGTTCGGTATCGAGGCTACCAGAGGTGCACTACTCAAGGAACTTACTCAGGTGTTGGCCTTCGACGGTTCTTACGTCAACCAGCGTCATTTGACTCTCCTTTGCGATGTCATGACTGCCCGTGGCCATTTGATGGCGATTACTCGACATGGAATCAACAGAGCAGATACTGGTGCCCTCATGCGTTGTTCTTTCGAAGAAACCGTGGAGATTCTCCTTGAAGCTGCCGCCGCCGGTGAACTTGATGACTGCCGCGGTATTTCTGAGAACGTCATGTTGGGCCAGCTCGCACCAATGGGTACTGGTGAATTCGATGTCTACCTCGACGAACAGATGCTCAGCCAGCTCATCACAGACAACACCCGAACTGGTGCGCCATTCGCTAACAAGGCAGACAATGGCTTCGATGCAGGTCAAATGACGCCGTACGATATTGGCTCCGGTTCCCCCGATCCAATGTACCTTGGGGCTGCCTCTCCTGGCTTCAACGTCTCATTCTCCCCTATGGTTCAATCAGGAAGCGACTACGAGCCACCAAGCTACCCCATGCCCGAACCCTTTGGCGGAACCACTCCAAGAAGTCCATTCGGGATGGCTGCCTCCCCAGGATACTCTCCGGCTTCACCAAATTACTCCCCGACATCCCCACGCATGGCTACCAGCCCTGGCTTTGCAGGTGGCCTTGGGTTCTCTCCCGCTAGTCCAGCGTATTCCCCAACATCCCCAGCCTACTCTCCCACTTCCCCCTCCATGGCTGGTGGTGCTTATGGAACTTCTCCTACCTCCCCAAGCTACTCTCCTACCTCTCCAAGCTACTCGCCGACTTCACCATCATTCTCCCCAACTAGCCCGTCATACAGTCCAACTTCGCCGGCGTATAGTCCTACGTCACCACAGTACAGCCCGACGAGCCCACAGTTCAATGGTGGTGGTGGAACTACGAACTTTAGCCCTACATCTCCTACGAGTCCCAGCTACAGCCCAACGTATGTTGCCCCGATTTAAACAGTATTGTTGTGATTGGTATACTAACTAAATTCAAACAGATCTCCCCAATACTCGCCTACCAGTCCTAACGCTTACTCACCAACTTCACCCCAATTCGCTACTCCTGGATCCCCGGGTGGAGCCGCGCCGTATAGCATCTCCTCGCCGATTTGGAGCCCGTCTAGCCCAAGATTCTCTCCAAAGTAAGTCGAATGCCTCTCTATCCTAGGCATGCTTAGTACTAACAAAGAAAATAGTTCCCCGAGAGACCCGCCGGCACGAAATGGTTAAGTGCGATGAGACTGGAAAGCAAGAAGGTGGATTTATGGATAAAGCTTTCTTGACTCTTTCATGGTTTGCCGTAATGTTCTCTTATTTTTCTTTCTTTTTCCCTCCTCGACAAAAGAACAACAGTGGGTGCTGTCACGCTTTTTTACTCTAACGATTTTTTTTTTTTCTACGTGCGTATATATACTGCCCACAGTGTATCTTACTTGCCTTCTCAGGGGGGGTAGGTGATTCCCGCCCAGAGAAGTAGTAAGATTCAACTTGGGGCCAAGGAAGGAAAAATATATTTTTAAAAAAAATGTCTTCCGTTCACGTTCCATGTTCTCCACAGCGTTGCTTTATACGTTTTAATTATCTTCTCCTCCTGTTTCTGCTTGTTCGTTTGCAGCTGGTATGTACAGAATGCCGCTTGCTTACTTACGTTTTTTTATTTTTTATTTTTTTTTATGATTTACCCTGCTTTTCGTCCATGCACTCGGAATGCAGAATCGTGGGGGCAATGTGGAGGGGCTGGGTAGCTTCCACATAAGACAGACTGTATAATAGATTCCTTCGGTGGTTGATCAAGCCCCGCAGGATATTTTCCGTTGGCGGGGCCGGGGCCATAGAGATATAGATACAAACCAAAAACAATACCATTTCCATGCATTTTCAATCGACCATGATCGCTTCGGGAAGCTGGAGATGTCATCTCATGTCATCTCATCGAGCGGACAAACTGTCGCCGTGGGGTCAACGGTAACTAGCCTCGTCTTGATTTAACCTGATCGGGCAATCCGCCGATTACGGACCTGCTATTTTTGCCAATCGATGGGAAGAACCGCAGCAGGTTTTTTTGCAGGCGGACTTCTGCGCGGGCCGAAAGGACAGGGTCGTAACCGGTTAGCAGTGGTCTTAGCCTGTTCCTCCTCGATATTAATAATAAAGTATACAATCCGAGGGCGATTGGTGGAGATGTACTTGTTGGAGGTTTTTCTGGAGCTGTCTGTATGACTCCTTGTCGCTCGGTTGTAAATATAAATTTGCGACGGAGCTGGTTGAACGACATCCAACATTTATCTGTCTCTCCCAACACCATCAAAAACTCGTCTTTGCTGTCGTCACTGAGGGCTTTTTCGGATTCTGCAACTTCACCGGAATATTATAGAAAAATGGCAACTGTACTTCATCTTCGTGCTGAGAGTGAGTAGCTTCACCTATAGAAGGGTTATATTATGTTTGACTGACTGGTTTTTGTGATTGATAGCCAAGCCATTGGAGCACAGGTCATGCTGTATGCACCCCGCGATGGCATCGTGCTTTTACCAGCCAATTGCCTTCCCCGATCATTACTATACTCTATACCAAAAATTCGAATGGTCGAGCTCACGAGGAATTGGTTTTGAAACTTTTTAGTGACTCCGACTACTGCTAAGGCTCTCGTGGACGCTGGATACGATGTCAGAGTCGAGCGTTCGCCGCAGAGTATCTTTGACGACAAGGAATTCGAGGAGTATGTCTACCCCCCCCGCCCCCACTTTTACCCCACCATTGATGTAATCCCGGCAATACGGCCGGGTTTTCCAACAACATGGGAAGAGATGACGGTTTCTAACACCAATTGATATGATTTTAGTGCTGGCATCCCCCTCGTCGAGACCGGTTCGTGGGTCAACGCCCCAAAGGACCATCTAATCGTCGGTCTCAAAGAACTCCCCGAAGAAAACTTCCCCCTCATCCACGAACACATCCAATTCGCGCACGTCTTCAAGCAACAAACGGGTTACCGTGAGACCCTGGGACGTTACCAGAACTGTCTTTACGACCTCGAGTTCTTAAACGATGCTAACGGCCGTCGCGTCGCCGCCTTTGGGTATTATGCTGGTTTCGCGGGAGCTGCGTTGGCATTGGAAATTTGGGCTTGGAATGTTACCCATCCTGATGGACCGGGGTATCCGGCTGTTAAGCCGTATCCTAATGAGGCTGCTTTGATCTCTCATGTTAAGGAGAGTATCGAGAAGGCGAAGGCGGTTAATGGCGGTGCTGAGCCGCGGGTTATTGTCATCGGTGCCTTGGGACGATGCGGTAGCGGTAGTGTGGATTTGTGTACTAAGGTTGGGCTCGGGGAGGAGAGTATTTGGAAGTGGGATATGGCGGAGACTAAGCCCGGTGGACCATTCAAGGAGATCACACAGTGTGAGTATTATCCCTTTTGATATATTTGATGGTGGACTTTGTCTAATTTTGGCTTTTTATAGCGGATATTTTCATCAACTGCATCTACCTTATGGGCAAGATCCCGCCGTTTGTGACCAAGGAATCGATCAATGCCGATGAGAACCGCAAGTTGAGACTTATCTGCGACGTTGCCTGTGATCCAAACAGTCCGTTTAACCCAGTACCGGTCTATGACATCTGGACCACATTCGATGCGCCAACCGTCGATATTTCGGGCATTCAGTACGCAATTTTCCCTCCACTTATCTTTCAAAAGAAATTTTAATTAAATACTAATATCAATTACAGGACCGGCCCACCAGTCTCCGTCATCTCGATCGACCACCTGCCAACCCTCCTACCCCGAGAATCCTCGGAATCCTTCTCGTCGCAGCTGTTGCCCAGCTTATTGCAGTTGAAGGACAGGGATACGGCTAGAGTCTGGGCTGATGCTAAGACGCTGTTCGAGCAGAAGAAGGCAGAGTTGAGTCAGTAGATTCGCTGGTAGATCTATTCCTGTTTCTCTTTCCTTCTTCTTTTTCTTTTTTGGATTTGGAATGTATTTACTTTGGTATCTACATTGGTCTTTGTATGAGATGGACATATGGTTACTCGATCCATTGAGGATGGAGTGTATGTTAGGATATATAGACTATTGATCGATTTATTCTTCCAAACCGTCGGGCCGATTCATTGTTTTCCCGTGATTGTGGAATCGATTAATTATAATACTAGTCTCTAATGGTATACTAACCAAAGGCTTCCTCAATATGATGGCTACATATACCTAAGACGCTAATTGAGTCACGAGCCGCCATGCTATTCAACTTGAATTCATTCTAGTCCCGTGCCCCCCAATCGAATTCTTCATGGTATTGGGTATACTCGATTGATGCTGCATCATGCATCATCGCCCAATCACCGGTCAACACATTTCCCTCGATCCTGACGGAGTAGAGTCCCGAGTCTTCGAGATCGGTGATCTTGACAGAAGAGTTTTGGGGTCGTAAAAGGGATCGACCCCTCTTTTTGTTTCTTCCTTCTGCTTTTTTGTTTTTGTGAGTTTGATGGTTCTTGATGCCTCTAATAAATATTTGATATCACGAACGGCACCGATTGTAATATTGGCATTTCACTCTCCTCGCGTCGATACGCCTTTGATCACTCCTGGTCCTTTTGAAATTTATAAACTATCACGCAAGATCTCACGGTTTCGATCCCAGGCCTAGATACTTAGATATCAGCCGCGGGCCTTATTATACTTGACCCTATACACACACCCAGCCTAAGCCATATATTATATTATAATACCGAACCAACCCCATCGATATCAATTATACAAAAAATGCGCCCCTCGATACTCCTCACCCTCACCCTCCCTCTCATCATCGCGATTCCAATCCCCATAACCGACAAAACCGGTATTCGCAATCTAGCAACCACGGGGCTACAGGAAAGAAGCGCCAGCGGTGGGTTTGTGAGAAAACCCGTGGGAGATGTTGATGTCAAACGGGTGAGGCGGGATGGTGTTGATAGGATCGGAGCTGGGGTTTTGGATGTTTTTTCTCCGGGGTATTAGGGAATGGTGATTGGTTAGTCTTGAGGCTGGGCGATTGGTATTCTATTCGATCTTGGTTATTGGCGTTGGGGTTATTTGGGAGTATATAACTGCTTTTGTCTTTATATACAGTTTTTGTTAATTTGGGGGGGTTATATATCTGGGTTTATATACTCGAGGCATCTAAGCCGCACGAGATTACGGGTTCGGAGCGCACAGTGGAGACTTAATATCTTGCCCGGACATTACGAGAGGGAGACCAACAGACCAATTCTAAAGCTCGTACGTACTGCGCCTAGCTGCGAAGTCTCAAGTTTATCATATGTCTTCCATAACTCCTTTTTTATTTGAATGGGTTGCCCCAGCAAGCTCTTAAGGGGATGAGTAATTTAGAACGGCCCGGGGCTTAAGTTTATAATGCTTTTATATTATTAGTCCGAGTGGTAGTGTACTTCACTATAACAATATTGATCCCGCCGTAAATCATAAACGATTCACTCGTGTACGTACTTGTAAATGATAGCTCTGCTAGTCTGGGGGTCACTTCCTGATAGCTCTGCTATCGGAGAACAAGCCTCCATTAGGAAAGAGTGCACCGGTGTGACCGACCCGGGCGGCCGCATGGGTTCCACGGATCCAGCGTGATCGTAGATATCAGTACAGATCGCAATCTACATCTTAAAGCATCTCAATAGCACAGCTATCGATCAAGGAGCTCATCTTAAGTGCTGCTTCAAATCCGATAGCTACATCCTCAACCTCAGACCAACGGGGTCTCAATACATCACCGCATCAAACCCTCACGCATAACCGCACCAAAAATGGAAAACCCGAGTACCCAGATCTCAAGATAAACTTCCAATCTCACGATCCACGGAAATCCGTAAGACATCCGTGTGGTGTGAAACTCAGGGCGCCATGCATGCAGGCTCTTTTTCACACCGTGTGGGAATTTAACATGTGATTGTGGTTCTGATTCGGACCTCACCGACGTCACAAAATTTTTGCAACAGAGGCTGCAAGAACTTCAGGGGGTGGAAACCTAATCTTGAGTCCCACAGCGTTCGGTTTGTTACCCGGTTTGTATTGGTATATGCAACTGCATACGGCTTTATTCGCACGCCTGACTCTAGCTACGGTGGTATGCGGGTAGATCACCATAATCTACAACCCGTCGTGTTACAACATGATTTGAAGAAAACCGCTAGTGTGCACTCAATACTATCAACTCTATGGACCCTTTAGTCCGGAGTGGACTCTTTATCCACCATGGCAGCTTACATAAACAAGCTCAAAAAGATCTTGTTGCTTGATAAATTTATTTGATTGATTGATTCTGATCGCTCATCTACTCACTATACCCCCAATCCGCACGATATCCATCCCATCCCACCGTGTATCGTACGCCCGCTAAGAACTATGACTATGAACTACTAAACATAAACATAAAAAATCGCACATTCTCAAAAATCCAAACTTTAAACAAAAAATCGCCGGAAAAACACCGAATATTGCGCATTAGCAAACAAAACATGTAAACATAGAATCGCAGTCATGTAGGAAAGATATATATAATTTGACTGCGTTTCGTCCCGCCTTGGTATTGGGATATATACTCCCTTAGATGTTGAATTTCGCCTCTTCTTCTCCGCCGTAAATAAAAAAGAATATATAAATAAAATGATGAAAAAAGCATGTTGAAACGCCACGAATATGATAGTTGGGTTTAAAAAAAGTTCAAATGATGAAAAGGAATTCAAGGAGTTTGCATGGCCGTAGAAAAAATGATCAGTCTATCATTTCGACTTTTGTTTTTTCGCCAGAGAGCCCCAAAGAAGAGTTTCGCAACCTTTGTAATAAAATAGTAAGGGAGCAAGGTATAAAGGAAAAAAAGAAAGGAGTAAAAAAGGATAAAAGAGAACACCGATGCAATGCAGGTGCGCACAAAAGGAGGAAACCGCGAAACGTTCTCATGAATAAGAGATTTATCGACGACGAGCGACAGCAATAGAGAAATTCGTCGAAGAAAAAAAAGTTAAAGGGGACAAAGACCAGAAAAACGCTATCAATACTTGCCAATAACATATACGCCTATCGTTGCACTCTTGCGAGCACTCCATCTTCTTCGCCCACTATTTACACACCTCCCTCATTCCCTGGTTTCGGTCTCCTAAACCAGAGCCCCCTATCGGGGATATACGCCACAAGCCCTCTTCGGATTGCGTCGGCTCTCTACGCCGATGTAGCCTCAACGGGCTCGGATTGTGGTTGTTCTTGTTGAGTTCCCATGTAACCCTCGACAGCGTCCGTGACTTGCTTAAGCATCCCTGGATTGCTGTCGTTATCTAGGTCGGCCACGGTCCCCAAGTTTTCATGGCGGACGATATCGTCCTGGGCCTCCAACACCCTCGGATCAGCGACGTGAACATTTCCAACTTTCTCCGCGCCTTCATCAGAAACACCGCTTCCAGGTAGATTATCTTCCGCCTTCTCAAGTAAATCTTCGACGATTCGGCCTCGTTGGCTGATTCTCAGTGCTTCGTCAAACCGTGCGTTCTGTTCCTCGATTCTGTTGTCCCTGAGCGAGTTGTAAGAACCCTGGCTAAGGAATGAACCGGCAAGTGCGTCTTCGTATTGCGCATCGTCGTCATTCTCGTCGTCATAGAACTCCTCCTCGTCAATCGGAACATCTTCATCCTCATCTTCATCCTCGTCGTCCTCGTCGTCCTCCTCTTCATCTTCCGAGTCACTGAAGGCAGCATAGTCAATCGGTTGTCTCCAGTAGATAAAATCCGTACAGGACTCATCGGTCGTCAGATTCGATGTTGGTGGGAAGAAGTGATCAACGTCGTCTCGCATGTTGACATACGTAGATTTGTAGGTCGTCAAAGTGAGAAGGTCCAAGATAACTGACCCGTTAGAGTCGATGGTGTAGATCCTAGTCGACGGGATATTAACTGATCGGTAGGACAAAGCATCCGTCAATCGATTACCGAAGCCAGCGTAAAATGGGTTGGCGTTGTCGCCGAACAAGCTCAGGATATCGCGCAAGCATGCCATCTTAAAAACTTCTGGTTTCCGCAGGTAGACTTCGCGGCGAAGAGCAGCAAGCATCCGATCCGGAGACATGATAACAGGACCCTTTGGAAGCTTGTATTTGTCTTGCACGATACCATTCAGGTAGTTTCGTGTGGTATCCGCTTGACCGACAGCTCGGCTGGTCAGGTAAATGATATTATACCCGTTAGACGAAATCTCAGTAAAGAGCTTCGCTACACCCAAGTGGGTCCAGTCCCTTCCGAGCATATTGTAGAAGTGTCCAAGAGCATCAGACTTGGTAATTGTCCCATCAATATCGGAAATAACAATCGGAATGTTCCACTTCCAGAGGTACAAGTTGGCATTGCAGACAGCCTTGTTGACCGAGAAGCTAAGAGTATTCGCACCGGATTTGAGGTTCAAACTCTTCAATTGGCAGCTAGTCAATCGTAGAGTTTTTGCGTAGTTCTTGGGTTCCGATTGAAGTCCTCCTGGTGGTGGTGTCTTTGGGGGAGTGACGAGCTGCTCATTTGTCATGCTCTTGCCATCATCCGACGAATAGCCGGACTCAAGGTCGGAAATATCAATTGTGGTGGTACCAGCTCTCGCCCGCCTATCGGCCTCAGCCTTAGCTTCCTCGCTTGTGTAGATGATAATGTTACCATCCCGATCCGCCCCTATCAGCGAGGTAAGGTCATAGCCGGACTCAAACTCCTCAGCGAGAAGTCTCCTGGCCATAACCTCAGCTTGCAGCGAGTCATCCTCTCCCTCTCCGGTCTTGTAGCCGTTCATATCGAGCATCAAGTCACCGTCATCAGTGATCCGTGTAGGGATTGAGATCTTACGAGAGAGCGCTCTGGCTCTTTCAAATCTTTCTGGATCATTGAGGGGCGAGGAGGAGCGAGGTGTGTTCTCTGCAGATTTCGCCTTATGGCTGTCATCGAGATTGTACTTGTGGCTCTCTGACGGCAAGATATCTGCTGATGTCGATCGGTCCAAGCTACTGTATTTCCAGTCGCCACTCTGCGGTCGGGCTTTAATTACGTCCGGTGGAGATAACGAATACGGCGAGGCTTGGCCAGCATCCGACTGCGCCCTTCGAGGTATAGCGACGGAATCCGAGGTGGCAGAAGATGACGTCTTTCCGGCGTTCTCCAGATCTTCTAAAGTTTCCAAATCCAGCACAGATCCACCATCCGAAACCGGGGACATCGGTCTAGGGCTTGCGGCGGGCGATACCAGGGGCGATGTCTGGAGGTCTTCCGGGATGTCACTGGTGGTTTCGAAGACGAAAAATGCCTCTCCTCCTTCGCCTAGCTTCATGGGGAAGTTGGTTTTGTGGCCATTGACACGGAACTCAACCTAAAATTGGAAGAATCCCATGTTAGCTTCTAGAAATCAAAACGGATGACAGGGCGGAAAGCTAGGGTAGGGATATGAAGCTTGCCTTCTTCTCCAGAGGCCGTAATAACGAAAACTTGCCGAAGCGGACATGGAAGGGGGAACAAGCCAAATCTCCTAGAAATCAGGCAATCATCATATTAGCATTAGCATGTGATAGCTATCTTTGAAAACATAATTTTTTTCTTTGGAAATACCACCGTACCATTTTCCTGTTCAATAACGATAACGTCGATTGCACCGCTAAGGGTAGCAGGGTTGATGGAGTTGTATGTCTTGGAGACAGAACCGGCGATACTTCTGACGTACTGCATTTTGTCGGATCCGGGTGCCCTTCAAAAATTTTACTATCGACGGTTCCAAATTTGCCTGGTTCTCGAGGGAGGGAATGAATGGAATGAAAGGCCTCCTTGACGGAGAAGGGGCTTCCTTGGGGTTTTCTTCGAGCACACGACTCTCTTCCTCGCTCACTCTCTCTGACTCCTGTCACGCTCTCATGCGCTCGAAATGGAAATGGTATGGGGAAACGTGGTGCACAAAGTGAGGTTGTGGCGTGGAGAATGGAGAGAAAGGACGCGGTTTCTTAGGTAATGTAACGAAAGCAGAGAAACGGGCGACAAGCGACGGGTGACGGACGACGGACGATATGTATGCAAGTTAGAAAGAGAGAAGGCTGGCCAGCTCGTCGGCCAGGTGGTAGTAGCGGTAATGGGAGTGAAGGCTTAGAAGAAGCTAGCTACGGGCTAAAGTAATGACGACAAAGTGCAGAACTGGAGGTCGCAGGGCCTTGATTAGCCGTCTGTTCCTTATTTTCCTAATAGGTGTTTGTTTGTTGAGCAGCTGACGACCACCAAAAAGTGAAAAGCCGGGCAGGCTGGGGATGTTTTTAGGCTAGCTGATGGCCAAACAGGTCGTATCGGCTTTATGGCGGATCTCCTAAAGTGACGACGAAGTTGGAGGCTACGAAATGAGGGAGAGATGCCGATTCGTTGGTGGCCAGGTGATGATTATGGGAGAGAAGGCTGGTTTCGAGTCCTAGTTAGGTGTTATGTTATGTCCTATGTATGGTGATGAAGTTGAAGTTGAAGTTGTGAGGGTGAAGTTGGTGATATTGATGTCGATGAGGTTGATGAGATGTTGATGAGATGAAGAAGAGGAAGAAAGAGGAAGAGCGTATCTTAACAGCAGAAAAGGTTTGAAGGCCTTGTGTTCCCTAGCGACGAAGACGTCGTCCTGTTTCAACGTTGGATGGAATTGGAAAGTGTTGAATTCGAATTCAACGCCGCAGCTGCTTCGAGTCGGAGATTTTACTCTTTTGAACAAATTCACCAATCTCAATTTCAATCTCAATTTTATTACACTTCGTTTGCCTCGGGGATCTTTATTTTATTCTTATCTCTATAAGTTATTTTTATTTTGTCGAGGCTTCGGGAATTCGAGTTTGGGGTTTTGGTTTTAATTATCAATTCCAGGCGGATAGCGGGTGGTGATGAGCATGCATATGAATGAGGATGACGATGGGGAGAGGCTGAGGCAATATAATATATATTTGATTCGATCGAGACCACGGCACAGCTGGCTGGAATGCAATGCTTATATGTATGTGTGTGTGTGAGAGAGTACCTGGTAGTGCCGCTGACCCTGACGCTGATACTGATACTGATATGATTTGATTTGATTTGATTCGGATTGATATACGGATTTTGCCTTCGAAGAATAAATATAAGTACCGAAAGCTGAAAATACTAGTCCTCAGGCTGAAACAAAAAGGCCCCGACGAAGACGATGATGAAGAAAAAGAATACGAAAGTTACGAAAAAAGAGGGCTTTCGGAGCACTACTGGGGGCCTGCTCTGGTCTTATTTACTTTTACCACGGCCAGTTACAGCAGCAGAAGTAACAGTAATGCTACTAGCTATCGAAACCCCTCCGGATGTATCTCCATATACATCCAGACATATGTCTAAATTGTCCAAATGCATTTCCCACCATTTGCAGGATGTAATCCCAACCGCATCAGCATCCCTGTCGCAGCCCGTAGGTGCAGCATTTGGAGGCCAGGCGCCGACCCAACTCCAAAGGAAATCATGGCACGAATGCGAACCCCAATCAAAAAAAATAAAGTAAAAAACGAATGGTAGGCGGTCAGGATTGGGTAATTGTTCTCAACAGCCTGTGCTGCAGACTAGACCGACCCGCAGGAAAAAGCCAAGGCGTAGGGCGGGGAACCACATGCTATATCGGTTCGGTCGGAGACTTCGAGAAAAGCACTTTGTCCCGGTCTAGCTCTCTTCCCGGTTTCATGCGAGGGTTTGGGGGGAACTCCATGCAGAAAAATTGACCTTCTTTCCCCCAGCATCCTTTCGAATTTGTAGGGTTACAGTTCCGGCAGTAGGCTATCGATGCAAACCGACTAAAACGAATTCAGTGTATACATCATCCTACCCAGTGACGAAGCTCTGACGGCAGGTACAGGAACTAATGGAAAGCCTCGGCCCAGGGTCTTGCAGGGATTCCTGACTCTGTCTTGTTTGTCCCTTAAGCATCTTTTTAGTTATCTGTCAAAAAAAAAAGTTGAGTCGAGTCGATTCAATAAAAAATTTTGATATAGCCGTATTATCGTTCGGAAATCACAAGCTCGAACCCCGGTGCGGGACTGCACTATGCCGAAAGCCCCCCAATTGGAAGGGATAAGACATCATCGAGTTCCAGGTTTTTTTGCTCATCTCACCTCTTCTATCAATTTCGCTTTGAAGGTTTCTGCGAACAGCCTTTTTGATTTTTGGGTAATCGATTAGTCGAGGTCCGCGTCGAAAAAAGTTAATGGGCCTGCCACTAGTTCGCAATCAACTTCGAACGGAGACATACCGAGTCCATTGACCGATTACGATCCGCATCTTACAAGTCGAGCTCAGGTCATTTGGCACTGGTTTTGCATCGGCCTGGACAAAAGGGTTGAGCTCCAATGCATTGGTTTGTGTTAAATCGTGGGGGAAGAAGGCTTGGGGGACTTTTTCGAAACGGGCGGTCCGTCATCAGTCACCTGGTACAGTCACCGATACCTTATTTAGCCCCCCAACAGCCGTTAGAAAGAAGGTCCTGGCGTTCTTGTCGGTGGCACTAAGCCGTCGTGGGAACCTCCAAAAGCTTCAGTTTCCCCCAACCAGATCGGTGGTTGATTTACCCCGGACTATTGACGATAATTCGATAAAATGGTTAAGGGACTTTGAGCTTAAGCTTTAGGTCTTTCCGTTTATGATCAAACCTTTGCGAAACCTACCCTAATTCGACTGATGCTTAATATCCATATTATAATCAGAATCAATGCTATCCCCAAAGCCGCTCTTTTAAAAATTGGGCGTTTTCCTCGTGAACCAGTTCCCATTTCTTATGTGCATTTGCAGACTAAAACGGGGACAGGTGCTGCATGCTGGGGTTTTGGGGTTTTTCGGCTGGACCCAAGACTGACTTCGGCTGGCGTCCATCCAATTAACCACACGCCGCAACGCGAACGATACGAACCAGACCAGCCAATGACCGTACAGCGTCGGACAGCATGGAGCACCTGTCCACCGCCCTCGAACTAGGCTCGTAGAGCTCGGATTCTAGACGGTATCGACTGCGGAGCTGAGGGGCCAATTCTTTCAGACAAAAAAAAAGGCCGGTTTTAGAGTGGGGTTTCTCCCCCCCTCTTGCTGTTAACATGTTGTAGCCAATGCAATATTACTCGTACAATTGCATAATTATAACCCCTCACTACACTGTAGCTGCATGTATTTGCGTGCGGTAGTTCGGCCGATTGGAAGACGCCTTATCTTAATTGTAAGCATCAAGTCAATCGAAAGTTTACATGTAAATCTAATCTTTTCTCTCTCTTGTTTGTAGTGATTGTGATTTGCTCGTACATGTACATACGTACACAGCGGATCGATTTGAAGATATCAACCATCCGATGTCATGTCAAATTATTGAACCCTAGGCATTGCACCTTCATCCCCTCCTTTGCCCCTCCATCAACCAGGTGCTATATATCCACCCCATCGTTAAATAGCTCAATCCCAAAACCACCCACTATTTTATATTATGAATAGAAACGAAGTGCCGTCGTATCATGCATTCGCTACTGCCGTCCCGCAATGCATATGCCTGGCAGCCGGCTATATCAGAAGCGATATACGTATGTACATGTACATGATCGCAATTTTCTAGTACTAAATGCAATGTAACTTAGTATCTTCACGTCTCGCCCTTGGGGGGGGGGGCTAGTACTCGGTATTAACGTATTGACCATTCTCTACCTCGTTGGCTGGGGCGTAAACACATTAGAACTCTACGTACATATCGACCCCCCGAATTTATGGTGTTTTTGACTTGTCAAAAGGTTGTCAACTTAATTAGTAAATTCTGTCAGCCATTTAAAAGATTCATATAAAACATCGGCGCTTGATTATAAATATAGCCTAGGAACCCTATTCAAAACCGAGGACCGGGTCATCCTAGGATTGCAGGCTCCAGGGTCAGCCGGATAGACGTCATAGACTAGCACTAGTTGACAATTGTATATGAGATATCGATCCCTTTCAAGCTTCCAGCCTCAGTAAGGGATCAGGATCTAACAAACGAGATCTTGAGGACCTTATTCTAATATTAATATGCACGGAGCATTCCGATTCTAATATCGTGAGTCTTGAAGAGACTCGAGACCTCTGCTGGTTAGAACTGACGGGACAAAATCCAACATCAACGCAGTTAACCCCGATGCATGTCCGCATTTCAAGAATTAACTCGGGGGGTCCTAACGCCCTGAACTTTGTGTTACTGGCCCGAACCGATCCCATAAATCTTTATTTTTTATTTTAGAACACAAAAAACACACGTTATTTCATATTATGAAGGGGAATTCGGAAAGGGGTTCTAGGGAATGAGTAGCGCACGTAACTGACAGACTTACGAGTCGCGAGACGCAGAGGACGTCACGCAAGTCGGTTCACTACCTTATTTTGGTTGGGCTAAGCACCTGGCCTCGAGACTGGCTGAGCACGTCAAGTCTACTATAGGCCTTTCACGTCACCTCAAATCTGGCTCACAAGTCTCCAGAATTCCTCTACGGTAGCCATAGATACATAGCCATGCAATAAAATTCAACCAATCAACCACGAATCGCCCAAATGTTATGTATATTATTAGTACATACAGATTTTGGTCTAAAGATCGACATGGTCGACCGGTCTCGTACACAGAACGCCCAAAGTGGAACCAAATCGACCGAAACATAATGGCCGTGGCATATTTCGACTTTCGCTTTGCCATGGCCCAATATACCTATCAGTTGTTATATATATGACCAAACACCGAGAAACCAAAGAGCACAAGGCGTACGCGTAGCAGCTGTCCTGCGTGCTCAAACTTCCTTCCAGCCCGAACAACAGGATATAATCCCAAATCCTACGAGTTTACCCGCGGCCTACTGCATTGTAGAAACCAACTGCACTCGGACGTGATACTCGCGAAGAGATTATATAATTAATGATATTTTGACTTCTTGACATATTATCGACTAGTTTAGACTACTTCAAAATGAAATACGCTATGCAGCTCCTATCGAGATCGTCAAGACTCGTTTATAGAACTTTGGGATCTATTATTTGACGATCGTCTCCATGTGCACATACGGTATCGCGCGTCCATCTACACTTGGTTCAATAGAATAACCGTTTAAATTTAAATACTCGATAGTTCTATCTTTACGCTGGAGTTCCTTCTGGCATTCATGGCTGCTGCGACACAATGTTCGAATACCAATTTGATATGTTAGTGTTGGGAGGCTAAAATTTAAAATCGTGGGGTGTCGAAATTCAGGTTGTGGTTGTCTAGAAATGTTAAGTCGTATTGCAGAGCCTTCATAACTCATGCTTTGCTTGCATGCAACGAGTATGAGATGTGTTTTAGCGTAAATGAGGCCTTATTATGGAAAGTTTATGGAAGATTTATAGACTATATTTGAACGCTATATATCCAGCTTTATCCAGAACTTCAAGAGGTTTTATCATCTTTGAACAGACTATGAGCACACACCCCGATGCAGTCTGGTTATGAGATGGCCCTGAGCAAATGAATATTTGACTATTCGTAATTTTAGGGAGGGACAAACACGTGAATATATATACCAGGTCACTGTGTCAACGTTAAGCTATGACGCGCACCTTAGTTACCGGCTACTAGTCCTTATTAATATTGAGTTCGTCTGGCGCATGCGGCAGAAAAGCTAGTAGCTAGAGTATCTCCGTATTCCACGTAAGTTGCCAGTGGGTCGGGAAGGAATACTATACTGGTCATGATCAAGTCTAGTTTCGATGCCAGGCGGCCGACCCAATGAAGGTCATGTCGAATTCGAATATTCCGGACTTAAATTATAAATAATAGACGGCTGCGAGTTATACTGTGTCGCTGCCTGAGTATATGTAGCACCCAAAAATCTAATCTCGATACTCGCCTGTATTAGTGTTTGGACTCAAGCGTACAATACGAGGTACTCTTGCGGTGGACAGGCCTGCAGGCTGGCGTTCCGGTATGATAGTCAGGCGTATATATATGCACGTGTCTAGTATTTTCGATTCATATCTCCCCGGCGGTGGCCAAATTGGTAATATTTTTTAGATGATGTTAGATTCAGTAGGAAGATATAAATATATATATCTGAATGGGTGAAGGAGTTGGTATCGGTGAACGGTTTTGTCGCTAATGAGATCTACATAGTACTTGATGAGCTTGGCCTGACAGTTGGCTTGGCTCCTTCCACTCCAAGGCATAGGTGCGTTCCTGGCTATCTTTCACTGTCTTTCCTGAGCCCCAGAGTCGACTATCTTTCCTGTGGTACAGAGTATTGAAGTTGCTGAATGAGATTAAGCGCAAAACCGGGGTCTGTCGTGGTCGGGAACGCCGTGCGCTAGAGCTATATATATCTATAGCTTAAATTTAAAACCAAAAAAATTGACTCGCGGCACAGTCTTCCTGTCATCTGATCTAGTTCTGTGCTCTTCTGCCTATCCCAACTGTCGACTTGAAACTAGTTTCCGTGGATGGTACGCTTGTCGGGTTGGGCTGTTGAGCTCGCCTCTAAGTACGAGCACACCAAAGTACTTGAGTCAGAATTTGTTGTCGACCGGTTCTAGATATGAATATTCGTTGTTTGCATGATTTGGCCGTTTGGGAAGCATCCCGCGAGTGCCCAGACAATTGGCAATGTGCTGTTGATTGTGGCCCCCTATTATTTACATAAGTTAGGCCAGAATGGTCTTGTACCCAGACCACAGGCCAGAAGTGTTTCGATAAAGTGCCGAGTTTCCGAGTCGTGCGTCACTGCGTTAGGGTGAATGTATATAGCATTCGATATGGTCCTGTAGTTTGCGGGATGATTGATATGTTTTCATTGATCTGAATGGTGGTGAAACTGGCGCGCTGTGGCATTTTATTCCGAAGCGGCAAGAGGAGTTTGTTCAGGTCTCTTATTTTTATTTTTATTTCGGTGTTAATTATTGTACCTGGTCACTGACAATTGGCGTGCTGGCACAATTCTTGTTTGTTGAGTTCCTTGTCAATTGGTGGGGCCGTGCCTCCAAAGAACCCTGTGCTTGGCTGCAGGCTGACGGCCAAAATGTTACCTGGCAGGTTGCAGTGGTTTGGAATCCCAGCTGGGTTCCAAGGAAGCGAATGTTCGAAAGGCGATGGTTAGCGCTCAACTAGTTAACTGCTAAAAAAGCTTCGAACTATGTAGAAGGGTTCATTCAATTCGGTTTGGGCACGATCTACGCCTTTATCATACCATCGACGTTCAAAGCTGCCAACGGGACAGGTTGTGCTAGTCTCCCAGACTAAGGTTGTGTAGGATGCGGTGCAACCTTCAACTGGAATTGTGGCGTTTTTTCCGGCATGGACGTCCGGGCCTAGCCTTTTTCGGCACTCCTTTTATTATCAGAGATCTTAATGGCGGCGAGCGAAGACTCCTGTTATTTTTCCATAGCGAAGCAAATTTGATGGTATGCAAAATAAAGGGGGGCATAGGCCATGTTGGAGGGATGGCGTCGATTGGCCATGCAGCCGCATGCAGGAAATTCTTGGGTCAGGATTATTAATATTTCGAGGGGAAAGATTATATAGTCAGACTTTTGCACTTGCCTTTATCCTCCTGGATCTGTGAAGTTTACCCCCCGACAAGTATCTGGATACATCATCTCGAGTGTTCTGGGAACGAGTTTTAAATTTTGTTTCGACACTAGTTCATACTAATACGAGACGTTAAGACATTTGTGCCAAAAAGCCACTGCTAGTCTCGATCGAAGCTAAGTCCGGCGGGCTGTACGGAGTATCAAAGTTTAAATCACGCCAAATTCCACCGCAAAGGCACCCGATTATTCCTTCTCGCCAGGTTCGAAGGTTCGAAGAGGGATTGGGAGAAGAATTGGCTGAATATATTCCAAGGGCCCGGCAGCACTTGTTTACCAAAATTTTTAGAATTAAGCTCAGGTTACACGTACACAGACGCACTTACCTGGTCCTCGGATCCCGACCTCAACAATGAAGGCGTCCATTAAATCGATATATACATGGCCGGTCTTCATCGCTGCTGTTTCCGCCTCGTTTGTTTTTCTGTTGGGATATCATTTGGGAAATAGTTCCCGGCCGTTTCGGCCTGAATTCGCCTCCGATTCTTCTCTAGATTTTCAGGTGAGTTTGGAATATTGTTCACGGTCCCCTATTTTCAGTAAGCCTGTCGACTTGTGTATGCGGATATACCTTAACTTTATTATTTGGGATATTTGGTCCTCGAATTGTAAATACTTGCTTGCTCCACATAAGTAGTTGTTACAACAGCTATCCATTCAAGTCCCGATGCCTATCTTCTCCTGTGTACCTCTGCTAGCGTCTGCGCATCGTCGCATGGAAGTCTGGGATTCGTTTTGAGTTCGGGAAAAAGTTAACCATGGCCGCCAATAGACATCATCAAATTATTTTAAAGATCGAGCTTTAGTCACATACGTCTATTTCGAAACACCCAATGCTCGCGAAAATGCACTTTTCTTCATCAGACATGGTCTTCACGCCGAGGCGGATTTCATATTTATTATCAATGGCGAAAGCGATATAACGAAGCATATACCGGCCCACCCGAATATTAGGATTGTACGACGGGGTAATACTTGTTTCGACTTGGGTGCCCATTCGGAGGTATTGATGGCGGACGACGGTGCTTTGATAAATACCTACCAGAGATTTATCCTGCTTAATGCTTCTATACGAGGACCTTTCATGCCGACATGGAGTCGAGAGTGCTGGAGCGAGGCGTACTTGGCCAGAATCACCGAGAGGAACAAGGTAAGCTAATTCTCGATCCCTTTAGAACCGATGTATCCGTCTTGTTTAAACCTATTGTCAACTTTTGCTAATACAATATGCTCTATTATTTAGCTGGTCGGAATGACAATCAACTGCAACATCGGCGGTGGAAGGTACAAGGTCTTGAACTCCATGATCTATGCCACAGATCGCATGGGTCTCAAGATGATTCTCCCCGTTATCTCTCCTTGCTTCGAGGATTTCAACTCCGCCGTCCAGGCTGAAAATCGAGCAGCCCGAGCAGTCCTGAACGAAGGATATGATGTCGAGGCCCTCATGACCGCAGCATCTATCATGCCTGACTACGCCAGGAAGTGCACACACGGCAGCGTCCTTCGACCGAATGCATACTTCGGTATGGACCTTCACCCTTACGAAACGATGTTCCAGAAGGCGAATCGCGACATTGCCCCGAGAACGTTAGAGCTGATGACCAAGTGGCATAACAAATCGAACTACTCCAGCTGGGAGGTTTGTTCGAAGGCGGCGAAGGGCATCTGGTACTAGATGACATTGTATATGGTGGTCTTTTCGTCCAGGCCACGCGTGCATGCACCGTCAAATTGGGCGTGTACAGAGTTCTAGAAGCTGGTGATCTGTTTTTCTTGGGTTTTCGGAAACGATTGATGATATAAAGGCGTCCTGGGCGTCAATGGGTATTTGTATATGCATTGGTTATATTGTACCGTATATATAATTTTCTTTCTGTTCATGTATACACATTCACGTGTGCACAGATGTAACTGTGGACATACCGATTTCGAGTACTAGCACTTAATCAATAGAACCATGATATAGCATACACTGAGAATATAGCGCAGTCCAAAGGGGGTGTGTGCCAATGTCGTGATAGTGCCGGGACCTGGACCCTTCGAATACGAGCTGGAGTCTACGGCCGGCCGACGGGTCAATTCAGTTGTATGGGGATTTGGCTGTCTACGAAAACAGCCTAGAACGGTTAAAATTGCTAAGAAAAATTGGGTGAGGCTTGGCACCTCGAAATCATGCAACAACCCACATCACATTCAATCCATCTTCAAACAAACAATCAACCAAACACCCTCCAACAAACAACCTCGATCTCCCTCATCAAGGGCTTCGAATCTCTCCAGATCCAGCAGCATCAACCGTGGCTGTCCTATAATAGCCCGGCCATAATGGTCGTCGCTTTGGTGGCGACACTTCTTGCCCTCGCATGGTACGGTCCTGGTCATTCCCCCCTCGCGGTATCGTCATCCGAGCGTCGATCAAAAACGTGGAGGGCAGGATTTTTGGTTGTCCAAAGGGTGTATACTAACAAACTGCTCTGCAGGCTAACCCACCGAGCGTCGAAACTACTTGCGATTCCGATTCCTGTCTTGGTTAAGGGCCTAGGACTGGATATACCGGCACCTCCGCGGGTTTCACTCCACAACATCTCTGCAGATTCTATAGAACTGCATTGGGCACCACCTGAAAAAGCAGGCTCTGTTGCCAAACACATAATTCAAATCAATGGCCAGAATGGTGAGTGTTTTTCCTTTCCTTCTTTCCGTCTGTCTGGGGATTCTGCTGTAGTTGCCGAGGGAGAAAGCCATCTGACAAGGGTTTGGAAATAGTTGGCGAAAACGAACGCAGGGATACGAGTGTCGTCGTCACCGGCCTTAGCCCCGACCAAATCTACAACGTCCGTGTCATAGCCGCAAACTCTTCGAATTTCCAAGCACCCAGTCCCTTGATACGCTTACGTACGCTGCGGTCCAATGATGAAAACTCAAGAGATGGAGTTGGTGCTACCACAGGTTTTAGCTCTGCCGTTAGCGGCCAAGCCACCGGACTGGGAGCCGCTGGTGGAATGAATGGTGCCATTGGCAACAATACAGGTCTCGGGCCGGACGATATCCCCACAATACACGCTACCGATAATTTGAACCAGACCCCTCAATCCAGACGAACGTTTCGCCGACAGCATTCTCCGAATACTACAGAAGAGAACCTTCTTGCTACAAATGGGTCGACGAGCCATGGCACCTCCCCTAGTGATCCCGCTACAACAGATGCCACAGTCGAGGCTTTAACGGCAGAATTAGAGAAGATTCAACGAGAGGCGGAGGAATTGGAGACTCAATTTTTGTCTCAAGAGGAGGAGCATAAGGGTGCCGAGGCCCTCCTGCTTACGGAGCTAGAGGGGGTCCGGGAAAAGAAAAAGGAAGAGGATAATATCAGATCTCAGTTAAGGACGGAGACCAGGACTCTCGAAGATTCTAAACGTGCAGCAGAAGCTCAGAGGACCAAGGTTGAGAAAATCTTGAAGGCACGCCAAGATGAGATCACGAAGATGCAGGAAGACTGCATTCGGTGGGACGAGGAAAGGGAAGCAGCCTTGGAAGCCCTTCATAAACTTGAAGATGAGGCGGAAGCAAGGAAAAAGGAAGCCGAGGATACAGGGAAAAATAAGAAGAAGGATTTGGAGCCTATCCTCACAGAGTTGGGTAGCCTGGAGGAAGAGATAAGAACTCTTTCTCTAGCTATTAAGGCAATCAATGATGAAGAGGAGAAACTCAAGGAAAAAGAGACCGACGATAAGTCCAAATCCGCCGACGGCGACCCGAACGCATCCGTACAATCACTGCCAGGTGTGCCACAACTCTCACGGGGCCCTAGCTTCCCTGGTGAGCCCGAAGACGCCAGGATCGAACGCGAGTGGCAGGCCCGGTTTAAAGCATTGGAACTGAGGTATATGGAAATCCTCAAACACTTTCAGGCTGCACAGGACGAGTTTTTTCGTTCAGAGCACCAGTTGCGCGCTTGGCATGCTCGCAGGGCTAGTCTTCCTGCTCCGCCATCCGACTCGACAAGCTTGAAAGGCAAGTCGAAACAGAGAAGGAACCGTACTAGGAAAAATCGCACCCAGACTGTTTCGGCCCCGTTAAATGGATATCCAAACTCGGACGTTCCGTATATTCCAGCTTCGGTCCCTTTCAACCAACCCCCTACGCCGTCGTCTACGACCGCTCCGACACAAACTTCTCCACCATTCCCTTCCTTGCTCCCGGCAGCCCCATTGTTCGCGTACGGGAGTGGCGTAGACCCTATGTTTACACCTGAGATGGATAAGCTTACAGGTGGTGCACCTATGTCACCGACTGCAGATTCCCTCCTTCCTTCGAACCTCTTTATGAGTATGGACGAAGTACCACCCAGTCCTAGAGGGAGCACATACCTCCTTGATTCTCAGACATTCCCAACTAGTGATAACATCCAGCCGATGATACCAGCGGCTCAGTCGCCTGGATCGTCGAATTCGATGTCTAATTCGCAAGTTTCATCGCCTCGGACTTCTTTCCCGCAGTTTCCTGTATACACTACTGAGGAGTCTGAGCGACTGGACCGATCCAACAGCATTTCATCCGTTAACAACAGCCTTAGAGGCATCCCCCCACAAATGCCAGAGGAACCCGTTCCCCCTAAGAAGATTTTTCCGAATTTGTTCAACTTTACAAGACAGCGAGGCAAGACATTGTCAAATGAAACACCAGCACTCGGAAGCCTCAAGGCATCTCAATCCAGCTCTTTCCCGAAACAAGAGGGCGCTGGACTTGATCCCATTGGCACCCGCCGCAGAAGTGGATCCCATGGGACTAGTTGGATGACGACTTCTGGCCTCGGCTTTCTTTCCAACAGCACGAATATCAAGCGCACTCTGAATAATACCAACGGATCCCGCACTTCCTTCAATCATTTTGACCCCGAGTCAGATCCTTTAGACCCTTCACGGCTTCTGTCGAAGGAACCAATATCGCCACGCCCGTCGTCTATATCTTCCTTTGGCGAAAGTACTCTTCCTAAGCCTACGGCAGATTTTAGTGCATTTGGATGGCCGGCCCGTGACAACGCTGCGGTCGTGCGTGCAAGCCCTCTCGCTGCGAATTGGGCTGATATTCCCAATGTCAATAACACGTCATCGCTGATTCCATCTCTTCCACCTTCACCTCAAACTTCGCCCCCAAATGGCCACCCGAGCCGTCTCGCGAAGATATTCTCGTCAAATAAAGGGAACACTAGTTCGCCAACCCCGAATCCAAGTGGCGCTATCGCACCGCCTTCATTGTCTAATGTCAAGCTAAATCCCACAGCACCAACCTTCGACGCCTATAGCGCTGCTTCGAGCCCACCCTCTCATCTTCATCCTGAAACTCGATCTCTTAATACGGAGTCGTCATTTGCAAGCTCTGCTAGTCTTGACCAACTCGCCCTCACTACCTCCATCACGTCTATTGATAAAGAATCGGGTTCTAGTAGTGCTGGGAAGGAGTCTTTGCTCAGCCGTATCGGTCTTAGTCGCAAGGGGAGCCATACAAAGTTGGTTGGCGGCGGCAATACTAACAGCCCGAAGCTCGGATCTCCTGCCAAATTTACGATTTCGTCGCCGTTTAAGAAAGAAGGAGGGCTGTTCTCCCGGAAGAAGGGGGATACTGCTGTCACTCCCACTACAGACGTAATCGATGAAGAGGTTGATGGGTTAAGTGGTATTGTTATCCCAACTCTTGACGGATCAACTCCTGCTGGAGCCGCAACTCCCATCGAAGGGAAAGAAAAGGAGAAGGAGACAAAAGAAGGCAAACCGGCAGGTGGTAGGAAGGGCCACAGCTCGTCTGGGTCTATCGGAAGCGCTACTGAGCTATTCGGTTCCTGGAGACGAGAGAGCACAGACGCTCTATCTAGCCCCTTCAAGAAAGAGGGTGGATTCTTCGGTGTAATTGGGGGTAATAAGAAGAAGAGAGGAAACATCCAAGTCGATGCCATGGCTAGCACTTCCGAAGCCGACGAGGACGAAGGTTTGGTAATGGTCGAAGGTGGGGAAATATACCCCAAAGAACACGAACACCAGCAACACCTCTCCCCACAACAGCAACACCACCACGGACATCATTACGGGCTTCTGCACAAGAAGGGCAAGGAAAGCAGTGAGAAGGACCGAGAGTTTCCAAGTGCGGCCACCGGGAGTGCTAATTAGGATTTACACTTCTTGTACGCGTTGGGGGAGAGGAGGCAAGGGAGGGAAGTTGGAGACTGGAGTTTGTGGGGGTTGGGGGATATTATGATGTCAGCTGTTACAGAGCCGTTCTGAATGAACGGACCGTTTTATTGCGCGCTCCCCCATCACTGGTGTATTATTTTTTATGTTCTTATTTCCTTTTTTTCTGTGATTTTCTTATTGAGATGATGTGGGGATTTCATGTATAAACTTCGGGGAATTGGGTTACGCGTATACGTTAATTAGGAGGGGTTGCGTGTTTACTGTCGGGGGACGTATGTATTTATGAAGCTGCATGAGAGTGTCAAGGTACGATATGTTGTAGGGATGTTCGCGGCAAGATTTTTTTTAGCAGGCTGGCGACATGCCCTCGATGAAATTAGATGAAGCGAAACAATTCAATGAACTTAAAAACACATTAACTTAAAATGACCAAGGGTATATGTGGGCTTGGAGCCTGGACCTGAACGTGGATCGTGATTTGGGGCGAACCCGAACTGTGAACCATGGTTCTCTTGTCCCTCGTGGTAGACTATCGGAGCCGCACGGCCAACCATACCCGCCAAGGGTTGGAGCCGGCAGGTGGGTCTTGCAATGGTTACACACGCCGACAGTAAATTTTCATCTGTGTTGACACAACACAAGCGACCTCCACGCCTCGAAAAAGGATATCTCGCTGAATTTTGCTCCTAATTTGATGAGACTTTTAAGATCGAATGTTTGAGCTGTGGATTATCGGCCAGTCTAATTATCCCTTTCATATTCGCATCTGAGTGTGGTTTTTGGGGGGATATAGGAGGGTCTGTTTTACTGAAGGAATCCTTGTATACAGCTGTCCTGTTTGGGAAATAGACTAAACTCACGTGAGTAGGGATTCCTAAAGGGGCGATGCAACGTGCAACGCAAGAGTGGATGTGTTGGTTGAGGCCTTCGACGGATCCGAAACCAGATCGTGAGACTTGTGATTCGAAGTTAATACAATCATCTATATAGTAGAAATCATGGCTGCAGGAGGGATAGCTTCTATTTGGCCTCAAGTCTAAGCTTCTATTCTGATTTTTTTTACTACGGCCTCGTTCTAATGGCCTGGGTTTCTCTTCGCGGATGTGATAGCGCTTGTGAGTTTCCTTGCGACGTTATATATGCGAAGCGCTCGGGCCAGAAATATTACAGAAGGGTTCTCTTCTTCGAAGGTCCCTCTCAACTCGGATATCTTGTACATACCTCCTGTGATCTTCAATCCCTTTCCTTCATCACCTCCATCATTCCCTTCATCAATATCCAGCTACTTCCATCGACATCCCGAACGAGAAGCAACATGGCGGATCCACCGCCACTCTGCCATTCGACTCCTGCGAAGGACATCGACTCAAAGAAGTCTACGAACACCGGGGAACAGAATCTAGAAACCGATGCTCCGGAATTCTTCAACACCTTTGGCTCTAAGGAAGAGTTTTTCGCTTTTGCTGTTGGTGCAACGGCGCCACGGGACAAACATGGCGCCGCAGATACAGAAAGCCTATCATCGAAGCCAGTGGAAAGCTTAGCCTCGAAGCCAGCGGAAAGTGTAGTTGCATCGGTAATGAGCGCCAGTCCGCGTAAGCGTCAAGTCTCTTCCAAAGGAGCTCAGAGTATTGCCACTACCGCAGAAGCCGGTTCGAGGAAAGCAAATATTCCGCCGGAGGACATGCCAGCCGATTTTGTTCAGGGATTCGTCGAATCGTTGAATATATCGCAAAAACCGGATGAACTAGAGGACATGCCGGCCGATTTTGTTAAGGAATTCCAAGAATCGGTGAAGCTGTCACAGAAGCTGAGTGACAATCTTCAGCGTTTGGCCGGTCGATGGAACTCGGGGTCTTTTAAAACCAATGCAGACAAACAGACTTCCGCCACAGTCCCTAAGGCTGAACAACCAACCCACCCCGCCGACAGCGAGGGCTTTGTTGCATTTGATATTGACTCGAAGCCACCTTGGCAGGACAGGAGCCCACTCCGTCGGAACGGTCAGGATACCGGTATGACTGAAGCATCTCGATTCGGTATGGATCCCGACGCAGTATCAGTACCTTCAGATCCATCAGCTGTCATGGATCGCACTTTCGCCAAAAACAACAGTACTTTCTTCATTCAGTCGGAGAGCTCTGCATCTCGGCCGCATGCCAGCATTGTATCAAAAGGCAACATCACTTCACACAAAGCTGCCGAAGACAAATCCGCCAAGGTCACTATTTCGGGAAGAGACCCATTCGAACTAAGTGAAACCCATATCTCAACTACTGCTCCCGTTAAGCAAGAACCTGCCGCCACTGTTGAACAACTACTTGCAGCTCTTGCTGAAGATCCCCAGCCTACCAAGCAAGAAGATCCTGCTGCGGCGAGGGAAAAACTGAGGAAGGACAAGATCGAGGCGTGGGTAAGCAAAGTTCCCGCTTCCAAACCAGGCCAGAAACACGTCCACGCCTTTGACACCGACGAACCCATCATCGACGTTCCACCCACCAGCCCCCCGAAGCCTGTTCCACTCAGGTTGTCACCACCAATTAACAAACATCTCACCCAACGCCGTCACTCAGACTCATTCTGCTCCAGTGGCCCCATTAGACAGGCAAGCGCTGCCACCGTTGGTGCCAAACCTTACGTACCCAGCAAAGATCCAAAACCACGACCTCGCACCCCCACAAAAAGGATGAAGTACGCCAAAGGCCAATCCGGGAAACCCCAACCCTCCGGCAATGAAGCCCCCGACCTTACCAATAAAGAGAACACCAAGGAACCTACTGATCAAGATGAGCCCTCCGTCACGGCTGATGATGAAGTTGACTTGTACGTGCCTGGCCAACAAAAGTCCCTACTCCTTGAAGAAGAACTTCGCAAAGAGCCATACTTCTCCAGGCTCGTCCCCTTCAAGGACCTCGAAGATCCTTCTGAGAAGAATCGTAGATTCTCCAGGATTCTCCTCGAGGAACAGTATGGCAAGCTCTGGATCGGTGCCTACGACAACGTCAAAGGCCGAGTAACAGGTGTTTACAACCCCATCACGGGGAAGAGAGAATTCGACAAAAGAAAGGGGGAAAAGGAAATCTACGACCCGAGCTCCGAACGTGTCGGGACCGTCGACTGGAAGGCCCACCAGGTCTTCGAGTGTTACTTCGCGATGAGGGAAACCCTCAAGGAGCTCAAAAAGCTCACCGGGAGGCAAGAGTTCGTTGAGCGGGAAATCCCCCGGCTTGAAAAACTTCTCGCCAAGGGTGAGTGCGACACATTCGCAGGTGTGGATGAGATGGCGACTATGATCCGCTCCCAAAAGCTCGAGATGTATACGATCCTTCCAGGTCGTTTGATCAAGCTCAGAACCCGCCAAACCCTGCTGAAGAGGGCTGGTGAGAATAACTTGTGGGACATCGCCAAGCAGGACTATAAGTTCCACTACAGCGGCGAGATGTTGTACGGGATCCTCTTCATGAGGGATTACTTTGCCGGGATCGAGGAGGGACTTTCGGAAGAGGATTTAGTTAAGGCAAAGGTCCAAATCGAAATTCCTCATTACGGCGACAAATTCTAAGTGGTGGGATCTCCTTGCCTTTGGAGCATGAGGCTCCAATTATTAGTGCCATACTGCCTCTGCACCCCTCAATCCACATAACTTGTTATCCATGAAAGACTACATGTAGATTAGTCATTTTTACCAGATATTAGGCCAATGTGATTATTTTCAACCTCAGAATAATGTCCCAGTATTTCATGCTCACTAGCAATCGTTCAGCCCCAGATATTGGTTCACGTCCTCTGACTTCTGTATAAGTCAAAGTTCTAAATCTTTTTCCTAGGCCTAGTACATATTATTTGCCAAAGAATATACATGTACGTACCTCCAATGGTCGATGCCGTCGTTGAATACTTTAAAATCATCAATATAATATGCCAGGTCTTATCTGTTCAACCAAAATTTGCTATCGGTGTGAGATGGCTAACCGCACTAGCGAGATGGAGAGCGGCTGAACCACGCCGTCTAACCCGGGTACCCGCGGAACCCTATCTTAAATGTTGAACAAAACCCGAAATATCTAACACTCTGAAGCCAGCAGTAATTCATATTCATGAAAAATGCACGTCGATATCTCAAATATCAGACCAACCACGTAGCTCGCAGCACCCATGTCGAGTGGATGCCCTATCGACGCCGTGCATGCAAGCCACGATTGAAAAAGAACAAATCTAAAAATCGAGGTATATGGTCATTTCCCCCCGCTGAAGTAGTAGCTATTAGGTGCTCACCAGCGGTAGTTCTGACCACAACGACAAACGCAACTCAAATTTGGTGGTTAGGATGGGGTTGATCGCATCGTATTCAGGCGCATGATACCAAGGATCCCCCATGTCAGCGGCACAGCAAATCCCTAAGCCTTGCGTTTTGAGGTGCGATCTTTTGGTTGCCAAGGTAGGCTTTTAATTTCGATAGAAATTAATTGGACACCATCTTTGGGGACGTTGTGCTTTATTCGCTAAGGATTTATCAAAAAAACCTGAGACCGACATCTTACCAAAATTCTCGATAATGCACCAAATACTAGTAGAAAATTAATTTTCTGTAAAAATATTTAAAGGTTATTTTTTTTATAAGATTAAGTTTAGAATATACATAATAAAGGCTAAAGATACACTATAAAAGCTAGGTTTATATGTTCATTTTTATTCTTTTTAAATTTTGGGGAAAGAAAATTACCAGTGGAAAGAAAATTGACTGTTCACTTTTTGAATTAATGTGACGATATTATTTCCCCAACGCCTTGACATCCATTCGAGTAGGGGTGTGCATATTGGTGAATATTGGAGTAGGAAGGTCGCGAAGCAAGGGGTTTTGCCTAACCTCCTAATGTATGTTTCACCATTTCAAGGCTTTGAACGTGGCAGACTTTTGCACTCAGGTTTTTTCAACTCTCGTCTTGTGCTCAGGCCTATCTGAAGGGTCTCTTACATATGCACGTCCGAGAAACCTGAATTATATTATACAGATAGCTAACTTGTTTTTGTAGTCTAGACTCGTCTCCTAGACCAGGGCCAGAGGCTCAGAGGCTGGACGAAGTTCCAGAGCCCCCTGATCATGAAGCCCCCACGGTGATCTCGGAAAGGAAGCTGGAAGGAAGAGGCTTTGGATGTAAGAGTCACCTGCTGGCCAGGTTCCGCTCGAAATCCTGCATATACTCTTTTGAGTATGAGAATTTCGCCTACGGAAAACTTTTATTAAGCTTCCGATTGGCGCTATAAAATTATTGTTATATCACATCCGTGGAGAGAAACAAATTCAAGACTTGGCTACTCACTAGTTATGGTCTTTGAGCGGCCCGATAATAGTTGATTTGGGTGGTGCATGGGAGATGTGTTTTGGTGCGGGCGTGTATCATGGCGAGGCTGAGTAGTTTCGATGGTGGTTGACTCGGTCAACTCAATAGATTAGACTTCGCTCTATTGTCAGGTCTGGACTTTCTGGACATCTCCCCAGACGGCAGGAGCGTAGTAAATTCTCTTACGCAACCCGTAGGTGACGGAAATATGGAATTCGAAGTGGATTATCATCGATTTACACTTATGGAAGAATCAAAGTACATCCAGCGAGGGAGGACTTTCCCTCTAAATGTTCTAGAGATATTAGACATTACTCGTTCTAAATTTGCCAAATATGAATACCAATTTTGCTCGCTTGGACAAGCAAACGTGCCAGTCTTGTACCATCTAGTATTAAAGTTATATCTAATAATATTTACATCTGATGCAATATGGTGAAAGGATGCATGAATGCACCACTAAAACGCCAAAAAAAAGTCCATCTTAACCTTTCTATCATTTTCTTTTCTATTTCCCATTTATCTGTATTCTGGAGGCATTTTCCTTTTTTATCGCCACTTGTATTGTAGAAATGGATATTTGAAGGGTTTTTTAAACCTTTTGCAATCTGAAAACCTTGAAAAATGTAACGAAGTAACGACCCTTGCGCTATAGATTTAGCTCTTCGGTCCTATGATTTTATTATATTAGTCGTGAAGCTTCGAAGTTGACTTTAATTGTGACATGGCAGAAGAAAAGAGTCGAGGGTGTACCGTCTATAGATGCAACGGGGTGAATAGGTCAGGAAGCGTTACTCACGTTAATGTCTCGGTAGACTGACTTGGATGATACCCTCTCATATCTATATATCTTCCCCTCTTCTCAGAAGCCCACTCCTGTTGGACTTTGTGATTAGTCCACGGGCATTTCTACGGCTATGTTTGGAATTTTTCGAAGTTAGTTTCCGTATATACAACTTGGTAGGTAAATTCACGGTTGATTGGACTTACCCAGAGTGCGAGCCGCCTCTCTTGCGGAACGTGTGGGATACGCCCTTCCAGTAGTGGGGGAGAGCCTCCCTTCTAAGCCTCCCTGCGAAATGAGCCGCAATATGGTTTCCAAGGAGCGAATGCCCCAGTTATCCGGCACCAACTCTCGCACCGTCTTAGTCTTCAATGCGGAACGCAGGCTCACATTTCGAAATATGGTTTCCGCCAACATCCCTTTCTCGTCTAAAGTTATATCGGCGGTTACTAACCACGAGAAAGACGTAGGGGCCCTCTCAGTCCCAAAAGTTCCATTCGCAGCGACTATGTGGCCTTTTTTGGCCTTTCTGCGTCCCATGATGCTTCGTAAATATTCGTGTAAGGCTTTCACTAGTACTTCGCGTGACTGTTTCGTGGAAGGAACTCCCTGAAGGACCCTGTCCGGGTGAAGGGTTTCCAAATCTAGAACCGGCATTTCTTCTTTAAATGTATCAGGGAAAACTGTAAGAATGATTCAACGGGAACAGGAATATTATAGAAACTGCCTCTCAAGGATTGAGGGGGCAAGAAGACGATGGTGATTCCGGGGCAAATAATTCTTCAGTGCTATTGAGGTTGCAATGCAAATAATATTCTAGCAGCTGGGGGGAGAAATTGGAGTGAGGGGACACCCGGTCATTTATATATCCTATCAGCTATTGGGATTGGAAAGAAGGATTAGGGGAGGGGGTAATTGTTTTCAGTTATTGACTTGAGAGATACATGATCGATCGCGTCCATGTGTATAAAACATGTAGATACACGCCAGGCAAGCGCCTGGATTCGAGGCGAGTCCGGCAAAGGAGAAAAGCCTTTGGCATTGTCACGTCGATAGACAGCGACACGCCATAGCGCCACGACCAAGTAATATAACGATGCACGGGGTATGGTTCGTCCGTCTCCATGCCAATACTACCGTATTCGATGGTGCTAGAACCTTTTTGCTAGAATCTTTTCCTACACGATCTTTGTCTGATTTGGGCCAGGACCAGCGAGACATTACGTTAACATGCATGATCGAAGGTGTTTGGCTGTTCACTTTTATGCTCGTGCTCTGCATATATATATTTACGTTCCCACATGATTGTTTCCTAGGGAGGAAGGGGAAGCCGAGAAGGTGGTCTGTATACGTAATTTCGTGAGAAAAAGTTGTACGAAGAAATTTCAAAATCGGCAGAGGGGTATAATCGAATTTCCTCATGGCCACAGAAGAGCTCGAATGTTAAGTTATGTATTATTCAAACATACATCACCGACGCAAATGGCAATCACAGTATTCTTTCTGCTGATACTATACTATCCTAAAGTCTAAGTCCTCAACTATACCTCTAAGTCAGAGGCGGGTTCGTCTCCAGATCTCAATCCCTTCTAGGTACCGGTCTGGGTACGAGACAATCTCAGTCCTTGCAAAGCTGATTTTCGAAGTAATTTACGGCGATGGCTTTGTGAACAGCCTCACAATATTTTGAACGTATCCAAGGCGGGATACCACACTGCTAGCTAGCTATAGCTCTCGGACTCTCATTCCACGGCAGCAGAATGAGTGACTTATCCTTGAACCACCGTGAGCACGTATTTTGGCCAAGCTGCAAAGGAGCTGGAGTTTCAAGGGTGATACATGTTCTGAACATCTAGTAAAGTTCACACGGGTGCCAAAATAATCTCCTTGCCGAAATTACCTCAATCAAACGGGATGCATAGGTCTACGACAGTAACTAGAAGACATATCTAAGTCGCCGATATGCATATCAGCTTCGACGCAGCGGGTGGATCAAATAGCTCGTGCCCTTCTTCATTAATTTGGCCGCCTGGCATCGAGGCTAGTGCCCTTCACGAGTCCGCAAGTTCATTGTCCGTCCATGAACCCAATTTGGAATAAAATAAAGTACTTTGCAAAGCATGCGGTGTCTTGGAACGCCCTGGTATCGACCGCAGCTGTGCATACATATGACAAATTCCTACCCTTGTTCTGACCCCAGCCCGGCCATTATCATTTAAATAAGTATGTTTATGTGTGTATGTGTGCGTAGTATTGTATTCCGTTGATGATTATGGGCTAGGCTTCAAAGCTGGCTCCAGTGACAGCTGTTCGGAAAGAGAAATTTGGCACATCGATATATTATAGTTTTGATAGAAGTAAGTATGTACCTAAACTAAACTAAGATAATTAAATTTGTATAATTAAATTATCTTTTACAATTCAAAGTGATTTAGCAAATACTTGGGTATTCATAATATGAAAACTTGACCTGAGAGGGTTGCTTCAATTGAATGTCGTTGAATAGTCCGGAGCCTCACTAATGCCTTGGAATCCTGTGTCTCTAGAAACTTCTTATTCTAGGCTAACGAGTGTGAAAACTTTTTCATCGGCGGCCTAACGCAATTTAATTATGCCTGAAGTTCTGTTTGAATTATATGACTCGATTGTATGTAGCTGTGCGGCAAAGCAATGTAGCCAGGAATGCAATTGGACGAAACTCAACAGCAATAAAAATAGATCTTTTAGTTTAGCTTGGGTATATATTGGACCCACCCCTCATGTAAATTTTATGTCAATTGTAAGAATTGATGAGGTGGGGGGTTATCGTCGGAAGTGTCGGTATCAGACTTGATTCCACTTGGTCACATCAGTTGGGGCCTAATATTGCAGCTGCAGCTGCTCGCAGATCCCTTTGAATTTCCTTCTTTTCTTTTTGTGAAGTTTACTTTTCCTTTCCTTCAGCTGTTATCTCCCTCTTTTCTGAGGTCCCTACTCCATTTGTTCGAGGGAGCCCTTTTGTTTTGTGTGTCGGACCGTGTCGTAAACCCATACCGGCTTTTAGCTTTTATGCAAGTTTGGTAGAACAGACCCATTCAAGAGTCGAAAACAGCTGCAGGTTGGCAAATAAACAAAGTGACGCGTTAGACAACGAAAAGGGCAAAAAAATATTCGTATGTAACATTAATACCGAGGTACCTAGGGAAATATAGTAAATACAGTAGACGTCAGCTGTATGTTGGGATAAGTTGCAATTGGTCTGTTGTAGAATAATTACATGCTTGTCGTTTGGCGTTCGGGACCCTACCAGCCGATAAGGGCCCGTGCGTCATCAAAGCAAAATCGGGACAAAAAAGAGAATTTCATGGCAAGTATCCCTTTCTTCTTCCTTTCTTTTTTGGAAGGCGAGAAAAAAGGAGAAAGTGGGCGTATCTTGTTGTTGAGTCTGGGCTCCGAGGCTGCAAAATTGTGAGTGAACAGTGATCATGAAGTGAAACTCTCAAGATGCTCGAACTTTTTGGGCTGCTACTAGCTACTATATGCCCTCGCAAGTCGTTCAGCATAGTTGAGAACTCTCATCTCCCACCCACTTGACAAGGAACCTCGCGTGTTATCGATCGCGAGCCCCAGACGAGGTCGCGAGTCGACTTGTGTTCGCAAAGTTCGTGCTAACTAGCTGTGGGCTGCAGCATGCGGGTTTCTGCGGTGTTGTTGTGTATACACTTTTTTTTTCCTGGATAGAACTCCCCCCCTCCCCAAATTAATTGCCAGAATTCCCTTTACATACTAAGTCATTTCTATACTTTAAATCTGAGCCCGTCAATAATCTCTCCCGTAAAACCGTCACCACTATATCGAGTTTCTTAAGAGAGTTCAGCACGGATTGATCTGCTTTTCAGATACAGCTTCATGCGATAAGCTTAGCTACAGTTTAGCGCATTTTTCTTAGACCATCTATCCTCCCAGCTAAACAGAGACCACAAATATCTATTGTTCCCTTTTTCTTTTGACAGGCGTCTACGGCGTCCCCCCTATTTATCCTACTTTTGAGGAATCTTTACCAATCTTTTGAGCAATCAAGAATAGAACCATGACAGAAACTACTGTCACAGTCCCGGGCATTTTTTCGTTGTCGTCTCCGAACAAACGAAAACGCTCAGATACGGAGATCATGTCACATCTTCGAGCAGAAGCCGCCAAAGTTGTGAAGAAAAGACTGGGTCATGACCCGAAGAAAGTAACCATCAGCTGTAAACCATTTCCAAAACGGAAGACGATATACATATGGAAGGTCATCGGCGACTTGACAGAAGAAGAAGAATACCTCGTCGCACGGACAATCAACAGCGAATCCGAACAACGTCGATACTTTCGAAGCTGGTCATACCACGAAAAAGTCCAAATCACCTCTTTAATCAAGAAGGGGGCAATTCTACCAGAATATTATGACAACAATAAGAACCAAACAGACTCGCAGTCTGCCGCATGGGAGCTTTTGCCAAGCGACACCGATAATGATGATGGGGTTGTCGACGACGAGGATTCAGTAGATTACCAATCCAAGGACGGCCTAGACGATCAATCTTTGGAGTCGGCAATGGAGCCTACTGCGAAGCGCCTTCGAGGAGCATCGGTCGGTAACAGAAGCAAAGGTTCTCCGGAAGCCGTTGTCCAAACGGAAGGCGACAGTGTACCCGAGACGCCACAGCCCAAGGTCACTTCAATAGCTATTCAGACTGCATCGTCAACTCAAATTGCTAGGAGGTGCTCGCTCCGGCATTCACAGTCGTCGAACCAACAGGTTATATCACCGGGCACGGAAACGACCAGCAAGCCGCAAGTCCCCAAACTCAGCACCCCTACTCCTCCTCGCACAATGTCGCTCAATTCCCAGGGTATACTTGAACTCGACCCGATGCCTACTACAGCCAACCCCTCCCCCACCTTTCCAGTAGCTGCACCAATTGCAGCCTCTCCCCTCACGCCAACTGCTATTGATCCGCCTACCCCCTCTGCAGAACAAAACGGGGCTGACAGTGATCAAGAAAAAGAAAAAAATGTCGAAAAGATTAAAATCGCACTCATGGACATGGAAAACCAAATGCGAGCCTGGATGTCCCATGCTACAAATGGGTACCTGGCAGTACCAAAGCTATGGAGCGAAAACCGTGCTTTGAAACGACAGTGCGAAGAGAAAGAGAGGCAATTTTCGGAGCAGACTGGTCTCGCGGTGGAGCAGACGAGTATTCTAAAGCAGGAGCTTGAAGAGAAAACCAAGCTGATCTTGGACAAAGAAAGCCTATGGAAAGAAAAAATACTTAGTCTCGAGACTCGACATATTGAAGAAAAACTAAAGTTAGAGAAGGAGATTGAAGACCTTCGACAAAACGCAAATTCCCAAAAAGAAGAGCAGGATAATCGGATCAGCACCCTTGAGCAAGAACTTTCCGAGTGTAGAACCAGCGAAAAGAATCTTCGCCACAAGGAATCGGTCATGAAAGACTGCTACCAGCGCCTCGGAGCTGAGCACGATAAGCTCAAAGAAGCCACTGACCTCGATGCCAAGAAATCGAAGGAAACCATTGACGCTCTTGAAAAGACCCGGTCTGAACTTGAAGAACGCTTGAAGGCATCCGCTGAGACCTATGCGTCAAAAGAAGTAGCCTTTGGAGATACAATAATGTCTTTGGAGTTGAAACTTTACAATTCAATGGCAGAGAAGGAGTTAATACACAACAGCCTTTTAGAAAAAGACTCCTTGAAGCTGCTTGAGAATGTTATGAAATATCAGAGGGAGAATAACCCCGCACCCTCCTGATGGGCACCAATCTAGTTTGTTAATGCGATTTTGTTGCAACGAAGGAAATGATTTTATTGGGTTACCTATGGTTATGAGGCTTACCACGGTTTGGGTGGGAGATTGGAGCTTTTCTCTGTTACGGCTGGCAAGTCGCTTTGGTTTTCTCAACATGCAGTTACAATCGAGTCTGCTTTTCTTTTATTGTTACCCTTCAAGCTAGCTTCATCGTGTCATTTAGCGATTTTGCACCGCAGCATTACTTATAAATACATTAGGCAGTTAATTGAGCCCCACGAACGTTTTTCCCCAAGACGGTTGATGGTCCTCGAGTGCGAGAGAACGGTCGACGGTCCTCGAGTGCTAGGATTGATCACAACACATGTGCACAAGCTAACCGTTGAAACTGCCCCCTTTTACAAATTGACTATTATCTTTCCGTTGATGCTCTTCCTAAGCTTCTTCATTTTATTTTTATTTTTCTTATATTTCTATTGCATTAGCTGCGTTGAACGTTGTAGATGAAGCCCACATTGGCAACTGTGTACTAGCCGATTTTGATACAATAAGTTCGCCCAAGTTAACATTGATAAACCAAAAATCTCCGTAAGAGAATGTTTAGGGGAAGACGGGAACCTCTAGGTTGAATCGTCGTAAATTAATAGTAGGTCAACCACATCGGGCTGCCTTGTGCGAGTTTGACATCACGTTGCAGAACAGGACAGTTTGCGTTGCCAACCCTCTTGCAGTGATGGCCTACGGGACTAGTCCATCGATATCACAGATTCGATTCAAATCTTGGCGGATGGACAACAGGTATGTCAGTGGCTACGAGCACTAGCGCACTGCGCTGCTATAGTTTCACCCGTAGCTGAACACTAAAGTATATATGGGTCGGCCGTCGGGAGCATGATACTCTACCGTACACGGGAGCCCATGAGCATGTGAGTTAACGGATTCTGAATGATTCGATTATCGATTATGATTCGTACGTCCGTAGACTACTTGGAAGAATAGTTAGTCTGGAGGGCACACCCTGTAAGCGTAGTTCACGCCGTCTATACCACAAACGGTATGGTTTGCAATTGGTACTTACACTTACCGGTTATATTCATATTTCCTCTTTCGAAAATATAACACTTCCCGAGAAATCTGTAGAGACTTTGAAGACATGCGTCAAGAAAAACGATAAATAGGAGCCTTAGGGGCATAATTTATGTCGTAAACCAAATGCTGCTGTGCATAAGCATAATGATAAAAACCAGAGCGCATCGTATTCCTTGTGGCGCAACTTAGAAGGTTGGCATGCTATCAACTATCAGCGTTGGGTATCTTGGGAATGGTATGTTTTCTATTGGGCCCCATGGCATGGCCTTGAAGCTAAGCAACCTATCGGCTGCTTCGGGCACAATAAGCACACACCACCCTCGAAGTGATTGGCAGCATTCATCACTTCGCGTCGGCCTATTAGATCTAGGGAAGCCTAAGCACCAGGCCTAGGCACAAGGTCTTATGAACCTAACGAGCTAGTTGATCATTTAAGGCTCGAATGCATCGCTGATTTGTCGCCAGGGGTCCTTCACTCGAGCAATGACTTTACTGTACAAACTCGAGTTCCGACCAAAATTTTTACCAAGCCGGTTTCGGTCCCTACTATGATTGCCCTAAGATAATTGAATCCAATATAGTAGGTCCAAAACTACGGGAACCCAGCAAGGTTTGTGTAGCTTCGCCTAGCAAGCGACAGACGTTTTAGTTTCAGGAACAGGTCACGATAAGGATTGCGCAATTGCGAGTCACCTTACACAATGCTTTCTATGGAAATTTTGAGGCGTCGAATAGTGTCCACGTATTCAGCTTCAATAAACAAAGTTTGCAACAAACATGCCAGCAGTCCTGCTGCCGGTGTCATCGTTATCCCTAACCCGGTAAGCTGCTGATACTTTAACGTTGCATTTTTTGTGTTGTTTTTGTCGTCAACTATCTTGTGCGACATACCACATTGAAACTCCTTTGAGAAAGTTAAAGCTCGCACGGACCTGTCGATCAAGAATTGATTTTTATCATGACTGTGACCTGTAATTATTATTACCGCGATGGCTGGGGTATCAATGGCCGAGGGCCAAAGGAATGAAGTGGATGAATGCACAAATCCATCACCTACACGAGCACGATACATGTATATATATTTCCAGAGTTTCTAGCAGGGGCAGCGCTGGAACGTATGGAGATTTATGTCACGTCGATCGCCTCAATTTAATTAATTTTGGAATTGGGTAGCTATAGGCTTGTAGTTACTCCGTAAACCAAATGCTACTGGGGATGCTTGTAGGGCGCAGCTGTAGATTATTCTGGGTATTAGATTTCCGATTTTGCCCTTTACCGCATTATGCATTGGTCATTAATTGGACGCATTGCCTACATGTTGTGTGATGCATGGTACTTTTGCCCCGTATCTATACTTAGATATCTCTCAATAGAATTGATCATTTTTGAATTTAGGAACCTTATTTCCCCAACGGTACTCGAGTGTACTCCCGTTATTTGTTAATGGCGGCACGAGAAAATAATGACGCCTGTACAAGTATAGATCTAGCTTGCCGTCTTGGTATATAGTTTCGTTGCACCGCGCACCGGAGCTTCTATGGTTTTGAAGCTACGAACCTTATTGCTCGCCTCGGACTGATCTCCTATCTAAACTCGAGCCTCGAGATTCCGTGATACTTGAATTGATCATTCCCCACTTTTACCTCTCTTGATACGACCAAATTCAACTAAACCACGAGATCTTGCTGATAAGCTGCCATAACTACGTATCGATATCTATTAGATTAGCTCGCGCCTTACATTGTCCCCGTCGAAACATATAAGTCCCCGACTTGAGACTGGCATTTTCGATACCTTTCAATAAAGCAAATCAGCCCCGGGAGCTCCAGCTATCTTTTAATTCCCTTTAATGACTTTCAGGTTTCGTAAAACCAAGCTTTATTTTCTTTTCGCTTTTGTTCTCCTGCGATTTGTCTTATCCCCTTGACTTGACTATCAACATCTTTACGATACCGCCGGTGTCTGATAAAAAAGTATAAAAATGAGTTTATTGGTACCCCAGAGCGATGTACCGGGTTGGCATGGTGGTATGGGTGGTGGCGGCGGCAATGATCCGAATGATCCGAATAATCCATATTGGCAACAGGGTGGTGGTCATTACAATGAGAACGTGGACATACCAGAAGAAGAAAATCCCGAGGAATATGATGACGGAGACCCGAATCAAGAGGGTGCACCCGTGACTCCACAATGCACCGGCAAGGTGAAGAGACCGTACGACAGCGAAAAGCGCAAGAAGCACTATGCGAGTAAGAATGTGAAGGCCCAGGCTGAGTTAAAGCAAGTCATGGTGGATTCTTTGAACAGACATCAACCCAGGGAGAACAACCAACAGTGGGGCTCAGATAGGTCTCCTCATTTCTTCAAGTCGGACAGACCCGAACAAGGCGACACAGCGTATCAATACTACTGGAGGCCAGGTCCAGAACCATTTAGTCCCGGCGAGCAAAAAACTTGGAATCAGACCTTTGAAAAAAGAAATACGGCTTCGAGATGGGGCAGCACTAACATGCTAGCACTTCGAGAAATGGTTAGAAATGATAGAATAGTACCGTCGCGGTCCTTTCGTGATCAAACCAGTCCGGCAGTACCATCTCCCCAAACTCAACCACCGCCTCCAGATCCGCTTGGACAGCCACAAGTGCAAATAGGCTTCCCCGATCAACCAGGGCAAATGGCCAGCCCTCCCCAAGCGGGCGCCAGTAATCAAGGCATACAGTATTTTCAAGATGAGGATAGCTTCCTTGACCCACAATTGCAATTGGCGCAATTGATTGCAACCGGTGGAGGATATAATAATCCACCTGCCCCCCGGCCTCGTACGCCGCAGTATGGACTCGTTGGCATAGAGAATGTCCCTCTACCAGGTTCGTACGTTAGCCCACCTCGCCGGCAGCCTCAACATACACAGTATCAAGCAGCGGGACCACATCCACCAAATCAAGCTCAACAGTCATCTGGTCGACCCCCACCACATCTACACCTGCCAGATCAAGTGCCACCTCAGTTCAAGCCTCCCCCAAAGAAGCGTTAAATATCAATGTTAACGCAGTCCGATTGAATTCCGCTCGCCACCTCACTAGAAGCCATATTCCTAGTGCTCGTTTTAATTTTGAAAGGGGTAATCGCGTAGCAGACGGACCCGGCGTTAGCCCAGGTACGAGGGGGGAAATAGTCTCGCAGGACATACATTAGAGGTAACCAGGCGGCTATCAATTCATGAAGCTCTGTTTGGGAAACAACTTGACTAAGACGGGTCAAGGTTAAGTTCGTTGGCACAGCTCCTTCCTTTTTTTTTGACGTCTTTGATTTCGAATTCTCTTTCCTCCTCCGATAAACCATTTGTTGCAGCATTAAATTTGATCTTTTTCTGAATGGATGGTCTCCCTTTTTGGGTAGCATGCTAATACTAGTAGATGTTTAATGTGGGTCGGGATCCATCTCACGACATCAAATTCCTCATTGATATCCTCGGCGCCTAATCACCACTTAATATTCCCTATGAATGTATGGTATAAACGATTATAGTTATCTCATACATGTATAACTACACTCTAGATAGGCAAATAATGGATAATTACACTCCACAGCCCTCTTCTGCCCTCAGGGTGGCCTATACTATAGGTCTACCTGGCCTACGTAACGCTCTTGTTTAATAGGCTTATTCATGCGCAGAATTATATTAAGGTCCCATTTGCTTTTGCAAACATCGGTTTATAAATTTATTGGTTCGAATATATGCCTTCGCATTCCAAGTGTTCCCTGCCGTAGAATGGAAGGCTACTATAGAGTGACTCAAAGCCTTCTACAAGTTTACCTCGGGCCCGAGGTTATCTTAGATACTTTAGTGCTAATTGGTAGCGCGCACTTACTATACGTTGGTTGTGCGTACTTTTACTCGAAATTGACATCGTGATATCCCGTCGGATCGAAAAAGCCGCCCAATTAATTATAAAGACTTCGCGATGTCGGAAACGCAGACATTTCATAATATCAAAAGCCTGGAAGCCTTATGGATAGTAGTAATACCAGGGTGCACATTAACAAATAGTTTTCGATTGGGAGCTTGGATCCCAAACGAGAAGGCGTGCGATATACTCCACGGTTTAGCAACCGCCGGGAAAATTTTTGGCCAATGGTTTGAGGGTTGACTTGGCCGAATGGGAATACCTGCCTTACCCGTTTTGGATACATGGTGAAACGGGGTCTCCGTATTACTAGCCATATCCCTATAGAGGTACGGCCTTAGCCCCCGGGAAGAGGCTAAAGAACGGGAGGTTTGGTTTTATTATCAATTGATCATAGACCACTCCGAGCTCCGAAGATACACTAAAGGCAACGGTCTTGGAAGTATCCGGTCTCGTTTCTAGCCTCAGCCACGGTGGTTCATTTCCAAGATTCTGCAAGGCTTTTACATGGTGTACTGTCGATATATCGTATAGTTAGCCTCGCTTCTAAAATTTTCTTGAGGGGTACCTAGTGCTTAGGCAGGTTAAATTTGAGTCTCTGCTGTTATTTCCAGGCTCCCTGCGCCGGTCCGCAAATATCACATAAGCACTCAGCAGGGTATACATTTGTGAAGATAGTCCTGACACAGGTAGAGACAGATTCAAAGATATATACGCCGACTGTCGTAGGGTCATCTCATACGGCTGCTTGGTATGCCTTCGAGACTACCACTTGGTATGGGGGACGGCTGGGTGTAGTTTTGCGTCAATGAAGCGCTGAGAGCCCGCTCCGTTGGGTTATATAAACCCATCGACCTACCGAAGTATCCATCCATCATCCATCAATATTTTGAAAATTTCATCCTTCATCCCTTTAGCATCATCACCATCACAACAACCCATAGCGCCCTACCTGTCTCGAGATTTTACATCTTCAGCATCCCCACTATTCCTAAACAGCTCCTAAGAAACCATCTATCGAGTCAAGATAACAATGGAATCCTCATCCTTACCCACCAACCCCTCCGGTGGTGTTTATAAAAGACAAAAACCCAAGCCCTGTAAGCCCGTACCCGGACGCACGATGGCAGAGTATCGTGGCTGGCGCAGACAGGGCCGTACGGCACTGAGGGACGTGGCAGCCGAGTCCCTTCATTTCCACCTCAACTACATCGACGACCCGGAAGAGATCTGGCTTCGTGACGTTCCGAAGACACAGGAACAAATGGAACCAGGCGAAACCCAATATTACTGGGCAACCGTGGGCGATATCACGCCCGAACAGAAGGATGCCTGCGATAACACAATCGGGAGGTGGCGTTGGGCCCACTTTGAACTGTGTAGCTCTACCTGGTGGACCGCGGGCGATATTCCAATCATCCTGGAGATGATCAAGTCGGGTACCCTTCGCCCATTCTTTACAAAGGGTAAAGGCCCAACCCCTGCCGTTTGCAATGTGGTCGCCCAGGGAGGCAGTGTGCTCGGGCTGGGCTGGGGTCTAATGGATGACCATGAAGACCCATCAACTTACGACGAAGATAAGTATGCTGCAAAGGGGATCACTCTGCTCAGGGACCTTCCCAACACCGAGGACCTCAAGGTTAGCGGCTTGGACGAAGACCCTGGAGATGAAGCCTCGGAAGAAGTGGTGGCAGATTCGACAAAGATAGGTAATTTAAACCCCGAACGATCTTCCATTCAGATACCCATAGTCATTATACTGATAATGAGTGCCGGTTGAAGGTAGAGGGAAAGGGAAAGACAAAGAGAAAGGGGCAGCTACGAAAGAGAAAGGGGCAGCTACGGAAGAGAAAGAGGAAGGGGAAGAGAAAGAGGGAGAGAAAGAGAAAGGGAAAGAGAAAAAGCGAGCTAGAAAGCAATCGAAAGGGAAAGGAAAAGAGAAAGAGCCAAAAGATGAAGAGGAGGGGGGGGAGGAAGGGGAGGGGAAAGTGGAAGAGGAAGGGAAAGAGAAGAAGCAAGCTAGAAAGCCATCGAAAAGGAAAAGGAAAGGGAAAGAGTCGAAAGATAAAGAGGAAGGGGAAGAGAAAGCGAAAGAGGAAGAGAAAGGTAAAGAGAAAGAGGAGGAGAAAGAGGAAGACAAAGAGAAAGGAAAAGATAAAGAGAGGGAGAAAAAGCAAGCTAGAAACCAATCGAAAGGGAAAGGGAAAGGGAAAAACAAAGATCTCGAGTCGAAAGATCTCGAAGAAGGGAAAGATCTTGAGAAAGGGAAAGACCTCGAGAAAAGGAAAGATCTCGAGAAAGGTACAGAGGGGGAGAAAGATAAAAAGAAAGAGAAAGGAAAAGAGAAAGGGAAAGGTAAAGGAAAAGAGAAAGGGAAAGGCCTTGAAGAAGGGAAAGATCTTGAAGAAGGGAAATATCTTGAGAAAGAGAAAGATCTTGAGAAAGAGAAAGATAAGGAAGGGGGGAAAGATAAGGAGGGGGGGAAAGGTAAAGAAGAAGAGAAAGAGAAAGAGAAAGGGCAAGGGGAAGCTCCGAGAAAGGGAGAGAAGACGGAGGAGTAATATATGGGGCTCGGCCTATGAATGTGTTTTTTTTTTATATTTCATTATCCTTTGCTGCAGGACGCCGATTTAATAGATAGCGAGACGTGGTACTCTCTATTACACACTCGTGTCTTGTATCATTTGAGTCGCTACGGGTCATCGGAGTAATCCTGCAATTTTGTCGAGGGTTCTAGCAGCGCTTCTATCGAGACATTGGAAATCGAACTATGGCTGCACTTTGTGGCATTTTTTGTGTTGGTCGTCCATCGTGAGTATAATCACGTCTTCCCGCGCTTCGTCCACAACCTCAAGCTTCGTCCCACACCCACTTGCTCCCATCGCTACAGCTTTATCCTTCTCCAATCTACAAATCTCCACCGTCGCCGGCAACATGGCAGAAACAAACGGGAACATCAATGGCGAAAGCTCCACCCAGTCGACTCTCAAGTCTACACAGGCCACCGAATCAGCAGTCGATACAGGCGCATCGCGAAGACCCCGAGACGCGAGAACGATCCATCTGATGCTGGCATCTTTGGGTGTTACTTCGTATCAGGAGAGGTACTTCCCACTTTTCCTTCTTGAGGGTACTATATGCCTCCATTGAGATTATTTTGCTAATCTGCTGTTTGGAATATTATTATAGGGTCCCTCTAGCTCTCATGGACATTGCATACCGATACACCAACTCCGTCCTGCAGGATGCTCTTCTCTACTGGGACGCCGCCCATCCGGCGACCACCACCGGCCAACCACCTCCACAGATCACAATGTCAGACCTAAAAATGGCCATTTCCGCCAAAGTAAACCACCAATTTGTCGCAGCACCGCCGAAGGAGTTCCTGCTAGATGTGTCGCTGGAGAGAAACAAGGTTGCCCTACCGACCGTTAAGAAGGACTGGGGTACCAAGTTGCCTTTGGAGCAGTACTGCTTGACCGGGGTTAACTGGGAGCTTTTGGCTGAACCGACCGATGATGGTGCCGATGAAGAGGAGGAGAATGGCGATGGGGATGGGGATGCTACACCGAGGGAGAATCCAAAGAACGAGGAAGCGGACGAGGAGATGCCCGACGCTGTGGCTGATATGTTCCGCGAGAATGGTGATGGGGATAGAGACGAGGATATGGTTATGTAAAGGGTATCATATGGTGGATTACGACGACACTTCCTTCTTCTTCTTCTTCCTGCTTTACAAAAGAATTTGCATTCCGGCGTTCTCGGGAGTCTTTTCACAATTATCGAGATACCATCGTGTTTTTGCTGTGTTTCTTTGCCATCTTCACAATTGGTATGTATTATTACATCTTGCATTCGGTTTTTTTAATACAAATCCTGTTGTCCTTCCGTCCTTCCGTCCTTCCGTCCTTCCGTGGTTCCTTGAGCTTTCTTTTGGAGGGGCGCAATTCAACCGCGGTTTCTGTCGCGAGAAACATCCATGTCCATTTCATCACCATAAACTCCACCAAAACCATTCCTCCCCACAAACACCATACAGAACCCCAGCAAAAGCCGAGATGGCCGTCGACATCAACTGGCCAGCTCTCACCACCGGACCAGATGGCAAAGAATACGCCGACGCCCTCTGCGGCTTCTTCCACGACAAATTCCAGCAAATCCCGTTCCCGAAATTCCTACGGTCCGTGAGCGTCGTTTCCTTCGACTTGGGTACCGTCCCACCTGAGATTGAAATCCAGGATATAACAGACCCGTACCCGGAATTCTACGAAGACGCGTATGCCGAAGGCGACGATGAAGAGGAAGAGTTCGACAACGAGGCCTACAACTCGCCGGAGGAGATCCTAAAACGGGCGCGGGAGAGACGGAGGAGAGATCGGAGGGAAGGACTGTCTGATTTCGAGGGGTCATATCATGCGGATACCACCAGGTCCGCGCCGGTGACATCGTTACATACACCCATATTGACACCGATGGGCCTGCAACCGCCTCCGTACATCGATCATCGATACCCAGGCTTCAGACCGTCCTTCTCACCGGCAGACCAGTTCACATCATCGACCTTCCGCGGCCCGACGTCGAACCTTCACTACTTCCATTCCGCATTGACATCTGGTTTCTCGGGCGGCTTGACACCTCTGGCCTCCCTTCAGCAAGCTTCAGTCGAAACCTTCCCGGGGAGATCACCCCTCTACTCCCGGAGTCGACGACAGCAGCAACAACCCCACTCAGGCCTCTCCTCAACTTCCCCATCCCAATCCCCCCCGTCAACCGCAGACTCCTCGAAAATGATCCCACCTCCAATATCCACATCCCACACCAACCAACGCCTAAACCTCTCCGACGACACCCACCACACAGACGGCACACGCGAACCCCCTCCAACCCCCTTCTCAGACATCTCAGTCTCCTCAGGCCAGCCCCAACAATCCTCACAATCCCAGCAACAAGCATCCCAACACTCCCCACTAGACTCCCCCACCACCCCACCAGACCCTCACGCCCCGCGTCTCCGCCTCCGCGAACCCCGTGATTCGGATATCCAAATCATAGCTAGAGTCAGATACACAGGCGACATACGTATGGAACTAACAGCAGAACTCCTAATCGACTACCCAGCCCCATCATTCGTCTCCCTCCCCGTCCGTCTAACCGTTACCGGCATGACGTTCGACGGAACAGCCGTGATAGCCCACATCGGTAAACGAGCCCACTTCTGCTTCGTAGACAACGATCACGACCACCACCAACACAACGGTCTGGGCAGTGGTGGGGACGGTATTGCCAGCATGTTGAAGGAAATCAGGATCGATAGCGAGATTGGGGAGAAAGGGAAGGGGAAACAGGTGTTGAAGAATGTGGGGAAGGTGAAGGATTTCGTGTTGGATCGGGTTAGGAGGATTTTGGAGGATGAGTTTGTGTTCCCTAGTAGTTGGACTTTCTTGCTGTAGGTGTATTTACTTGTATATGGGGGTTTAGATCGGAGGGCGGCGTGTATATACTCCATAGGGCGGCGTCACGGGCTAGCATTTCTTTGTAGAAGGTATTTATTCCACTCATGGTACATTTATATGATCAGAATCCTACGATATTCATGAAAAAAAGATGATATGATACTCCCTTCCACCGTAAAAAGGTATTCAAATAGCCATATAAACACGCAAGAAACCTCGATAAATATACACAAAAAAAGGGGAGGAAGACCGGGTAACACAGAAAGAGCCTTATGGGAATTGATTATACAAAAAAAGAAAAGAAAAGAAAAGAAAAGAGCTTGTAAGAATTTCTTTTATTTTAGGAGTTTTCCCCGGGAAGGGGGGATTTGGTGTATTAAAGAAAACCTGGGGAAGGAGCCCAGTGAGAGCACCCGCCAGAGAAGTATATCGTGCTTTTTATCCTCCCCGCAATCTAGGTATGGGCGAAAAGGCCACCTATTCCTGATTGTAGCACCTCCACCACCAATGACTTGAATGGTACTCGATTTAACCAGTGAGTTTGCGCGAGAGCTTGGCAATGACTGTAGAAACGACTAGTTAGCACGCAAGAATAGAGTAGAGTAAACACGAAAGGGAGAAACATACTGTGTAACGCCACCACGCTGAAGATGAATCCCAAACTAAGCACAAGAACAACGACAGGGTCAACCTTCAATCCGGGCGACTCGTCGGTGTAGAGCTCTACAAGTTGCACCAGTAATTAGTACACGGTTTCGATGGTATCTTTAATACTAAGCTAAGCTCGACGTACTCAACATGGTACTACTGCTGCCACCTGCGCCGGCGGCTCTAGTGCTCGACGGGCGAGCATTGGCCTGCGAGGCTGCTCTGTCGGCGGCCGAACGACGCTTGATGACGGACTTTGGGCCGCCAGGTGGGGCTGGCGAGGTTCTTCCGGTGCTGGCACCAGTTGGTGGCGATTGTGGTTCGGGAGATTCAGAAGACTAGAATAGATATCATGTATCATTAGTCTTGGTCCATAAACCTAGATAGTATGTGTGTAGAACCCGGCGACGGGCGAGGAACGATGGGTGTGCAGCAATATGCGATACGGTGGCCAAATCTAGATAGATGATATAGACCTCGACAGCAAGGACTCATCGACCATGGCCGTTGGACCATCGAGTCATGATGTCCCAGAGTCATCCAATCCTGCCACCATCGCCTGTAAATCGCCTTCCACACCCCAAACGTCCCTCGCACGACCAGGTCCCAGAAAACGTTAAAACGTCATAGGAATCCACCGTACCATTATGACTGTAGTTTCGTATAAACAAAAAGAGAACGCGCGAGTAGTAAAATTCAATTGAACTTTTTTAATCGGAGGATAAAGCGATGTATAATTCTTCGTAGAGGTGACTTTCCAATCGTGCGACGTATGGTATTGTGGTTATTAGTTGGAGATGGGGGAGGTTTATTTGGAAACTTGGGGTTTTGGGAATTGGCGGCGGTGGTTTTAATCGGGCCTTTCGATTCGGCTTCGGTGTTTTGTTCAGGGTGAAAGGACACCATACGCCAGAAACGAGTGCCGTACGCCACTGTGGTTTGCATCTGCACCGCCACAACACCCGATACTATATACACCATGTACTTCTATATACTTCTATAGAGTGCTGTATGGCCCCAGATATCAATTAGATAGTATAGGTATGATGTACGGTAAAGCCATGGAGATAGTCGTGGTATATTGTATGTATGGTCCATACAACAGCAGTATATATACAATTCTAGTAGATAGATCAAGAAGTATGTACGCAGAGCACCCCTCTTACGGAGTGGTCTGAAGTATCCCCAGCTTATACGTCAATATAGCAAGGACGGCGACTGCAACCATTCGGTGTCGTGTATATCCGTACGATATCTCACTTCAAACCGGACAGTATAGTCATGTCGGGAGAATCTCCCCAATTGCCTTCGATCCCTTCGCAATCGTTCAAGGCAAGATATCACCCCCCTCGATCAATCAAGGTCGTACTCTCAATTCATCCTCATGCATTCCCCTTCTCAGCCTGTCCTCCAGCGGCGGCAGCAGCCTCCTCCCGTTCTTTCCGCCTCTTAATCCTCTCCGCCTTCTCAATCTTCTTCTTAAACCACTCCTCCCTCGCACGGTCCTGTTCCGCCTGTGTAGCATTCGCCACCATACATCCGTTCATAATCTTCTGCTGCTCCTTACATTTCCATACCATACTAAACGTCCTCCCGCGTGCGCATTCGGCGTATCCTATCACAATCACCACATTAACATCCTCCCCCGCAATTGAGTCCTTTCAAGGGAAAACTAGGGGAACATACGTCGGATCTCCTCAGCGCAGATGGCTCTGACGTTGGCATAGTACTGTTCACGCACTTGTGTTTCCTGTCCCGATGATAACGGGAGCGGATTCGCGGATGGGAGGTGGTATCGTGGTTGTTCGGGGTCTGGGAGCGAACCCGACGGGTTTTGAACGGGTCGTGGCATTGAGTTCGTAATTTAGTGGGTTATTCGAGATGGGAAATTGGTTAAAAAATCCTATCTATCGTGATTCATGACGGGAAAGGAGGGATTAGGTTATAGAACTGGTCGGGACCGTTGAAGGTTTTTTTTTTTCGGTGTCGTTAGTCGGTCATTGTCATCGCGGGACGAGTTGTCGTTGTGGTTGTCGTTAGTAATGCTAATTAGTGGCGGGTGGTCCGATATTGAGGTTGAATTTGGTTTGCGAAAGTCCCAACTTTTGACTAAGCTGACCGGGTTCCGCGCTAGTTTATAACATTCACCAGCCACAATTGCCATTCTATGTGTATTATATGGAAACCACCTAGAGCCCATTTGATGGAAAACCTCGAGGGCTACAGCTGGTGTGGTTCAGGTATGCAGGATTTATAGTACAAAGAAGCATTTCATATGCCTCACTTCAACATCAACAGGACCCTCTTGATATAATACCCCATGTCTTCAGATCCGTTTAGAAAACTATAAAAAAGCGAAAAGAAAGAGCGACCTAAACGCCAGTCCCAGGAAACGCATTCGACCCACTAAGCACCACCATCCCCTTCTCCCTTGAAATATACCCCTTGATATACCCCTTATATATCATATTCGCCAGATAACACTCAACCTCTTCCGTCTCCAACTCCACCCCGCTCTTCCAACTAACCGCCGCTTTGAAATGATCTACGGGGATCCTGGTCTTCGAGTCCCCAGCCGCTAGATATACTTTTCGGAAAAGATTTCTCAAAGTGATATCCCGGCCGCGTTCGAGGGTTAGGAAGATACGTTTCTTTACGAACCAGTCTTCGCCTCGTGCTAGGTTTTCGTCATACCCGCGTAGGTCGCCGGATTTGATACACTTCGCCAGCGGGAGGAAGAGGGATTCCAGCAGCGGGTAGGGTTTTAGTAGTGTAGCAGAGGGGAGTTGGCGTCGAGTTAGGAGTTTGGTGGGGATTAGATATGTTAGAATAAGCCTGTAAACTATCAGCATCTCTCCCTTTCCTTCTCAGGATAATAATAGTATGGATAAAGGACTGAAGTCGTACTCTTTGTTCTTTTGTGCGTCTTTATGACACAGTTGGTATGCCGTGTCAAGATGTTCCTCGGCTTTAACGTAGTCTTCATCCAGAAAGGCAATAACACCGCAGTAGTACTTGAAAGTAACCACATCCGACGTCCTGAAATCCAACAGGTCCGGCATCTCGGTCGTATTCGCAACCAGGGCCTTCAAGATATTCTTCGACAATGTGATGGCATTGAGCTTGAAGTATGTCTTGAAGAGTAAGTTGATGATATAATACGTCCCCCACTTCCTGCTCTGTGCGAGTTCAGCTCTACCCCAAACACCGATCCGTCAGTAAAGAGTCCCCTTCCAGGAAGAAAAAAGACGGTATAGTGATGAGCAAAACATACCGATCGTTCAAGCAGACGTTGAAAGCCCGATTGATGATTCTAGCAGCATCCTCCAACGACTTCCACGTATCCTCGCCGTTCGCTCTTTTAGCCTCATCCGTCCGTATCGCAACGTATCTTAAATACTTGCAAGCGGTATATAATATCTCAAGCTGCCAGACCTCCCATAATCCGTTCTGAAACCCTCGGATGACTGCCCTATCCAAATTCCACACCATCAGTCCTCATAATAAATTCCACCCTATATAATAGGATGATGGGCATACTGCGTCAAATCCTTCATATTAACAAACACCTGCCCCCACTCGACATCATCGTGCCTCTCCAGCGCCTGCGCAACCTTCCAATAGGCAACGTAAACCTCCGCCCAGGCCTCCAATCCCGTCTTATTCGTGATCTTTGGCCGGGCGGAGTTATTCTCGTATTCCAGCGATCGGAAGATATCCTCCGCCACGCGGGCTGAGTTGGTGCTGTAGGCGAATTCTTCGAGGTCCGTGTTTGTGAGGGAGATGGTGGAGGCCAGGAGCTTGCCGTTTTCTTCGGCGTGGGCGGTACGCCAGGCACGTCTGAGAAAGAAAGGTGGTCAGTAGGGGGGTAGTTACTGTAGTAAATAGGAAAGGCTGGAGCTTACATTATAGATTCCATGGTGGTCTGGTGCTTGGAGGGTTATAACGAAGACATGGTTGTCGCGGTGTTTGAATCCGCTTGCACATTTGAAGGTTGTGGAGCTTTCTTAGTCTCAAACCGGAGCCAATGATATCACAACGCACGAGCCAGGCCCAATAGACGGCCAGCCTACGTATAAGCTATTACGATCACGATGTTCACGATGTCCAAATCTACGAATAAGATACGCTCCTAGAGAATCGCGGTAGATCTGACATTGGTGCTTCGTAAATTCATTACTACTTTTCGAGTTAATGTTCAAAAATGTTATGTCCACGCCTCATCATCCCATATAAAAAAAAAGCAATCCCAGAAACACCAAGGCGCCGTAAGCTATGTCACCGAGAATTGGCACTTCTAGAGAATACTTCCTCTTCTAGCTCCCTCAATATAATATCTTCAGTCCATCGTAATGGTCGCTATTATTGTCACTTTCTTTTTTTTTTCTTTTTTGTTTCTTTCTATTAATGATATTGTGGCTTCAAACAAATGAATCGATCAATTTGCCGTCACGAATGCTGTACTCAAGTTAGCTCAGTTCTTTACCAAAAAGATGTGTATGGTGCATGAGAAAGGGGGGTAAAGAACTTACTAGCATCAATCTGCTTGATATGCGGTATGGCCAGACGGACTTTGTTTCTGTATACGGCCGGGGCCGCAAACTGCAGCGGGTTCGCTTCAAAATAGACGGTCTCCAATTCCGCCTTATCCTTGAGAACCTCCTCCACCTCCCTGAAAGAGGTTAACTGGTTCTCCGAAGCCCAGAAATCTACAATATGCGATAGATGCTCGATTCCCTTTATCGAGGTGAGTCTGTTGTGGGTGACATCGAGGTTTTTGATGTTGGGCGTGCCCTCGAGGCCAGACAGGTCTTCGATGGCATTGTGGGAGACGTAGAGTTCTTCCAAATTAACGAGACCATCCAAACCACTCAGTTTTGTCAGTCGATTCGAGGGCAGAGATAAGATTTTTAGATTGGAGAGCATGGAGATGTTCTAAATACCAAGTTAGCATTAGCATAAAATGAAAAAAAGGACAGAGCGAGCACCAACCTTGATCTCAGTAATCTTGTTCTTCCCCAGCCAGAGCTCCTCCAGATTCGCCAAACCCTCCAAGTTTTGGATCTCCTACACTCAATTAGCTACCTTTCATCAAGATTCTGGGCCTCAAAGAGTTCTTCCATACCCTGACTTTATTAGCCCCCAGCTCCAAGTTCTTCAGCTCCGTCAGGGTTTCCAATCCCTCAATTGTCCCAATCCTATTCGACGCCAGATACAAATTCTTCAATTTAACCAACTTCTCCAGGTTCTTGATATGCTTCAGATCATTGTAGCTCAAATCCAGACTCTCAAGGTTGACCAAAACCTCCAGGTCACGTGTCATATGACCGATTCCATTGTCGTAGAGGTCGAGATCTTTTAATGTGCCAGCGATACATTCTAAGCCTTCGACACGGGAGATTTCGTTCTGACGGAGGCAGAGACGGAGGACGGCGGTTAGTTTTTGGAGGCCGAGGGCGGGGATCGATGTGATACGGCAGTGGACTAGGTCGACATCCTGATATCAAAAAAAAATGTTTAGCTGATACGTCAAACCTTCGATGGATAAAGGTGAAAAAAAGCAGCGTACCTCGGAATCTGGAGGGAAATCTTCGAGAAGATCTAGAGAAAAAAAATTAAAAAATATGTGTCAGATTCGGTGAAACTTCATAGTTTACTAGAATATCTAGAAATCTTGGGGCGGTTTACCTTCATCGCAATCCAAAGATGGTGGTCGCATGGCGTTTGCCTCATCTTCGGCAGACGGATTGGTCAGAGCTTCCGGGTTCGTAAGGATAGCACGAGGCACCGTTTGTTCCGACTCCTCTGGTCCTCGTTCTTCGTTTTCGGTCGTCATCTTGAATAAGCCCTTTTGTGCAATAATCCTTCCTTAAGGTCCTTAACCTGAGAGGGTAGTCTGTCTGTAGCGGTGAAGATGGGAAGTGGTTGTGTGATTTTGAGGTTTTTGAGACAGGTCCCAAGATCATGTAAGAAGGCAAAGGTCTCGGTTAGAATTGGCTTTACATAACCAACGTTGAGCGGCTTGACAGGATCCTAAAACTCGCCATGCCTGGACCTTGGACCCAGGCACGTACAGATCCGGGTGACATCCCGCATGCACCTGCAGCGCATTCTGCACGACCAACTTTCACTTTTGTTCCCAGTTGGAGTTGTCCAACGGTGATTACGAATTATTAGGATATCAACTTGAGGTTAGTCTTGTAGATGACTACACAGTCGGTGGAGGCGCTCATACTAATCACGATATTGAGCAGGTTCTTCTGTTGGAATTGTCGCCGCAACACGCTTCCAAATGAACCATGCCGAATTGGAACGTTGTCCGCTTTCTAGAGGCCATGACCTCCAGACTATAGAGGCCAGGGTTATATCATGATGGAACATGCTCGAAGTCCGGCTGGACATGCATAGCGTACTAAGCGGGGCCGGCGTTATTACTTAGTTTATCGGTCCATGCCCCAGACTACGGTCCATGTTCAATCCGTCCCTTCGAAATTGTACTGGCGATAGCCTATTCTATTTTACAGAGTAGATATTGCTTTTAAATCTTCTCAAGATCTCCCGGCCTGGTCTTGTATTAACACGCCTCTGCGCACCCATAAGTGGCATGTATCGGTATCTATATAAAACAATAAAATGGACGCGGAAAGATGTCAATACATCTTGGGAAAGCCGAAGTTATAATACTAAAATCCACAGATCATGCATTATATTCCACCAAATCGACTTTGACGAAACGGATATATCCTCCATGTTACCTAGGTACTTACAGTAGTTAAACTAATTTCGAAATTTCCAATCAAATACTGTCAGCAAAGGCCCCATTCGTATAGTAAATACCAAAATTAAAAACGATTCAATCTCACCTTCTTCAAAGCGCCAGAATTGATGGTTTGCAGGCCACTGACCCCAAAGCTGTAGCGGCGTGCCGTTGTTCCCATTCCCATTATCTGACAACTCGACATTTAGTGGACAAGGCTGCCGCGGAACGAGAATACTTCAAAGTGCCATTGCATCAGCGACAAACCCGACATCGCGACAACTTGACATTCAACCATTCGATATTCAGTGCATGTATAATTACCGGTATATAGTTGTATCATCTTCATCGGCCTGTACATCCCATTGGACCGGGAATTCAGAGGCCGCAAGACGCGTTCCAAATTTCACCTGAATCCCAGCGATGCCCAAAAAGGTGCCTTTTTCTTTGTTTCGGAAAGTCCATAAGCCATCTTGACTTTCCAAAATCCACTAAAAAAAGAATGGTCGATTAGTATAGCAATGCAATAGTTATAGAGTAGGCTAGCAAATTTCTGGTTACCTTTTGGTTATCCCCGCCCTTCCATTGCCACCCAAACACAGAATGCCAATCTCCGCCCGAAAGGTCAATGACGTTTCCCGCCTTGACGTTAACTATTCTATACGATCTGCCTGGTATAATCCCCATATCGGGCTTTCCAAAGCTAAGAGGCGTATACGTATATGCTTTGCTGAAACGTCGCGTCAAAATTTGTCAAGCCTTGACTTCCAGGCCGATTTTTGATTTGGTGTTGGCGAGAACTGAATAAGTACTTGAGTGGTTGCGGCCGTGCCGTTCTTGATGCTGATTGCAACGGCTGTTTGGAAAGAAGTCTTGGAACGATTTGCCTAATGATAGAAGCGGTATTCTTGTGCCACCTGCCAGTTTACCATGATAGTTAAATGTCCGCCAATATTTTAACTATATTTACATTGTTTATTTTTCCACCTTAGAAAAGAAAGGCGGTATTATAGGACATGTTTCTTACTTTCGGGGTTTTACAATATATAATGCATATACTTTACCAGACCATGCATATATTAGAGGATCGCTAGAAACTTCATTGGTCGACTACTTAAGCTAATTAAGTATGCAAAATATATTATGTGCGACAACTTAAGCAGAACGACAATACAGTTAGAACCAACACTGAAAAACCCTATAGCTATAGGGAATCATCCAGAGCTATCGCATGCCCCATATAAGTTGCATAGACCACGAGACTAGACCGGGATAAAAATGAGCGACTATGAAATTCCCAGGCTAATAACCCCCGATACAGTTCGAATATCCCCATTGAAACACGCAAATCTCGCGACGATAACGAATTCATCATCGACCGTCGTAACTTGTGGCGGAACAGGGTTGAGGGAGGTACCAAGACCAGTTGAAGCAACTGGCGCCGTTTGATCCTGCGATCCACTCGCAGCTTTCATCTGCAATTCCTCGAAATCGACGGTTTTGGATTGGTATTCATTGTGCTCCAAGACCTTGCCATTCATTCGAGCCAATAGTTTGACCCCGCGCTGTACCGGGGCCGTGAGTGCGATAAGAGGGAGAGAGTCGGTGTCGTTTCCGTAGCGCCCCTCCTCGCCCTGTTGGATAAGTTTCACATGATCTAGGTCGTAGATCTGTTTTAGTCGCTCCAGCAATGAGATTCTCGGTGTGAATCCATCAGAAATGCCCTGGGGTAGTGAATCAATGACGTCGATAGAATAGTGGACTTGGCGCTGGCTTGCGTAGACGTGAAACTCCAGGTTCAAATTTTTCAAGATAATGCTCTTGGGAAACCCTCTGGGGATGCGAAGGGTTTGGATACCAATTGTAGCTGAAGAAACCTCATCGGTGTGAATGAGGGTCGTGAGCTTGATGGGTTCATGGAGCTGCTGGGCTCGAGAAGTCATAGTTACGATTTCCGCCGCCGTTGGTTTGTATTTAGGCTCTGGGTGCCTCCTGTCAGCCATGCACCTGTGTAAATTATGATAGTTTCTTTCCAAGTGCTGAAGACAATTAGAAGAAAATTTTAAGTTTGTGAAGAAGAAGAAGAAGAAGAAGAAGAGCCACCCCGCTCCGTTCTGTCCGTATTAGTATATATATTTGAAGGATAGATCACGAAACCAAGGAGCCTCGAGCTGAAATGCATTGATTTGTCAATATGATGCGCGGCTGTCAAAGCTCAGAGGGTCAAGACGGCAAACGTGCATTGGTTTGACAGCGCTGTAGCGGCACATTCCAGACCTATATATATGCACGGCACGGGCTATCTGAACCATGACTTTGACGACGTAGCGCTACTAGATTCCGGAATTCCATCGAAGGGAAAATATTATATACACCATCTCAATCGATTGTGTGTTCGAGTTAGAATTGTGATACGGTTTAGAGCGGGCCCTCCTATAGTACCAGCTAGCACCTGGATTCGAGTAAACTTGCAATGTGATAATAGCTAGCTGGGTACCCCAGTATGTTAGAATTTAGTCTTCAGGCTGTGTTACTCTGTTGCATTTTTAGAGTGCATAGAGTGCAACGCCGAATTACAGAAGACTGGCTAAGCTATTGATATTTACTATCAACATCAACCAACCAGCAAATCAAATCAAGTCAACCCTCCAAAATTCTGAACTTCGAATCTACATCAACCTTGCGATCCCATCTTCTTGCATAAGCATCTTCCCCTCTCGCAGTGCCTTGTCCCCCCAGTCAGCTCAGGGGACCATTACAGGTACTTACGCCACGCCAGGGTTTTTGTCTTCATGGTGAGCTCGGCCCAGCTGCACCCACACTACGATTGCCGTGTTGATTGGTAAGTATGCAATGGCGTCTGCGTTATATACTGATAACATTTGGATAGTTCAACCATCAACTAATAGAATCTCCATACCTAGACAAAACACACGAACTTCGTTGATCAAACTCGTCCTCAATATCACAATATGGCTCCCTTATTAACTGTTGGATCTATCCCGGAGCTTTTCTACGAAATCCTTGACCATCTCGACCCTAAAGACACTGTCTCCCTCCTTCTCACCTCCAAGGTGTTCCTTCCCACATGCAACCAAAAGCTTTGGTCAAACCTTCGCCTTTATCACACCGAAGACGAAACCGATAATGAAAGTGTTTGTTATAAAATAGTCAGAACACTACGAAGCAATCGGAGCATTTTAGAAAACGTGAGGAAGCTCACCCTTCACCGGAACTCCTTAATGAAGGATAATGGGTTTCTTAAAAGCGGACTCATCGGGAAAATAAATGAATCTTTCGCTTCCGGGCATCTAGATCCTAGTTGTGTCGAGTTAAGCTTGACAGGTTAGTCTTACCCTTTTTCTGTTTCTCATAGATATTCACTTTTCACTTTTTATCCGTATGTCGGTTAGCCTACATTATCCGCTGAACTCCACGTTTAGGTCGGATGCCCTACAATTTCAACTGGTACGAGGACGAAGATGTGTATAATACAGCAACCGCACGGCTCCTCGACCGCCTCAATGCGCATTCGGAGCGGAAGCCAAATGACTTTTCTTTAATCCTCTGGGTACCACTTACTCCCAACATCCTTCCCACATGGGGACGGTTAGATACCAGTCGAGTGACCGAGATGCACGTAATGATGGATAGGATGGCCGATGATATCGGAGATGATTCCTCCTATCGCGCAGGCAACCTCGAAGAATATGTTCCCGATGTAAGCCACACCAACTTCGAATTATCAAGTACCCTCGTACAGCTCTTGCGTGGCGTGCCCAATCTCGAAAGACTCTATATCTTTACGTCCCGCGGCTACGAACGCGTAAAACGCTACTACGAGGATCTAGGGACCTCGGAGTCCCTCGAAGAGGTACAAGACGCTTTCTCTAGTCTGTCGAAACTGCATACCCTCAGCATAAAGGGCAAATTCTTCCACCCTTCGCTCTTCGTCGCCCCTCCCGACAGCACGAGGAAGGTCGTTTACGAGGGGCTACTCTCTGACAAATGGTTCAAAAAATTCTGCCAATGCCGCTTCGTCAATGTCACCGATTTGACCGTCAATTACATGAGCGTGGACTGGAACAAACACGAGACTGATTGGTGCCAAGAGGATTTTCAGCTATCGACAACATCCGTAAAAGATGTGGCATTTACCGGGTTACAGAAATGCAAACTGGAATTTGTTTATGACCCGGAGGAGTATTCGGATACATTATGGCGATCCATCCTAAGGAAAAACAGAGATCTCAATGAGTCTTCAAAGAACCGTATCTCCCGGGACATTCTTCGCCGTTTAAAGGAAAAGACTGTGATGTTTCCAGACATAGCGTCTAGAAGCTATATCGCCATTTCTAGGCATTGGCTCGCGGATACTCTAGGGTGCTTCCTAAACGACTATGCCCAGCACTCAGAAGTTCAAAAATGTGTACGAGGATGCTTAGATTCTCGTAAAGACACTGGGGACTGGGAATCCGCCAAGTCTGAGGCTCAAACTGCCGTGGAGGAAAGCCAGTCCAAAATCAATAGTTTGATTAAGATGGTCGCCCCCCAAATCGTCGAGAAGTATGCAAAGCAGCATATGAATGAAGGCACAGAATTCAACGCCGACCAAATTATGAAGGAATTACTCCAAAAAGCAATGCAACTTGTCGAAGATAGAGGTGCTTGGGACGCTGAGCAAGCAAGCAAAGCTAGCTGAATTTTCCAAACAGTGCCAAGATTCTGTCGACGAGAAAGTAAACGCTTGTATCGAAGGGATTACAACAGAACGCCTGAAAGGAGTTATACTAAGGCGAAGATTTATGGATACAACAGCTTTATGAACGGATCACACAAGAGTGTGTGTGTGAAAGAACTGGGGTCGATGGAGTTGGATTAGCCATCTTGCAGCGACTACGGCTGCCGTCGACCACCTTAAGATATTGATTTTGTCTGGTATTGAATACCAGTGCACCATGTATCTACCACCCGCAAAAAATACGTTTTATAATTCGCCGTGACTTTGGGATAGTCTTTGTCTCGTATACCAGAGCTAGCCAAGGGATAGTCTCGGCGACTATTACTTTGGGACTATTTTGTGGTTGCCCATTCAATAATAATAAACACCAAGAATTACCTAAGTAAGTATTCATGCCAGGAAATCTTTCCAGAGCACCCACTAGCTTTGCTTCCCGGTTCCCCATAGTATGTCCTTTTATAAATTTACTTTGGCCCGTTTACGGATCAGTCCGTTTTTTCCAATCAATGTGTTGCAAGTACTTGAAATTTCCAGGTTACCTGCAACATAAGCTGCCAACCTCCAGTCCATTTCTATAAATTCGGTGATACACTCATTTTCTAATTGGTTCAAAATCGAGCTGTTAAAATTGGTGGGTTTCTTTCTGTTGAGGAAGAATTGAACCGAAATGTCAACGAGGGTCACGAAACTAAATTAATATGACGGAGTGTAGAAAGTCATTGATCTTCGTTGAATCATAGTATAATATTAAATCTCTAGCTCTAGCGTCGCTTTGTCTCTTAGGCCCCTGCAGTCATATGTCATGCACAAGCCATTATACCGCCCCCAGACTATTAAACGACTCCTAGTTACGTCGCAGGCGAGTAACCCAGATAAGGGCCCCCAGACTATGTTTAGTCTTGGGGTCACTATCCGGCTAGTATAGTCTGGCAACTCAATTTTTGCAACAAGACATTCTACCGAACAGGTAATCTTGTTGTACAATCCCGAAGCCAGACTTCACGATCGAAAGGTTGCAAGCTTGGTGGTATCTTTAACTCCACCCCCACGTCTTTAAGGTATTGCACTACTTCGTATGCCCCATGTACAACCGCCACCATTGTAGGAAACAATATTGACTCCAATCTGGCTCTGTCTGCATCTGTGAGCGGCTCGTAGTCGTTGAAGTTTGTGCAAATGAACCGGCAGTCAGATGAGCGTAGATGCGGAATATCGATACCTTTTACGTCATCTGCCGTACGGCCAAGTCTTCCAGTCGGTATCCCGCTTCCGGTACGTTCATTGATCAGATGATTCAATGCCGCCATCGCATCAGTAACGTCCTGATTGTCTGGGAAATGGGGCGAGATGTTCTTCGCTATATGATCCCGACACCGCGCCACGGATCGCCGAAAAGTAGCGCCATTCTGCCTGAAACCTGGCTCATCCGGTTCATTTGGACATCTATACACCGCTAGAGGCATGGGGGATTCCATGAGACCGACAGCTATAATCCAACCACCACGAGAAATGTCCTTCTCACTCCAGATTGGGAAGGGCACCTCTCTTCCAGCTCTCGTCTTGAATTTTTCTTTATACCATGGGGGCCATCCCAGGAGCAGACAGGTTAACTCATGCTTAGTGAGAGCCGCTCTTTCATGTTGGAAAGATCCCTCGACATGCGCAACGCTCAGTCCGTCCAACGTCTCCATGACTATCTTAGTGTTTCCATATACCAAGTTTCGTGGATCCCAGTCAGAAGATCTCCGCTGACTGGCTGTGCATAAGACAAAGGCCAAAACCGTCCATGCATCTGAACAGAGAAATTCTGATCCTAGAGGTAAGGATTCTGGGACGTCTTCATAACGTGCGTGCTGGTTTGAAATACCCCAAGCCCTGGTAAATACCCCAATTGCCAACAATTCCGAGCCTTGATGTGTACCGGCAATCCTATTATGTGGGAGCATGAATGGTACCAGTCCCCAGTGACTGAACAATTGTGGATTCTCCCGTCGGGTGTATCGTTCCACTTTAGACGCAAGCATCGACGAGACCGAGTGCGAATCTTCCCTATTCCGCTTCTGATAACCTTGACTAAACACGGCGCTAGGAAGACAGCTAACGCTGTAGCGACAGCTGCCATACCCCAGTCAATCATTTCTAGCCCGTACAAATCAAGATCACTTAAGACCCTCAACCATAAGGTTTGTAGCCGTCGAGGATTAAGCTATACCCAAGAGTGACTTAGGCTTAATCGTGCGTTTAGGTGTTGTAGATCGATATATGTTGGAGGTTTGTTGCGCAATGAATATTCTATAGCTAACGTTAGCTAACCCCTCCTTCTGCGTTTACACTGGATTAGAAGTATCTTCTCGCGGAGATCTTGGCGCAATTGGCTGCGGCTGATCCGAAGGATCCAGCTTGCAGGCAAATGCAAATATTCCGCAGGAACTCAGCTGGTCTCGTACCCAGACACCACAAAGGGATATCTAACTCAGCTATATATATATAGGTAGCTAACTAAGCTAGAAAATGAGTATATCCCGAGGTAGTATTGATGCTGCACAAAACCCTAACTTACTTGCGAAGGGACGGTTCTATTGTGTGTCGCTGTGCTTGTTTTAAATGGTAAGCAACTAGATCTGTAGAATATACAGGGTCCTAGCTGCGGCGTCGTAGATGGATAACTTGCTGCATGCAGCTGACGGACTTGTAGGACCCGCAGAAGGAGCTAGAGGACGCAATTCTGGAAGGAGATGTTCTCCTCCTCGAGAAGTCTCTCGAAAATGGTGCTAACATCAACAGATTCATTAACGGAACCCCGCCTCTAACTCTAGCGATTAAGAACGGCGAGGAAGATGTGGCAATTGGTTTGATCGAATATGGATCAGATATTTCCGTCGAACCTATCATTATCCAAACAGCAGAGAATAAATCATCTGGCTCACCAGCAGCACTTTCTGAAACTATTTCTTCTCCCCTCGCGGGGGTGGCCCTCTCAGAGCTCATTCAATTCGCGTTCCACGAAATTTGTCGTTCTCTGCTAAACCCTGCGAGGTGGCCGAACAACCTTCACCCAATCCTAGGACACACTTGCTCCCAGAGCCTTTTCGGCTTCTGCATACGACATTTCATCTTGAAGGCTTGCTTCGCTACCTATCACAGAGATTTCAAAGTGGCGATCTGGCCCTTTGTGGCCCTGGCATTTTCCTCAACTTTTCATTTTACGTTTCAAGGCGCCCCACCTACGGACCTTCATTTGTCGCAGCCGTGGAAACTGTCGACGATTACGAAGAGGTACCCCCAATTCGTTCTTTGGAGCCTGGGTGCCTTCATCTATGCCCTAGTTGGAAGGTTCCTATGGCTTGTAATATTGGCTTTATTCCCCAACCTTAAGTATGTCTTAAATCGGAGGCAGAAAGGTGTCGAGATTGTCATTCATGGGGGCACAGATGCCTTGCGGACAATAATTAACTCTACCGACGGTTCCGAACGGGTTTGTTATACCCTGTTAATCCATGGTATATTTTCGGAAGACTACGTCCAGCAATCGATCCAGCGACAGAATACCCCCCCAGGCAGTGATGTTATAAAACTTTGGGAATGGGCCCTTCTGCACGGCCATCACCGGGTCTGCGTACACTTACTCGGTCTAGGCATAAGCCCTGCCCAGTCCATCTCTGGAGGTTCGTCTTTGGAGTGTGCAGCATCCTTTGGCCATGAGGATATCTTAAAGGCCCTGTTCAACGCAGCCCATGACGGGCAAAGCCTGCCTCCGGAGCAGATCAACCTTGCTTTCGCCGCCAATGCCGCAGCTCTCGCTAGTTCACCTGTCGATGACCTAATAAAGCGGCGGACAATATTTAACATCCTTCTCACGGCACACGCTGATATCAACAGCATGAATAGGTCTGGGAGGACTTGTTTAAGCTACCTCGTCGAAGCAGGAATCGATGATCTAGTCGAATTATTGTTACAACAGGGCGCCAATGTAAATTTAGCGAACGATGGTGGCAAGACACTGTTATGGTACCTTAAACCCGGGAGAAGGCCTATTGAGATATGTAGCGTGCTTATACGGGCAGGCGCAGATGCCAACCACATTAGTGATAATGGGTACACTGCTCTTCTAGAGCATGCCAGAAGGGGCCATACGGATATTGTACAAGCTCTTCTTGCAGCGAAGGCTGATCCTCGGATAGCCACAGAAGACGGCCGCACTGCACTCCACTTCGCATCTCAGAACTCAATGATATCAATGATGCAGGATCTTCTGGATGCGGGAGTTATAATCGACGCCCTAACAAGTAGCTCTGCGACACCGCTCATATTTGCTTGTCATTGTCACTATATGAGGGCAGATGCATTGTATCTCCTGCTGCGTCATGGGGCTAATCCAAACGCCCTTGATTGCGAGGGTAGATCACCTCTACATATTGTATGCTCCACATTTTCGTCTAGTTTATTCCTGGACAGCGGCGATGATCAAGACCAACTTCGCTCTATCCAAGCACTTATTGAATACGGTGCGAATGTCAACGCAACATATACAGAGCATATCTGGGGTCAAGATTTGGAGACAAGTGCCGTCGGGCTAGTGGCCGAGAGACTAGGCTCAGAAAAGTACTATTGGCTAAGAGCACTCCTTCACGCCGGTGCTTCGCCTCATGGAGTTGGCCGCTCTGGGAAACAGGCTGTCGTGTCCGCATGTCGTCGAGGTCCTGGAGCAGACAGCCCCGATTATACCGGCGATTGCGTTAAGTTGCTCCTAGACGCGGGGGCGAGCTTGGAACATCGTGATGAACTTGGCATGACACTTCTTCATCACGCCGCGGATGGTGGCAACTTTCATTCACTCGCTGGGCTGCTCGAAAGAGGAGCTTCTGTAACTAACGAGGACAGTCGCGGTCGAACTCCTCTACACATTGCTTGCGAGGACAGCTCCTGGATGCTGACGGAAAACTATTTGAAATGGGAAGCAGCAGGCATGTACGGCGGCTCGGAGGAGTATCGTAACTGGCATTGCTCCATCGAATCGACGCTAATCCTTACCCTCCTGTTTGCCGCGGGCGCACGTCCGACGGTGGATGATAACCACGGGTGCACGCCCGGCCACATTGCCGCAAAAGCAGGAAACCCTAGAACGATGGCGATGCTACTGCTCAATTCCGGGCCACTGCTCATTTACGGCATCAAGGACTCCTTTGGACGACTACCGTTTCACTATGCAGTGAACTCGCCCGAGGTTACTCGGGTCCTTTTACACTACCATTGTCATAACACAGTTCTATCTGATAGATACTTTGAAGTCAGGCAACCGCTGGCTGACACTATGGCATATCTTATCAACACTTCAGTCCATAATATCATGGAAAGACTTGAGGAGGACAGGTATGAAAAAGAGCATCTAGGCGAGATAATCGATAAAACAGACCATCCTTTGTCGTGGAGAAGGGGTTTGTGCAACTCAAAGGACAAGTTCGGAAATACGCCCTTGCATTATGCAGCCCTGATCGGCAATGTAGCTGTGGTGGAGCAATTTCTTAAGCTGCCGGATATAGACCCAAATGTTTGCAACGATGATGGAGAGTCTCCTTATGATTTCGCTTTAGAGAGCCGAGAATGCGGATTAGCAATAGCTAAGAAGTTGTCACAGCTTGGTCTGGAGGTTAAAGGCAACAGTAGCTCGCTAACAGCCCCGCATGCAAAGAGTAGGATGGCAGCCGCTATTTTCATTCGGGAGTTGCAAAGAAAGTATACGTATGGTGTCTATTCTGACTAGCAGATCCAACTATAGAAAGTGGTAGGAATCGAGGTTTTATCAAACTATAAACAGGCTCTGGATAAGCAACAATTTTATAATGAAGGCATGATACTTGATCAGTCCACCGCTTGATAAAAGTCGTAAAGTAGTCTTGGCTGACAAGAATAAGCCTATGGGCATTGCTGAATACATTCTCAGAGTTAATTAGCGGTCAATTTGCTATATAATGTAGATAGGTCTTAAGGTCCGAGTCTAGGTCGAGACGATGAATACATACATCTGTGTTGTTCATGTGGTATTTCGATTCGTCAATTTTAGTCACGTGTTTCTTTGCCAAGATCTCGAAATTTTGGTTCCTTGAGCGACACAAATCCAGCGACAGTAAACTTGCGCCTGACCATCAACCTCCCCAAGGTCCACTGTCCTCAAACAGTACCACCAATCATCATGTGTAAGCACCCCATCTAACACCATACCCCCAGGACTCCAACTAACTCTATCACAAAAAAACCCAGCGTCAATGCGCAATGCAATCCAACGTCGCAACCACAAAGAACGTTCCCAAATCTCCTCCCGCCAAAAATACGGCCACCTCGAAAAACACAAAGACTACGCCCTCCGCGCGCAAGACTACAACTCCAAAAAGGCGCGCTTAAAGATCTTGAAGTCTAAGGCTTCCGAAAGAAATCCGGATGAATTCTACTTTGGGATGGTTAACGCCCGGACGAGGGATGGTGGGGTTTTTGTCAAGGAACGGGGTGCTGGGAATGATAGTCGGGTTTTGTCGATGGATACGGTTAGGGGGTTGAAGACGCAGGATAAGGCGTATTTAAGAATTATGGGGGATGTGGAGAGGAGGAAACGGGAGAAGTTGGAGGAGGGGCTGGTGTTCGTAGGTTTGGACGGGGCGGACAGCGGAGTCGGGGGAGGAAAGAAAAAGGTCTTTGATGAGGAGGGCAATGTCATCAAGCCTGCTAAGAGCAAAAAGAAAGTGGTGGATGAGGATGAGATGGACTGGGAGGATGAAGACAGCGAAGCCGACGAAATCAAGCCGACAAAAGCGGAACAGAAGGCTGCAAAGGCGCGGATGGCAAAATACAAAGAACTTGAGGCGAGGATGAAGCGCGAGGATGAACTCCGAGGCCTAGAGAGGGAGTTGGATGCACAAAGAGAATTCATGGGCAAAAGTGCACCGAGAATGGGGCTCACAAAGACTGGAAAGAGATGGTTCAATAACGCCCGGAAGAAGTGAAATGCGATCGATCAATCGCCTTCTTCCATAACGTGTACTATACTGCATGGGTACTGGTGTTCCGGAGATCTTTAAAAGTCCTTTTTTCTTTTATTTGAAATCTTAGCGTTGTCTAATAGAATTTGGTTATCTATAACGACGGCTAGTTAGTGTACACTATAGAAACTGATGAACGTCGCCCAAGTTCAAATTGAAGGATCCGAATCCGAGAAGAAACACTCCCACTTTGCCCCAAGACCGATTAGAGTAGAGTTCATAACAAGACAAGAGAAAAACAAGAAAGGAAACCCAATAACGCCTCGACACGCGCAGTCACATATCAATGCCTATCTGTCCAAAAGCTTACGCCAAATCCATAAACCCAACACCTTCACTTGTAGCTACAGATAGATTTCCCGAGCCTCTTTCGGGAAGCTGTCAGCAGGGCAATAAGGACATTTATACCGACTACCCGTGCCCCTGGCAAGTTTTTGCACGGTGTCCTTAGCCAACACGTGACCACAAGGAATCATCATCGGAGGATTCGAATCAGTAGTCTGGTCCTTGGACACTGGACAGACAAATATGGAATGATATTTGAACTTGTCCGGAAGAGGAACTTCGAAAGGAATTTCATTTTGACTTGTCCATTCCGTCTTTTTGGCTTTCATAATTGTTGACATCTTGTTGAAGGTAGGTAGGGCGATGGTGCCAGCCGTCGCTGCAACATAGAGCGGCGATTCCGCTGAGAGTCGAAGCATAGCACAGAATTCGGTGGTAAATGCATCAATTATACTTTGCCATGACGAATCATCCTGGACTAATGTGGCATAAGGTGAAGTTGATAGTATCTCGCGATATACCAAGCAGCCGGCGAGCCGTGTGATTTCTATCAATCAAATTATTAAAATCATATTCTCAGCTCGAAGGAAAAACGGGGGATCACAAACCTGGAAGATACTTTTTCTGGAACGGCAAAAACCGGCTTTTGGAATATTCCAAAGCCAGTCTCTGGCCACCTGCGCCGCCTTCGAACAAAAAGACCAGAAATTGCAAACGGTGCAACTCGAACTCCAAGTTGCTAGCTCTAGATTCTAACGAATCCCGACGTTTCTCAGCCCATTCTATCGCAGGTTGCAACTCCTTCCGTCGGAGAGACTCTTGAATAGAAAACAGTTCTCGAAATTCGAGCTCCAGAACCGAAGGAACACTCCCCGCGAGATCTGCCTCCTGGGAAAACATCTCGGCGATTTCAAAGTTGCCCTCACGGAGAAGATGCATCATTATCGCGCGGTTTATGAGGGGTTGGCTGTTTCCGAGAGCACCGAAAGGGTACTCTTTTGTATTCGTAGTTTTGAATTTCTACACGCCGTGAATTAGCTCTCGTATAGTAGATTAGTGTCCGGTGCCCGAAAGTGCTACATACCTTGTCCAGAGCCTTGCCATATTTCCCGATACCTCCATGGAGGCCCTTCAAACTTTCATTCGCAGCCTGAAATCCCGCCTTGAGCCCCGGTTCTAGCGTTTGAAGTGTAGAAATAGTCGCAGAGGGATCTTAAGCAGCAAGTTAGTCTCAAACGTGCCCGAATTCTAGGTTTGACGCGGGATATAGAGTCCGCAATATATACCGTTCTCGATGGTCGTCCGAGCGGCCAACAGCAGCTCCAAGCATTTGTCAATCTCTTTGACGGACTTGGACAAATTCGCCCCGTTTGTGAGCCTGTCCAGCTCCTTCTCAATCGCATCCATCCTGAATCGCTCCCGTGGTTGTAGTATAGGTCCGGTAAGTAGTGGTTGTTGGATCCCCGGAGGAAGAGTGGATTACAATATCATCGGCGATACATCGTTGGAGAATGGTGGCGTGGTAGCGTGGAGGAGGCTAAAGTGGGCTAATTAGCAGCTGTCGGCTTGATCGCGGTTTCGGGGTGTGGCGTCAGTATCCAGGCTTGGCATTCTGACACAATGGCACGTGACCACAGATATTGAGGATACCGGCCTCTGACCCGGGAACTTAGCTATGCGCATATGCATTAGCTCGGAGTTCCTAAGCTGAGAATCGAATGCCCCGGCCATCTTTAATAAAGAATTTACCATGTAGGTACTCTCATAGGATCATTTGGGAATCACAATTTTCATAATCGAACTATTCTCGCGTCCTATTCTCGCTGACCTCGACGGCTATTAAATTTAATTTACAAAAACAGTGGGTGTTCAACAAAATGGAGCAGTTACAAAGTACAACATGTGCAACCCGGATTCGAGTTGATTGCCTTATCTTGGAATGGTGACTAGAGATACTACCATCTACGACAAATTGATGCCGGGCCAGGCTCATTCTGATAAAGAAGCCCAAGGCAGGATCTATACCAGGAAGGTTGCACCAGGAAAGCGCCGTTCTATATCCAACAGTTTTCCCTCTTGCAGACTTCGTACTACGACCGGAGGGTGGGCTTGAGTTAAATACAGGTGTTCAGCTGGCTTCTTTATACAATAACCTGCTCACTTTTATATCTACCACGCATTGATCATGCAAAGTGCCGTATTCAAACCGTACGACACGAGCGGATATGTGGGGGGGATCATGCATTAAGATTCTCCTCCTACGACCCCTCGAAGGGAAAAAACGGAGTTAATAGCTCTAGCTACCGCCGTATACCTACAACTAGCAGCTATCTGGAGGCTGCCCCGGTTATTTACCATTTCGGGTTACAACGTTACATTGCGAAACGCGCACCGCCGGCGAGGATGAGTTGGCCTCGTGGGAATGAGCTCAAAAGTTCTATATCAATGTTGGCCCCGTGGGAGCAAATAACGTGTTCCTTGGAGCTACTACTAAGTTTCATATGGCGTGGAGCTAGCATGTCAAGTACATTTTCAACGCTTCAATATATGCGGATTAGTTTTGTTGAGCTCGAGCTTATCCTTAGACTAGGTCCTTCTCAGGAGCTTTCGCATATCGTGGTATCTTCAAATCCGAGCTACCCTGAAACAAAAATCGAATATTAAAAGGATTCTATAACTTGCCCTTGTCAAATACAAACTATCTCGACTAATTTTTATAACTTTACATCTGATAATTATCTGTTCCTTCTCTCCTAAGCAGCGTTATCAGATATGACCCACAAATCCGAAGAAGATCCCACTATTGTGGAAACTCTCCGCAAACTCCAATCCCGCGTTCAGGTTTGGGTCAAACCCACGGACCGCATTCTCACCGATGCAGACGCCTACGAATACGACCTCTACCAAGCCGAAAAGACGTCTGGCAAGGTATCATTCCAATGGGGTCTCTCGCTCTCCATCTTCGGCATCCTCGCTGGATCTTTAACGTACTACACTTGCTGGCTGTTGGTATCTGGCAAACTTGCGACTTTGGATAAGGGGTGGGGGGGTTGGTTATTTGAACATGATGATGTTGGCGGGCTATTTTCTGCCCTAGTATTCCATTTATGTGCTTTCCCGGCATTTTCAATGATGAAGGGGAACAAGAAGGTCAAGAAAATATGTGGAGAAATCGTAGGGTACTGTTTACTGGCATTAGTTCTTTCGGCGGTCTGGTCCAGCGTACTATTTGGAGGGAAGTCCCCAGGAAGAGTCGTTTTTGTTGATTTCAGACCTTTCAAAGTTGCCTACGCAACCATCTAGTAATCCCAAGGGCACCAAGTGCCCTTATTTCAGAATGCCTATAGATCTATGGGTCACTTATCTGATTATCACCAAGGTCCCATCCGAAGCCAAGGATTTCTGTTGGCACGAAGACAAATTAAATATATAGCGAGCACTGGTGCGACCTTCAATTAACGAAGTTAAATAGAAAAAGATATAAAGAGAGAATTGACTCCGATTGTGTGGTATCTAATTAGTATTAGGTATATATATGACTATGTACAAGATTTCCGCTCCATGATGGGTATATGGTATATTCTATGATTTAACCTGAAACAAAACAAAAGAAAGGTCAATCAAAGCGTCAGGGCTTTGCAAAACGAAAATTGTTTCTCAAAAAGAATGTGCTTTTTATCTTGGTTGAGGGACGTAGGCGCGCGCACGTCGGACATGCTCTGCGGCTTTACCAAGTCGAATAGAAAGTTGGCAAGCTTGCTCGCAGCCTCCATCTTAGCTACTGTGGTGTAGCTGTAGTCGACTCTAAACCCGCTCTCGAACTTCGCACCGATTTGTGGTTTACCCTCGCAGAGGCCCTTGGAATCGTAGCCTAAGTCCATGGTCGAAAGGATCTGGGGGTTCAAGCCCGCCCAGACACCGAGCTTGCCGCTGATTGTGCTGTTTTTGAAGAACGTCGCGCCGACACCTACTCCAAGGCGGAAGTACGGGTTGACTTCGGAGCGTGATGCTAAATGAGAAGCGTGGAAGATAGGTTCGACTTTGAGATTGCCCCAGTCTTTCTGAAGAACTTGAATCTCCGAGTCACTGGTAGCCTTCAACATAATAAGAGACGAACCAGTCTCCATAGTAAATCCAACGGTGAAGTTTCCTGAAGCACCTGCTTTCATTACAACGCCAGGTCCGCTCAAGAATTGAGGTTCTAAGCAGATGATACCCTGGATCATATACGCTTTCAACCCTTGCGAGATGAAGTCTGCGACATAATTGAGTTCCTTGGATATAGTGACTTTTCCGGTAAGTTCAAGTTGAAGCTTGGCCTTTATCTTCGGCTGGAACCCAACAATCAACTCGGTCTTTCCGGTCTTCGAGTCACGCCCACCTGAGGCAGTATACTCAAAGGTACCCTTGACAAAACACCCGATGCAGGTTCCCTTGACCTCGTAGTTGGAGTTAACCCCTTCGATCTCTGGGATACTGCCACTCGTTTCTACGAACACGTATCTAGATTTCGGGTCTTCGCTTCCCCACTGAATGGTGGCTGAAGCCTTAGCATCGAAATTTGGGATGAGCTTCCAAGCTCCTTCGAGTGCGGCCTTAGCAGCACCGATTAGAATTTCTGGACTTCCAAAGCCAAATTCACCATTCGGTTTGCATCCATGTAATTTGATACCGGCAGCATTAGCCCTGGCGCAGATAAAATCCGCAATGATGATGGAAATAGGAGAGGGATAGTATCCGATCTCATACGGGTCTCGTCTTTTGGCAAGGCGCTTGATGATAGGATGTTGGATAGTTTCGAATTTGAATGTGAAGTCCCCGAGTGCATTGTCCCATGATGTATTTTCAACAGTAAGCGATATCGTGGACTTTTTGGTATCCGACTTGATGGAGACGACTTTGTGGGGTTTTCTTTCTTCCTGGGGGTTGCAGCCGCTATGGTGGTGCTGGGAAACTAGGAAGAAGTAGTCCTCGTCCTTTTTGTTAACCCAGTCCCACTGCTTTATGGCATAGGCCATAGCATTCTCGTCATTGAATTCAAGGACGATATCTTCGCCCCAGCAGCTGATACTCTTTGTCAAAGCATCGAATTTCTCCAATGCAATTAGAGGATGTGCAGGATCAGGCTTTGCATTTATTGTGCCAAGATGGATATCATATCCAGCTAATTTCCACAGCTGAGTTAGCAAGATACTATCAAAAAATGTAATAAAGAATAGACTTACTAGCAGGTTTTCCGAAATAAAAGGTCGCTGTCTCTTCGAGATGTAAATTCGATAGATCGTCGCTTCGTTTATGTAGATGTGGGAATATAAATTCCTCGCGGATGGGAAGAAGGTTGTGGGTATCCGGCACCTGTTTGACTACCGGAGCAGGAGCGACTTTTGAACGGGCGTATGCAGCATAACCATGATCTCCGTTATAGTTGTAAACACCAGCCGAAGCTTGTGTTCCGAATAAACTAAGAGATAGTGCGACTGGTAGGAGTTTCGATGGTATCATTTTTTTTGTTTATCCAGGAAGAGAATTATGATGAAGGAAAGACTTCGCGAGACTATTTGACCGTATATTAATAATTTTTGGCTTCAAGTTCAGGCCTCGAGGTCGAGAGAGATCCTATGATAAACCCCAAAAGGGAACAGTAAAATTAGGAAAGTCGTTCTGGAGAGAAGGTCGATATTGATGTGATATGAAGATAGCCTCGGCCCTGGCCCTTGCGTGATAATCTTAATCCCTATCGCGGAGTATATGTAATAACCACGCGTTTGTCAGAACAGATCTGAGAGATGCAGCCAGATACACCAAGCAGATGACATGCTGATATCCGGATATCCATTGCCGCTTTTATAGTGACAGGTTTCAACGACTAATCCACGATGTTTGTAAAAAGATCACATCGACGGCAACGTAGAATCTTGGTATACTCGAGAATTCGGAGAGAATCCCGAGAGCGCCAGAGCCTCAGAATCTTGAATCAAAAAAAAAATAATGCCATTGTTTTCAGATGTTCCAACAAGCCCTCATGCTCTTACGTACTAGCAAGAAATAATTGCGCTCGACAGTCGAATATTCACGAGCTCCATTTGGGTAACAGCCATTCCAGGGCATGGTGCCTACGCCATGCAAAGGCCAAGGGTTCTATAATGTATTGTTCAAGTTAGGAATAATCCACTGTTGCATTTTGGCAGGCCTTTAAACCTTTCAGTAAACGACGGAGGATTAGCAAATCTTAACCCCTTCCAAGTCTCTACCAAGAGTAAAAGCACTTGCCTTCAGCCATATTAGTCGCCAAAAATTTCCGCTACGGAGGCGAAATTAGCCTCTCGCTAATCTATCTTGGATCTAGAGTCACCGTAGAAGGTCGTTGTTGTGGCGAGGTTGTGTTTTAGAAACGCAACCAACTAATTCGAAATGGGGGAATTCGGAACCTCCAGGCCGAAAAAGGAAGACAGGCGCACGTCGATTGTAACAGACTACTATAAGCCAACCCAGACATGATTTGGATCCGGATCCCCGCAAATTTCGATATTCCTCGCTCAATTGATCAAGATATGTTCCAGATGATCTGTAACAGAATTACATACCTAATTAGGAATTAAACTCTATCGCCTGTTAATTTACATTAATGCGATAGCCCCCAGTATGCAGGGACCTAGTATCTGGGGAAAGTTTCGTTAGAGGGTTTACTATGATACACGAGGCTTCAATGTCGTAATTTCTACAGGGAACTTGATATTTGTCCATGGAGGGGGGTATATAAACTGATATTTCGACGGTGCAAGGATTACCCTCTTTTAAGTCCATCGGATCTTCCATAGCCCCCGGTCAAAGGGTCCATTCACACTACATACTACATCAATACTGGCTAATACTTTTGTACCTTGCTGGTCAATACCTTCTTTCCGCATCCTCCTTCTTTAGCAATTAAGCACAGCCCTTGCTATCTACCCTCGTCGGACTTAACATCCTAGAAAAAGTCACGTCTTTCATTAAATCGCTTGGCCGATCAATTGATCTTCTAAACAACCATGAGGGTCTCCGCGGTTTTTATCATTTCCTTGGTCTTCCCCGCTGTTGTTCCAGCGTTTCCTCTTAATATCGACCCGGGTCTCCACAAACGCCTCTCACGTGCACAACCAGACTCCAAAGTTCTTCGGAGGGCAGCTGACTCAGATGCTACCACTCCGGAGCCTGGGGCACTCAAGAAATTATTTCTCGACCTACCCATGATCGAAATACTCGATCCCAAAGTTATTAAAGCCCTAGAGGCGATGCCGGACTCTGTTTTCGACAAGCTGGGTACTGTCACGGAGGACGAATTCCTTGCATATCTCGATCATCTCGTCGCTGGAAAAGTACCCGAGTAGGACGGCTTTTTCCGCCTCGTTCTTTTCTTCTTCTTCGTTTTCCAGGTGATGGGACAAATCTTATAAACCAAATCACTATACCTTCTCCACTTTGTAAATATTTAAATTTTGTCTGTCATCCGGTAAATTTCGGCGGGTTTCGAAAAAGCGGGATTCTGTATCTCAACACTTTTTGTTCGTTGCACTTTTGGGAGTCAAAAACTGTTACTGGATTTTTAGGATATGATGGCGCTTCAAGTTCTTGTTATGAATTGGTTCAATGGCTATTTAACGGAGGGATGATAATATCGTTTTGAATTCAAGCTATCAATATCGGTTATATGTCTATTTTGTTTACTTATTTTTTTTTTTTTTTTTTCCAAAAAAAAGTTTTGAGATAAAAAAATTTAGAATATAAGTTCCGAGTTGTTTTACCGTATTTGCTGTATTTGCCATAACGAGATTCTTCATAACGAGACTGCCCTGTGATTCTAGCGGCCTCGAGACCTCTCAACATGCAATATCAATCGCTATCTTGCAACTAATAGGCAATTTCGGAGCCGTGCGCCATAATCCAATGCAAGGATTCCCTCCATACTTACTCCCAGCTTGAAACCCTCGAGGCTAACTCGCTCTTTGGATTGGCAGCTCAGCATCAAGCACCTTACGCAGAGCGACCACTAGACTCCACCGCGAGACCACTCCAATAACATCGGCCAACAGCTTCTACAAAAATGTGTTGCGACAGGGTTGACAACGTTACACGAAACCTCCCAAAATGTGTTGGTCTCCCAATTTTTTCTCTTGGCATCGCGCAGCGTCCAAAAAATTTCTGTTCGGTAGCCCTTCGATCAAAAAAAAAAAAAAGTTCATCTCGACATCCTTTACCCAGCATAACTGCGAACCGGTGCGCGACCAATCCCCCCCACCACAACCACCATTGGTCGCCATAAACCAATATACGAGATAAATCGCCAATAATGGCTAAATCGAAAGCTACCAAGAAGTTCGAAAAGAACAAATTATCCAAAGTCCTCGAGCAGCGTAATGCCGTCAAGAAGATCAAGCAGAAGCTGAAGACGTCGAAGAAGCGGAAGACCGAGGATCGGGAGTATTATAACGACGAACAGGCTTCGGACGATGAAGCTAAGAAACAGCAGAAGAAGAGTAAGGTTGCGTCGGCGACTGATGGTGATCTGTTCGAGGATATGAGCGTGGAGCAGTTCTTCCAAGGGGGGTTCGAGGTCCCGTCGCAGCCGGCAAAGGACAGCAAGAAGAAGGAGAAGAGTGGAAAGCGAAAGAGGGATGAGGCGGAGGAGGTGGTCGGTGCAGAGGGCTCCGATGAGGGTGAAGAGGATGGGGCCGACACGATTGAGGGCCACAAGGACCAATTGGCGGCGCTCGCAGAGAAGGATCCCGAGTTCTTCAAGTACCTACAGGAGAATGACTCTGAGCTGTTAGATTTCAAGATGGCAGAGCAGGACGACCTAAGTGCGATCAGTGATCTTGAGGAAGACGAGGAGGAAGAGGCACCCTCGAAGAAGGGCAAGAAGGGCAAAGCAGAAGACGACGGGAACTCGAAGATTGTCAAGAAGTCACAAATCGAACAATGGGAGAAGTCCTTGAAAGAGCAGCATAGCTTGAGGGCGACAAGAGAAGTCGTCCTCGCATTCAGAGCTGCCGCGCACGTCGGAGAAGCGGAGGAGAAGAACTTCAAGTATTCGATTGCAAACCCGGATGGTACGACCTCATCACAAGGTTCTGCTGGGAAATCAACATGCTAACTGCAATCTAGTTTATCACGATTTGCTCGTCCTTGCATTGAAGCGGATACCAGAGGTTCTCAATCACCACCTCCCCGTGAAGGAGCTGCCCAGCGGTAAAATGTAAGCTCTTCCACCGCATTTTTTCTGCGGCGCCTTGTGCTAATACCTGATTACAGACGTATCTCCACCGATTCCGCAAAATTCAAGACCCTTACAACCCTCCTCAAGTCCCATTCATCCTCCCTTCTCCACCTCCTCTCCAATCTCACGGACTCCTCCACCACGAAACTCGTCCTCAACTCTACTCTTGGCCTAATACCATACCTCCTCTCATTCCGTCGGTTCCTCCGAGACTTCGTGAAGCAGGTCGTAGAAATCTGGTCCTCGCCTTCAACCGAAGACTCCGCACGAGTAACCGCCTACCTCGTCCTCCGAAAACTCATCGTCATCGGAGACTCAACCCTCCAAGAAGCATGTCTCAAAGCCGCCTACAACGGTCTCCTCAAGGGCGTCAGGGGAACAACCACACACACCCTCCCCAGCATCAACCTCATGAAAAACGGCGGTATCGATCTCTTCGGCGTCGACGAAGAACTCTCGTACATGCTCGGATTCGGATACATCCGCCAACTCGCCGTCCACCTGCGAAACAGCATCACAAACAACTCCAAAGAAAGCTACAAGCAAGTCTACAACTGGCAGTACGTGCACTCCCTGGACTTCTGGTCCAGAGTGCTGGCCACGCATTGCGACGGCATGAAGCAAGCCGAGAAGGGCAAACAGAGCCCTCTGCACCCGTTGATTTACCCGCTCGTACAGGTCACCCTCGGCGCGGCGCGGTTAATACCTACAGCGCAGTACTTCCCACTCCGACTCCACCTCGTCAGATCATTGATCCGACTATCCAGGCATACGGGGGTGTACATTCCCCTCGCCTCAATAATCCTAGAAATCCTCACCTCAAACGAGATGAAAAAACCACCAAAGGCATCAACGCTCAAACCCCTGGATTTCGCCACCATAATCCGGGTACCGAAAAGTTACCTACGAACTCGCGTCCTGCAGGATGGGGTCGGAGATCAAGTCGTGGAGGTCCTGAGCGAGTACTTCGTCCTCTGGGCCACCAGTGTCGCGTTCCCGGAATTGATCGTTCCACCCGTGGTGATTGTGCGGAAGTATTTGAAGAAGGCTAGTGCGCCTGGTACTGGGAATAAGAATGTTAGGTTTAATAATGCGTTGGCTGGGTTGGTGACGAGGTTGGAGAGTAACGCCAAGTGGATTGAGGAGAAGAGGCGGGATGTTAACTTCGGTCCTGGAAGGATGGATGAAGTTATGGGATTCTCGAAGAGGCTGGAGTGGGAGAAGAGTCCACTGGGCGTTTATGTGGTCACCCAGAGGAGCGTAAGAGAGGAAAGGAGAAAGAACCTAGAGGAGGCCAAGAAGGAAGAGGAAAAGCGGGAGAAGAAGCAAAAGGAGAACGGTAAGGCCAAGTTGAAAGGCAAGAAGTCCCAACAGGTTGCAGATGAGGAAGAGGAAGAGGAGGAGAGCGACGAAGATGTCAGCGAAGATGACGATGAAGAAAGCCTGCAGTTCGACAGCGATGAGGATGACGAATTATCTCTTGTATAAAATCATATATACCTAATTGGCAGATTTAGGGCACGAGTTTATTAAATACTACGGTGTACGATAGGAGTTTCCCAGTACAAAAATATATACATCCAAGTCCCTAAAGTTTTCGCTTCAAAACACCGATATATGCTACTATACTTTTAAAAAAGAATTGATATGAGTGACTCGCGTCTATAACTTGATCGTGATATTTTTCAGATCAAGTCCGACAGCTAAGCTGCTCAAACCAAATGCGTACGCAAATAAGACACCCATAGAAACCGGCGTTTTGGTTTCTATCGTGTTCATGGTCATATTAACTAGCCCGGTGGTGATATTTGCCTAAAGCCCCAAAACGACCTAGTCAGCATGCCGCATATATACCATAAGGCGGAAATCGTACTCACCACAAGGAAGATAATCAACCCATTCCTATTGAATGCCCTTAATAATCTCGGACTCCTCTCCTCATACGTCGCCACCGAACCAGTCTTCCCACCAGCGGACTCCGGATCACCCCAGCATACCACTTCGATCAGATAAAACGCCAAAAGTTGCCAGCAGTTGAACGCTGCGACCCAGCATAGATACGGCATATTGGCTATCCTCCGCGAGATCTGGGTATTGATCATGCCGTACTTGTAGTTATCGGTCAACTGGTACAACATCGTCCAGACTATGGCCTGGAGTAATAGTGGCTTGAGGAGCGGCCTCTTCACCGCGCTTTGAGTGGATGCCTTCTTCTTTCCTATCGCTTGTGGTTGCTTGCCCTGTCCTTGTGACTGTTTACCCTGTGACTGTGACTGTTGAAGGGGTAGTACCCTCATTCCGGTCGCCTGGCCCGCGAGGAAGATGGCGAGGTATCCAAAAAACGACGCAATCCCTTCTTTATTCGCATTAATAATATTCGTCCGTTCCGCGAGGAGAACCCAATTCTGTAGCCCATAGTTGAATAAAACCAACTGATACCCCGCACCGGTGCAAATAGCCAATAACTCAGGGAAAGCCATTTTTGTGAAGGTTCCTTGGAATAGAGCGACGAAGGGGGGTAGGCAGCCGAGGGTCATGAAGAAGTTCCAGTGGAGGCCGTATTCGGTGATGTGTTCGTGGTAATCGGCGGTTTTAGTAAGAAAGAGTCGGACGAGGCCAAGGGCGAGGAGAGATAATGAGCTTCTGAAGCTTCGTTTTAGGCGGGTTAATAAGGGTGCGGTTGTGCCGAGGTGTGCGTCTCGTAGGATGCCGCGAGCGGTGGCGACACCATTGGCAAAGACGAACGAGCCGACACCGAGGTCCATCTGTATACCCCCACGAGGGATCATTAGTTGAGTATTCCTCGAGGATGATTTCGGGTAGTTCCGTTTCGTACCAAGCTCTGGCCCCAGGTCTCGACTTTAGCGAACCGCCTGGGGAATACAGGAAAGTCCACGGCGAGGATGGCAAGACAAGTGATCATCATCATGCCACCCCTCCAAGCTGTAATAAACGCCTTTTTGGGAAGATAAACATCCAGCTTTTCTTTCTCGGACAGCTCCTTCGCCGCATCATCCTTCGCCGGTGGCTTTCGTTGCTTCGATTGACTCGATGGAGACTGTGTGAAGTATATAACAAGCCCATTAAGGGCGAGGAAGAGACTGAAGTATATGGCATACTGTGAGTATACGGTAATGGAAAGAAGGAGAGCTGCCGCATTTAATCCAAAATCTATCAGGAACAACGGCAAGGAGTATTCATCCGCTTGAAAGAAGCCGTTGCGGGTTTGAAGCGCGGCGTATATAAAATACGCAATCTATCCGATAGTAAATAACCCCACAGTTAGAATCCACCGATGCCAAGTAGAAAAGAAAGAAAAAAAAGCAAGGGAGGGGAAGTGCATGCATACCGGTGCCACGGCAGTGACGAAATTGATCTCTGCTATCGACCCACCGGTAAGGTTCGAATAGAATGCTTCCTTGTTATCCTTGAGGGACTGGAATATTTTGGCCGCTGCGGCCTGCTCCGGAGTTGCTTCCATGGTTTGGAATTTGAATGGATTGGGATATCGATACACCTTCGAGAGGACTGGATGTTCCTGAAGGCCGTTATATATACGGTATCCGTACACGACAGCTTTTGGGGGCGTTATTCAGGAGCTCGTGGTGGAGAACATCGTGGCATATTCACTGGCGCAGAGGCTCCGAGGCCATGACGTTCGAGGAAATGGCCACGGTACTGCAGCCAGGCACCCAGGGCTCATGCGCCGAGAAATTGGTGCCTGGCGGGGAACTCTCTGGGCAGGGGAGAAGCCCGGTCCGGTGCCGCTGCTTTGGGAAATACCACACGTGGGCAACGCGCCTCTTAAATCAAACATATAATTATATCCGGAGGAGACAGACGAATAATACATGAATAGACGGATAAGAGACAGATTGACAGCTGGGTCTTGTCTCGTAAACCAGTTTGGTTTACGGGATAAGCCGGGTCTGTCTAGAGCTATCGGTCTGGTATTCGCAATATATAATTATAATTATAGAATGAACCCCGCAGTATACCACAACGTCATGACAATGCAATGACCTATCATAGATATCTAGACGATCTCGTAGGTATCCCACTGTGACTACTAATATAATATATTAATATCTGTCGAGGGTGGCTACTCCGAATGCTCCGCAGGGGTTTAAACTCTCGATCAAATGGACTGTAAACCCGTAGGGAAAGAGTAGTGAGCCCAAGCGCCGCAGCACACAGCAAAGACCAGTGCATACCTCGCCCCCATCGTGCATTCCAGCACATAAAACTCACAACTCACGTTCAGCCGCACTCGAAACCGCCACTTTCGTTATCCCTTCGAATTCGCGAAGGAAACGAGTGACAACTCGCTATCTCATTGGCTTCGCACTTCGGAATAAGCAGGCCAAGACTTCGTATTCCCAGGGTTAACCGGGCTTCCCAATGCAAAAGTCATACGTCGTGGACGGCGTGTAATGTTATGTTTGGTCGGAACTGACACGCCGACGCCACAGTGCTGGCGTGCTGCAGCTAGTTGGTATCTACTTTTCACGTCAGATACGGGCCCGGTTTTGGAGAAAAGCCCAATTGAGGCATGTGTGATTGGGTTTATATGGTGTTTTTAAATAGAGGTGTCTCCCTTTGTCTGGATTTCAGAAAGATGTACCATCTGAGCTTTCTTCTTCACACTTCAATTGAACCCAATTCCATATCTACGGGGAAATAACCAGGTAATAAAGAGCACGGGTTAATACGAAATGCTCTATCCAACCCACAAAACCCTCCTCTCCGCCCTTCTTCTAGTATCCGCAGCCAACAGCATCGTAATCCCAGGCCAAAACAGCCCACAATTGGAAGAACGCACCGGGAGCAGCGGTTGCAATGCCGATAACTTACTCCGACTCATCCGCGGGCAGGATAACTTGCCGCAGGGATTGGCGTTCTGCAGTACTTGGCTTGGGAAGGTTCATACCACTATCACTCTCGCCAGCACAGTGACACCTACTATGTAAGTTTATTAGTTTCAAAGGTATCCTAGTTGGTAATATATTGTATACAAAGACTGACCGATATCCATACAGTACAACGACCTCAACTTCAACCTCAACCTCAACCTCCCTCCTCACAGAAATAACAACCGCCACAGAAACCCACTACACCACAATAACAAGCACCCAAACGACCACAGTACCCGACAACCCCTCCACCATAACAACCACAACATACATAATCGACAAAAAGCGTCGTCTTGCACGGGCTACCGCGAAACCACTATCGGACCAAATCCTATCCAATACTTATCCGGCATCTAGAATCTCCAGCGCATGCAATTGCCTCACGCTTGAACCAGCGACTACGGCGACGGTATACTCGACTGAAACTGCGGTTGCGGTGACTTCGGTAGTTATTGTGCCTGCGGTGGCGGTGACGTCGGTTACGATTACGGATACTGTCCAGGTGACGAGGAGTGTTACGGCGGTTGAAGTTGAGACGGCGACTGTGACGGTTTGGACAGTCGTGGAGTGTGAGGTTAAGAGGGCTAAGAGGGCTAAGAGGGTGGTTGGGTGTTAGGTCGACTGACGGGTACTAAATGACCCTATTTTTATTACGACTAAATTAATGGGGGCCCCATAATAGATTCTTTTGTATGATACCATGATATAGATCGATCTATGGAGCTCAGGAAACATGACATGGTGTAGGATCTTAAGATATACATCTTGTATGTATTAGTATTCTTTTATTCGGTTATAAGGTTCTCGATAACTTGACTTGGGGTGCATTGTGCTGAGTATATTCCTGCCGTTTTGAAGATAGAATATAATAGAATAGATCAATTACAATTTCCCAGGAGTACGAATATCGAACTGGCCCGTAGAAATATATTGAACTCAAGCTCGAGACCAACTTCGTCGGACAATCAGCAGATTGTTGTAATTTTCGCGTTGTCGCCGGCGCGCTCGAAGCGCAGTTCAAAGAGCTTCCATCGCTCAAAACCTCGAACATCACCACCATCAACCACGATGGATCCATCAACCCCGCCCCCACGGCCGTCAATCCCCGCAACATCGCCATACGGCAGCCCAGATCCCCTCAGCGATCCACCGGGTCCATTGAGTCCGGAATCTCCTCTCCAGACACTTCCCATCCACCCTTCGTCTCAGTTCACCGCCAACACCACGCCGTGTAAACCTCGAATCCGTGAGGAAGATGGAGCTATTGTGCAGCAATCGAGCTGTACTGCCGCTCCACCGGACTCCTCTATGGAAGAGAAGTTCCCGGTGTTTCTGCCATCCGAGTCAAGTCCGCCGCCGGAGTTCCAGACGAGTCCCATGAAGCAGCCTGGTTTGGCGACCGTTCGAGAACAGGAATCAGACGGCCTTGTAGAAGGGATGGATATCCAAGGACCGAGCTTTGAGGAAGACAACGGTCTTCCAGCTCAGGAACAAGATGAATTAGACACCGCCGTATCCGCCAATATCGACGAAACCATAGAAAACGAATACACCGACCTCCCTCTTCCAACGATCGCGGAGTCTCCACCAGCCGACTCCTTCCATAATTCATTCGCCCTCTCATCATCGCCTCCTCGAATCCCAAGTCCCACTAGCATGACATCAACTCCAATCCCATCCGCCAAACGTCGCCGTCTGAACTCCTCGATCACAGCCACAAATAAGCTTATGAGACCCTTTAAATCACCTTTCAAATCGAATAATACCCTAAACGATACTCCAACTCAATCACCACGGAAGTACCCACCGTCTACACCCCCCCAAAAGACGACGATTCCATACACCCCCCTCCCCCGTCCTCCCAAGAGCGAAGACACAGACACACCCGAATCATCCACAAAACCAACCCCATCAATCGCCCCCAAATCCGTTAAATCAACGATTAAATCAAACAACCCCCCCTTCCGCTCCTCCTTCAAAAAGTCAAAACCCATTCTTTCAACCCAAACTACCAAAGATCCATACATCCTCTCCCTCGAACAAAAACTCTCACAGCTCCAAACTTCGGTTAAGAATGCCAAACAAACGCTCGAGGAGTCCTCGCAGGCGCTTAAGATCGAGCAGTCGGGTGAAGATGATAAATTGCAGGAGTTGATCTTGAAATGGCGGCAGGCAGCGCAGAGTGCGGCGGACCATATGTTTGTTAGCGCTGAGCAGCGGTTTCAAAGGATGGGTGGAATGGCTGGGTATCGTGACCGGCAGAATCGTGGGAGAAGTAGCGGGTGGGGGTTCACGGACGAAGACCCCGAGGAAGGGTTGACGGAGGAGCAGAAGGAGGCGAGGAGGATCGCTATGTACGAAGCCGGATTCGATGAAATGTCCGAGCTGGAGAAGCAGCAGAATGAAACTAAAGAAGTTAAGGACGATGGTGATGTGAGTACTTTCCCCTTTTTACACATATACCAATCACATGGTGAAAGACAGCCCCTATGGGATCCTTTCATTCATTCTGATTCACTGTTCGGCCTTGGGCATTGAGGAAAGACAAGTTTCCATTTCTAACTTGATCATATCAATGCGGTCTAATTTTGTTGGGTTACAGCATTTTACCATGGACATGATGCTCGCGTCACTCAACATCGACATCGACATCATCGGGTATGACAAGCAGCTGCAGAGGTGGGATAAATAACCCATCCTTCCCAAACTGTTGCTTTTCACCGCTTTATTCTAGTCAAGACGTGGGGGGCTATATATAAAAAGACGGAATGGCATTGGCCAGGACCACATTGCTGTGTCGTAGATTGGATTCTATGGTGAGTTTACCTTCTTGTTTCTATATATAAGTGATTATGATGCTAATTTCCAGTAGTGTTATAAATATACCTTTTGCTGCTATTACTTCTTTGCAGCACTGATTCTTACCCGCAACTTGTATTGACAACAGCAATAAAGGCGGGGTTTTGTACATTCCCTTGAGCTACTGACTTCAGCCAGCTCTAGTTTATGAGACGAGCGCTTGATATTAGGCCCGATGGGAAAATTAAATTGTTAAAATCAAGAACTTGCCCGCCAGGCTTTGACCAAGCCGTCTTCTCCACCCGTATACACCGTTTCATTCTGCCCTTCATTAGCTTTTTATCCCCCAAAAGTAGAAGAGGGAAAGGGTAAATACCTTCATATCAACGTATATACACCTCACAACCTCGCCTCTATGCCCTCCCACGAGTCTAACGGCGTCTTCACCGCCTAATGCCCAAGTACCCTTCCTATCGATACTGAGGGAATGTAAATCCACCCAACCTTCCTCGTGGGATCCGACGGCCAGGATCCCCGCACCACCCTCCCCGCGCAGGAGGAGGTCGACGGCGTAATCACACCCGAGTTTCTCCCTGATGTCGCCGAATACCACGGGTCTGGGTTCTATACTATCGTCCTCGTCTGCCAGTTTATGCACCGAGAGTTTTTCATCGTGGGAGAGGGCGAAGATTGTGGATTGGGTTAGGAAGTTTGCGCGGTGGATCGAGCCGTGGTTTATTACTTGATGTAAAGCGTCGTCTTCTTCTGGGATTGTGAGGTTGTAGATGTTTATCAGGCCGTCTGTGGAGCCGGAGAGGAGGAGGGGGAGGGTGGGGTGGAATGATAGCTAGTCCTTATTAGTTACTTTCTTCTTCTGGAGGTTAGTAGAAGGGGGGGTACCTGGGTGATATCATCATTATGCGACTCAACGTAGGACATCTTCTCCCGTCCATCGAAGTCCCTGCACAGCCACACCCCGTCAGCCATAACCCATCACCCTGGAGACCGAGTAGAGTAAAAAGAGGGAGAGAGTACCATACAACAACCTCGGCATTCACCCCGGTCAACTCCGTCCCCACGGCGATACCTCTATCCTTACACACCGCCAAACTCAACACTTGACCTCCATCTTTCCTTTTGAACACGCCCGCGGCCCGGCCGAGGGATATACCCTGTCTGAGATCCCAGAGTTTGGCGGATCCGTCCCTGCCGGCTGTGAGGAGGAGGTTTGGGTCGTTCTCGCCGTCGAAGGAGGTTAGGCAGGTTATGCCGTCGTGGAGTTTGAAGGATGGGTCGGAGGGGTTGAAGGTTGTGGTTATTATTTGTAGGGTTGTGGGGTCGAGGATGCGGATGTGGTCGTCTGAGGAGATTACGGAGAGGTAAGGGCCGAGACGGGAGAAGGTGTAGTGGTAGGTTCCCTCCGGGGAGGAGATCGGGGAGGAGAGCGAGGGGGTGAAGGGGATCATTGTTTCCGCTTCTTTTCCTCTTTTCTTATAATATACCTAGGTATGTTAGTACTGTTGATATAGAAGTTGTGTATAGAAGATATAATGAAGTTGAAGGAAAAAGAGGAAATCTTTATTTATTTATTTATTTATTTGTTATGGAAGGAAGGAGCTTTTGAAGCTTTTGGGAACTCGGTATAAAAAAAAGAGAGCAGGGATGTTTTGAGTGGTGGTTTTTGCGCAAGTGCTCTGATTGGCTGTGGTCGGTGAGTGGGTTTTGTACACGTTACTCCCGGACTATACCCTTATGGTACATGTACTGTACATGTATGGGGATATGGAGGATGGCGATGTTATCTATAGCTTCAATGCATTCTTCGGTTTATTTTATATGGACTGATACAAAATGCATTTCAGTAGGTAAAGTAGTAGCTAATTGATATGTAAAAGTACAGTGCAGTGCAGTAAACTCGCAGTCGCAGAATATGTACTCCTCACTCCGGCTCAATCAATCAATCAATCAAATCGAATCAGACATAGAAAAACAGGTGATATATCGAATCACGACAGAACAGACTGCCCGCCAGAACCAGTCGTCCCAGACCTGATCTTCTCCAGCCCCAACCTCTCCTGCGCGGGGTCCGGTTGCTTGAAGGAATACTTCCCATCATCCTCCTCCGCATCCCACTCACCCTCTCTCCATCCATCGGAATGCCACACCCAGATCCCACCACCCTGTAACGTCCTCTCCTCCCCTTCCCAAACCACACTCCCGCTCGTCCCCTTTGGAGTCTTAACCTCCAGTTTCCCGCCCTTTTTCCACTTCACTGTGAATTTTCCAACAGCGGTGGCGTACCCGCCTTCCACCCAGTCGAGATCTACGAAGTGCGGTTCTATCTTCCAGGTATACCCCATCGGGGTAACGAATTTTATACCCAGGATTTCGGTGGAGAGGACGTAAGTTGGACCGCTGGACCAGCCGTGGGCGTGCGAGTTTCGTTCCGCGGAGCCGTAGGCAGGGTATTCTATTTGTTCATTATTAGTTTTCCGTAGTTTATCGCTTTTAAGAGGGGGGAAGAGGGCGTACTGATGTTCCCATCGATTGTGAAGCCCTCGAGGAAGGTACTATTCGTCATACCCTCCCCATCGAGCATGTACCCCCACATTCTACGTATCAGATCCACGGCCGTCTGGTGTTCCTCCGCGTAGCAGTGGGCGATAAGTTCGAATCCCGTCGCGAATGGTGAAATCGTGTTTGGCATCTATCCATTCGTTATTAATATAACCCCATATATTCGTAGACGGAAGGAAAAAAGGTACCTCAACAGCAGGAGCACCGTATTTATTCCACCTCTTCCTCAGATTCTTACTAATCACCTTCGCCCTCTCCAATGGCACCAATCCTTCTGCGAAAATAGCCCAACTATTCCCATCCTGCGGGTATATAGTCCGTCTAGTATCGATATTATCCCTATAAAGCCCCTTATCTTCATCCCACAGTATATCATAATTCAGCTCCATAGCGCTTAATATATCATTCAACAACCTCGCCTCCTCCATACTCAAATACCCAGGCCCCATAATCTCCGCCAACGCCAACGTTTTTTTCACAGTAAGGTAGAAAATCCCGTTTGCTTCCGAGTTATACCCACCCTGACCGGGACGGAGCCAGTCCGCGGTGGACCAACACCAGAATAAACCGCGGAATCTATTCCATCTTCTTAACGAAACCCGGAGTGCGCGGCGGTATGAAGTCCAGTATCGTGCCATCCAGGCTACGTCGCCGGAGAAGTGGACGTAATTCCATACACCCAGTAAAGCGTGGAGGTGGTACGTATCACTGTATTCACCGTGATACCCCATCGGTGGGCCGGCGTACGGCATACCGCCATCCCAGTATTGATGTGCGAATAGTGTTTCCAAAGCGTTTTTGATACTTTCCAGATCGTAGGTTGAGACTGCGATACCGGGGACTGCGATGGTCATGTCGCCGGCGTAGACCATGCGGTCTCGCTTTGCGCCGTCGGTGGTGACGGATGTGCCGTTGCTGATGGTGAAGTTACTGGCCCACGCACCTGGTGGGAAATGGTTGTGATCCACGCGTTTGTTGAAGTCGACGAGGGAACCACCTTCCTCTGGATCCACGGTGGTGAGTTGGAGGGTGTAGGCCCCTGCATACCAGATTCTGTTTAGGAGGTTGTCTGAGGAGTGGAAGTAGCCGGTGTACGCCTTGGGGTTCTCGAAGTGTGGCATGGCGGCGTAGGGGACGTAGATGTCCGATAGGGTAAATGATGGGGTGGAGCCGGTGTAGGAGGCATTCTGTTCGATCCAGATGGTCATGTATTTGAATGCTCCGCGGATGTAGATTTTATCGAAGCTATTGTTACCGGCCTGGAAGGGTTGGTCGAGGGGCAGGTCCTGGTGTCTTGCATCTGTTGTGGCATCGGAGTGACGGCCGATGAACGCGGGGGACTCCGTGAAGCCAAAGGAGAGCTTGAAGGATTCGGTCGTATGGGTATTCAGATGTTCGCCATCTTCGACCGTCCAGAATACTCTATCACATAATTCTATTAGAACATCCCTCTCCGTCAATACAGGTGTATGGAATGATTTCTTACCGCCCGGCGATATTCTCCGCAAACTCATAGGTGACCAAACTCCCCGGCGTCAAGGTTGTCTTCCCGCCTGCGACCAGTCCCTCAGGAGTAGTAACGTCTCCCTCGGTGTTATAGACTTTTACGGGACGGACTATCCTCCCATCCGGAGCTTTATTGTAGGCCTCCCAGGGACCCTTAAATAGAGCTTCCACGCCATGACCTTCGAATGCCAGACCCTCGACCAGGGCTGCAGTGCATGCAGAAACCAATATCGCAGACCGTAACATCGTGAATAACAGTTACGGTCTCCTGTAATTAATAAAGTACCATCCAACCAATCAATCAATCACTTATGATCGAAAGAAAGGTGCTATCGATAATAGTTTGAAGGAAGAAAGGCGGAGAAGCAGGTCACTTGGGTAGGTAGTAGGTAGTAGTTAGCGTCCCCTGCACTAGTCGGCTATGGAGTTACCCGGTCCCAGCTGCCAGGGCTTGGAAGGGTGTATGAAAGAGGCTGGGAATAGGTCCAGCCCCACTCCACTCCACCCCCGTTTGGAGGTTTTGGGTAGTGTTTTGGACGGTGTTTTAGAATATAAAAACGAGGTTTGCGGGATCAAGATCGTATATGCTAAATAATGCATATGAGAGCATCGTGGAGATCTGCCTCGAGCCTCGTGGCTGAAAACGATATGGACATACATCCACAGGCCCCACTAGCTTTGGGCTACCAACGTCCAACAGCCTCGGCGCCTCTGTTATAGGGCCAGAACTTCCGTTCGAAATGGATGCGGATGTCGCAGGTGATAGCTGATCGATGTTCAGGGTCTAAACAACGCGGGTTGGAAACCATCGCGTGACCGATATTAGCTGCTGCACGAGCAGGGAACAGGCATTCATACTATACATACCAGAAGTAGTACCCAGAAGTAGTACCATTTGATGCAGCTGTCGTTGATTGACTTGTGGCACTGAGTCCTTAACTCCGATAGACAGTTTCTTAACACCGATTGGGCCGTACCACACAGCTTTGGTAGTACTGCCAGATGCGAGTAGTAGCCAGTAGCGCAATATGCATCTATGATCTGATCCAACGTTAGTGTCGCACCGAATATCAACACCCGCTGACTAAGAGATGTCGTGATTGCATTATATAACACCGGGACACCCGAGGCTTTTTAGCGCCTTCTTCCTTTCGGAAGCCGGTCGTTTTAGCTTTCGATTCTCTAGAGAACTTGATACTACTTGAACGAATAGGATTGATTGAGTCGAGTGAAGATAGTAGACGGCTCCGGCGTAAGGGTATTACGTACAACTCAGGCCAGGTGCAGAATACAACGTCGAGCGGTGGACCGAACATCGGCCTGGCCCGAGGTTAACTATAAATATTACTCCCGTTCTGGAATTGGTTCTATACGACTACAATCCCATTTCCTTGAACGGAAGTTACAGAAACTAGTATACTAGTATATAGTATTTAATTAAATACATATATCCAAGAGTATCACAGAATGTCATCATTCACGTCGGTTCCAATCCTGGACCTCTCCCTGGCCAGATCAGAGGATACGAAGCCGGGCTTCCTGAGCGATCTCCGCCATGCATTGATCGAGGTGCGTTCCCTCCCTCTAATATAGTTCCAATTGTATGATAAATTGACTGATTGTATGATATAACAAGGTCGGCTTCCTATACATCAAAAACACCGGAATCTCCACCGACCTGGTCGATCGTGTCAAGAAACTCGGCGTCGAGTTCTTCGATCTGCCCGAGGAGGAGAAACTGCGGCTTGAGATGAAGAATTGTATAACTCCCCAATCATCCTTTATTTTATAAAAATATATTATACTGATACGGATTGATAGCCCCGCATTTCTTGGGATACTCCAGACTTGGGAATGAAATGTACAATTGACCCCCAATTCTATATATATTTGGATTGATATTAAAGAATATTAATGGGCCATATGGGACAGCACCCGCTTTGCAACCGACTGGCGCGAACAAATTGACATCGGCACCGAACTGCCTCCCCCAAAACCCAGCGACCCGCGGTATCGATACCTCGTCGGTCCCAACATCTGGGTTAAAGACGAGCTATTACCCGGATTCAGAGCGACTTATGAGGAGTATATGAAGCAGATGGCGGATATGAGTCTCTTCTTCACAGGGCTCATTGCTGAGGCTATCGGATTGCCTAGGGAAGCTTTTGATAAGTATGTTCTTTCTTTCTTTTTTTAAATATATATAGAATGGGGGCTTGACGTTTGGAGTAGGTATTTTGAAGGTGTGAAGGGGGATAAACAGCAGCATAAACTAAAGATTGTAAAGTACCCCGATCTGGGGGAGCTCAAGGAGGGGACCGGACAAGGTATACCTCTCCCTCAAATCAGCCAATATATAGGGAGTAAAAGCAGGGACTAAAGAGTATTTATAGGAGTGGGACCCCACAAGGACTCGATGCTATCATCCTATCTTCTCCAGGTAACCCCCCATAAAGGCCTTCAAGTCCAAAACTCGGACGGCCTGTGGATCGATTGCCCCCCTATAGATGGAACTTTCGGTGAGTGCCCTTCTACATCCCACCATCACACCCATACTAATACTAATAATAATAAAATAGTTGTTGCAATCGGCCAGGGAATGGAAGCAATAACCCAAGGCGTCTGCACCTCCACCACCCACCGCGTCCTCTCCCCCTCCCCCGGCAGCGGCGCCCGCTATTCAATCCCCTTCTTCCAGGGCGTCTCCTACGACGCCTCTTTCAGCGACATGGCCGTCCCGGAATCTGTACTCGCCCTAAAACGTCAAATCCTGGGAGGAAGCAAAGATTCCATTGAATTCACGTTCAAGAAGGATAGATTCAAACACCTAGGGGAGGCGACGTTGTTGAATAGGATTAAAAGCCATCCGGATGTTGGGGAGAAGTATTATCCGGATTTATTGGCGAAGATTAGAGAGAGGGAGGCGCAGGATGCGGGGGAGTTGGAGAGGCAGAGGTTGGCGAGGGAGGAGTTGAGCACTAATCCGGTGGAGATTGGAGTTCATTGATTTGATACATTTTGGAAAGGCATTATAGCACTCTGTTAATACATAAATACAATGTAAAATTTTATGATTTGCATGCACTGGGTTAGCCTCGAGACCAGGCGCTCCTGAGGCAAAGGCACTGGGTTAGATGTGCCAGATTGGTGAAGGGGAATATACATCCTGCCCATGCGAGTGAAGTCACGACCTGTCGTAATATCTGCTCTGTGATACACCAGTAGAGGCATTGTCCCAAAGCAGCCTGTGTCCAGGATGAGCTTGCTCTTAAAGCTCTAACAGGAGCTAGTGTCTGTCCAGGTCTTTTGAAGAGCCAGGGAGAAAGAAGAGGGTAATGTGTTGAGGTGTTGTCAAGCCCTGGGTCCGTTTGTCCCGTCAAATATTTCCCGATCCAAGAAAAGCAGTCACCACCTCCAAACTTTGGTGTCTCGCTTTTGCTGGTGCCTTTCCGGCCCTAGCAAATTTCGGGTATCTTGAATTTTTCGACAGACCTCTCAACACCCAGCAACCATCATCGAACGACCACATCACCACCTTTTGTTATTCAGTTACTAACCCGCTACAGGTTCTTATATTAAAAGTAAGCTTTGCTCTGCTCATTCGACGGCACATATTATCGCTGGGAGACATACTAACAGTTATTGATTTCAGGATGGGTATGTCACTGCTTCTGATTCCAGTCGTTTTCGAGGATATTGGTGGAGGAGATGGGATGGGTGGGAAAGAATGAAGATATCGACGTCACGACATTTTGCGAAGATCCGACAATTATTTCAATACAAAAGATGTTGCTGGAGGATGATTTTTGAAAGCCGCTGGACTGGAAAACACGACAACGGAACGAATTGCTGATGGATGGGATGTTTTTGTGTGATTTGCAGGTCGTCTTCAGGAATACCAGGTCATTGGCCGCAAGCTCCCATCGGAGATCGATGAGAACCCAAGACTATACCGCATGCGAATTTTCGCCCCCAACGATGTCGTCGCCAAGTCGAGATTCTGGTACTTCCTCAAGAAGCTCAGAAAGGTCAAGAAGAGTGCCGGAGAGATCGTTTCCTTGAACGTCGTATGTCCACCTCCAACCTCCAACCTCAACCTCCAAACCAGATTTTATGGGATATTGGGAAATTGCAGACTGGTTAACGAGATTTATTTTGGGGGAAATTAGATCCATGAGAAGCGCCCATTGAAGGTCAAGAACTTCGGCATCTGGGTCAGATACGACTCCCGCAGCGGCACCCACAACATGTATAAGGAGTACAGAGAACTGTCGAGAACCGACGCCGTTCACTCCCTCTACCAGGATTTGGCCGCCAGACATCGTGCCCGATTCAGGTCCATCCACGTATGTTCCTCCTCTCTCCCTCTCTTCCTCTATTGGTTTCAATATACCATTTATGGTGAATTCAGGTGCTAATGAATATGTGCAAAACAGATCCTCAAGGTCGCCGAGATCGAGAAGTCCGCTGATGTCAAGCGACCATACATCAAGCAGCTCCTCACCCCAGACCTCAAGTTCCCTCTCCCCCACCGTGCCCCAGTTGGCGTCGGAAAGAAGATCTTCCTTGCCAAGAGACCGAATACCTTCAGCTAGATCTTTTTCCTGTTATCCCGTCCTTCTTCCGCTTGTATATTTTTTCCCCTGGCTACCTTAAACCCTCCTATTATAACGCCTCTACATCCACCTCATTCATACCGGCATTGACACTTTTTGTGGCTTACTTCCCTTTTCCTTTTACTGTCATACGGTGTTTATTACTACCAAGGGAATTATATGATCAATTTCCCGCCCTCGTCCGCGTCCTCTTCTTCGGTTTCTTCTTTCTTCACTTTTTTTTTTTTACTCTCATAGGTTTGTTAAAAAGGGGCGGTGGCTATGGATCCGGTGTACTTCTTAAAATGCATTGATGATAGTCTCGGAAACCAAAGAATATAATGATATTTACGGAGAGCAATTATCCTCGTCGTATCCGTCTAGGTACTTGTGTAGGCCTTAGGCGGGAAATTCCGGGTTACTTTATATGTTCCCGCCCTCGAGACTATGCGTGTGTTTATCCTTTAAATGCGCCTACTTCACAATTATCCACCTACGTCCATGTGTAGTCTAAGAGTCGTCGTATAAATAGAATCGATACATGGAAATTGTACAGATTCCAAGCGGAGCCAGCCGCTTTCATGCATGTCGTCCTATCAGAGCCGTGGCATTCCAATGTGACGTCCTGACATTAGTATTGCCGGCTAAGCTAAGCTAATTCCAAAGACTAAGCAAAACGGCGACAACAAAAATTTTAGCCACAGCGACATCGGGTTACTTTTCGATCAACTGGCGACGATTTGACTCAACCTTGAATCCACCTCAACCTGACCGGCCATCCATCCATCCTCCTCCTTCTTCTTGCCCTCGGACTCCTTTTTGTATTTAAGGACATCCTGACGATTGTGTTTCTTCTTCATCATCTTTCTTGGAATACCTTCTGTTGACGGTCTTCAATTGGCTATTCCCCATTGAGGAACCATTGGTCAATTTCCCTCCTTCCGTTCTCATCTCCAGCAGAAAAAAGAGTAAGAAGAAAAAAAAGAATAAAAATGGCGGCCGCCCCACTAATCCCCGCCTACGATTTCGTCGCCCCACCAGCCACCGGTCTATCGATAGACTCCATCTCCCACTTAAGCTGGATATTCCTCACCGTCACCTCCACAAACTACACCGAATCCCTTCTTTTCATCCCCCAAAACTTCAGTCGCTTCCAATTCCTCGTGGATGTTTCCACACTCTCCGGACCCGACAGCATCGGACAGATAAAACAGCTCCTAAACGCCGGTGCATCAAAAGTAATCACCAGCCTCGCACAACTCGACTCCCTTCGGGATCCTATACTACAAATCGAGGATGATAGATTAATTCTTGCTATTCCCAGGGGTGATAATTACACCCGTGATGAATTCGAGAATGCAATACGGGATACTTCTCTCGGAGTATTCGTTCCCGATGTTGCAGACGTTGGATCCGTAACGGGCTGGTTGGAGCAATACGGCACCGAAAGCCGACCGCCGGTTTATATCTCTTTCAAAACGGAGCCAGGGCTTAAGGAGGTATTGGAGTTGGTGAAGGTTAATGCTACTGTTATCATCGATTCTAAGCTTTTGACAGTGGATTACAAAAATGAGGAGGGGTTGTTGAGCGTTGGGACTATTTATGCCAACGCCTTGAAGAGTGATAGGACCGATGGCCTCTTCACGACATTGGTGGTGGACGAGCAAGGCGTCGCACTGGGATTGGTCTACAGCAGCAAAGAGAGTATTTGCGAAAGCCTTTCTACGGGATCAGGGGTGTACCAAAGCCGGAAGAGGGGGTTATGGTACAAAGGCGCCACCAGCGGAGCCACACAGGAGCTTGTGAGGATAGATATGGACTGCGATGCGGATTGTTTAAGATTCACGGTCAGACAGAAAGGAAAGGGGTTCTGTCATCTGGAGACAAGGACATGTTTCGGGTCTTCTACGGGTATTGGAGCGTTACAAGCTACGTTACAATCAAGGTTTGCATCAGCACCGGAGGGTTCGTATACGGCGAGATTATTCAACGATTCGAAGCTATTGAGGGCGAAGATTATGGAGGAGGCGGAGGAGTTGTGCGATGCTACTGCGAAGGAGGATGTTGCCTGGGAAGCGGCGGATTTGATTTACTTTGCGCTTACGAAGTGTGTTAGTGCCGGGGTTTCCTTTGCGGATATTGAGAAGAATTTGGATGCAAAGAGCCTGAAGGTCGTGAGGAGGAAAGGGGATGCGAAGGAGAAATGGGCGAATGGAACTGCAAAACCACAAGAGGCTGCTGTTGCCGCGCCTGCACTTGTGAAGCCGGCTGGGGTTCCGGTTCAGAAGGAAGCTCCAGCTCAGAAGGAGGCCAGCAGTGATCGAATCGAGATGAAACGATACTTTTCGGCTGAAATCACAGATGAAGATCTCGAAGCCATTTTGAAAAGGCCGTCGCAAAAGTCATCAGAAACGATCATGGGGATCGTTAACCCGATCATCAAAGCCGTTCGCGAAGAAGGAGACAAAGCTCTGTTAAGTTACACCCAGAAATTCGACCGATGCCCAGACCTGAAGTCCACCGTTCTCAAGGCGCCATACCCGGAGAGCCTCATGACCCTTACTCCCGAGGTCAAAGCGGCTATCGACCTCTCATACGAGAATATTCTGAAATTCCACGCCGCACAGAAGGAAGCCAAACCGTTGGTGGTCGAGACGATGCCGGGTGTGCAATGCTCTCGCTTTGCGAGACCAATTGAAAGGGTCGGATTGTATATCCCTGGAGGCACGGCCGTCCTGCCATCCACGGCACTTATGCTCGGAGTTCCAGCTGTAGTCGCCGGCTGCAAGACCATCGTATTCGCATCCCCGCCTCGTACCGATGGCTCGATCACGCCAGAAATTGTGTATATCGCTCACAAAGTTGGAGCCGAAGCCATCGTCCTCGCAGGAGGCGCTCAAGCCGTCGCAGCCCTTGCATACGGAACAGAGTCTGTTCCAAAGGTGGATAAGATTCTCGGACCAGGAAACCAATTTGTGACCGCAGCCAAGATGATAGTCTCGAATGACACGGGGGCCACGGTTAGCATCGACATGCCAGCAGGTCCGTCGGAGGTACTAGTGATCGCGGACAAAACGGCAAACCCGGCATTCGTGGCATCGGATCTATTATCCCAAGCGGAACACGGAGTCGATTCACAGGTCATCTTACTCGCTGTCGACTTGTCAAACGAGGAGTTACAGGCTATCGATGACGAGCTGCATAAGCAGGCTATGGCTTTACCTCGCGTGGATATCGTCCGCGGTGCTATCGCTCACAGTGTTACTGTCGTTGTCGATACAATCGACAAAGCGTTCGATGTGAGCAATTTATATGCCCCGGAGCATTTGATACTGCAGATCGCAGATGCAAAGGCGTGTGTCGAGAGAGTGCAGAATGCAGGGAGCGTGTTCATTGGACAGTGGACTCCAGAGTCTGTTGGAGATTATAGCGCTGGAGTCAATCATAGTTTACGTAAGTACACTTTGTAATCTTTTTGTCTCCTTCCCCCCTAATACCTGCATCAAAGATGTAAGGGGTTTCCTTTGGAAAAGGGGAGAACAAACAAAAAATATGATATCGGCTAACATGCTTTTTATCTGTGGTAGCGACCTATGGGTATGCAAAGCAGTACTCCGGAGTGAATTTAGCGACCTACGTCAAGCATATTACTAGCTCGGAACTGACCGCGGATGGCTTGAAAAACCTTGGCACTGCAGTCATGGACTTGGCGGCGGTGGAGGGCCTAGATGCGCACAGAATGGCGGTAAAGATCAGGCTGGATCACATGTCGAAAGCCTAGAGCTGAGTGGGGATCGAACAACGGGCGAGATCTACGCCATAGACCAGTCTGGCTTAGTCTAGATTTCTTGCTCTGGAAAGTTGTTTGAGTTGGAAAGAATATAGTATTTTGGGGGACGGTTGGTGATAATTTTTGTTACATGTCACATTGGCTGTGGTTTTGCATGGCATTAAAAGTAGAACTAAGGCTAGAGGACTTAGTTGGCACATACTGTATGTATACGGCAGAGATAATATCATATTTTTTAGAGCAATTGTAACCCCTCAAGCTCTCAGCCTCTGTTCCTGGCCGTCATGAGAGTAGGTCACAACGTAGGGAAATACATAGACTTGTCGAAGACCGTTTGCCCTCAAGACTACGTTTGACTGCGAGGATTAATAATCACGAGGGTACAATTACTCCCAAGACTTTTGCGTTGCCGTCGTCGTCATGATCGATTGCTTAGCCCAAAGCTCGGGCCAACTCTAAAATCGACTTGTCCGAATACATAAACTCCGTATAAACCCAGCTTCAACATACTAAAGCCCGTTGAAGCTCAACCCCCCCTTCAAAAAAAAAAAAAAAAAGGGCCAAGAACCTGCGAGGGATGAGGAGGAATAGGACGGTAGAGTAAACCGAGTTTCCAGAAGAAGAAAAAAATGATGAATACACAATATCATCACCCCGCATACGCGCCTTCTCCGTCATTCGTCCCCACCCCCAGCCTCTCCTCGACGATATCATTGGATGAGGAGGTGAAGCTGTATACGACCACGGCTCAGAGGTCGCTACACGAGTCCCTGGCCGATCTTTTCTCGATCATAGTCGCTCTAGACTTCCTGGAGAAGGCCTTCGTGCGGGATAGTATCAAGGAACATGAGTACACGCCGACGTGTTTCCGTCTGCTGGGGCAGTATAAGACGATCCTGAGTAATGATGAAGTGAGCAAGGCCTTCGTGGATCTGGAGACGTTCAAGAGGGAATATGACGTAGGTTCTTTTTTTTTTCATCACCCCGATCTAGAAGCTCCCTTTTTTTTGTCGCCTTGTTGTTTTGATGGAGATGCTGTTGTCTTTATTTTCTTTTTTGGTGTATTCATATCTTCTGGAACAGTATTACAAAGGGTACTCCAGCCCTATCAAAATACGACAGCGGGTATCGAATATGTGTAATATACGTCGGCTTCTTGCATCCCCAACAAGGGATGGAATTACAGACATATGGCGGTTAGACTGAAAGAAATGTAATACAGATCGAATACCCCGCGGCAACCTCACGCCTCAAAATAGGAGTACCCGCTACCTCCGAACACCCATCACGAGGGGTAGTAAGCGGCAGCGACCCTCAACCCAACATGCCCAAGAACGGGATCAGTGCCATCCTCGGGCAACCGCAGCCGTCGGCCGGGCCGTCTGCAAAGGCCGTGGCGGAGTGTACACAGAACTTCATCACGTTCATGGACGCCTTGAGTTTAGATTTCAAGGCGAAGGATCAGTTACACCCTCTGCTTTCGGAGCTCATGAGTAGTCTTAACAATGTTTCTAACGGGGATTTTGAGGGGAGGGGGAATTTGGTGCGGTGGTTGATAAAGTTGAATGGGATGAGGGCGACGGAGGAGATGGAGCAGGAAGATGCACGGCAGTTGTCGTTCGACGTGGATCATGCGTATCAAGCTTTCTTTAGGACGCTTGAATGAGAGGGGAAAGGCCAATGGCGGAACTTGCCGGTCAGGGCAGAATATTTTCTACGATTGGATTTGATTTTTATTACAATAAGCCCGTAAAAATGCATTAGAGAAAAAGATAATCGTGATTCAAGGGTATGTATGGTAAGCTGGGCAAAAGGAGCTGTAAGCTGTAAGGGGTGACTTTCTGACTCTACCCTCGCCCCTCGACTCGATATCTGCAGATATCGTTGGCACAGTATCTTGCTTTTTCTTTTTCTTTTTCTTTTCTTTATTTTGTTTTTTTCTTTTCCTTTCCTCCATCCAAGGATTGGTTGGCTGTATTACTCGATCTTGCATGAGCGAGAGGGAAAAAAAGGGAATTGGGCGTTCGGATTCCTGCAGGTATTTGAGTTCCCGTTTCAGACGTGCGTCCGGCTTCGAGTCAAGTGATTTTTCTAATACAACTTCATCTTGCATCTTGCATTTTTTTGTTTGTATGATATCCTTTTTTTTGGATTTCTTCCTATTGGGTGATCATGAACAACCCCATTGGGTGGACCTTTTTTTTTTGCTATATGTATACATATACTTTTTTTTTTTCTTTCAAGGATTATTTATAAAGTTCCTGAAGGAAATGATGACCGCATTTGGGTGTTTGCACCGGTTGGGAAATAGCCGCGCTGTTTTCGATGGTTGATACAAAGTTGATATAGATATCCACACACAATATACAGGGGAGCATGGAGCTTTCGATCATTTGCACATGGGGTTACGCTTAAATTACAATCAGTGTTTATTCGAAATTAATAGTCTATGGAGTAAAATAGAAAGTTAAAAAGGGAGGCTTTACTGATTTTTCCTGTTCGTCAACCGCTCGATTGTGTGATAGGAAGAATAGTTAGTACCAGCGTATACTTTCACACCTTCGCCTCCGATGACTAACTTTTTTGGCCACGCAAGGAGTTATAGATGGATAATAATAGAAATTAGTTAGTATATTTCTTTGAACTTAACTTTCTGGAGTTAACGGCCGATAGGAGAGGAGAGGTTATGTGCTTGCCGAGGCGTATGTCCGAATCCATCCTGATCGGAATGCATGTTTACTCGAGCTGTGCCGCGCAGCTACATGGGGGTAGTGTCAAAGACCACCTGTGCGCAATACCATGTCGAACCAACCAAGCTCCGTAAGCTTGTAGCTTTAGCTTTGTAAGGACGAGCTCACGGAATAGAATAACAAAAAAAAAAAGCCGAGCAAGCTAGAGGTGAAGCAAGAAAGCTCCACCTGCCGCCGACATAGGTCCGCGACGTCGAGCATGGGAGCACCCCAAAAAGCTCAGGCGCGGTGCGGCGCCCTAAGCTCGATATTTACGAGAAGGAAAAGAAATGTTTTTTTTTTTTTTAACTCCTTGACAGGCGGATCAAACGGAACGGGCTTGGAGGTGATTTCGATTCGTTTTTGATCGAGCTTGCGTGTTTTCCCTTCCCTTCCGCAAGCCCACATTTTTCATCCGTCGTTCCCCTTTTGCTCACACCCACACCCGATCCCAACCCTTGTCGGTCGATTGGGGGTTTGTGCGTTAAAAACCCTCTTTGGATATGGGTGGAAACGCCGTAGTTCGAGCGGGTGAGGATGGAAGGACAGAGGGAGAAGAGGAAAAAAGAAAGAAAGAAAGAAAGAAAGAAAGATCTCAAGAGGGAAATGCAATGCAGATGCAAACTGCAAACTGCACTGGAAAAAAGAAGGTCCGACGATAACCTAACGAGCGAGCGCGCAGGCGGGACCATGCAATCCTGCAGCGTTGCATGGTTATAGTACTTGTACATCCGAAGCAGGAGGAACATCGAAGGGGCGGTTGCACGTCTGCGAAGGGCACGGGTAGCTAGGTACTAGGTTCAAACATATGCATATTACATGTATACAAAGATAGCGAATAAACTCGTTGAGGTCTTATTCTCAATCAGATGGTTGCAAATGTATCATTTTTCAGCTTGTTTTCGAGTTCTCCGGAGTTCGAAATATTTCCTTGGAGTTCCATTTCTCCGCATGGTGGTTTTTTTTTTCTTTCTTTCTTTTTTTTTTCCTTGTCCGGATTTTATACGACGACGCAAATATTGAACAACCTCGCTTCGGCCCACTCCCTCATGGCCGCCCTCGCCGCTTTTTCTTTCTAGATACCCATTCCCTGCTGTCGTTGAGGTCTCGATCGAGCTTCAAGATACGAGAACGGTCTCAATCCGTTCAAATTTAGTGCATTTTTGACAGGAAGCGGTCTAGGTTATAAATTGTATCTTCTTCTTTTTCTCTCCCTCTCTACTTGTTTTTTTCTCGCTGTATTCGCCCTTAACGTTAGGAAGGTGGTGTTACGTTTCACGAAAACAGCCTTGCCGCGACATGGTCACTCGAATCTCGTGAATACTCAATCCGTGATCACCAAAAAATAATCCTATCTCGATCCGCCTTGCAAATCTAGCTTTCTGCCAAACACCATAAAAACGGTAGATAGGTTCGTATCCCCTGTTTCCTTTTTTTTTTTTTTTTTTTTTTCTCTCTTTTGTTTTCTTATTCCCCTCCTTTTTATCTTTTCCCGTTGAAAGCAGAGAAAGGAAGATGTGCGTATGTGCGGGTATGGTGTATATATACCCTAGCTCTGTGTACTGTGTAATCGATCGATGATGTAGGCTAGCGGGTGTGAAGTACTTGCACTATGATGTTAATCTGTGTGTGCCCAAACGGTTTGACGTATAATCTCGCCTCGGCGCCGGCCGTTATTGGAACAGTTCGAGAATTGTCGTACCAGCATGGATCAAGGTATTTTAGTATATTGCAATAAAAAATCCAAGAGACCCGGACCTAGACGAGAAATTTTAGCAGTAGCAGTAGTAGTTAGTATGTAGTAGTATGTAGTAAGTGAACTAGGGAGCTTTTTGAAAGTTGAAACGACAGGATTATCTTCCCGCGCTCTCGATCCTCTTCTCTCTCGAGGCTCGAGAACGTAAGAAAAAAAGGAAAGAAAAAAAAAATACTTTTCTTTTTTTCTCAATTATTGCTCCGGTGGAGCATTAAGATAAACCTTAGAATGGGAATTTTTCTTTCTTCCTTTCTTTCTGAACAGCGGTGGAGGTGGTGGGCCATCGTGAAAGCTTGCAAGCTTGTTTTGACACCTTGCTTTGCAAGGAACGGATAAATCCATGGAAATTTTTCAGATTGATTGAGAAGAAAAGAAAAGAAAAGAAAAAGGTTTAGTTTGCTAACCGATGATACTGTTCTGACAACTTCATCATATTTTCCCTCTCTCTCTCTTCTGATTGTGCCCTTGCTTCCCGAGCTCTTCTAGTAAATCCAATATCGAAAGTCCAATAGGGAAAAAAAAAGGATGGGGGTTGATGGTGGGGTGGACTTTATGCAGGAAAAGATGTGAGGGTAGTGTGGTGGAACTTCAATCAATTCATAACATTTTGAATTCAAATTTCTTTTCTCTTCTACGCGGTAATAAAAAAAAAAAGTTCCCATAAGCATCGTGACATTAGGAAATCATATTTCAAATTCAACCAAAAAAAAGGTTCCATACGCATAGCATTCGCATTTGCATTCGCAAGGAAAGAAAAAAAAAAGACAAACATAAGTAGTACTTTTTTTTTTGAGAATTTTGTCAGCAACCCGTGTAATGGAAAAAACAAATTATCGTCAACCCGATAGTGTGAAAAAAACATTCGTGAGAAAGAAAAAAAATTTACGCCAATGGAAAGACCAAAAAAATTTTAGTTCCCTTTTTGATAAAAAAGACGACAGATAGAGAGACGCAACCCCAGAAAGGAAGCCAGGACATGATATGTCGTGATATTATAATCAATATTGAGAATAGAACGGCGCAAGGGAAAAGAAGTAACTCCGTTGGAACACCTGCTTTCTTGAGAACAGAGGCCGCCCACACATGATAAAGGAAATATACCCAAATTAACCGGTGTGAGATGAAAGCAAAATCCCGATACAAAAGAAAGCGAACCAGAAAAATTTCAAGAGAGGGCCGAGCGATTGGAGGGGACTAATGGCAGTTAAAGAGGGGTTTAATGCATGAAGGTATGCAGGATTGGACGGGGCCCTCTCTTTTCTCTGTTGGAGAGTAATGTTGACGTTGCGGGACAGGTGGGGTCGACGTGGACTAGGTAGCTGTCATGTCGGCATTCCATATTTTCTGCTGATGGTGGTGGCGGAAAATCCATCTATTCAACCATGAGCTCGAGATCAACTGCATGAAAAGAAAAAAAGAGATTGTCTTTTCTCGGAGCATATGTATAAGGTGAGGTTAATTAAGATATGGTGGATTTTTGACAGTTCGCTCGCTCGCTCGCTCGGATCGGAAAAATGGTAATTAAAGGATAAAGAATGAGGAAATCCCGTCAAGTCCCAGATAAGGGAAAAAACGAAAAAAAATCATAATGCTCGGAAATGAAAAGGAAAAAAAAAACAACCCCCCCCCAAAAATAAGGCGGAGTAAGCAGAGGGTTCTGTCCGTTGGCCGTGATGTCAGGTGAACGGGCTGCAACCGATTGGAGTCTGTCAAGGCGTCTAATTTTGATGTTGGTGCTCGTAAAATAGGCCATGGCGTGATAAGGTATGTATGTACGGATTATCCGGCGAGTGCCATGTGCAAGCCTCAAATGCCCATGTGGAGAAGTTTAAGATTATTCTCCTTCACGATGCCTGCTTGATTGCTTGCAAGGTTGGAATTTTCATGCCTCCGGATATAATGCTGCGATCCTTCGAGCTGTACGTAGTATAGCTGGTGCGACGACACCACCATCACGGCGAGCTTTTATTAAGTAATTTTCCTGCTTATTCAGGACGGTAGAGCGGGACGCAGGAATAACTTCAAACGGACAACGGCTAGATATCCCATACAAAGGGAAGGAATGACTTGTCAGCACTCATATAATAATTGAAGCGATTAAGCAGCTCGCCCGCCAATTGGCAGCTCGACAGTTCGGCATGACACATGGGAAAAGCGCAAAACTTACCCAAGACGAAAGGTGGGAGCAGGAGTAGGCGGACATCAATTTTTGCAGATATAGTCTGAATTCCTGCAGGTCGCTGGACAGAACCCGCTCCTTTTCGCAGCCGGCCAAAGCAGCTGCGGGCGGTTGTCACGATCCTTTTGCTTCGCAACTCTCGCACTTATAGTCATGGGTTATAACCCTCTCTTTCGGAGCACAACTTGTAGTTCTCGATGTAGCGCACGGGACTGGCGTGGTGGTTTTATGGCCACAGCTGTAAACTGAGACGAGGTTTTGACACATTGTGAGGGTCGTGTGTGTGTAGCAAAAATGTGGAGCTACCCAGTTCGGGCCAGGGATCCTCTTCCTGCAGAACTAGCTCCGTTTGCAACTTGACTGCACACAGCAGAACAGGAAGAAGAAGAAGAGGAAGAAGAGGAAGAGAAAGAAGGGGGGAAGTTTCCGCAAGGTCGAATATGCTGTTGATTGATTGAGCTATCGAGAGTCCGAAAACCGCGGCTTGCTATATCTTGTCGTCCCAAACGTTCTCGATCTTTGTGACATAAATAGATATGTTTATGAGACGGTGGAAATTTATGGGGTCTGATCTGGCTTGAGGTACCAATAAACGCTCCAAGATGTGTACTTCGGTTGAGTGTCCGCGACGAATGAAAAGACTTCAAAAGGAGCTAGAGGTCGAAAAGGTGGATACGCAAGAGAAGAATGAGAAGACTAAAGAAGATCTGGATGCAAGAGAGGTATCCCTTCTTTTATAAAGATCCAACTATGAACCCGACAACGCGGTTCCGGTCCGTAGGTGGTGCCATTGTTGCCAAAGGGAAGATAGCCCGTAGATATCTCCTGAAGGAATGGGGATGAGGTTGCGTCGTGCCCTACCGCGGGTGGGGTGTCTCGCAAAATAATAAATTATACCTACCATGGGGATATAAGGTGACTTCGCCATTAGCATGGACTGACGCCCATTTGATTTGATCAAAGTTAGCTAAGTTAAGTTTCGTCCATAGGATACGGTACATACCTACACCGTGCATCCTGGCTAGAAACCCCGGCGGTCTTGCCCTGCAGCCTGTTCTTTTGCTCTTTGCTCTTGCTGCTTGTGAACTGGAGCTACGACTATTGAAGCTAGCCGGGACCTTGCGTGGTAGACACGGCAAGGAATTCATGTACTCAGAAATAGGCCCTTGGTTGGCTCCTTGTTAGTGGCGCGAGGCTTCCCCAATCTCGACTGATTTGCATTTGCGGGAGGCATCCAGCTTGGCCCATTCGCCAGATTCGATTTCACTTTTTTTTTTTTTTCCTATTCCCTCTCAGCATCGTATTGTCAAATCATCCCATGGCATGCGCATGACACGGCGAAGGGGCAAAGATGGTTACCTGGTAAATTTAATTGCAATTGACTGGAAGCAAGCTCAAAACTCAGAACAGCGTATGTGATCCAGACTGGTTTAGCGTAGTTCTGGGCCCGTCGGCAGCTTGACCTCGAATGGGCACTCCGAGATGTATGACGGGTCTAGAGCTCGCACACTATCATGGGGTCAACGGAACTAACGCAACACGATAGCGTCCGCACCCCCAGTTCCTTAGTTAGACCTTCTTGCGTGCTCTCGGCTTGCTTTGATCTAGCTAGGATGGATGGGTGAATTACACTTGGGGACGATACCAATCTCGAATCGATAGTTCGATTCAATTCGGGTCAGGTTGATCAGAATTCCTAGTGTTCCAATTTCCGTACGTTTCAATTTCAATTTCAATTTCATTGCATTATAATATAATATTATCGTGTTCAATTACCTCGCCCGTCATCCGAAGACGCAACCCCCCCGAATACTAATCCGCATTTATAATATATGCCCGCAGGAATCAAATACCTTCTTTCTGACCGCTCTGTAATAGTAATAATATAAACGGTGTTATTTACTGGGGTTGGTCTCAAAATTTCCCCAAACCGCGGGTTCTCCCTTTCCTTCGCTTTACTGTGCCCGTTCGGCACAGTCTCAAGTTTATGGCACCGTCGGCCGTCAAAACAGCTCGACCAGCCTATCCTTGTCAGGTACCCAACTTCAGAAACCTTCTAGAGACCTTCCAGCGCTTTGATACAGGGTTTGATCCGTCATGAAGCCTCAAAGCAAAACTTTGGACAATAGCGGGCCAGGCCACATGGTCACACAAAATTATCCTGTTTGATATAAGTCATGTCACCGCCTTCGGTCGAAGCTTAACTATGATCCCATTAATTCGCATCACGAGACTGCGGCCGATTAAAATGTACATGGGGTATGATCTGAGACTGCTCAAGTAGGTTGCCAGGTGTGATGCGACAGCTTGCTAATCTAGATCAGAGCGATCATTTCCATTCCGTCCGAGTTTGGTACCTGTTCTTGATCGAGATCCAGTCCCAACTATTACTACTACACATAGCTGTTGGAACCGACACCCTAGGAGTAGTAGTCGGCCTAACACTCACTTCGCCTCTCTGCAGACGGCGGAAGTGAGGTCCCACCCCGCCCTCCGAGCGGTTATTCACATCCAATTCTCTGACAAATCATATAACGCGACTACACGCCGGGCTCCTGCACCACGATCCTTGCGACCATCAAGTAATTCCCCGAGAGATTACGCATTCGCTGGTTCTTACAATACTGTCTTCTACATACCGGTTAGAAAAGAAAAGAAAAAGGTCTCACGGCAAACAGGCAAAGGAGGTTTGTGCATAAGGACCCTGTTCTTTCGAATTAAGGCCCATATGTAGCAGATTTAGCGAGCCCTCGGCGAGATTGCAGATCCTGGATGAGACGTCTTGTCTTCGAAACGAAGGCAAAAGGAGCAAAATCCCGATAGGATGCACAGCTCGTATAGAACGTTCTACTGTGCGGAGTAATGGATATATAATATCGCCTTTTCCGGCTTATATCCTGTAGACGGGAAGACTTTCGCCCACAAAATGCGAAAGTCTTCCGTGCCCCTCGGTTTCACGGTTTTATCCACCAGGAGTCGACGGGGCCTCGGTCAACGAACATGCATTTCAAAAACAAAGAAGAAAAAAAAGTAGATGAGCAAAAAAAACCCTCAAGTGTCTCCACATTAACTTAGAACGAACAGTGCAGCTCCTCAGTTTCTCCAAACGGCCAAGTTACGAGACCTCAAACCCATACAATAAATTGCATTGCATCTGTTAAGGCAAAGCTAGAAACGAGGAGATTATGGAGATTGTGAGTTCAATGAATGACGTGGCTCGTCTCGAGCGTCGAATATGGATCTCAGCTCGGGCACCTATGAGTTCCTCGTTTGGATGGAACAGGAATCATCACAGCAGATCGCTTTTGAAACATATTGCTGATTCTTCTGAAGCAGCTGCATGGAACGCTCGAGCTGGTAAACTTGAGGAGTTTTTCGCTTCAACCACCCAAACTTATTCACTAGCACATGCTAATTAAATGCTGTCGTTTGTAACTGCATTCCGATTGTTTAAGCTTGCGCAGATTTCAAAACACCAAGCTCGCTGTATGCACCCACACTGGGTAGCGAGCTGTAGCTTGTGCAGCACTGCATATATTAGACAGGCTTGGACCTGTGCCCATATGAATTTACTGCATTGCCAATTGGCTGCAGTTGGTTTTCTGACATGGAAATCCCAGTAGAATGGCTGTGGCACCAAAGTGTTGCCAGATGCGCCTCCACTGATCAGCTAGCTATTGCATTGAAACGAGAGCTCGAGAGTAGTGCATTGAAAAGATACGATGCGGCGTTCATTTTACGTACAAAAGGATCCTCGGAGGCATCTATTGTAAACTAAGAGATATTTCATTTTTTTATTTTTTTTAATAAAAAAAAAAAAAGAGACATAAAATAAGCTTAAGTTGCCTGACTAGCCGTCTAGATGGTTCGTTCATGTCCTAACGGAATGCCCGAGCCCTTAGTTTCCCCCACAGTGGAGGCCGTGGAATATACAGGGTTGAGGATAAAGCTCCAAACCAAACATAGATTGGCACTCTAAAATCAGAGTGTTTTAACGCTTCACCTTATAACAACGAGGTTAGGCTACAACCTCTCACTAAAGATCGCCGAGTATGGCCGAATTTAGGATCAAAGATAGCATTTCTACGCTTACGCCTCAATACTCCACAACTCTCGAGAAAACCAAAAATATTAGCCTCAGAATCCTTAGTTCCTCTTAAACGATGGAATCGCTGCCTGCTACGTAAATACCCCACAGCGCAAGGTTCTAGTCCATCTATGCGCTAGCATCGATGATTAGCTTCGTTGGCCGGAGCTCGGGATTGATCCCATTTTGCTCGTCTAGACAGACAGAGATCGGGGATACGCTGCCGTCGGGGAATACCGTCTCTTTTGGACCAAGTCTGTACAGCCAAAGGCTAGGGTTCCTTTTTTTATTTTTATTTTTTTCTGACAAGTGGATCTCCCTAGGCGAGGCATTCGGACTGACCCCACCGTGTCGACGGGTATACCTGTCTATCCCTCAATTAGCAAAGCAGTCTCGCTCCTTGGCGTTTTAGGACATGGAGCAAGTTCAAAAGGAAACTCAGGCCAGGTTTTTTGGCTTTCGCCAGGTTGTTCTGGGAGATAAGCCGGTTTTTCGATCTTGGCAGATAGCCTTATGGGACTGGGGATCGTACTATAAGGTCTCACGAGACCACAAACTTCCTGCAAGAGACTTTCAATTGACAGCTGTGCGATTATGCGTGTGAAGCGGAAATCTAGAACTAGCATGTACAGAGCTCTCATGTGATACGAGAAAAGTAGAAGATATTCGTCCATACATGCTGGTGTTTCTCATTTTAAGCTTAATGGTATCAAACACCCTCAAAACATGGCACCGGAGCGAGCTGGTGACTGATATCTGCAAGCGACAGCATTCACTATCACAGACAGTTGTCCCGAGATGGAGCCGGTCCCGATAAACTGGCCGTGAGGGAAATAGATATATAGATGCAATGCGCCGCTGGCTGTGTGATCTATCGCGCGTCGAAGGGCCTAGGTAGCCACGTTACAGAAACGACATTTCCCATGTCGCAGCAGGCGAGTATTAGATCAAGTTGGATATTTTGTGCCTCGAGAAAACATATGCACGAGCTATATACGAGCGGAAGCCGGAAAGCGGATCGTGAAAGGGTCAGCCGCTCCTTAACCCTTAAACTTTTTCCTTGAATCCTCGTTCGCCGCGGATGTGCCCCGGATTGAAGCTACATGCATACCAGAACCTGTCCAATAGTTGCAGATTATGCGTTGTGTGATATCGGGATTTGCAGTCCTTTTTTCTCAATTGAGGGAAAGTTTTCCTGCTTCCTTTCCCAAGATGCGGTGTGATAAAAGCGGCTGCGCGCCAGCGATAAAATGTGATATTATAACCCCTCTTCCATCGCTGGGAAATACCAAAACTCGCACACGTGGTGCTGGAACTGGTTTCCTTTGAGTTTAGGAGCTCGTCTCGAAGTCCGATCGTGATAATAGGTTTTCGGAAGCTGTTGTGGGCTTCCGGTAAGCGGATTCCTTGGAGGTGCTTCTTCAAACCATAACTGATTTTGCAATACTATACTAATGGGTTATATAACTGTGCCGTCTCCACCGTCCCATTGCCATGCCCTCGGACGAGGAATGTTCCAACATCCAATTATCTCACCACCTATAATTAAGCGTTTTATAATGGTTAAATGCAATCCGGGATGCTTAATATCACACCTAGTGCTCAGTATACGACCGGCAGAATCGATTCCCCATAGGATTTCGTAGCGGATATGCCCAAACATCCCCCTTGTCTATTTCGCAAAAGCGTCCACATCCACCCATTTTTGCGTGTAGTTTGCAGCATAACGGCGTTGTTATAAATATTAAGTCCCCGAAGGATCGGGGAGGTTGATGTTATTGCTCAGATTATTTTTTTGACACATTTTTGTTCGTTTTCTTTTAATTTTATCGCTCTAAATTATAAAGTTCCTATGTGCTATTAGCTATTTCTAAGCCTGTGTCACATGGCAGGGATGTTGCCTTCAAAATGCAACATAATCTTGTGTTTAGATCAGCGTACTTGTGTCGACGTAAAGACAGTTGATCAGCGGAGACCTCCGTCTATCATTCTAAATAGGGAAATATGCAACGACGGTAGACGTCTATGCGCATGTGTTTTTATACTGATGTTATAAATTTATATAAAGGGTGCATATCGATACGGAAGACACCTTTAAATCTAGTCTCTATAGCCTAAACCTCTAAACATCACATCGCAAACGATACCCTTGGTCTGTTTAATGTTCGGTTAGGTATATTTTATATTAGTGGCCAAATTTATCCACATTCGTACAAGGTGGTAAGTTTGTGGGTAGAGATAATCCTCGTGCTCGAGTACTGTCGGGTTTGTAAATATAAATCAAGTGAACTATGCCCGTATCGATCTTAGGAAAGTATCCAGATGGACCCATAAAGCATAGCGCCTTTTAGCGCAGCGTAGTATAGGAGTTAGGGTACTGATTACATCCGCACAAACAAATTTGATATCGAAGTTGCCTGGAATTAACCCAGACCCACAAAACAGTTGAACTAGGCAGATAGGGCAGACGTTGTGATATGGAAACACCAGTTCAGGATGTAAACTGGGGTATACCTGGAATCCGTCCCTCAGCGTCTAAACCCGAAAACTACATTAGACGCCGTGCATACCAGATTGGTCCGTGGCGTCCTATCTGAGTGGATCTCCGGAGACATTGATCGATCGGGCCCGGCGGGTATCTAAAACATCCGAATTTCTAGTCTTGCATTCCACCATGCAATGCATGTCATTTCCGGTTTCTTTTAACTTAGGGTTAGTGTGTCGACAGGGAACTAGGGCCGAGGATTTGATCAATTGACGGGACACTGCCTCCAAACGGTGAAGCCCATAACCCAGTGTTGAATATATATTGCACCATTTTAACTCCTTCCAATACCGTTCATGTAAATGGCATAGATCTATATCGAAACACCATTAATTATAAAAACAAAGATTATGTGCTCCCCGAGTGCCATGGACTTCCACGCCTATGCCGTTACCCAATGTACCAAGATACTTCAAAGAAGCCGCCAAGTAAATTTTTAGCAGAACTGGTCTCGTTCCCAGGCGTCAGCAGAACTAAAAGCTCTTATACGATCAGCTGATCAGGATGTGACGGAATGGTAGCTGCTCGGCCACTCTTTGTGCGGTCTAGGTACGAGACTAGTAGCTGCCCCGAATCCCACACCTACCCAACCTACCAACATAGCCGCTCGACCAACGCCCCAACTTGAGGTACCAACGCGATCGTATACCAACGTTGCAACTTTGGATTACATTGTTATAATCGATAGAGCTTGCGTAGCCCCGCTCCGAGCCTGCGTAAGTTTGCAAGCCAACCCCCAAACTTGAAAAACGGTATGGCTGAGATCAAAATTCTTGGTCCCGCGACCTGCATCTTTATATGTCTTGTCTTTCGTGACCGATGTAAAGGTTATTTCCAATATAAATGCCTTTGATGTTCCATAGAATCGCGAAAGTCCGGGTAGACGGTAATTGCTCGCTATGGCCGAGACAATCCGAAGTTGCCGTTATTAGACCGTAGGGAGGGGATCGTAGTTGATCAGATCAGACGGATAAAGACGACGACTCACACCGTGAACATCGAATCAAGGACCTAGATGTCGAAGATTCCAGGGAACGAACACAAGACCGAGAGTGAGATTGTGCGCTCAAGTGCTTTGGTAGATGTCGGCTATATATATATATTTACCTCGAAGGCCTACGTTTTTGAGTTTTGTTAGATCTATAGAAAGCTAGCCCTGACGGCACGAGTTTGGGGCACTTACTAATATACGTACCCAACGATCCGACCCCGAGTCTTACAATAGCCATAGGGCAATGGGTGCACCGTCTTCAACGCTCTTTACTCTTCATAAGAAAAGTTAAATGCGCAAAATATCCTTTAGACATCTGGGAACGAGACCAAGTATGCAGTTTCTTGACAAAGGAAATTCAATACCCTGCATGTGAGATCAGGTTCTGGAGTCTGGAAGCGAAACCATCTCATAAAAATAAGTATAAATCCTGACACATAGACGCAACAGGGTAGACGTAAACACATGTGTAAATGTTTAAACCCGCACACGGTTATCGATGCGAGGGGGCTTTGAGAAAGCCCCACCTATTGAAGGAAGAGCCAAACCCTTACCCTAGGCATACATCCCCTCGCAGTTTCATTTACTGCATACTAGGCTAGGATTGTGAAATACCTAGCACAAAATCTCGGACGCTCCCGAGGATAGAAAACCCGCAATCATAGACCGGGCCTTCTTGCATTATCGTCTTAATAAGTACACGAAAAGCCTGCTAACAAACTTCTCCCGACAATAATTTCAGCCGAGGGATATCAATGTAACCCTAGTTGCTGCTTTAGAGTATCCAGTTGGTGGGGCTCCGAGGCTTCTATAGCTAAAGTAGTGTGCTATAGCTATATAGCTAGGACGCAAAAATAAATAATAAAAAAATAGCGCTCTCGGAATCTCGCCCGGGATTGATTATGCAGGAAGATTCCCGGGCCCATGGTCGGCTATTATTCCACCAGATATCCCATGTGTCATTTCTCCTTGGCCTTTCAAGATCCTAGGGATCCTCAAGCCCCACGGAGAGTGAATATGTGAGATCGATTAGATCTCCTCCGCGGATCTGATGAACATGAACACATGGGCACGCGATACCGAACTAGCCATTTGGCCATCAGGTCAATATATTGATATTGATACCGAATTCAACAACCAATCGACTATACATATTCTACTAATTGTAGTAGCTTTGGGTGGCTCACTGTTTCGCTGCTGGTACGTTTATGACATCTATCGTGTAATATAGCATATATTATTGGCACACACAAATATTCGCACCAAATAGTTAGCATAACGAAACCCGTCAAAAACAGGACTATATCCTACTATACATAACACCTGGATACAGGAACAGTATGCCGCAGGGTTAGTTAGAAGCTCGAATAAGGCGCGTAACCAGTCTTGGGTTCAAAATATCCGCAATGAAAGTTGGTATGGCTATATAGCTATAGTATCTCGAACACACCCGCATGATTACATCCCCGGAACCGTGGCCCGAAGCATTGTCAGGAAGGGTTTGCACATCGAAGCACTATGATAGTGGGGGCCCGGGCTAGTTGCTGGAAATTTAAAACTAGAACGACTAATCCTTCGTCGGGAAAAATTTCTAAGCATGTGGCTTGAAAAGAGGAAGTCGTAATACGGTATCATTCCCCTTGTGGTCGCTCTATAGATCCAAGAAGGCATAATGGATTACAGGAGCATATTTCCCGCACTACGGGTGGATTTCAACATTGCATACGACGACAGCGGAGTTGTCCGATTATTCCCAATTACTGTCGAAACCTTCCGATAAAAAGCACATGCAAATGGACCCTATGGTCGACTCAACCCAACATTTTTTTTTTGGTTCAAAAAAAAAAAAAAAAAACCTTCGTTCAATCCATGCATTATTCGCTTCTACCCGTCAACTAGATGAATCAGGAAGCTCGTGAGCTCTTCTTGAAACAGAAAAGCTTCAGTCATGCTAGTCGGATCTTATCTTTCTTGATATCACCGTCTACCCAAAGATCATTCCGCTCTCGTGACATGCAAGGGAAAATTTTTTATATATCAGAACCTTTCGGGATAGTCCCTATCAAGAAGAGAAAGGCCAGACCGCCACCAAAACTGACAGCCCACCCTCGGAACTAAAAATTCTCACCATTCCAAGGTCAGACATCATTTCCACACCTGGCCCTGCAAGGTACACGAGCGAAAACTCCCGTTGCGTTATTTTTGCTACCCGATCCCGATAAAAAAAAAACAGGAGCCAAAAAGCAAGCCAATATGCCAGATTATAGCAGGACCGTTTTATGTAAGACAAGGTGGGCCTGGAAAATGCGGAGAAGCCTGGCTATCAAGGAGCTAGTTAGCTAGGGCGAGTTAATTCGGGCATGCTCCGGTTTCTTTGGCTATCAAAAGCCTACCGCGGTCTCGGGTCTTTGATATCAGTTGACATCGGGTTGTTGCCGTGTTCCAATTCGGGCCGTGTTCGAAAGCAAAGTCGGGCCACCAGACTAATACAGGAAGCCGAAAATCCCGAGAAATCATACAGTGAGAAGATACCAACTCGTGTCCAAAGCATTTGACCTCGACAAATTGGAGCTCCATGCCTTAGATCGCCACCGACATATCCAAAATGTGACAGCCATGTAAAAACAGTTCGAGATTGGTCTTGATTGAATATGCACTGCAAGGAATCACATGAAGTCCCCACCTTGAACGTAAGCCCTGACCATCTGCATCTTTCCAAGTAAGAGCCTTGCCTATCAAACATGTGCTCTTCATCTTCTTGGTTGCATAGAGCTGGCATCGAGGCTAGCATAGAGCATGGTTCCCCTCTAAGCGATCACTGGGATTACCTATCCCAATCTGCGCTTGAAGCGGTCGATGACGAATAACAGGTTCACTACATCATTGAGAACCTAAATGCCACCATTGGGCATCCTTTGGTCCCACTATTCGAAAAACGGGTTCGGGATGGTGTTCTCAAAAATGAAACTGCCGTTCCATGCCGAGTAAGGATAAGGTATGTAGATACTTGTCGGCACAGGGATCCACACACATCAAGAAGGGTAATTTCACAGCAAAGATAGGGTTGGTGGATGGAAAGTTACACGCGCAGAAGTAGATTTTCCGTGAGATCATACCAGGGTACCCCGCAATTTCCCGTCTACGAAAATTACAGAAGGGTTTCGAAGATCAAGGAATCGTCCGTCTACAGGGTTGGGGTGGGTACATCGACGGTCTTTTGTGCATCTGGCCGGCTGGGCATGATTGTTTGCGGCTGGAATGGTATGATAATGGCCTTTCGAAAAAATTGAAACCGAATTTTACAACAGGAGCACAAAAGCTGCACCCGCGCATTCAACAAATTTTTTTTTTCCCTGTGGCTAATTTTTTTTTTTCTCTTGTCGGCACGCACCGAAAATTCTGTTGGTAGAGCTCTCTTGCTTTAGTCCTCTCGGCTCTGAGGCTTGTACACGGGGTTTGCGGAGTCATTTTTTGGCTTATGCAAGCGAAGAGGAAAAAGAGGGTCGGCAGGCCGAAGGTCCGCCTTGAATTTTTCATCAAACCGGCTTCTACAGCCCGGGTGGTCGGATGTCAAATGATTGCATAACAGATTCAGTTCAGCCGGTTCGACATTGTGCCGTGCGCACCGAATACAGGTCGGTCTGGACTAGGCAGTTGGTAGAGAAGAAAGAGCTAAACAAAGACAGCCAATGATGTTCAGCCAAGATATGCAACAGGCCCCACCATTAAGAAGCTTAACGAGAGAAAAGGCTGTCGGGCTTTCATAGTTTCGTGTCACATCTGGGGAGAAGAGGCCAGAAAGACAAAGCCATGGACCATTGACATGCATGAAAGATTGCATATCTGCGCATTAGGATTCCTGCTAGCTGTGGGGGGACAAGCCAGGCCATAATAAGCAATTTGATAACAGAAATTGTCGTCAGCTACATAGGTCTCGAGCTCCCGGCTACCGCGGGGTTCAAACCCAGAAGCCCGAGGGCTCTCAACAGAAAATTATGTTTTTGTTATAGGTTTCCCTTGCATCGATGAGGAGATTGGAAATCTGTATTGATAATTGACAGCTGACAAAACAGCTGATGACTGCGTGGTAACACCCCCGGAGATCTATTACGATCATGCATGACCTCAGCATGCCGGCGTTAATATTTCCAGAATCCGACTCCGCGAGCTCTAGGACCCTGAACATAAAAAAAAAAACAAGAGAGGGAATGGATTGGCTCTTGGGGAATTCCATTGAACATCTGCTCGAAAATGTTAATAAAAAAGGTGTGATCTGGACTGGACCACCACGTGCGAATGGTGTGCACTCGATCGGATGGCATTTGCCTCCGAGGAAGTCGGTTGGATGACGCTGGGGCCAAAACGTCAGCGGCCCCCGTTCACTGATAAGCTTAAATGCACGAGGGACCAATGACGGGGTTCCGTCCCACCAGGGATGTCCTGATTCGCTGCTATTTCAGCTCGCATCCTTGAAGCGACAGCAACAACCCAGGGCGAACAACAGGAAGAGAAGGTGGAGCTCCAGCAGTTTGGCCCGTATTGTCGTTCCGGCAGGAAAGAATTAAAAGAATTGGGCAATTTTGGCTCAACACCATCAGGAAATGGCAGGACTATCACCACCTCCACTCTCAGGAGAACCGGCCGGCAGTGTGTTAGCGTCACACACTAACTGTTGCCTGTGTCCGATCGACCATCGTTCGCTTTTGCCAACCTCAGCAGAGGGTTAACTTGCATTTTTCTTAATTGGCACACCTTTTTTTGGGCCAATAGACGATCAGTTCGCTCTGTTGTGCTCTTCCATTCGCCGGCTTCGATACATCATCTTGGCCAATTCCCCTTGGTATCTTCCCCATGGGCACGATCACCTCGCCGCTGTAACAAAGGAATGGTACAGCCTCCCCCTCGCCGTCGATGGTCACGGTTGTTTGAAGTTGGCAAGTCCAAGAACCTCTCTGTTGTAGATTCACACAGCCAAGCGTTCCACTGCCGCCTGGAAATAGTAACGACTTGCCCTTTTTTCTCCGTTGTTTGAATCTTAGACAGAAACGAGCGTCGACTCCAGGCCGCTCTTGCGAATTCCTTGCGGTTGCGACGGGGTTTTGAAATTTCGAAAGGGGAATTAAGGTTATCCCCCGCCTTCGTCCGGTACAACAGGTACAACGTGACCTCATAGATGGTCTTGTCTCCTTAGCGCATTGCATCAAGCCGACCACCCTGGAATTTTCAAACGCTAAATGAAAGAAGGTTGCGGAACTCTTCGTGCCATTACGTGGGGGAAGTTTTCCTTTTTCCTACCCTCCATCAATGGCAATGGCCATACGCCGAATTGGTGATCAGATGGCCACTACACCACTACCTGGGGAAAGAACTTTTCGTCCTAGAGCTCTCTCCGCGAAAATTATAAGAACCTCCCCTCCTACCCTCCCATCTCTCATATTCTTTTCTAATCCATCAGTAGCCTCTATACCAACAACCTCAATAATAACTATCATCATCACATCTATCGGTCCTTACAGTCCTTTCAACGAAGATATCACCAAAAAAAGTTTCATCTGTACAATTATAAGCATAGCTAGCTGTCGCAAGTCGAAGCCTTCCAACCATATATAATAACCAATCCTTTTAATACACTTCAAAAAACAAGCACATCTTTCAAAATGCAATTCCAAACTCTCGTCCCAACTCAATCCGAGCCAATCCACACTCCTCACTCGGCTCTCTCTCACCACGCAACCATGGTCCGTCGGGAATCAACCTTCCTTGCCCTCACCGAAGAACCTTCTGTTGCTCCATGGTTCTTGAGACAGCGTCGACCATCCAACTTCTTGGTTCTGGCTCCAGTTACTTCTGAGTCCTACCCATCTGCCCCAAGGCCACAACGGGCCACAGTTATCACCTACAGCAAGGACAACGAGGAAGCAATCGCCACCTCTCCAGAGCTTGGTCCATCCGCAGACCTCGTCCCAGTTGAGCCAATGGCCCTCAAGACCCGACGAAGCACCAGCGTCAGCTCCACCAGCAGCGAGGGCCGCCGACTCAGATTCCTCAAGCTTGGTCCAGTTCACTGGGGTGGTGATGAGGGTTGCGATGGCTATGCCGTTGAGGAGTAAACTGCTTCGCATTCTTTGAGCAAAGCTGTTGTTTCTTACGTCTTTTAATCTCATAACCATCTTACCAACTGGCGTTTCCCGATCACCATCTTTCCCTACTCTCTTAATACCGCGGTCGCTCTATTTGTTCATGACCAAAAAAATATTCTTTCAAAACTCTTCTTTCATTGTGGAGTTCACGAGGAGGCTACTCTTATTGTACTTTTACGGTTGTTTTTTTACTCTTTCGCATAGTCCTTTTACGTTACGGCGGACCATGACAGCGCTTTGGTGGAGTTCTTTCTTTTATCTAGCTAGCTTATGATTTTTTGCAAATGTGATATCCTTGGAGGGACTGGGACTGTAAATGTTTTGATAGATACCGGCGAGGAAAAGCAGAATTTCTTCATTATCCATATTCTTTTTTTTTTTTTTTTTATGAACAGAAAATGGGACGATACAAAAAATATCATGTTCTTGGATTAGTTAGTTTTTAGCTTAGTTCGAGAGGCACTCAAATTGATATTTTTTCCATTCTTTCTAAGAAATCATACATACCTTCGTAAATCTAGAAATATTCGAAATTCCGCAAACATCCAAATATTTCCCGTCTTCTAGACGGCGACGACGAGCATGGTATATTTCCTTTTCACTAGAAACAGAGTCGATCCGTGTTCTCGCCCTCGACAGGCTTTATTTTTTTTCCCTGCGTTGAATCTAGTAGAGAGTTAAGTCGAAAATTTGTCTTCTGATAGCGCCATAAGCATACGCAGGACAATATGGGGTACAGTTCGGGCAATCACGCTAGATGCCGGAGATCCGGACCCTTGTTATCGTCACGGAAATTTTTCTGCAATTTTTTTTTCTTTCTTTCTTTCTTGCTCTCGACGCAAACTAGTCCCGGAACAAGGCCGAGGGAAGAGAGGAGAGAGGACGATAACTTGGACTCTCTCTGAAATTGGGAGATAGATAAGTCTGATTTCGCGGGAATTTTTTTTTTCCCTCTCCTCGGCATTGGACCTCGGAAAAATTAAAGCCTCGGAATATCAAAGGCTTGTTTTTGTGTGTGTGATAAATGGTCGATGTTAAACTGAGGGTTTTGAGGATACATGTATAACGGAACTGGCCTCGAGACTACGATCGAGATACTTTTGACACTGTCTTGCATTTTGCACAACACAAAATAGTTTTCCAGTCTGCTCATCACAAAAGTTTTCCCCCACGGCGCTGGCCAAAAAATATATTGGGGACGCCTCGTTTTTTTTTTTTTTTTTTTTTTTTTTTTTGGACAGAAGCAGGAAACTTGCACCTTTCCATGAAATAAGGAAACCTGAAAATAACCCAAGGCGGGTATTTGATTATGGCGGTGCACCTAGCCTTTTGGCAAGAACATCCCGTCGAAATTCAACACATCAAATCAACATCGAGGCTTTACCAAAAGTTTTCCGGGATCATTTTTTTGCACCTTTATCATCTTCTATCTTGCCCCTCATATTTGCACCAATGGATGGATACCAATGACTAGTCTTCAGCTGATAGATTATCATGCAAGTAATGCATTAGTTCACAGCCGTATTTTTGGAGCTACATATTAGGATGATCCATTTCACTGGTCCTTTACACTGGAAGCGAACCAATCTTGATTACTCTTTGGCGGTGTGTCAAATGTCACAATAGGCTTTAAAAACTTGGAAGGAGGACAGTCCCTTTTGTCTTCCGTCACTGGCATCTTTTCTTTCGCCGTTCACCCGTAATCGACAATATCGAGGAGAGGGATAGGTCCGGGGGAAATTCAAAGCTGCAAAGAGGGCCAAGTCTTAGCTAAGAATTTGACAACATTGTGCTGCAGGATATTTTCGAGGATACGAAGCAAAGCCCCTCCCCCAGAAATTGTAGTGTCCATCTCAAATAATTTACGTCAAAGAGTGATGGGCCCCAGACGATTCGGTAAAATGGATGTGATATGTTTTTTTTTCTGAGGGAGAAAGAAGGAAAGACACGAGCGCAAGTAACCCCAGAAATCCGATTAAACTTTTGAGTTTCTTGGGTTTGTGGTGTGGGTGTTCAGATCTGCAAGATACAGTTATGTAGATTTCGTTTCCCTTTTCCCCACACAGCTAGCGACGACTGGGAAAAGCTGGCCGGGCCGGTCGACGAGGGTTGGTAGACATCTACTATCTGAGTATCTATCTACCCGCTTCCCCACTTTCTTTTTCGGCTTGGAAGGGTGGCCTTGGTGGGAAACATACGTAAGTCTTCTTGGGATCGGTTCTCCATTCCGTCCAGATCTCTTTTTTTGTCTCCTACGGAATATGGAAAGCCTTCTCTCTCCTTCTTTTTTTCCCAGCCGTTTTCTTTGGTTTTTCTGTGTCTATCCCGATGTTGTAGCTGTAGGTAGCAACGGAGAGTAAAGTATCTAGTAGCACAGGGCTATGGCACACAATCTACGTACGAAGACATAAATCCTTCAGCCTGTTGGTCGGCCGTATTACCTACCATATAAGGGGACAAAAGCGACTATTCATCTATCAAAAAAAAGTCGAGGATGTTCGACATGGTTGTTTCCTTTTTCCTCGCAGTGCAGCTGTAAGTCCAAGGATTTCCCAGGGAGAAACGAGAGTACATGATTGGTACTTTGAGGATACCACTTGGATCATCCCGCTGGGCGGCTAGCAGGTGTGGCGGGTGGAGCAATAAAGAACGTGCTTTCCCAATTTTGGGCGTTAACTACTGGTCGATGGTTGGAAAGTGGGGTCGGCGAAAGGGCAGTACGGCAGTCAAGCCCGTTGGACAAGGGGTGTCCTTTGGGGAGGATTGCATATTGTGGCTTGCTGGGAGTGGAATGTTTGTCTTGGGGTGTCCGCTCAATCCCTCTTTGGATAAAGGTGGAGAGGTCCGACAGGGGTCGATCTTGGGAAGCGGTAGTGAAATTTGGGAAACTGTGGAGTTGGTGTGGCAGCCCAGACTAAAAATTAGGATAAAAAGTGAGGCTGTCGATGGTTTTATTCTTCTTTTTCTTTGTGCCGGTCGGGATAGAGTCTGGGGATTTTTTTATTATTTTCTTCTCTGGATGTGCGTATATGCATGATGGCGGCGAACTTTGTGGTTTATATGTATGACAGGCGCCAGCTGATCATAAAAAAGGGAAAGGGGAAAAGTGAATGTGCTGTAGAAAATATTGGGACCCATTTTGGGGTTCCTGGGCTTTTGGTCGATTGCGACACCAGGGGCACTGGGTTCGAAAGATTGTTTATGGCAATGAGGCCGCTAAAGGGGAATGCACTTGCGATCATCGATATGCATCTGGCATGGCTTTAGATACTGTTAGCAGTATGACAGTTTATTATCCCCCCCATGTCATGGTCAATTTCTGAGTGGGTGAACGGGTTCACTATAATCTATAATTTAGTTATAAGAGGCACTCGGACGACAGATCGATTTTAAATGTTTCCCTGAAATTTGAATATTTGTTTCATCAAATCTCGATGGTAAATGGTCAAATGTACCTGTACATTCGGAGTACAATATCGGTACATAAAACAAATATAACAGCCACTAGTTTAAAAAAGTTAACAACCGTATCTTCCGTCCACGTCAAACCTCAGGCGACCGACCCGAGCGGCCTGGCTTTGAAAGACAAGACAAGTCAAGTCAAATCTTGAGAGAGAAAAAGATCCCGTGCGTTTGGTTCGAAAACCCGTGGCTTTATGTAAAGTGTAAGTCTGAACGTTTCTTCCATCGTCTTCTGGCCCACCAAAAGATGCAAGGTAGCGGGTAACTTATCCTTGGAGCCAATTTAAGGATCGTATGTAGCCCCATGCCGTGCAGTATCACAGACCACGGGTCCCCCTCTACCCAACCTTATTTCGCTTGGGTTCACCTGTCCAAGCATTCAATTTCTCTTGACTTTTGCTTCCACGTTTTTTTGTTTTCTTTGTCAGTCGAATTTCCCAAGAATTTGTCGCATTGAGGTTACGGCAATTCTGGATAATTATTAACCGCCAGGGAAAACTTTAGTCAAGGATTGCATTGTGCACACCGATATCTATCGAGGCTGAGAATCCTTCTTTTCCCACGATATCAATCGGTCAAAGAACAAAAAGAGAAGAATTCGAAACTCGAAGTTTTTTTTGGAAGGCGAGGCGTGTCGTCGGGCGATTCCAACAGAGCCTCGCAGGATACCGTTTGTGTCGAGTCGGACAGGATTGCATATTACTATCTTTTTTTGCGCTACTGCGAGGGAAGGATTGAAAAGGACCAATACCAGTGCCTCGCTGGCCGCCGCCGCTGCTGCAACCTGTCGCTTTGGCATTTCTCATCACTGTCGCTGATAGTCTGGTAAGTGAGATAGCAGAAAAATTTCTTTTCTTTCTTTTCCCCTACTCCCCTCAAATGCATCGTCGCCATCACCGTCACCATCAATCACCACCACCCTCGCCTTGATTACCACCGTCGTCACCCACCGTCGTTTGATGTTTGCCTTTTGGAATGCCCGGCGCAATTAGTTCGGCAGCCCATCGTTAGCATTGATTGATTGCGAATATCCTTCGACAAACAGCGGACTGGTTAGTACACACGCAGTAAGACTGAGGCCCGGCCTGCTTTTGTGCTTGCTGGGTTTAGTATACTATTGAGAGAATCCGGGGTGTCCAGCCAACCAGCCAGAAGGAAAGTCCTGAGGGCAAATAAGCGACACGCCTAGGCCACCCTTAATTTCCTTCGTCTTCTGCCTCTGCCTGTGCCCTCAGAAAACGGTTCTCCTCGAACAGGTCTGGCTCACAACAATCTCATTAGTTATTGTCTTTGATTGAATTTGATTGATTGATTAATTGGTTGATTAATTGATTGATTGTGCAAGAGAGCGCGAGAGTGCGAGCGAGACGAGAGATTGTGAGAGAGAGATAGAGGAAGGGAGAGTGCCTCTTGTTTTTTTCCTGTTCATCCTCATTTCCCGCGGCCTTTCTGTTCGTTCTGCAGTGCAGTCAACGTGATTCTGGTTTCTCATCCTCATCGTCCGCGCTCATCTCCTCTTCCCCCATCTGCCCCCCGGTCCAGTTCATCTCCCATTCTTCCCTTTCCCTTTCCCTTTCCCTTTTTTTCCCTTTCCACTCTCCTTCCTCCTGTTTTCCCTCCTCCCTTTGACATCTCCACCGTCTCCCGTTATTATTGCTGTTGCTGTTGCTCTTGGTTCTGTTTCTTGGGTCGTTTCGCGGTTGGCTTCTAATTTCCTACCCCCCACTACCACCGCCGCCGGTAAAATCAAAAGTATCTTTTTGTTCTTCCACTTGCATTCGTGTATCTTCTTTATTTTTATTTTTATTTCGATTTCGTTCATCCGACCTCGCAGGGAGTAGAGTAAGTAAGCAGCACCGTAGCCAGTCAGCAAATAAGTTAGTTGGAGGTGAGGTACCTAGAATCGATTCAATCACAGAGTTGATTTACAGGCCGGATATTGTCCATCTCTCGTAATTTACTGCTGACTACTACACCTGTTACTACTATCACCAGTCTCCCATCCTCATTTCTTTTCTCCAGTCCTTCTTTTGAATCTACTTACACACTCTTTTATCTTTCCTTCTTTCTTTTCGATTTCGTATTTTTATTTTTTGTTTTATCTTATTTTTATTTATCTTATTTTTATTTTTATTTTATTTTTATTTTATTTCTGCGGTGTGGTGTTCTCATACTTACATTTTCCCACCTACGCTTTTGGTTCCAACTCTCAGCTTTTGGCATTTTCCGCAACAGTTCCACGGCGGTCCGATACTTCCACTTCCACTTCCATCTCTTCTTCATCTCCATCAACCTCCATCCATCATCATCACCAACATCATCGCCAACATCATCACCACCAACCTCTCATTCCCTTCCCTCTCTCCCATCGACTACCGCCTGCCGCGACATTCTTATCTCCCGATATCGGAAATAGTCCCATCGTTTGCACACCGACAAGAACTTAGGTGGAATATCAGTCAGGCCTGGAGGAAAAAACACACTTACACTGTACGTTCGCCCGTCCGTTTGTTGCCTTGTCCCGTCCTCTCACTAGAGGGAATTATCTCCCTTTCCCTTTTCGATTCCCACCCACATCCACCGGTGCCATCTGGGGAGGAAAGAAAAAACCGGACGAAACGTTTTGTGCAACCGCATCGCGGACCACGCTTTGTTCTCCTTACCGATCGTCTCTCATCTGCAATTCGAACCTCAACGTGTTCGCAGTGGAGGAAGGCTTCGGACCGAACAGGTTCGCCTGGTTTGGTTCCGTCGTTTGGCTCGTGTTTGACTCCGTTCAATCTCGAGAGTGTTGATTTCTCATTGCCGCCGCATGCGTGAGTTTTAAAACATGAAAGAGCATTCTAACTAACAGCAAACCATCGTGATACTCCCTTTACAGATCTTTCCCCCTTCTTTTTCTTTTCTTTCTTTTCTCCCTAAATCGCATAGCCTCCTAGGCAATTTCTTCAGATAAAGAATTGGAGATATCTAGACGCGACTTGCAGGGCCTGCGACTCGAACCACATCGTTCGCAACGATATCCCCGGCCATCTCATCCTTAATCATCCCCTAATCGGACGGGGTTGCGGAGGTGCGTACGGGTTTTCACCCATCCCATTTCCGGATGCGCTTTGACTACCTGCCAAAGCCATTTTTATGAATTGCGACAAATCGCTAACGGTTAGACCCTAGAATCCCCTTAATACGGGAATCCTCGCTCCTTAAAGGGCACAAATTTGCACGTGGTGTTCGCAGGAACTTGAAGACTCATTCCCTGCAAAAGTTAGAAAGGAAGAAAGAAACACATAAGTCGCAAAGATGTCACAAGCTCAACCCACAGATTCGGGTATGCCTCTCGCCGATTCCTCGTCTTCAAAACCCCAGGATTCTTTACTTTCTCCTTCTCGTCCAAATTCAAAGAATCAACACTCATCTCTGACGTCTACAGCTACGACTGCCAATAATGCTAGTCTGGTGGAAGAGAACGAGGCCGCAAAGGGTTCTAAGCGAAGAAGAAGGGGCGACGGAGCGAGCATCAGGTCCAGCCAGAAGCCGAAACAGAGTGGAGCCTCGAAATTCTTCAGTTCTTTGCTAGGATGCTGCCGGGCGCCGGATTCATATGCAGGAGGTGTCGACGAGAACGCGAGAAAGGCAGACAGACCGCGCACCGAACCCCGAGATAAGGCGAGAGTGCCAGCCGAGGCTACCGCTGGAAGGCCCAAGGATCAAGAACAAGCCGGAATTCCACCGCCAAAGGAAGAAGAAGAGACAAAACTTAACGAAAAGGTCCCCATTCCTGTCGAAGAGACACCATCGGCGCCAGAGACGGCTCCTTTACCGTCAAAGGAGGCTGAAGAACCTCCACTGGCTAAGTCCTCCACCGAGTCTACTAATGGCGAAGCCAAATTTCCCCGAGCTCCGGAAATGCCGACAACCCCACCTCCTCCAGCACCTGAGGCACCCGAGAATAACCTCCTCCCCCCAGCGATAATACAGGAACAACAGACCCAGGGAACATCAACAACTACCGCTGAACCGGAATACACCAGCGGCCCTTCTGTTACACATACTCCACCAACTCCACACCCAGATGAGGGAAAATCTGACGAAACCATCCTACCGCCAGTAACTACTTCGATACCGAGCGATGACAAGCGAAAGTCAACATCTAGCGTCCGACCAACGACGCCAATTGACACAGACGACTCAGATGCCGATTCGCTGAACCAGGACTCCGGAGCCGCGGATGTGGGCATGGTCCCTGTCCCTGTTCCTCCTGAAATGCTACCGAGCGAGGATCAAAAATCAAAGTGGTTGCTTCCACCAATCGCCCCAGAACATACTGGCAAGAAATGTCTCGTACTAGATTTGGACGAGACGTTGGTACACAGCAGCTTTAGGGTACATTCAAATAGATCTTCAATTCCGTGTGTTCACGTGATGCTAATTTTCTCTTATAGCAACTGCTTCAACAACCAGATTTCACTATACCCGTCGAAATTGAAGGATCTTATCACAACATCTATGTCATAAAACGGCCTGGTGTGGATCAATTCATGAAGAGGGTTGGAGAACTCTATGAGGTCGTTGTCTTCACCGCATCTGTCTCTAAGGTAAGATTTTAAGGGCATGGAGCTGGGCAATTAATCAATTCCTCATACTAATCCGTCTTGTTGTTTAGTATGGAGACCCGCTTCTGGATCAACTCGACATCCACTCCGTCGTCCACCATCGTCTGTTCCGAGATAGTTGCTACAACCATCAAGGCAACTATGTCAAAGTACGTGATCAAATGGCCCTTCCGAACCCTGGAATCATTCACTAATAAATCATAGGATCTTTCTCAACTCGGACGTGACTTGAAGGACACCATCATCATTGACAACTCCCCCACCTCCTACATCTTTCACCCACAGCACGCTCTTCCCGTAAGCAGCTGGTTCTCTGACGCCCATGATAACGAACTGCTGGACCTTATCCCCGTCCTCGAGGATCTGGCCACGAGTCAAGTTCGAGATGTTAGTCTCGTTCTAGATGTCTCTCTATAATCTTCCGCATATTTCGGCTGTAGTCCGATTATACACCTTTTGGACGATCATGATCTAAGCCTTCTTGCTTTACAAATTCCGTGTTTCACTAGCACCAGCCATCTTCGAATTTCTGTACAGATACTTTTTTAACGCCCTTCACATGCAACGTCTAGTCATCTGAACCCCCCCGGGCACCCCACGGTTTTCCTACCCGAATATTGCAACGGATTGTATTTATGGAACATCGTTTCTTACTACACCGGAACCGGCGTCTCATAGATTAATGATTGTTTCCATAGAGCAAGAAACTCGCGTTGCCTTCGACTAACCTTTCCCCTTTCTGTTTTTGTTTTATTATGGACTCTTTTGTAAAACTTTCAATTTCCTTTGTTTCCAATAACCCCCGGCGTCGCTACAGCGTCTTCCATCTCGCCGCCTGGTGCCAGGCAAAATCCGCTTTCCAAAGCACTTCTATCATTTTTATTTCCTTTGTTTCAAAATTTCAACATCCATCCTCAACTGTACACTTGGCCGCGAGTAGGGGACTCGGTGCGATACTTAGAGCATCCTGTTTCGCATGCGATCTTCGAGCCTGCGCGCCGCTGCTTTTTTCGGTCGTCATTTTTGGATTTACGCTTCGATCCGTGAGCTTCTGCTGATCGGTAGTTTCAAACCTGTGGTTTCCCTCCCAAAGTCGACTTGACTTTTGTTTCCCTCATCCCATCTTCCCTTTTATTTCCTTTTTTATTATCATTATTTCCTCCCTTTCCTTTTTTATACAAATGCTAGCGTGCGTGGTGTACCATCATCACTTTACCCATGTTATCGGCACGTTCCTGACCTTTCGGATCTATCTATAACCCCTCCGCTTTAGGACCCAAAATCATTCTAATTCCGGATCGTTTTTTTCTATTTCGCAACCCCTTTTCGTTACCTTTCATTTTTCTCGTCCTTCTGCTTAGTATTAGTTTTTAAACGCTTACTTCCCTTTCGTAGTTTGTATTGTCTAGTTTTATTTTACTTATAGCATGGAAACCAGTCTGCTGCTTTCCCCCTTGTCCCGCCCCGTCCCGTACCCGCACCGCACCCATTCCACCTCTCCCAGAAAGTCATATATGTCTTCGTTGCCTTTTTATTCCCTAATTGTAGGATATCATCTAGCATAAACATAGCCTATACCAAGTAGTAGTTTTTAAGTAGTCAAATAACACCAGAGAATGAATAACTTTCCAAAAGCCGCCAACATGCAACGACATGCGCATTCCATAAGCACCTTTGAGTCTGGCTTCATCGAACCGACCAACAGCACTAAATTAGGGCCTTGTTATGACTACGGGTCTTGGTGCTCTGTCGTTACTGTTGGCGGAAATGTGTTGCTCGGTAGTCAGGGAACGGACGTCATCCATTGATTTGGTCTGACTTTAACCACCTTTATTTGTAGCTACTGTGTCGTCTTCATTTCATCCCGCAAGAGACTCCAGCGGCATTATTTTAATTACTAACACCAACTACCATCGCTACTTCGCCCTTGGCCGGCTACTCCGGAATTTGGATCGCGTATCTCAGAGCCGTCGTCCGACATTTATTTCGCTCCCATCTGTAGATTTTCCGGCCCAATTCATGTCCAATCAAAGGCGGTAGCCTATCGGCCAGAGGCTTATAATACACAGCTGGTCTGATCTGGCTTTGTTTCGAGGGATATAAAAAGCACGGTTTCGGCCACCACGAAACGTTAGACCACGCTCACCCGTAGAAAAAAAAAACATGGCGAGAAAACGGCCGTATAGTTTTTATTTCTGTAAGTGGATTCACGTTGTTTTTGCTCATGGGATTTTGTGGCTAATCTTGTTCCCTCGTGGATAGTCTTATTCCTTTCCACGTTATCGATCGCCGCTCACGCGATAGAACCTGTACCGGTATGGACATACTCGCGAGTCAATGGCTAGGCTTTGGAATGATCGGTGGTATTAATGGATAATGGTCAGGAACATCGAGACGTTCAAGTACCCCTCGGTGTCAAGGATGGCGAATTACCGACAGGTGGCGTTGATAATCAGGATCAACATGAGGAAGCCGACTGTATGTCTACTGCACCAGCTTATCCACAGCAAATAGTGTGAGATATGAGCTGATGTATTACCTTATATATTCAGCCCAACAATATGTCACCGAGGCCCTGGAACTTTTGAATACCATCCGTCCGCCCCTATCACATTCGAGACGCAAAGATTCGACGTCATATTGGATCCACCAGGGTTTATACTGGCTCCAGAAGGCCCTCGACTTCTTGTTTATCGCCAATGTTCCGACACAGGAGGAGCCGCTAAATGGAGAGAGTAGAAGCGCCCCGGTACAGATGAGCAAAACGCTCCAGGATGCAGTACATTTACTTATGAGGGCTTTGTCGATGAAAAATCCGGATGCGATGTACTTGTTGGCAGAAATGAACTTTGTAGGTTGCTTTATCTCGAAGAGGGGAAGAGGGCTGGTAGCTGTGAGGGATGTGGGATTAACGAATATGGTGTCCCTAGTATGGCAACTGGTCGCATCCAAGGAACACCGCCACGGCATTTGGTTTCTACAAGGAACTGGCATCGCTTACGGGGAACAGCACGGCTCAGAGTATGCTTGGATTTATGTATGCAACTGGATATGGTGGTATTATACAGAAAGATCAAGCTAAGGTATGGGAAGAATAGTGGATTATGGGAAGAATATTGTACTGACCGGTTTATAGGCATTGTTATATCACACATTTGCTGCACTAGGGGGGGATGCTCGATCAGAAATGACACTAGCCTACCGCTATCATGCTGGAATCGGCGCACCCAGGAATTGCGAGGAAGCTGCATTCTTCTACAAGAGAGTCGCCGACAAAGCAATGGTTTACTACCATTCTGGACCCCCTGGAGGTCACTACCTTCCACGCAACAACCATAAAATTGTCGACGAGATTGGTGGCACCTATGGCACTGGTGCAAGCGTTGGACATACCGGCCGGTTATCGAAGAGGAACGACCACAACTCGCTTTCTCTGATTGACGACATCATCGAGTACCTCCTACTGCTGAGCAACAAGGGGGACCTAGCGGCTACCCAGCAACTTGCAAAACTATATTACGACGGCCCTAGAGGGCTCTCCCGTGACCTCAGAAAGGCTCGGGATTTGTATTTCCAGCTAGCGAAGAAAATGTGGACTAAGGATGGGAAGGAGGTCAAGGACCCACCAGACACAGTGATCGACGTTGCTGCGAAAGCGGCAGGATACCTCGGGAGAATGTATCTGAGGGGCGAAGCTGTCCCACAGGATTTTGCCCTCGCGAGAAGGTGGTTTGCGAGGGGCTTGAAATACGTTAGTAGCGAATTACTTTCCCTGGGAGTTTTAAATACTAACTTTCCTACGACTTAGTCTGATACCGTCTCACAACATGGAATGGCTTACCTTTACGAACATGGCCTCGCGGGCTTAGAGAAGAACGCGGAGAAAGCAACCAAACTCTACAAGTCGGCGGCTGAGGACGACCATGGTGCGGCTCAGGTTGCTATTGGTAAAATATTCTACGGAAGAGGCGAATATGCCATCGCGAATAAGTGGTTCGAGCTAGCCACACGCCATGGCGAAGTTGAAGCGTACTACTACTTGGCAGAGATCAATAACCAAGGAAATGGGCGAGAAAGGAGCTGTAGTATGGCTACACTATACTTCAAGCATGTTGCCGAGAAGGTAGAAGCTTTACAGGCACCCCTTGAATGGGCCCACCGGATGTATAAAAATGGCAACAAGGACCCGGCTATTCTTGGGTTCATGATGGCGGCAGAGCAGGGCTACGAGAGCGGCCAGGCGAATACGGCTTATCTGCTTGATGAATTGAAGAGTCGGTTCCCGTTAGATTGGTGGCGTGTTAGACGCAATGATGCGCTGGATCAAGAGTTGGCATTGATGTATTGGACGAGATCTGCCAAGCAACAGAATATCGACAGTTACGTCAAAATGGGCGACTATTACCTTGCCGGGATTGGGACAGAAGCAGATACCGAGAAGGCTGCGGCCTGTTATACCGCTGCATCTGAATTTACACAGAGCGCACAAGCGTTGTGGAACCTTGGGTGGATGTATGAAAACGGAGTCGGAGTTGGACAGGACTACCACCTTGCCAAACGATACTACGATCAAGCATTGGAGACAAATGCTGAGGCATACCTGCCGGTTACGATGAGTTTGGTCAAGCTCAGGGCGAGGAGTTTTTGGAATACTGTCAGCGGTGGGACAATTAATGCTATTGGATCGGATCCGGAGCCGGAGAAGAAGGTTACCGTGAAGGAGTGGATGAAGCGGTGGTTTTCTGATGAGAAACCTCAGTATACGCATAACAAGCCTGGAGAATTCGCAGATCAGGAGGCCGAAGCCCCACACGGTAAAGAAGACACCAAGGCTGGACAGGGGGATCCAGGGAATGAGTTTTACGGGGACGAGGACGACGAATATGTGGAGAATATGGTGATCCTGGGGGTTATGTGTGTAGTTGCAATTTTAGTATGGTATAGGAATTGGAGGGGACAGCAGCAGGGACAACAACGGGGACAGCAGCAAAGAAGAGGACCTGGACAGGTGCCGGCGCAAGGTGCCGGGAATGGACATGCTCCGGCTCCCCCTCCGCCACCTGGCGGTCAACCGGGATTTGATCCAAGGAACAACGCCTGGCATGTGCCACCGCCTGCTGGGCAGTAAATCTTCCTTCGTTTCCTTCCTATGCTCGTAATGTTGTCCTTTCTTTTTCTCTTTTTTTTTTCGCTGATTTCGATTCTCTAGTACCATATTGGCGTGGGGCTTTTTTTTTTTGGTAGAGCGCATGATATGATATCGATAAGGACGTGGTTCTACTCTACCGTGTATAAAAACTTTTGCAATTCGTTTAGCTTGTTAATACAGCAATCAGCGTCCGACTTTGAAGGGACCATGCCCGGTTTTCTTGAATTACCTCGAAGCCGTCCCCAACCCGGACTTCAAGGCGAGTTTAGAACGTTGGATTATCACTAGACTTGCACGTGTGTGTATGAGTGTGAGATGATCCAGATCGAATAGATTGCGTATTGTACATGTACACAAAGAAAACCTTAAACACCAATCATCAACAACCCTGATGTATGCCGGAAAATAGTTTTTTTTCTTCCTTTTTTTTTGTGGATGTATCGATGTATGTACAGCTGCTGTTGATTTTAGGTTGGGGATAGATACGGCACTCCCAGACCTTAAAATTCAGGCTTTGTAATAGAGCCTAGAGTTGAGATCGTATATGTAGTGCTACGTCGCGCCCACTGCCGTCCCACCCTAGTTCGGGGAGTCTTTGACACTCCTGGGCGTGGAAGGAGTGTGGCTTTTTTTTCTCGTATAGTATGATATAAAAGTTTTCTCTTGGTTTCGGAACCCCACCATCGAAATGCGTATATGCAGGGAAGCTGGCTGTGTGGGGATATCGATATCGATACCGTTCCTCCTCCTTACATTCCAAACATACCGCCAGCGCCAGGAGCACCACCTTGCCGCGACGCAGCTTGATTCTGCATCTGCTCGCTGACTTTGACGTTGACCTCGAAGAATTTGGCGACACATCGGTCCAGGCAGACGGATTCGCCCTTGTTCAGTTCGCTTTCGCGGTAGTCGTTTGGAACGCACTTTTTGAAGCAGGAGTTTGTGAGACTGGGATTAAGGGGTTAGCTAGCTGTATGCACGTATGATAAGGGGATTAGAAGGGTTTGTTTCGTACCGATTGAACATGTCGGTGACCATCTCGAGTTCTGCCTCTGCCGCCGCGATCTTCTGGGCAGATGTGGGGCCCTGGACCCCGCCGAAACCGAACATAGACATTGTGGGGGTCTTTTTTTTGAAGGAATGGGATATAAAACAGAGAAGGGTTGAAGGGAGGTCGTCGGTGAAGTGGTGGTCCAGACGGTGTCTTTGGGGAGTCGTGCGAGGTTGAGAAAGTCCAGGTTTCGTTTCAAGGTGTTTTTCCCAACACGGTGGGACGTCACTCAGTTTTTTTTTTTTTTTTTCCTTTATCGATACGACCGGCTAAAAAAATCAAATATAAGCGAGCCGGTTCGCGACCTTGGAACACAGCTTAGACTTCAACATCTTCATCACTCTTCATTACGGCAGTAGACAATTGGGGGCTTAGTTAGCTGGCTGGCTAAGGGCTAATAGGTACGTGGGTTCGGTTTACTGTTATTAAGTTCCATGAATTGGATTGTATCTTCTTATGATGAGTACCAAATATCAAGAACCGTTGCGAATGACCTGGAGGTTATTCTTCCGGGCGTGACTTGAACAAGCTTCGCATGCTTTTCTCTCTGAATATTCATATTTCTCCAATTAAGTTTACATTGCTTTTTGTTTTTCCCTTCGATTTGGACCGTGTGTTCATGTCGAACTGACAGGATGGGGGAGAAGTAGGGTCTGACGCGCGTGGGTGGACTGGCACTCCTCTCCATCGCGACGTATTCATTCACTTTTTAATCATACCAAGCCAACGATGACGTTGCCGGCGAGGTATATAGCCACTGCAGGCAGACGGGTTTGTTGCCGCTCTTTTCGACCGGTTGTATTGCAAAGGTCGAGGGTCCTGCCTTCGCATCTCCGACACCGTCGTCTGTTGAGCCAGACGGCACCGCAGGATGGAAGTCATCATGCTGCTGGCGTCCCGTTGCCAGCTAGTCCCCTGGCGGCCCAGACGCGGGGGGATGCTTCGCTCGAAGACCGGTGGGAGGTTGTTGCGACTGGTAATGAGGGGGATTACTACCCTAGGATCAAACCGGACGTTGCCCGTCGTGTTAGTATAAGACAGTTCCGTGATCGGTACTCTTACCTGGAAAACGAGGCGATAGAGGAGGGTGAAGAGCACTTGGTTACTGTTTATGGTCTGTTCCCTGGGTGTATATTTGAGATACCTCTGGCTGAGGCTGGGGAGGGGACATGATGTTAACTGTTGGTGTTTGGGTAGGGTAAAGGAAGGGTTAAAACAATACGAAAGTCATCGTCCAAACTAAGGTTTCTTGATATCGCCGCGGATGGCTTCAAGATTCAGGTTATGAGCAGCTTCGGTCGGTCAGGAGTAGAGCGTGCCGATTTTGATGCTGCGTATTCGAAGCTGAAGAAAGGGGATATAATATGTAAGGCTGGTCTTTGCTATTCTCTTATGGAGGCTATGGGGATGGGATGGAAAGGCTAACGAGGGTTTGGTTCTCCAGCTATTACTGGATTGCCCGGGAGGACGAAGGCAGGAGAGATATCCGTCTACGCGACTGGATTGCCACAGCCATTGTCGCCATGCCTTCATGTCCCGCCTCTGGAGCTTGAGGATGTGGAGAAGAGGTTCCAGTCTCGTCATGTGGACCTGATTGTCAACCCTCTCAATTTGCATGTGCTCAAAGCGCGATCCTTCATCATTAACTGGATGCGGACCTTTTTCCTTCAAAGGGAGTTTGTTGAGGTTTCCACCCCGATCCTCGCCGAACTTTCTGGTGGCGCGGCCGCGAAGCCCTTCGAGACAGCTTCGAAAGTCTTCGGGGCGAACAAAAAGATGCAACTCAGAATCGCGCCGGAGTTATGGCTCAAACGGCTCGTCATTGGAGGCCTCCATCGAGTTTTCGAGATCGGACCGAATTTCAGAAACGAGAATGCTGATGCGACGCATAATCCGGAGTTTTACTCCTGTGAGTTTTACGAGGCGTTTACCGACATTGAAGGGTTGAAGCGGACGACTACGGAGATGCTGGTAAATCTATTCAACGACTTTGAGACGGCTAGGACTCAACAGTTTCCCAACATTGAGGCTTTCAGCAGCCGAGAACGGACGATCGAGGTCAGGGCACCTTTCCGTGAAATTGATTTCATTGGTGGTATAGAGGAGGGGCTTAATTGTAAGCTGCCTATTCTGGACGCACCGGACGCCGCAGATCAATTGTTGGAGATTTTGGATGAGAATGACATCGACAGACCGGTGAACTGTACATTGCCTGGGATACTGGATTACCTCGCATCCGAGCTTTTAGAACCGGAGTGTATCCAACCCACGTTTGTGACGAACATACCAGCTTGCCTATCCCCGCTTTCCAAGACCAGCAGACGGGAGAGCGACGGGCAATTGGTCGCGCACCGTGCGGAATTGTACGTGGGCGGGAAGGAACTAGCGAACCTGTACGAGGAGGAAAACTCGCCGTTCGAACAGCGGAGGAAATTCATCGAGCAGAACAAATTTCGGGTAGCTGCTGCCTTGGAGGCAGGTGAAGACATTCCCATTGAGATTTTGGAGGAGGCGGAGCAGGTACTCCCTGAGATGCCTGTTGATGAGAGCTACATTGGTGCCCTGGAGTGGGGGCTTCCGCCGACTGGAGGATGGGGTATGGGTCTAGATCGACTCGTGATGTTGCTTTGCAGCGTCGAGAGGATCGGGGATGTCATGGCGTTTGGGGGTCTGAGAGGGACTGTGCTCGCAGGGAGAGGCGTGAATAAGCATGGAGCGGAGGAAGAAAGAGACCTGGACAAAGCGCAAGAGGACGATCTCGACTAATTCGAAAGAGAGAGAAAAACAATAATAATAATTCTAAAACAAGCGCACCCGTCTTCCCATCTTGCTCTTCGCTTCGGCCTCTCGTTCGTTTTGTTTAATTTTGATGATTACAAAGATACCGACAGGTTGAGGAATGTCAGCTCCGGGGTTCGGATTGGTTGGCGGCCACGCGCACATCCGAAGAGTTAGAAGCCATGTTTCGGGACTGGGATGGGTTGACATTATCCGGTCCCTTCGAAACGATTGGGCAAACAGAAAGGTATCCAAATATGGCACCTTGTTCCGTGGCCCTGGGCCTGTATATGCCCTTTTCGGAGAGAAGATAGATATAGAGCGTATTTTTTGTACATATTTTTGGAGATATCACTTTTTTTGTTGGGCCTGTATATATCCGGTGTGGTATCTAATTGGGCGTGTTAGCTAGTTCGTGTTACACAAGGATTTATGTCCTCGCCTCTGCAGCTCTGTGGGGCCATGGGGACGTCGGCGACGCTTACGACTATGTTTTCTTTACAAGGCAGACCTGGACAACTTGAAATAACAAATAACAAAAAAAAAAAATGATAGATATGTGGAGGCTTAATCGAAGCTCTGAAGGCCAATGCACCGAGGCTCGAATCCTGTTGTCGAATTGGTATCCACACCTAGTCTGGAGGCCAGACGGTGTGATTGATCCACACCTCGCTTCAGAGTATAGCATCTGCATATACATACATACATGTCTCTCCTCCTAAAGCTCCTCAGGACATCTATCCTAACAAGCCTCTGTTTTGGTTTCGCATTTGGGCCAATCGGCCATGGGTCCACTTTGCTGGCCTATCTCCTGTGTGGAGACCAATGGGTGGGAGTCTAGAATTTTTGAGATCCTAAAATTTCGTGCATGGTCAGATGATAGACCCATGCAGGTACTGGATAGCGCTCCAGAGCCTCGCGCATGCATGGGAGCTCGAGGCAAGGCAAGGCTAGGGACATTGAATGAACTGAAGCCAGCATCTGCAAAGCATAAAACAAAAATACCTGGTCCGTTAGAATCAAATTTCGATTACATGGACCACGAGACCTAAGAAATAATTTCCAATAATGGATATGTGGCACGACGATCCAGTGCCTATACTACGTTGCATACGATACAGTCTCTTTTTTTTCTTCTTCGGATTGCGAAGGAATCCGATGGAATCCTGATATGCATATGACTAGTGATTCTGTATCCGCATAATACAACGGCCTGAGACACCCTTCGACGGAATCCTGGGGATTACCTAGGTAATAGCTAATTTGTGCCAGGTTGGGCAATTGCGTTAGTGCAATAGCCAGTCCACCGATGCTTTGGTGCGATAATTGATAAACGACAGGTCTATTTCGTCTAAACTTGACGCATTGCATACCCACCTGAATCGGAGCTGATGAAACGAGCAGGGCTGTGTCGCAGGATGTGCGGACCTCGCTATCGTCGGGTTATCAAACAAGAAACCCTCGCCAGAGAGCCTTGCGAATTGTAATTGGCCTCCATGCATGCAAGGTGGAAGGTTCGGAGTCTTTCTGGCTTATTAAGATCTACGATTATTATTGGCATGTAAGTAAGTAGATACGTGCATACACACCTAGCTAGAGCTCGAGCGCTCTTGCAATCTTGGGGAGTGCTTGATGTTGGCAGGTTTCCATCATCTCATAGACGTATAGACTTGAACAAGGATCCGGTGATATCGTACGAGAGAAATTTAATTTGCCAGTACCAGCCTGACCTAAAGGTACCTACTTTTTGAGCTTGCACTTGCAATGCGGCGACAGCAGCCGGCGGACGACTTCCTTTGCTTACCACCCGCGGTACAGTAATAATTCTCGAAAAAAAAAAAAAAAAAAAAAAAAAAAAAAAAAAAAAAAAGATATTTATAATTATTGATCTCGTTTTGTCTAGCTCCGAGCTCCACCACGGATAACATCAAACTGTTAGGACCCCTAGTTTTCGGGCCCGGCTACAAGGGTATCTCTTTCTTTCTCTGGGCTTGGCCGTTTGCCTGGTGTGGGAATAATATTCCCCTTCGCAGTTCACGGTGGAGTTTTATCTCCTGCTGCTTGTCGGGGAATTTTTTACTTTGCAGCCTGCTTGAGCTTGTCGTGTCGCCTTGATGTTCAGCTGGATGTGGACGGGGTGCTCTTGTCGCCTGTTTGGCAGACTAGTTTACTGCAGGGCACGTTTCTTGAAATTGGGTCCCATGCGGCTATAGCTACAGTATCTTCGATATTGCATTTCTGGAGACACCAGCTGGTTCGGCAATTGCCATAGCGGGCGACAGAAATATCAAACAAAACCAAAAAAAAAAGTGTGTGTGAATTCATGAAGCAGCTCGGACCAGCCACCTCGACCCCACATCTCATTGTGTAGTGTGTTCCTATCGCAGATGCGAAAAAAAATATATTTCAAATTTAGATTGGCGGAGCCCGCTGTGGTAGTTTAATTGTTGCGGCCTTGTGATGGGGCGCTAAGTAACGGCTCGGTACCTAAAATTCGGCCCTCTTTGACAGAAACGGGCAGGGCGGTCAGGCAATGGGTGTGACGTTTTCCTTGGGTGCGAAGATCGATCCGTTTTTCGAGCTGCTGGTGTTGATTGAAACGGAAGGTTTACTTTTTTTTTCAACCTCGCACGCACTCGCTGACCGTCTTTTCGTAGGGCTAGTTTTTTTTTTTCCTTGGGGGGTGGGAGGGTCCAGGGAAGGTCGGAAAAGAAAAATAAAGATCATCTGCATAGTTCCGATGTAGTTACTCTCCAGTTAGGAAATTTAGGGACGGGGGAAGTCCAGTTATCGAACCCACTCGCTCCTCGTCTATGCAAGTGGGTGGTGGGTAAAGGGTGCGGGCTGCAGCTGCGGCCCTCAACTTTGGGCCGGTGAGGGTTGCAAAGGCGTCACTAGCACTAAGAAAGTACTCTGTGTATGCAGCCGACAGATTGGGCGCATTCTCTGGAGCTTTGGTGTGGGCAAAATCCCAAAAGGAAGGAACCAGCGGGTTGACATTGTTCCTTCATCAGTTGATGAGGCACTGCGTGTGTCAAATGTCCCCAGCCAGCGCTATAGCTGCAGGCCAGGAGGGCTTGGGCTCATGAGATTTTTCTGAGAGGGTTCGAATGTACATAGTATGTATGTACTATGTAGTACGACTAGGAATCTCGGATACCCTGTCGGTGCGGTAGCAAGCAACCAGCATTATACACACTCCATAGAAACTTACCTTTTTTTCCTCTCCAATGCTGGTTAGTATGTCGAACAGCACACGCAAGGTGCGAGGGGTTGGAAAAAGAGGTCCCCTTGCCATTCTGCGTAATTTTCTGGAATATTGCCAGATACAGGAAAGCTGCGTCAGCCAGAGTTGACGCTAGACTAGGATTGGTCCAAGTGGCTTTTTTCATTCTGCCTTTTATGTTTTTTTTTTCGCACTAGTCTAGGGTGCACAGCCGGTTTTTCCTATCTTGGGAATGGTGGATTGACCTTGACCGGTGAGTTTGAAAGAGCCGCTTTGCTTGTTTCTCTTCCACTTTCCTCACACGTCGTCCATGCGCAGGGTTTAGACATACATATAGATGTATGTCTTTAGTGACGAGGATTCAATATTCATGACGATGTTCAATAGTCCATTCTTCAGCCCAGGCCGGTTATTGTGCATCCATCCCGATGAGAATGATATGATGCACCTGCCGGGTTACCTAAATGTACCCTGGATTGTATTGACCGACAAGAGGGCTGACAGAGCCAGCATCCATGAGAGCCATCATATCGGTTTGGCCATCATCCATCAGTCCAGCATACCCCCTCGTCTCGATGTCCGTAAGGGCCTCTAAGGACCCCGGTGGAACCATAGAATCCAGCTACCACACACACCGTGTACGGATGAGCATCGATCGCAGGTGGGGTAAAAAAGTGTAACAAAAAAAAGACATATCGTACTTTCGCGTTCTAACACACATGCACAAACGGCAGGAGGGGGGATTTTGGAAATAGAGCTCGTTGACCGATTCGCCCCAGAATCCATCGGCGGATAGGTTGTGTTCCCTGCATCGCACTGCACTCTTGTTGTTTTTGCATGCCGCTCATGCTGCTGCTGCTGTGCTGCAATGTAGAACGACGCTGTCAATGATTTGTTTTGACGCACTGAACGCTGGAGTCCTTTCATCAGGCATCGCGCAGCGCTGGCCAGGTTGTGTGCTTTTTTTTTTTTTTTTGCAAGCTCCCTGTGTCGTATAATGGCCATCGGCCGCCACAACTTTTTCTTTTTCGTCTTTTCCGTCTTTTTTTTTTTTTTTTTTTTTTTTTTACTTCTCCCTCTTGCTCTTGTCTCTAGATCTCTTTAGTGCGCGCACATGCAGGCCTGAGCAACCAGGGTATCACCACTCGAACATCGCGAGAGGGAGTACTAGTACTTCGTATGCATATGCAAGAAGAGGACGGATCGAAAAAGCAAGACGCGGGGGAAAAAGCAAGAGGTCGAGAGAGGGAAAAAAGGAAACAAACAAACGATGTCGATGTCGATTTCGCCAGCATGATTTGATTTGAGAGATAGACTCCTCATAGAGGGTTTGGCGACATCTAGCTTGCGATGCAAGGCAAGTGTACCTGTACATGTATGTACAGCTGTAAGCACCACTTCACTCCCGAGACAGCTAACTTTGTAGGTCTCGGTTGGTCTCGAGGCCATGCCTTTGGCTAATTGGCGGGCATCTTTTTTCTACGATGATGGACCGAGTCAAACCTCATAATATTATAATGCATACTCGAATGCAGGTTGTCCGGCGCCTCTGATCTAGGACTTTGTACATGTGCATGGTACACTCGTGATAAGCAATACCACAGTTCATACTCAAATAACCAAATGGTTTCTGGTACTGATCTTCTTTCCTGCCCTGCACCCCAGCTGTCCCGACATAGCTTGCATGCATTGTGGACTGTGGACGGAGTTCGTGAACATACTAATTAACTACTGCTACAAAGTACACTTCCTACAAAGCAAAAACAATGAATGCTGGGATGGGGTCATGGTTGACAAAAAAAGCAAAATTTAAAAGGGAAAAGGAAGAAAAAAAAAGAGGGAGAGACGAGAGAGAGACAGAAGCACCAGCGGAAAAGAAAAGAAAGGGCAAGGGTAATAAGAATAAGAAAAGCGAAAAGCGACAAGGGAAAAAAGAAAAGCGACACTCTGAAGGAAGAAGAAAAGAAAAGAAGAGGAAAGGAAAGAAGCTCCATCGATCGATATGGCACGAAGGCGGATCTCCTCGATTCGACTGCCATTGCTCATACCTCAACAACACCGACCAAGGCCCCCATACTTCGACCTCATATCCCTGGTCAAGCCATCCACACTAGCAATCGCTCTTGTATCTGATCATGATACGTCGACGCAATGTACCCGGGCCATCTTTCCATTTTTTTTTTGGAGCGGGATGGAGCCGAATTCCGTGGGAAGTGTGAGATGTGTAGTAGATGTACAAGTATCAGCTACATGCGTACGTATGTATATGTCCTAAGCCCAACTTCACCGCAGGTGATAATGGGAAACGAGAAGGGACCCAATTCAAGGGTATCAAGGTAGCCATCTACTCGCCTCGTCTTTTTTTTCGTTTTTCGTGAGGTTTTCCAAACTGGTATGCAATGGCATGTTTCTTTCCCTTGGCTTGGGCGCCCGCCGCCATGGCCAGGGAAAATTACTACCACCACTATTACCACACCACACCACACCAACAAGAGCTACTTCCTGGCCGACTTACACTTACTGGTCTGCAACCTGCGCCTGCATGCTGCGAGCAAGATTACACCACCCCATACAAACATTAACATGGATAAGTAAGTACTTACATCTCGACGATTCGCATATAAGGCCAAGGGCCCCCCCCATCGCTTCCAATGTAAAATATCTCATTTTCAACATCAAGTTACAATTTAAATCATTACTCCCTTCTATCATTCACTAAGTACTTGCTTGGTACCTATCAACACCTTATCATCATTTTCCAACAATATCATTTCCCATACTACGATCAAAGGACCCACAGAAGAAAAGTGTATAGACAAGAGGTATCAGCTAGGCATCTGCCGCATGACTTGTCTATCTCTTTCATACTCTCAGCGTTTCCAACTTTTCGGACTTCGAAGGATATCGTTCCCCACTTCTCGTTACAATATCGATCGATTCGTGGACTAGACCCCTTCTTTTCCTTTCGAATTTCAGATTCTATCGCACCGAACTGTCCCTTTCTTCGTAACTTCTTCTAAACGGGATTTATGCATATAATCAAGGCCCCTCCGCCTCACAATATACTATCCAGCTTTCCGAAATCATCTTCTGTATCATTTCCAAAGTCCAAAATGCCAGGCGCCACTCTACCAATCCCAACCCCGGAGCCACGCAGGCCGTCAATCTGGGAGATTCCTCTCGGCTGCGACTGGACCCTATACCCAGACTCCCCAACCCTCTCTCATACATTTGATGATGTCGACTTGGATGACATCACGATGCGAGGAGTCTCCAAAGCTGCATCATTCAGAGAACAAGAGTACCACCCATCGATGCTTGTGTACCATCCTTACGACAAGACGGAGGCACAATCATACCCACAGCCCTTTGAATGGGAAATGGATGGAGGGAGGTTGTTTGGTGACCTTGCCGACCTTTCAATTCATACTCCTCCTTCATCTAATACCTCAGAAAATACTATGGATATCACGGCGTCTGCTACTACAGGTTCGGGAAAGAAAAATGTTAAGCAATTTACGCCCCCCGGTAGCGGATCTTCCCTTTCCAGCTCTTCCCCCCTTTCTCGACGAGGTGGTTGCGTGGACAAATCATCGAGAGTCTCTCGTCGTCAGGCCTTAGCAGCCTATCGAACCCAAAGAAGACATACTACTTTACTATCTTCACCCTCTTTATACAGAACCAGTCTTTTGTTCACACCCACAGCCACAAGTACAGGAACACCTTCTTCTACTTCAGTCTCTAGCATTCACCCAAACGCTCTACCCCCCAGACGTAACAGCATCAGCAGCAAGTGGAACACAGATTTACTTCTTTCTCACATGGGCGCTTGCTTTACGTCCTACAGAATGGATTCCCACTCCTCGGAACTCCAAAACGAGGTTTCTGGAATCCCAATCTCGGCTTTCATCCATCCAAAGATGCATATCCCTGGTGGGTCGGAGTATGGACCCGCGAGAGAAGACAGCGGCTACGGCGACGCTTACCCTTTGAGGCACACAAGAGAATGGTGCTTCGATAGGGCAAAGCTTGTTGATGGACTCGGTGGCTTGGCAATTGGTGGCATCGAGTGGGATTCTGTTATTGAAGGGGCAGCATAAAGACCTTCCACTAACGTTTCCTACCCATCCTTCCTCATCCCCCCCCTCTCCCACCCTCCCTTTCTCCCTCCAACTTCTCATTTTCACTCTCATCCCCAGCTTTTCTTTCTACTTCCGTTTCGACGTTCTCGAGTTTAGCCGTTTCTCCATTCTTTCCTATTTGTTTACCTATAACCATAGCGAGTCTACAGTTGGCATCTATTTTGGTATCTTAATTTCTTCTCTTCTTGTATATACATTACCTTGATATCCCTTTTCTGCTTTTGCCCTAACGTTTTGGCTTTGCTTTTATTTTCTTTATACCACCTGCGCGTTTCTTTTACGATTCTTCTCTTTTTATTTAGGTACCGGACAGGGTTCTTTCTTCACACTCCCCCTTTATCTTTCTCTTCATGTCCATATCTTTTGGTTACCGGAGCATACTAGGTTTTTACTTTGGACATGTATTTGCTTTATAACATGCATTGCGTTTGGGTTTTTGGATTTTTACCTCGAGCATGGCTTTATGGATATGAGTTTAGACCAGCGGGAATATAGATATGATGGAAACATCACGATAGCTATCCTTCAAGAGACTTTTTTTTTGTTCAAGATATTGAGCCAATATCGTAAACTATTACACACGCAGGATGTAGTTCATCTCGGTAATTGTGAGATCCCAATGCGACGGGTCAGATCCATAGTTAGCATCATGCAACGATTGCAACATCGTTTGTTGGGTTTTCGCCGACTCTGTGGATATTGATAGCACACAGGATCCAAAACCGCAAGTGGCGATTCGATACACGCAATAGTTATTAATTGCCAACGTAACCTCTTCTCCTTCCCCCGCCTTGGAAAAATTCTTATCTCCACACGTAGTATAGTAGCGGGAATAACGGAATTTCGGGGCTCGCTATAGGAATGTTGAAAAAATAACACAATTATGTGCAGCCGGCCGAAGAGCTGGGGTACCTATGGCCCACCACGGCGAAATAGGCAATTGCATCGTGTCATGATTCTCACCCTAGGGATCTTGTGGGGTACAAAGGAAAGTATATATATAGCTTCTATTCAGAAAAAATACCGGGATGTGTGGGTATAGTCCCAGAAAACCCGGTCCCATATTCACTAGCCCCCGAATTTACCAAGTCGTCGACGCCTCAAGTATTTTGGGATCGCTTTCCCTGTTTTGTCCATAGAATAGAACCGGATGGTTATCATCAGAGTCAAACCACATATCCCAGGACTGATAAGTTTCTAACCCTAGTTTTTTTCGAGCAGGTGAGTTCATGATCGGAAGCTCGGGTTTATCAACTAGGATCGTGGGATTTACGATAGAAGCATATGTAGGTTAGAAAATACAACTATACATGTACTTTGTGGAGGTCTAATATTATAATGTTCTGATACTATGTCGGGAAGTAATACCCTTTGGAATCCTAACCCCAGAACATACAGGGATAGAATGATGCTTGTACTACCTCTACGACTCCGCTTGGTAATCGTTGTGCTAAATACGAATGGTAGAAGTTATTGAACGAGTTCAGACATACGTCAGGCGATTCATTTATTCGTGATTCCTAAATGCGTATGTGAGAGGCAAACAATCTATGTATGAAACTAAACGTTTAAAGGACGCGGAGATATGTACCAACTAGTACCCAACTGGTAATAGGTACGTCTATTGTATGTAAGTTGCACATGACAGGAAGGAGGGGTTGGAGGATGAGGGAGGGTTCTGAGGTATTCTTGGAAACTTGCCCACCTTCTTCAGCTGATTGATCACTGGATGATCATCGAGCGGATGAAACCAAAAAAAAAGTAAAATGATGGATCTCAGTTTAAGCGGCTTATTACTACCTTCACACCACTCGCGTAGGAGGGAATCTGAGCACAGAGAGGGAGGGAATGCATAATGTCGTGAGCACAATGTCCAATTGAAGACGTGCAACGGGGTCCCGATCCTTGCAACCCACGTGGCACTTGCAGAGGGTGTGGATGTATGTACCCTTGGCTTTAATATTTAGCCAATACCGTATCGTCGAAAAGCGGGGGGGCGTGCTTGTGCGGTGAACTGACGAGGTCGTGCTCCCTTCTAGAACCCAAGGTATTTGCAGGGTGAACCAAGCCGACGACCTTTTGGGATATGCCAAAAACAAGAAAAGCAAAACCAAAAAAGACGGGATGGCATTGCACTGCATCGAGTGGAAATGGACTTGGATGGTCATTGCGCATTGGAATAGAACACGAACTACTGCACTGTGGATTGGCTAAATTCCGTCTGTACATGGTCGATACATTGCATAATAATCTGCATGATATAGAAAACGACCGGATCGAAATTTAACGATATGAGTGGACAATGTCATGGGATCCTCCGTCTCCAAACACACAGAGAGTGCTCTCCTCTGGTCGATTATGGAAATAGTCTCCTGTATTAGCGCCATTGCAGGCCAGCGGCATATCGTTTAAACAACTTGCAGAATAGGTCAGACATCTAGCATCTCTCGTTATCAAAGTTGATGCTTTCTTCTTTGAGAATTTGCGCCTTCGGCACCGCCCTCCACCCCCATGCCTTCTAGAAATTCCTCAAGCCTATGCCACACACGTAGAACAGATCTTGGCTTGTCATTGCAGTGCAGGACAGCGAGAGAGATGTAATAGGGGTGTGTGCATGCATCCTCCACGTACGCCCACCCTCCGGCCTCCGCATATGAGATATTATATCAGCCAATGGAGGACAGCCGCAGGACAGAACGGGTTTGGCTGTTGTCTCTGGTGTGTTGCTTTTTGTGGTAATCCCTGTCACCAGCCAATAGGAAGCCTTGGAACGGACCTTTGCGTTGCGGTGTGCGCTGCTGAGCCAGCTGATCCCTGCGGGAAATTCCTTCCGTGTGCCTTCTAGAAGCCTTCCAGAAGCCTTCCCTTTTCGATCCCTGTCTTGTCTTTTTTTCCTTTTCTTCCTCGTCCTCTTCTCTCTTCGATCTTCCTCCCCTTCTCTTCCATGCCCATGTCCATATGCATCTTTCCCCCTACCACCAACCACCACAAGGTTCACCGCACTCTGTCGTATCTAGCCACTGTCCACGGAGAGTACATACATCGCACTAGTACACACATGAACATTACACTGCTGCAGTGACCGGAGCGAGAGAAAAACAGAGACAAAGAGAGAAAGCCTTGCCAATACCACAACCATGATATCAATCGTATAACCGTCCTTTTTCTTTTTCCTTTTTCCTTTCTTTTTAGTTTTTTTTCACTTTTGTATTGCATTCTCGAATCGAAAGGCCTTCTTGCTTATTCGTCTCCACTAACCGCTCGGATTCGAGGATTGAGAGCTACGCACTGCACCGGCTGGGACTTTTAACTTTGTGGCACTGGGTATTCGGAACTTGGGAGTCCCCCGCTAATTCCCCTTTGCTTATTCTCTATTACTTGCCTTCTATCTCTCGCTCTATCAGTCTAAGTGGCAGTGCTGTGGAATTTTCAACATGACCCGTGAGGAATCGGAAGAAGCCAATGAGGCTCTCGATGGTAATGAAAAGATAACCCCCCTACCCCCTCCCTCCCTTTCCCTCCCTTTCTGTAATCCTTGTTCCATGCTACGGAACTAGCAGAATGCTTTTGATTCCCTATTCCATTTTTTTAATCATTGCTTCTTCCATGCAATGAGATACTCGACTATCTTTGCCAAATTGATGAATGATGCCCCCCGCTCACCCCCCTCGTAGTCACATCATTAAGTTCGTAAAATCAATAAAAACAAGTAGTTGTAAATTTGACTAACATATTCCGGGGTCTTCTTACAATTTTTCCTTTTTACTTTTTACAGTCTTCGACTTCCCCCACGCATCCACGCGCCCAACTTTCAATACCCTTCTGACAATCCTCGACCTGCTCGCCATTCCTCCCCCGTCATGGGATGACTTTGGTAGTGGTGGTGGTACCGCCGCTCTTACCTCCCCCCAGAAGAAAGTCGAGATCATAGGGAACCCAACTCCCTGGCTCACCTCCCTCATCTCCTCATCCCTAAAATGGCTCCCAACGGATGACTGCCGCGAAGTAATCTGGGAAACGGCAAGCGCCAGACTCTCAGAACGCTGCGGCAGAACAGCCATGCCGTCTCTCGACCGTTCGTTCAGGATATCTTCCAAAGTGGAGATTAAAATCCACGAACCGACGTTGGATGGTGATAATCTGGGATTGAAGACTTGGGGCGCCGCTTATGCGCTCGGGAAAAGGATAGGAGGGGATGAAGTGATGAGGCGGACTATTCGTACCGCTGTCTCCAGCTCGCTTCTGGAGGATAGAAGGATCTTGGAGCTCGGTGCTGGAACCGGTCTCGCTGGGCTGTCTTTAGCCGGCACGGTTACATCCATCCTAGACGGTGAACATGCAGATCTCACAATCCACCTAACAGACCTCCCAGAGATCGTTCCGAACCTTCAACGAAATGTAGATCTAAACACACCATCCATCACCCCACCTTCCGTAAATATAACGACAGGAGTCTTAGACTGGCGTCTTCAATCAACCGCAGAGGCCCAACAGGAGCACCGATACCCCTTAATCATCGCTGCAGATTCTCTCTATTCAACCGAACACCCAGCACTCTTGTCCACTGTAGTAGAGGGTTGGTTAGAGCGATCCCAAACCGCTAGCTTTATCGTGGAACTCCCGTTACGAAAGTTGTTTGGTGGGGAAGTCAGTGAATTTAGGGCTCTGATGGCGAAGAAAGGACTTGTAATACTAGAGGAAGGGGAGGAGGATGCTAAGGATGATTGGGGGGAAGGTGGTGAAAGCATGACTTGTTGGTGGGCCGTCTATGGCTGGGCCCGTTGATAGATTAGTATCGCAGTGCCATTGGATTTGGTTTCTTTTTTAAACTAGAGTTCTGGAGCTTTTTGAGGGAGGGTTTGCAATTGATGCCGTTGGAGGGCTTTATTGGGTGTTGGATGTTGGATTTTAATGTATAGAATAGACCTAGATAGTTGTAGAATCGATAGAAATAGATAGACAAAGATAGATAGACATACATATTAGACAACTAGATAGATAAGCACATATATAGACAGATGGGTAGCTTTCTTCACAATTAATCTGGAGCTTCTGGAGAATCTGGAACCGGTGTTAAAATTTTATTATTCTCTTATATACATGATCTCGAACTACATGGGTCGGAACCGTCAATGCGTGCGCACACATCATAATGCATCAAAACTTAGAGCGCGTCAACGTCAGAACACTGAAAGCCATGAACGTGTACAAGTTATATCCAAATGAAAGTAGAAAAGTTCGAAAACGTTCAAGATAAAGCATAATCCAAAGATCGCGATGGAAAACCAAAAACACTGGAAGGTCCAAAAGATAATTTTTCAAAGGTTTTAAGCAAAGTTTAATAATACACAGGGAGACTCCTAGAACGCCCTTTGTATGAAGTATGTGATAATAACGAATAAAAAACCAGGCCAAAATGCAGAACCCAACGCCACCCTCGTTACCCGCCAAATTAGCCCCCGTTCCTGTATAATAATTCCCAATAATCCATAAAGACTCCATAAAATTCATTTCCATGAGAAGCATTTCGGTTCATAAAGAAAAAAAAGTTCGCATCGCTAAGCAGAACATGGCATTCGTTTAATACTTGGCCTTTCTTTCTTTATATGTTGTTGTCGGTGATTGTTGTTGTCGTTGGGTGTCGAGTTATTGTCGTCGGTTGGTTGTCGAAATGTAGATGATGCTTCAAAATAGACATTGGAGTATGGGAATAGTTTGATTTAACGGATGGTCATCTGCTTGGAGAAGTCTCCGTCTTTGCCAGTAGTAGACATGGCAGAAACAGAAGCAAGACCAGCAGCACCGGCCTTCTTTTCGAAGATCTTCCAGAACTTGAGAGATTCGTCTGATAAATTTAATATTAGTAAAAGTGCATGAAATAGACTAGCAGGTGCGTATAACTTACCAGAAGCGGCAGTAGCAAGAACTTGGCCATCGGGAGAGAGGGCGGAGTGAAGAACACGGGTCTCGTGGGCTGGAATCTCGGCACACTTGACAAGGCTTGGATAGCTCCATACTATGAGCTGGTTGTCGGGGAACCCATGGGTGGAAACGATCTCCTTGTAGGAAGTGCTCCACTTGAGACTGGTGACTTGGGTGTTGCAGTCAATGGTGTTGACACGAGCACCGGTAGTCGAGTTCCAGAAGTGGATCTTCTTGTCGAAGGTACCACCACCAGTGGCGAGGAGATTGTTTTGCCAGGGGCACCAAGCGATAGCCTTGACAGCAGCCTTGTGGTTGGTCTTGGAGAATCTTGGAGCGGAGAGGGCTCTTGCATCCCAGATGTTGACGAGGTTATCGTTGCCACCCGATGCCAATTGGGCACCGTCGGCACGCCACTCAAGTCCACAAACCTCAGCAGTGTGGGAGACCAAGGAAGCAACCTTGTGGTCAGCGATGCGGACATCGTGGTTGATGATCTCGCCACTTCGGGAACCAGTGGAGAGAATATGCTTGTCCCAGGACATGACACCGACACGAGAAGAGTGGGAGTGCATCGAGCGGATCTTTGAGTTCTCCTCAGGATCCCAGATTTGAACTTCGCCAGTACCGAGACCAACAGCGACGAAGGAGCCATCGTTGGACCATTTGACAGATGTGATATGAGTGTCTGGGGTGCTCTCTAGTAAAGAAGAGACAGACCCAGTAGAAGCATTCCAGATGTAGACATTGCGTTCCAAACCAATCGCAACCATGTTGCTGGAGCCCCAATCCATGAGGTTAAGATAGTAGTCATCAACAAGCCCAGGAGCATCAAGGACACGCTCTGGAGCAGTGAGAACACGCCTTCTGAATTGGGCATTGCTTGCAGCCTTTAGCGGTCGATTGTATTGGCTTCTCAAATCAATAGGTCGAGAGGATTCTGGAGCCGCTGGCTTGAAGGCAAGGACCCTGGAATCGGTCTGGATGCCGACGGCGCTGCCGAGAGCGGACTGGTAAGCAGCAGAGTTTGGTGACATCTTTGGCTTGGAAGATGGAGAGTCACAATCTCCGTTACCGTTGTAAGTTGAGAGGGTGGCAGCAGAAAAATCATCAGTAAGTGAGTTGAAGATGCTGTCAGGATCAGTATGTCCACGAGGGCCTGTCTGTCTCTTGAAGTTGGCCTTGGTGATACCAGTGGGCGACGAGGCAGTCCTGTTGGGGACAAACCTGTCAATGTGGCTAGAGTGAGCTCTGATAGTGGTCTTTCCCTTCCTGACCTTCTTGATCGGACTGGCATGCTTGTTCACAGCGTTGCTCTTGCTGGCAGCGTTGCTCTTGTTGACAGCGTTGCTCTTGCTGGCAGCGTTGTTTTTGCTGAGCTGGTCAGCATTTGGACCAGTACCGGTAAGAGCCCAATCAGAGACACCTAGCTTGACAGGTGTGAAGCCATTGCGGCCGATGCTGGATTTAGGAGAGTTCTTAAAGGTGGGCTTTTTGGCACTACCATTAGCCACGGCACTGAAGTGGGAAGTAAGACCTCCTGCATAAATCGAGGTACCGAGATCCTTTCTGCTGGCACCCATGTTCTTGGGAGGTGGGGTAAAAGGAGATCTGTTGGAGATAGAGTTTGATCTGTTGCGAGGAGATGGGCTCAAGGGCATTCTTCCACCGGCGGTCTTCATGCTGAACATTCCAGCATGGGACTTGAGGGGAGTGTGAACGGAAGTGGTTGCCATTGTGTATGATATTTGTTTCGGGTATGTGAATATGCTAGTACTTCTCAGGCGTGGAAAGAGAGTACGGTTCGCAAATGTGTATTATTGTCGTCTCTTAATGAGTCTCGAGTGAATCAATCTTGTCGGACGGATTATATTATGGCGGTAATAATACAATCCAAGATGATCAAATTAATGAATCCTGGATAGATGCAGAGATCGAGAAGGATCCTGGAGGACTTCTTGATGCCAAAGATCTTGCTGATATTCAAACTTCAACCAACGAGTCAACGTCAGGAGGAACGGATATTCAGCTTGAACAGAGAACTTTTGGATATTGGAAGAGAGCTTCAGGGTTTGCTTTTCAGAGTCTGTGCAACTGGAGATTTGCGAAACTTTTAAGATGATGGTTTGTTTGATAGTGGTGATGAGAAGATAGAGAGGTAATGTTCGTTTTGAGATGGTGGTGAGGAGGAAGAAAGAAGAAGGAAGAGAGCAGTTGCGGGACTGAGCTTATGTACCTATCGACAACACCAAAATCTGTGTAGCTCAGAAGTACCCGATGTGTGGTGATCAACGCTTTTGAGGTTGTTGCCGTGGGAGACGAGGGCCCTACTGTGGGCAGATGTCAACATAGAGCTACTTTGGGCCGCCAACACAACATCACCACAGCAACCGAGTACTTATCGAGGCAAGGGCGCCTGATATGAGACGGCCACGCTGGTAGCCATCGCAACAGCACCAATCTGCATGGGATCTCTTTCCTCTTTGAAATTAAACCTCTCCACTGCCCTTTTCTCATTCGTCTCGGCCTGTCAGATGGAGAAACACTCAACAGCACATTCTCGTGATCTTGTCAGAGATACTCAAATCCAATATGGTTTCCAAATCGGGAAATCTAATTAAATCAAACATCAAAGCTGATGCCAAGCCTGTACCACCCAACCACATAATTCTGAAACGGCTGATGAGCTGGCCTGAAAAAGATTTTCAGAAGGCTGTTTTTTCCTCCTACGGAAAGAAAGCCCTACAATTTCCGTTGGCTATGTCAAGAAGCAAGCTTGACAGTAGCTTTGCAAATCTTGTGTGTGTCACAGGACCGAAGATACTTAAGATTAAGACTTCATTTCCAAGAAGAGCACTATTGCTATGCATTGTATACTTCCATGATAGCTTGGCAATTGGAGGAGTCCCTCACTATAGCGATATCTCGCTGGGACGCGAGATCCACAATATTTCCATGTCAGTAAGTCAGCTGGTAGGTACTATCTTCATAGACGTCGCGGGTGTCGCGGAATGTGGGTACTGCCAGAATTGCCACTAAATCACCCACATCATGCACCACCATCCCGGTCTAATTAGTGTAATGTAACGACAGAGATCGGTGTTCTAGGCGCAATGACCACCGACCCACAAAAAAAAAAAAAGCGAAGGTGGTAGCTTGATAACGTCTAACATTGTCGGGATCAGGATCAGGATCCGTAGATTATGCCTTGTATATTTGAAGAGGCTGACTGAAATTCAGATTTTATACGAGGCGTTGTTTTTTCATTACCAATTCATGCAGCTTGGTACGCACATACCCTGATCCAATATAACTCACTCGTGGGTGCATTAGGTACGTTTCAACATAGGGAAATTTAGAGGTGGGTGGTAGTATATATCATACTGCGTCACACAATTGGAAATTCGAATGTTCCCCACCTCATTTGCGATAGTCCAAAGGAACAGCATTCTTATCAGGCAACTTTTGCTCTCGAACCAACTTGCAATATTCTCGAGGCACTAGTTTGACAATGGCAAGTGTGTCGATAAGTCCTTTTTTTTTCCCCTCAGCACGAACCCTTGCATATACATGCACAGTGCAGTCAGGCTCGGCCTGACCTGACCTGAACTGGCTGGGAGTACAAGTTATGGAGTAAGACAGGCAAACAACCCATTCTAACCGGTCAAGGACGGAAAGAGGAAAAAAAAAAAATTAACAATCCTAAAACATGAAACAGAACATGGGAGCTGGTATCGACGTGACGTTGACCTTAAGTCGATCATATCACTAGCAGCTTGGAGGATCAAAGTTATGCTAGTAGAATGCAATGCACGTCAGAAACTTTTGAACACGAAGCTCGTCGCAGGGAGATTTTCCATTTCGGCCCGAGATTATGGGAAGGCCCTTGTCAGCTAACACATAACTCTGTGACAGCCTTCTTTGGCCATCCACATCGAGTCGAAGCCAAACTAGCAAAGCGATGGAAGACTTAGCGAAGGAGCAGTTCCTTGCATACAATGGCGTGAAGTGTCTAACATTCTTTCTTCTGCGGCGTGCGTGTGCATAATGCTTCGAGGTTGTAGGCCATGCACGGGGCCTGGTCCGCTTCTGCCTCTCGCAGCAGATTGAGCAAAATCCCCCGTGGTTGCAGAGTGTCATCTCTCGAAGCCAATTGGTTTAAGCACTCGATTTGATATTACAGGCGAACAGGGCTTTGAATTCATCAAGGATGGCCCTGAAAGTTAAGCTCATCTGATCTGCAAGGTACGCGAACTCGCTCCACAGTCTGATCATCCACCGATTCGTACCTTGGAACTGGGCTGCAGTGATCGGTAACGGATATCCGCTAGGATAATATCATATTCGGGGAAAAAAAATTTTGGTTGTCTCGATTGTGTGTTCATAGGCCTGTGCAATACCATCATACTGTCTAGAAGGCCAATGCAGAGCTTATATATAAACTACCAAGAGGCCCCCGGCCGTTGATTCGTCTCCACAGACCAAGCTACAGAAGCCGGCTTCAACTAAACCACATACACCCAATACCAGTATACCATATAACGCACCTTACAATGATTCCTTCCATCCACTCGTCCTCTTCTTCTTCAAACAGGCTTTCCATTATTCTCCCTTTGGCAGTAGAAGTTGAAGGTGGACAGACCACACCAACTCACAGCCAAATTTCGGGTGCAAATACCTCCCGCGAAGCGGCCGAGAAATCGACAAGAAAATCGAGATCAACCGGTACTCAAAATAGTAGAGGTACAGTGACCACCATGCATTTATTCAAATAGGTCGGCGTATTGCCTTACTTACGTACGTGTACTGACATATTACCTCACATCCACACAGAGTCATTATTCGGCAACCAAACAAAATACGGACCGGGTGCTCGTTCCTCCACTCCACCAATCGAAAATACTCACCACGACAAATTTTTCGGCCTCTCACAAGAATACAGTTTCGCCTACAATGGGTCTGACCAAGATTCAAATGTCCAACTCGATCCTGCATTTCAGTTCTTTGTTAAAGCTTTGCCGGAATCTGCCTTTTCCGAATCTGAGCCACAAAACGGGCTTTCGGGTTTGAATCGATATGTTGCGACACCCAGGAGCGGGGACGCCGTCCGCTACTTCCGCCCTTAACCATCACGACTTATACGAACTTACGACAATATGTATATGCATTTAGCGGATTGAAGTGTTTTTTCTTCAACTTTGATCTTGGCGAGTTTAGGGTGTGCATGTGTGGGACTGGGATTTTGTTACTTGGAGCATTGCATATTGGGGAGAGGTATCAATAATATAGTTTGCAATTTGTAATAATTGTTTCGAAATTTCGCAAAACTAGCCAGCTTGCCCCGCGCTGATAGGTTTCTTTCATGTCTTTTGTTATGCATAAAAAGTGTACTCTCTTAAGATCTTGTAATTTTTTTTTCTCCTTTTTTCTCTCTCTTTTATTTCTACTCTAACATGTTAAAATTTATCTAATTATATGAATGTATTATTAATTCCTCGTGCCTATCTACACAGACCTTTCAATCCGCAAATTTGGACACGTGCACACTCGTTAAACGTACGGGGGGGTTGCCTTGCATGTGGCGAAGTGATGTTGGATTTTAGCAGCCAGCGCTAAAGCTTGTGTTGAGAGGAGGTTGACCCGGCTCGATTCGTCTAGACACAAAGAAATCTCAAAATTGTAGCCGAATTTGATCAGATCGCGGCCGGAGCGACTACTGAGAAAGAGGTTCCGGAGACTGGTTGCATGTGTCCTCTAGCAGGCTGCAGGATTAGCCTCGACGTATTGATGCTTTAGAATAATCCTTCCATTTTATCTTCTGTATGTATGTACACTTAAAATATTATACATGGGTCGAGCTCACGAGACAATTATACATCTAAGTTACTTAGGCTTCCCCTTCTTTGACAACTGGGTTATGTTGTGCAGGCTTATTCCTCTTCCACCTGTCTTTCTCGGCTTTGTGAGAGTCCATCCTGATGATCTTGTCGCAATTCAGCAGGCACAATGGATCGAAAGCAAGTTTCATCTATTATTGAATTCGTCAGCAGGGGTCCTAGTCTGTAGTATTGATAGGTTTGTGGAAATATAAGTACCTTTCTCATAGCATCAACGGTTGCCGGTCCAAGTTCCTTGGGGAGGTAGTCTCTCTTGACAAGCCCAACCCCATGTTCTCCGGTCGTAGTGCCTTCCATGACAATCGCTCTTTCAACCATCCTATGCACTACGCCCTCCGCTTTCCTTCTGTCCTCTTGTCCAAATAGGAGGATGCAATGGAAATTTCCGTCGCCAACGTGTCCGACCATGGAGCCAAGGAGATTGTTTTTAGTCATGTCGTTTTTAGTGGCTTCGATGATATCTGGGAGCTTTGATATCGGGACAGCGACATCGGTGGTCCAGACTTGGTCATCAGGCTTTTGCTTCAACGCCATCACGGACCAAAGTGCATTTTTCCTTGCGGACCACAGCTCATGCCTCTCCTCCTCCGATGTTGCAAATTCAAAAGATTCGGATTTGCATGACTTGGCGATGGATTGAACCATAGATATCTGCTCTTTGACTCCGTTATTTGTCCCCGCGAACTTGAAGAACAGTGTTGGCTTCTCTTTCCATGATCTGGCTGTTGATTTGCTCTGATTTATGCACATCATCTGTACTTCGTCCAGGATCTCAACGGCTGCGACCGGGATTCCTTGACCAATGACCTTTGAAGCAGCGGCAGCAGCATCCCTTATGGAAGGAAAAGAACAAACCGCGACGCTTTCATTCTGCGGCTTGACAGCTAGCTTCAGAGTCGCTTCGGTGACCAATCCGAGAGTTCCTTCGGACCCGACAAACATCTTGGTCAAATCATATCCCGCAGAAGATTTTCTTGGCCGCTGTCTTGTCTTAATTACTGTACCATCAGCGAGCACAACCGTAAGGCTGAGCACCCATTCCCGCATCGTGCCGTATTTTGCCGCATTTGTCCCGGAACACCCGGTCCCAACCATACCACCAATCATAGCACCTGGACCTGGGTCAGGTGGGAAGAATAGGTTGTGTTCCGCTAGGATATCGTTTAAATCTTCCCAGCCAAGACCTGGTTGGACAATGACGTCCAAGTCATCCTTGTGTAGCTGCAGGACCTTGTTCATATGCGTGAAATCGACGCAAACTCCACTCCTAGTCGCTGCAAAGTGGCCCTCCAAACTGGTACCCCCGGAATATGCAGTGATAGGGATCTTGCGGTGCGTGCATATTTTTGCGATCTCAGAGACTTGTTCGGTTGTAGACGGGTACAAAACCATAAACGGCACGTCGTTCGGATTTGCAGGGTGTGAAGACCAGCTACTCCCAGCATGGTGCTCGAGGTCGTCAAGATTACATGATACGTTCTCTTCACCGAGGAGAAGTACAAATTGGGACCATGCAGCGCTCAGGTTATGTTTCGAGACATCGTGGTATATTTCGGGAGCGTCTTCCAGCTTAGTGGTAGACGAAGGTTTCGCTGGTCCCCATCTGTATGTCCCGAGCCAATAGGCACACACTGCCGATAATACCCACGCTATTTTGAATCGTCAGCACACACGCCACATTACTTCAAAAGCAAATCCTTTACCAATGAGATATACATACCAAACATTTGAGGCAACGTATTCGAGAAGTACCCGTCGCCTTCGCGGTTTCTTTTCTCCTGCCGCTCTTTCCAATACCGTTCCATCTCCGCCCTCTCCGCTTGAATACGTTTCGCTGTGGACTCCCATACTTGTCCATGGAACTGGCCTGGACCGGGTTTATTCGATTGCTCGCGAATCTGAAGATACGGAAGCCGTGCCCGGTTCTGCAAGACAACGGCAGAGGAGATTGTCTCGCAGGTTTTCCGCCTGAGCGGTACCCGGGCTGCATTACGTAAAGAAATAGATACTGTTGGGTGCATATTGGCGTTTCCGAGCCGCGAATCGAATTGGCAGTTGGAAAATGGTGTCCAAGACTGTACTGTGGGGATCTGGGGAAAACGACCAATGCAATAAGGGAAAGATACCCGACACTATATGAACGCCATTGGAGGCCCTAAACCTGGTGGAATATTTCGGCTATCTTGGAGTATCTGTGTCAGCGAAGTACGGTGTCGGCAGCCTCGGCCGGCTCGGATGAATGGCAGTTGTGTTCCTGCACTGTCGACGAAGCCGATGTTCGAACTTTGACGGAGAAAACTTTCGGTATCGGCTCTTTAGTCTGGTGGGGTGCTTTGGTGCAACATCAAATACAAATTCCAACGTCGCAACGCGGGAGAGCCTAATAGCTCCCCGAGGTTTGTGTTGAACTAATGAATTCGAAGTAACCCCACAATGTTGAATCGGTTGATACGAGGAGCCATTGTATTCTACCCCGCGCTATAAAACTCTTGGACATTGGGAGTGCTTATCGCGGCTGTATGGTTTTTTCGAAACAGGTTAGACTGGTTAGTAATGCACCAGAGCTGCGATAGGGAGAGGCACAGCTGCACTGCAAAGCCAATTGTTGCAATTGCCCAGACCCAAATGCAAACGATGCAGTAACGTTCTGCTGGCCCTTCAATTCGTCTTATCTTCCCACTGGAAGAACCGGCGCCGACGCCCTATTACGTTCTGTGCCAGCCCAAAAGGGCGCGCATGCTGTATTTATTGTCACATGTACACTCGGGATTGCGAAAACGTGCGTTTTACTAAACTCCTTACGGCGAACGTTCGAATGCTCGGTCGAACTAGTGTATAACCCAAACCCACGGCCATTGAAGTTCAACGGGAAGGAAATTGTGATTCTTAAAATATATATGAATACTAGCAAAATGTTCTGCCGAATTAATTCTGAACACAAGGCCGCTCGTCGTCAATTTTACCCAGAATCCAAACGACGGGCGTATGATCTCCTGTTCACTTGCGTCATATCTATATGCAATACCATGCAGCTGTATGCATTGTCCGACTTAAGTACTTGTCCAGGCTCGAAGCAACATGTATGTAAGTGCTTCGGTAGGTTTGCCTGTGGAAAGAATGTAAGGCATTCGAACGGCCTTTTGCAAACGGCAAATTGCCGCCTGTTCCAAATTCTGCGACCCTCGAATATCTCCGGAGAAGAATTTCGAAAGTGGTGTGTGAATAGGCACCCGTAAATCCCTCAACTGATCAAGGGCGGCTTCGTGGCAGTATGTGAACGGGTTCTTAATTATCCTTCTTAATTCTTTGTACCACTCCAGGTAGTATTTCCGATTTGTATTCAACTGATTTGAGTATCCGAGGACGTGGGTGGAGTTTCGCCAGTTGCAATCCGGTTTGATTTGCCGTCTGTTATGGTCCCGTGGCTGCTCCAAATTTTACTAATGGGTACCCATGCGTATGCTTAGGAGAGCCCAGACTCCGTTATAAGAGGAAGAAAGGCTACCACCGCTGGTGGCAAATCTGTCTGAATTAATAATTCGGTGCACTGAGACAGTTTCAATCATTTAAAAGAAGAACCGAGAGACATCCGATAAGGCCTGGATCAGTTCGCCGTTCAACGTTTGCATTTCCAACAAGGAAACAACACCAGGGCGATTAAAGGTTTCAATACTCTAATATCCCGAAAATTCGAAAAAGATAACATCGATCGTGATCATTTCGATGCCGTTCTTAGCGCCCCCGAAAATGGGACAAATTCGAAGAACAGATGAAGGACACTGGTATACTCATGCTCTCCGCCAGCCTTTACGTACACGCTTGGAGGTGCATGCATGCATCTGCAGTCGAGGCAAGTTTTCCGGCTTTCAAACTAACAACCTGAGGTGGCTCGACAGCACCAAAGCAAGCTATATGCAAGTCAGACCAGTTGCATTAACTTACAATTCAGGCAACATTACCTCCTATCCCTCTGGGGATTCCCCCAAGCAGGAATCCCAGAAGGTACGACGTGTCCCGCAGCTTGTGACACAGTCCAGCTAGATTCCACGGGTTTTCACGAGATTTCGAGACCAGACCTTTATAACGTTACACTATCTCCAAAATTGACCGGGTTCCGGATATTGAGGCTCTAGAAACCAAACAACAGACGATTTAGACTACAAGAGGCCACAGTTTGCATTTCCTAGCCGATAATTAGGGCCGGTTCGAGGACGTCGTAGTCGTACCGATACAGAACTAGCTCTTTTTCGGCATCTGCAGCTACCAATTGGCCCAGAAGAAGCTTTTGTTTGTTAATATGCTGCATATGCGCCAGTGGTCCAAGCGAAAATGTTTCGACTTTTAGTATTTCGGCCACGATGTTTTGTGATAAGGATGAATCACCGAAACCCCGCTAGGAATGCACCCCTCCAGAAGCTAAACTATGTCGGTGCGCATCGATCGGTTCCCAATCACAGCTCTAGATTTGCAGAGGCTGTATAAGGCAAAAAGTTTTAGGTTCTAAGAGAGCTTTCTGGAGGATGTGGCAGGGGACCTAGCTATTTACCTAATTCCCGGCCCAGCACAATTAACTTTAGGATGTCGCTCGACTATGCGCCAGCGGATACTTCTTCATCCATTTTGGAGGATGACATACCCCGTATGTTCAGAAGTTATACTGGTGTGATGCCGGTATCGACGTCTAGGTCGACAGCGATGCGCGATGGGGCCCTAATTAGCTTCCCCAATTGACCTCAAACGCTGGGTTTAGGTGGCATACGTGTTCGATTCTAATATTATCGTCGGTTCACGCACATGCGTCAACGTCGGTGTGGGCTTTCGTCCGCGAATAGCCCCGAATACAGTCCGTGAATGGATTCACTTCACCCAGCCTCTCATCGAGCTCACCATCCTTGTACATGTATGTACATACATACATTCCTAGACTGCATAATGATTGATCTATTGCGTGAGTTCAACCTATTTCACTTGCCATATGCTTGGCGCGCATTTTGGTGATGAGGCTCGGCTGACTTTTACGTGGCCGCAGATTAATATAAAAGAGCTTTCGCCAACCGCATCACTCGACATTCGATCAAGGGCTTCCTAATAGCTTGTCAGCTACATTAGCAGCTCGTCATAACCCTCATTCTTTTCGTCTTTTCTTCCTAGTCACCAACGGTTCCTAAAACCCCGCTCCCTAAACCTTTAGGTTGGACGTTTAGGTTCAGTTACATCCGATATCCTAATCCACGTGTGCACATATGTACATGCGCGAGCCATCTTCCGCTTCATAATTGGTTTTTAATTTCCTACAGCTTCTACTCCAATAATATTTTATACCATTCAATAATCTCCATACTCGGATCCCAATATCTCTTCTATCTCCCAAGATGAACAGAGAATCCCAAGAAGAACTCTTTCCCGTTCCTCCTGAGCTCCACGTGGAGATACTTAAATACCTATCGGCAGCCGAGATTATGGGGGTAATCCAGGGGTTCAATGACATTCGAGGGGAGCTCTCCAGTTGGAACCTGACCTTCCTCGACGCCGAGCAACTCGTTTCCATGCTCGAACATCTTCGGGATAAAACAAGTAAACTTCATACTTATCCAGGAGCCGCCAATTTGGAGAAGAAAATCTTCAAGGCTCTCCCAGGGGCACTTCAGAAATATGTGACTGAAATCAGAGACAGCAAGCAACGCCAGGCCCCGAAGCTTAGGCCCACCCTTTTCAACTGCTATTTCAACGAAATCAGAAAAATCACCAATGGCGGAAAATTGAAACCCAGCCACGAAGTTGTCACCGAGTTCCTCAGAATTTTCAACAAAAGAAACGATATCGTACGAACTTTTTGTGACAGGGTAGCGAAAGTCGACCCTCATGGCAAGATATTTCGTCCCAGCAATCGCAATATCAAACCAGATGAGAAGACCTGGTTTGAGTGCCTCCTATTCTGGATTGCAACCGATTATATTCGTGAACAATGCGAAACCGCAGGCCATGTAAATGGGCAGATTATCTTCGGCCATTGGAATTCTTTTCTTGACGAGGCTGGCGCAATATTCGGCGAGGCTACACAATATTCACTTGGAAATTGTCTGCAAGTGAATGAAATCTTCTGTAAATACCGTGGCTACGTTGGGGAATTTGGCAAATCCCACCTCTCAAAGATCGCCGACTGTGTTAATCGGCGACAAGATAGATATCGGAACGCGGAAGATACCTACCCAACTTTCATCCTCCAGCAGGGACTGGGCCATGCCGACAAATTTCTCCTTGAAGACGATGAAGCAATAAAGCTTATTGGGCCGCTTGTGTCACAGCACCAAATTCGTATTTGGAAAAAAGTTGGGATTGAGGACCAGTCAGAAAACTACTACGACGTGGCTGCGTAGGCGCAGCGAATATATAACTGCTCAAAAGCTGACAAAGAGACGGGGCCGTCAGGCTTCGTCGGCGAGATTTACGGTGCAATACCTATTTAACACTGCCTCCAATTTTTCCCCTCTCCGGATCCAGCCCGAGTGTGTAGTCCCCCGGAAATTACCTAATCGGTTGGTCAGCTACCTATGATTGCTTAATATCTATCTTTTTCCTTTAATTTCTTTTTATACGATTGTATGTGTGGGTTAGGGCTCGTTGATTACATTCTACCTTTCTTTTATTTCGTTTTGTGCACGCAATGGCATAGCCCATTGACTTTCATTCCCTAGGTTGTTATTGCCACCACTGTGGATTTTTAATGAAATTTTGTGTATTTTCGAGTTCTTCATTAGCTACCTAGCTGTTCAATCGATTAAAGATCTAAATTGAATCTTAGTTTCAAAGATTTATCTGGGTCATCAATATCCGGTACTGTGGAATAGACTAGCTTTGCAGCCTATCTTCATAGATCCGGATCGATCCGAGCCTTTAGTAAATTGTAAGGCCTTGGCCAAAAGCCCAGCCGCAGCCCGTTCATCAAGCAGCTATGCAGCTATGTAATATATGCTAGGGTAACCATCCGGCTTTGGTCGATTCAATTCAATTCAGCCACAGTGCTGGCGCTTTAAACCGATCTAAAGATCGTTCCTCGTCTCGAATCCAGGTGTGGAGGCAGCGCTCACCCTCTATCCATACGAGGGTGAGTTTCACCCGCTAACCTATCAGGCAGGTTCCATACTTATGACCTAATCGGGCGAAGAGCCTCAACAACTCAACACGCTACAAAATGCAACACGTCTCATATATACCCCCATTGGCCAAATTTGTGGAAGGGAGGCCAAAACGGGTATATTTTCTCCGATTCACCCCATGATAGTGATTAATTTGATGCTACTGGATTTGGTCATAAATGCACAGTAACTGCGATCCGAAAGTACCGAACTGCAAGGTACAGGACGACGCACGCCCGGTTTCCGCCTAGTCTTAGGGTTGGGCACTCGAACATGGCCATAACTATGGTGCTATGGGGGTCGTCCCCATGTTGTACGCAGCTTCCTTTCTCAACTCGGCTTCTAAATATAAATTTGCTGTAACGTAGTACTGTATTTTATGTACAATGCCGTTTCTTTGGCGATGCGACTTTTCGAGATTCATGCCTTTCTGGACTATTCATGCTACATAGCCGCAACAACCGAATCGGCGGACTTACGCACGCCTCCATCAACCTATCAACTGACAGGCATTGAAGAAGGGTAAGATTGCCGTCTATGCCGCCTCAGCAATTTGATATTTCCCGATGCGGTTTTGAATAAAACTTGGTTGGAAACCGAGCTCCGGAGTTCGAGTGTCAACTGGTTTGTTCTTTGGTTTTATTAAGTATCTTCCGGCGACTGACACCGTTCTGAGTGCCACCTTTACACGTATATAGGAAGTAGGCCTTTGTGGAATCATTAAAGGATGGTACGCAGTTTGAGGCATACGGACTCCATGTTTTATCTCGCTATTTCGTGATCACTCACATGCATATTGGTTACATGTCAGCGTTGTTGTTGTTGGATATCGCACTATCGCCCAAGCTCGATGATCCTTCTGATTTCTTCGCCGTTGCATTTACTAATTTCTCGAACATTCGTATTACGTCTGCCCTGGAAGCCGATCATCTATGCAAGAGAAGCTGTTCGCCACCACAGAAACTTATGCAGTTTCCGCATATAGGAATAGCTGAGGTTTTGGTGGCGTCCGCGTGTTGCGTGGAAGCTATCAGCTTTAAGCTTTGTGAATTTGGCGAAGATCTCAGCTTCCCGTTTTGTCTCAGCCCCCGGGCATCCAACGAGGTTAATGGGAGACGGGGTGTAGTCACGGAAAGGTCTGTGGATCAGCGCCATGGCGCTTAAGGGATCTATGCCTCCAACATTTCCCTTCTATTCATTTACATATAAATTGAGGCCCCCCGCTGGTTAGACTGACTTACTAAGTAGATCTCCAGAGCACACCATTCACAAAGCCCGCCGCACTATAGACATTTTATAGATATATAAACCAAAATGCATAAGACCGCGGCACTTATCACAGCAACTTTGCTGGCGGGCCGAGGGGCCGAAGCCCTTCCAATGACACCCCTTGCGAACCCGAATCCCGTCCCCGCATATTGTCCTTTCACACAAACAAAATTCCTCCCGTTCTACAATTCAGGAAACAAGGAATGGACCGACGCACCGACTCTTAGTATCTCTGTTAACGGCATTCCTCTGATCGCTACCATGGATACGGGTTCGACCGGTATAGTGATCGATTCTAAATATGGATTCAACACTACCTATCTCACAAGCAAGTGCACAATCGGACACGTATTCTATACTTCATCACACTGGTTACAAGAAGGGTATTGGTGTGATACTGACGTCAATGTCGGAGGCGTGGTTACCAGTGCTTTAGCACTTATCAGAACAAATGAAGTCTGCTGCCCAGCATTTTCGGATTCAAACGAAAACCACCGGTGTCCGACTGCAGATCGAGAGAAGGCATGCGTTTGTAAAGGAACATGTACGTCAGCTGCTAGTCAAAGTGCTCTAACACGCCGTGCCACCGGGGACGAGGATGAAGATGAGGAAGATGGCGAGGATATAGCTACGATCGAAGCTCGCCAGACTACTACTGTTGGAAAGGCCTACATGGGTATTGGGTTCGCCCGTGGAAACCCACCAACACATAACCTATTCATGAATATCAAATCTATCGATGGCGTATCCGTTGTTGATTCATCGAAGTTCAGAACCGGCTATGTAATTAACTCCACCGGTGTTTGGTTGGGAATCACGAAGGCGAACACGGCGGGATTCAAGGCTGTCAAGTTGAACTTGAGGGAAGGAAGTACCGAGAGCAGGGACTGGGGTGAGCCGCCATGTGATGTCCAAATCAACAATGGCACATGGGCTACCGGGACGTTCCTCGCGGATACTGGAATCCCCAATGCCTATGTTAAAGGCGACGTCTCCCACAAGGAAGGGAATGAGATAACTATCAGGATCCCAAATCCTTCTACCCCATTTGGTGAGGTGGGGTTCCTTTCTGTGCCCAAAGCTAAGTCTGGAACTATTGGTACCAACAATCCTGTGCAACCCACTTGGGTCGGAACGAGATCTATTCTCGGTGTTAACACGTAAGAAACCCAGGTCCTGAAACTTTTGTTCACGTTTACGAGTGTCAAAGCTAATCGATCAACAGGGGGCGCAAATTCTATAACGGATACGATCTTTACTTTGATGGTGATGGTGGCTACTTCGGCCTCAGGAAAAAGGTTTGTGGATGCTCGTGTCTATATTGATACTCAATGATGCTAATGGTTCTATCTCTCTAGTCTAATTAGAATAAACGGAAAACATTCTATGGAGGTTAATCAACAACATCAGGGGGTAAGGAGCAATATTTAGGGTTGTTTTCAGGTTGTATAATATCTTTTAATGTTGCCATAATGTGTATAGGCTCGCTGGCAATTCTTTAATGTATGCTAGTCACATATTTCAATTAGACTTGAGTTGGTTGTTATCATCTTCGGCGTCCGATGGTGGGCAGACATCGCTGGGTAGTTGCACAGCCTTATCAAGGGAGATTGGGAGCCCGCGATGGCGTCCTCTGTAATATGGTGAAGTATTAGTTATGCGTTCAAAGATTTGATCACTGGTTAGGGACTACGCACCTCATCATGATAAAACACATAACGATTTTAGACAACGATTTGAATTCCCCTGCGAAAGAATAGTTAACATCCGGGAACCCGGTGCTAACACCGACAGTGCCATATCCGGAGACGGCTAGTGCAGGAATATATATCAGCAACTGTTTTACGGTGGCCAGTTTCAATTCAGACATACCTTCGAAGCAGATGTTAAAGAACGAGAAGTTTCGTGGATCGGCCTCAATTCTCTTGGCTTCTATAACAACAATAATCCAGATGCCCAGAATAAGGAACCTAACAAGTGGCCGAGTTAATAATGGTATTCCAAGTATCAACGGGCGCCCGGGCGTCGCGTCTCAAACTTAAATGCGTACCAAAGGTCGTGGGAAAGCTGGGCTTTCAGCTGAGATGTGAAGAATCCGAGGACCGGTTTAATCTTCTCCTGACGAAGTTCATAGATGGTATCGTCGTCTGCTTTCTCTTCATCGTCACCTTCGTAAATACCTAGACTTCTGTACAAGTACTCGTTGCTTCGACGAATCGTAATGACAACTGGGTAAACTCCAATATACATCCTTTGAGGGGGTTTGAAGTAAGTATCTTCTGAGCGGTTATATGAATCAAAGTTTAGGCCGAAAACCGGACTTACATAATAACATATAAGGCTTGCAAGCTAATTCTCGTCGCAGCAATAGGGACAACATAGAACCCTCCGCTTCGAATGGCCAGAGCTTGGAAGAGGCCATCGATTATCCTTGCTGGTAATGGGAGCTTTTCAATTTCAGGTATTCCAATCTAATCGCCGCTTGAATGTCAGCGAAGGCTTGAATATTACACATAGTCAAAGAAATGATGATTATGGGCTCACATTTAGAACCTCGAATGCCACCTAATTTTCCATGGTTAGCCCCATTTGACGGATTTATAGCAGGTGCGGTACTTACCCAATCGGTTCCATTCAAGAATATCACAGCCGTTAGGAGCCACCACGTATGCTGTGGAGGGAATCTACATCAATGTTAGGCACGGCCCTGAGCAAGAATCAAGCAAAAACTTACAAATGAGTAAAGCATCTCCGCGGATGACGCAGCAAGAACCCTAGCGCTTTTTTCGTCTCGTGGAAGTAGCCGTTTTCCGGTAAGATTTTGAAAAGAGTCCACAAAATCAGGCGCAGGAATATCGGGAAGCTATCAAAACGTGGGAACGGGTTAGCTAAGCCCGGGAACTCGGGTCCTTTTGAGGGTCCCGTCCAAGGGATATCCAGGTGCATACCATGTATTCCCTGCCAGAATAAGAAACGACATGGTCACAATGACAAAGTAAGAGTCTTGGAAAGCAACCTAAATATTCCGGTCAGACTACAAGGAAACATGCATGGCTCAAAAGAAAAAAAGAAAAATTAGCCTTACCATATTGGCATCTAACAAACTCATCCCAGAGTTGTTAAATGCGGAGACTGTATTGAACGCCCCTACCCACCAGGGGTTCAACCCGTTTGCCCGGGTCACATCTGCCTTATAGGTTGCGATCCAGGCTCCCAGAGATATGCAGGATAAAAGCTGCCAAAGGATAAAGTACACCGGAACAATCCACGACAGAAGGTAAATGGCTCTATACTCGAGCCCTCCGAGATCAAACCTCTGCTGTTGGTCTAGATCACTTCTGTGGACTTTTGCATGATCTAGAGTCCCGCTCTGTGTGACATTGAGATCATCCGGGTGTCCAGCTGATGAGCGATTGTGCAACCCGATTGCAGATGGGTTCCCATGAACACTGATATCCAAGTCATTGTGAACTGAACAGGGAGCAGCCTCGATCGTATTTGTTCCCGGGGTTTGGCCATGGGCTGCTAGTTCCTTTGAAGGACCACCTGATCGGTTCCTCTCTGCTGCAATCTGCGCGAATCTTTTCTCAAATGCGAATCGCCGAATATGAACTATCACTATTGAGACAAAGACCTGTTCCAAAAGCAAGTAAAACGTCAACCCAAGTCTTCATCAACACAAAAATGCACGGATGCGACTTTTTATATATATTGAACTTTGGTGCATCAGACGAAATGAAAGCAAGCGGAACTTACCGATGATCCAAGCAACAACTCCAAGAAGAGAATGAACTGCTGGAAAGTGTTCAATGAAGAGAGATCCACCTATAGATCACAAGCTTCGTGGTTAAATTACGAACTTACTCCAAACGAGGGCGGCACGTATCAAGGTTTAATGCGGCTGATTACTAACAGTATTGAGCCCAGCAAGTGTCATTGCGCTAACGGAGAGGAACAGGGCATCGACGTATCCCAGTTCGCCCCGCGGGTTATGAGCACCCCAAAGGATGCCTGACGCGACAAGCGTTGTGATAATGAAGTAACCATAGTGGTATGTCAGAAAACCAACACCTAGTGAGGGCATTCGACGCCCGAATAGATGCCTGAGAATGGCGGGTCGCTTGAATTTGTATGAGCCTATTCTCCGCAGAATATATGAAATTAAGGGAGGTTGATTGGTTCCCCGTTAGTCTATTTCCCTTACCAAAGGTTTCCCCACGACTCCCTCGATTTCTCCCCCATGCATAGATATTTGCCTGCCCTTGTCACGGCAGGTACAGGTGACAATTGGATCAGGGAAAAACTTACCCACCATCCCATATACTCGGGATGAGAGCCGATAACTTCTCTTTGAGGATACAGGTTTGCTTCTCTCAAGGATCCCGGGTTCGAGATCCTCTTGGTACTACCGTCTAGTTGCTGGCCTTTCACACCCCTATAAGTCAAATCTAGGCGGAGATGCTCCGATGTCAATCCGCTCAGATTGCACCTAAGAGTTGACTTCAGGAGGTGGAATGTTGCTGACTAGCGATTTTAGCTGCGAGGCTGTCGGGAAACGGAGATGCTCGGGCCTCAAAAACTTGCTGATGCTACGACAGGACTTTCAAGGGATCAGAGAGCCCGTATACCTGGGGAGCTACCACCAAATGGAAAACCCTGGTTGGAAATATTTTCCCGTCGGCGAGTTGGGATAATCTGGTATTGTATTGTGTAGAGCTGTGTGATATCTCAATGATCTACCTGCAATGTCGACTCGATTTCGCGTTAATCCAACATGCAAGTTGCAGAGGTACTGAGGGACTTTCGGCGAACTGTACTTTGCAAAGTTTGTGCTGTATGTTAGAAAAATGCACAGAGAACAACAAGAAAAATTCTTTTCTCACTGCGAAGGGAGACAAAAAAAAAAAAACTAAACTTCAGGGTCTCATATTCCAAGGCACCGCACGTCAAGCTAAAGTTTACTATTAATTTGATTTCCATCCAACGTAAAAAAGAAAAAAAAATTGATAAAAAGTCTCACTCTTTGTCACAAGAATTGGTCGCAGTAGCGAGTCTCACGTCATGCCTGGTATCCTGCTCCGTCTACAAACGCTCAAGGCGTCCGAGAAAACTGTGCCTCACTGGCTCTGACCTGAGGGCTTTGGTGACTTTCGGTTAAGTTATCCGTAGACCGATTTACCGGCGCATACCGCCAGCGCCATTCTGCATCCGGACATCACGAGCCAGGCCGAATAGCTGCAAGAAGGATAGAGCTAGTGCGAGTCCAAGTAAGTGCGAGTGCTGTCGACAAATGCGAGATTGAAGCTTCCCCTGTACGTGCATCCGGTATGCCGAGAATGCATTTCCGTTGGTTGGGATTAGGTACTTAGTTAAGTTACCTCCCTGATCTTGAACCCGAACCTAAGATGTGAGACACAAATGCGTTGCGGTTTCGACAAACCCAACATCCCAGCTTGCAGGCCTGTGTTGCCATGTATCAATATTGTGTAACGGTCTCGACAGTCTCGAGTCTCTGTTAGACTAGTCTCGAGGCCGAGGTCTGGTCTGTGATCATGATGCTGGCTCTCTCTCTTTTGATTGAGCCCTCAAGCACCATTCTGCCACCACTGTGCTTGCACAAAATTATATTGCATCTAAACAGGATACGAACGCTTGGGCCGTCCATGCAAGCTCTTTTTTGGTAGAGATGAAGTTAAGATAAAGCCAGGAGGTTTGCCTGATTCCCGGGAAGTTATAGTACCAAGCCTCGACAATGCCCGTCGGTTCCAGGGAGCCCTATCCTCGACAAATATATTAGAAACAATCTGTTTCAGGATTCGATTCGGGTCAGCCAAAACCCGGGTGGGCTAATATTAATCGATTCCCGCACATGGATCGCGAATTTTATTTATGCTTCTTCTTCGTTTTATTTTGACATAGCGGTCCTCATACATGCATTCATAGGTATTTCTGAAGAAAGGGATCTCGATATTAGTTAGCAGCTCTGTGCTGGCAACTTTAGCCAACCTCTGAGACACTGTTTCGCAGTCCATGTCCCCCGCATCGCGTTTATGCATTTAACCCTATATGGTCGGATATTGGACGTCTACCGCAGTTCCGCTCGGGAAATGATCCTTAAAAGCTTAAAAGGCCGGTGTTTTTTTCGAAATTTCTTCTGAGTCTAGAAAGAATAAAGCATTGAGTTACTAGCATATCCCAGGGGCATGCATCGCGAGATCACTGTCTAAGTCATGGCCATGGTTGCCTACGGCTTGATTCTGCAGAAAAATCCTTGTGCATGGCTCGATTCCTATCGACCGCCATATAGCTTTGCAATTGAGTTTTCCTCTCCCAGGGTGGAGGCAATAACTTGCAGAACATTGCTTTTCCCTCATTCAACGTTTGTGCCACATGGAATATGTTCCCCACGGGACGGGTCGAGCATCTCATATCTCACATCATAGTAGGGGAATAGAGTATGTAATGATAAGCCAATCCCGTTGTTTCTCGTAGTCATCGCCTTTGTCATCGTTTCAGATTCCGGATTCCAACTCCATGCGATGGGCGCATATGCATATGGTCTTGCTCACTCCTCCATCCACTCCTAGACCGAGGCCCTTCGATACATACGAGAATGTACTGAGAATTCCTTTTTTTGTTTTATACTCTCTGCCATCATTTGCAGGATCAATCCCAAAGTGCATAGTGTGCTACTGTAAAGACCCACAAACATCATACACAATTTGTGCACTGAACTACAAAAAATTCCTCTTGGGAGTTGGATAATACGTCGTCATATCCCGATACTTTAGTTGTAATTTAGCCCCCGGCCGGCCGGGTTTCCCAACGTAACGTCAAACTAGTAGAGCTCGATCGGGCGAAGCCACAAAGGCCATGCTGGATACGCAATATCATGTCGTGTAACGATCTCTAAGTGCATAGACATTCCGAACAAAAGGTCGGTTTAGGTTTAGAGGATATATATATGCATAAGTACCCTTCTGAATAGAACACCAAAAAAAAGCCACCGAATCTTCTTCGGCGCACACCTAGTAATGCGCGACGAAATCCGACAGCCATCTAGATTCCCAAGCATAGATAGATCTCTTTGTGCTACGGGGGCGGCCGGTCCCACCGAATACTTTATTGGAAAATACAAAGGTGAAAAAAAAACTTTCGGACTGCCTTATGCCGTGTTCAACATGCGATATAGGTGGTATCAAGACATGACTCTGTAACTCCAACTAGTGCTAGCTTACGCCTTGTTGTATGTAGACATAGTCGTATATATAGACGCTCGATCCCTAACACCTTCCCCAAACCTTGAATTGGGATATATATACGTAGCACAGGATCTCGATCTTCCCACGCATTATGCAGGTCTGATTCCGACCCGTATGAAAGCAAGGAGAAAACTAGATATAGGTACAACCCTCTCCAGAGTCAGTCTCAGATACACACACACATCATGGAAACAACCGCCTCTCGAATCTTGTAGAACGTTGAACCCGAATCGCAACCTTAGCTACGACGAACAAGATTGAGATCTGAAACATGCATGGCAGTGGGAGCTCCGATATATAAACACATACAGAGACACACACACCTGTGATCTAAGACTCGTTCTAATACTTGATTTGTGATTTCGGGCTCTCTGGCGTCATGAGTTACCTCGGAAACCAGTATACGTACTTTACCCTCGTACATATAGATCTTGCTTGCCCTCACAATTAAGTGACAGCAAGATACATTGCAGGTTCCACCGTGTGGGCCGCCGAGGAAATGCCACACTTTCCCTTGGCCTTGCCATACCTTTGAATAAAGTGGAAGTAGGTATGATAGGTCCCATTGGCAATGACATAGCCTTGTCTTAAATTCTAGCGAAAAAAATTATTATCATTTGTAAGACTATTTAATCCACAAAGGCCAGATTTCGATCCTGGGAATAGCTGATTGATTATAGTTAGAGGAAGGCTAAAAAAAAGAGGACCACGCTTATCTCTAAAGTCACTAACTAACAGCTAAGGAAAAGCCGTCCATTGAACGCACTATTGGTCGGACCGGGATGGTAACGTGACGAGCTTTCTCAAACATATATCTTTGTGGAGTCAACTCGACAATGGCCCTGTCACGGATAAGCTCATAAATATCCAGAATATAGCCCCCTGGTACATGTTATATGACGTGTAACACTGTCAGGTCTTACACACGAAAAACATATTTTGCGGAGAGAGGGGGCCGGGCTGGGAAAGGGGAGATCGCAGAAGCTATGAAACTATAGAATATTTAGTTAGCTGAATAAAATGGGTTGGGAAAGAAGGGTTCGAAGGAAGAGGAAAGGAAAAAAGGAAGTCAAGTAAATTCGAAAGAGGAGCGCTTTGAACTTTAACGTTCCCGCTGTCTTGTTTTTTTTCTTTTGGGTGCGAGGCGAGATGGGGTGGCTCCTTTTGGTTTAAACCACGGCCCTGAACCGCGTGGGATTTTTTTTTTGCTCCGTGTGTGTGCTGTGACGATCGTATTAAAGAAGGGAAAAGGGTGAAATTTGTCTGCTCAGATAGTCATCTTGGAAAGGTGGGGAATTAGGAGGTGATGTTATCAGGGCATTTGGTCGATAAAGGGTTAGTACAAGAGAGCGAGGGAGTGACCGTATTATCGTATCATCAAACTTTCGGGTGTGTGGCGGATGGTACCGCAATTCACAAACGACCATGGATATTGAATTGGTTGTGAAAGTGCCCCTTGCGGAACGTATATGATTTTTTTTGTGCTGTGTAGAAGGCGAATGAATCTAAATACAAAAAAGAGATTTAGAAAAATGAAAATGAGAATCAATGTGAAAATGAAATAAATAATGAAAGACCAGTTTGTGTGCTCTCCACAATCCCCAAACTCCCAGAATATATAGTCCTCATATACTACTGTTACAAAGTATTATAAGGAGAAGGAAGAAAACGCAGGTGGGGGAAAAAATTGAAATTTTGGGAAAGTATGCAAAAGTTTCGCCCACAGGCCAAATCCAGCAAAACGGATGGACAGTGCTCGTGATATAAAGAAAATATGACAACAAAATGGAAAAAGGGCTAATAGAAATAGATTTTTGGAGGACAAAAAAAGAGAATAAAATACTCAAACCCGCAGAACGCCTTGTGCAGATGACTTTGGGAAGCTATTATCGTGGGAACAATTAAACCTTAAGAAATACCGATGTGGAAGAAATCAAACTCCAGGACGGGCAGAATAGACTTTCAAGGAGATGAGGGACAAAATTTAAAAGTTAAGGGAAAGGGAAATCGTTACAAGGAAAATTGAGTGCTAAGGTGTTGGTATGCGATAGAAAATGGTAAATGTGCAAGCGACGGGGTACTCGTAATATGGGCCATCAGGTATTATCAAAAGGAATCCGTAGGAAGAGGGGTATCTTTGCATGAATGGAAGAAACGCAGGCAAGCAGAATATTCCGGTCGAAGCCAGTAGAGCTTCAAATACGATGAAAACGCATCAAGGAAAGTAGCGAGGCGAGCCATGGTTGTAAATGGATGTTAAGGGCGTCGGGCAATCCAAATATGCCTAGAACCGCAGCAGAGATTAGTATCACAGAAAGTTATCCCGCTAGGCTGGGGAAGGAGAGGGAAACCCCGAAAAAGAACTTACATGTTGTTGTACGCATGAACCTTTTTACTCAACATTTCCTTTTTGACGGGGCCAAGAAAGCCGGTGATCTGTTCTAGATCCCAGCCGTAGATCCTGTTGAATGGTGCGATGCAAAGAGACTCTAGACCTTCCGACATGGCTAGCGTATACCATGAACCAATCTTCTTCAAATGAGGATCGCTTGACCACGGGCTATAAGGCACTTGAATGATGACTTCGCGGATATCGGTAAACCCAGCATCCGCAAGCATCTTGCCTGTCTTATGTTGATACCGAATTGTTTTACCAGATCTTTCGGTGGCGTCGGCCAGATATTGATACCACTTAACGAGGGGCGATATGGCTGGATTTGAAGACATCGTCCCATCGTCACAGCGTGGCTCATAGTCTATCTCAACTTGTTCAAACCATCCATAACCGGGTTTTAGGTGACTAGTGGGTAGGCAGGTCATCGTTAGAATCAAGATGTTTGTGCTTACGGCTAAATGGATTCATGATAAAAACTCACTTGAAAATGGTTCGGTATAAATTTGGCCAGCTTGAGACACTGCCCACGCCGTTCCGCATATGAATGAGATCGAAAGAATTTTGTCCAAGTGTCCAAGTGCTCTCGAAGTCACATATCCGAACTTGGAGATTTCGTGGAATCCTTAACACAACAATACGGATTAGTAAATCCCAAGTCATTATAAATCGAAGAGCTAAGGTATGTATATGAGGCATACCATTTTGGCTGAATTGGGGACAAGTCTGTTCCAATAACTTCGGCGTCGGGGTATTTGCTATTGAAAATGCGTTGTTAGTCCGAATCCAACGCATACGGTCCCTCGAGACTAAGATAACGTACTCAGCCATATCTATGGACCAAATTCCTGTTCCGGTCCCAAGATCCAATATTCTAGTCTGGCTATATGGATTGACAGAAATAGGAGCGCGATGTAATTCATTTCGGCGGGAGACAAGGTACAGTTTGTGTAGAATATCTAATCTATCTTGCTCCTTCTGTAGACGCCGGAAAACAATCCTATTGTTAGTCCCAAACGTCTCAAACAACACAGTCTGAGGGAGCTCATACCTCATCGTTCGGATACATATATAGACCAGCCAGGTACCCGTGATATCTACGATTCAGCTCATACTGAAACGGTTCCGACCTGACAACGGGAAGCACGTCGTTAGTGAGCCGTCTTATCAAAAACCCCCCATTTCAATGCAAAAATGAACTTGATTCGAGAGAACATACTGGTATATCGTCATGTTTTCTTGCCGGTTCCCGTGTACTCGAGGTCCTGGATTCGAATGGGACGGAAAAGAAGGTGGAGGCGGCGGCGGAGGAGCAGAGTACCCGCTCGGGGGATGTCGTGAGTTCGCCAATGCGGATACTCCTCGTTGCTCCTGCAAAGAACCAGACGGTTGACGTTGAGAGTATTGGTAGACTTCTGTCATTCAGACCAATTCCCCGGAAAAGGGGGATTTAAGAGGTATAAAAATTATAAATTCGAGAAAGAAAAAAGAGAAAGAAAAAAAAGAAAAAGATAGGGATTTTAGTTGGTATCCGCCTGCTGAATGTCCGGCACGGGCAAAAGCAAATTTGCCCTTGCGGAAATGCTCCTCCAGGAAATCGAAGCTGCGGAAGGAATCGTTCTAGTCGGGACAACTAATCGACCAATTTCTTGGGAAGCAATCTTCACAGCAGAACGAATGAGGTAGTGAGTCGGAATCAAACGTTCCAGGGCCAAAGTGATGCAGAACGATCCGCACACGATGATGAAGTGTATGGAAAGGGAAATCAGGCTTGTCTAGTTGGCACACTACACCACAAGGAGCAGTGTTCGAATTTCCGGGGCGGGATTGTTATGTCGTGGATAAGAGCTTGCGATTAGTTAACTCGACGAGGTTAAGAATTTTGTCGGTTCTGCTGAAAACGGGTTGCGTGGATATGTTGGACGCCCGATGAGACAAGCAAAGTGATGTAAGTACAGTCCGTCTTGGAAAACTCGATTGACAAGCAACGCGGCAATTTTGGGAATGTCTACTGTATACTGTCGACGGTGGGAGAAATTTGGTTTTGAGGATTTAAAAGTGGAGAAGAGGAGACCATCTGGTTTTATTTCTGGAGTGAGTGTGAGAGAGGGAACGAGAAGGTGAAAAAGTGTGTCCAAGAAGCTCGCAAAGCGCGGGAGGGCTGCTCGTTCTTCATATACTTTGGGATAAAGAAACTCTCACCTCCACCAGTTTTTCTTATTCTCTTTCCAACTTATTTTTTATTTTTTTTATTTTTTGGGGTTATTCTTTGTGCCTACGGTGAACCCGCCTGATTGTATTGGAGCTAAACTAACGTGAACATGTGCAGTGCAGACTTCTGGGCTCTGGCTGTGGGACCCAAGCGAGAAGGAAGGGGGATAGGAAAAAGGAAGGCTCGCTCAGGCCTTAGTTTTGTCGAGACTAGCCTTGGTTTTGGGACTGGACACAAAAGTGCAGCAGCAAGATACATGGAATAAGCAATTACCGGAGAGGTAACGAGGACCTTTTGTACCATGTACTGGGGAGCGGCTAGCTGGAAAGTCAGTACAGACACTAACCTACTAGCTCCTACGACGACTAGTTACGACGGGAAAACTTTAATACTTCTGGGATCAGATCCGAGCGTGAGCCCGAGTATGCTAAGTACTCAGTACATCCAATGCAGATGTCCGCGGCCTCCTCTGCAAGACATGGTATCGATGCCTTCATTCTCCTGCAGATGTATGTAACTGTACAGATGGAAAGGAATCTTGCGAGAAACAGGCAGAGAGGGAAGAGAGACAATCACGATAAGAAGCATGGAGTTCCATCCAGTTGGAATATTTGGGAACGGGATCCACTGCTATGTAGAGCTATTTGTGGTACCCTCCCATTCATTCTCAGGAATTGTTTTTTTTTTTTTTTCCTCCCTCCCTTCCTCCTCATTCTGTAGTGGTGCAGCCCCGGGAACACCAGAGGGGTGTACGGGCCTCGATGCGTCAGGATTAAATAGCCTGCAGGTCTGGTTGCTTTTTCTTCATGCAAGATTGGTCGCCCCTGGGTCCTGCGAGCAAAATTCCCGGAAGAAGGTGCGATTTTCAAGGATATTGGTTGGTCATGTTTCTTGTGGGCAGAATTTAGACTATCCCGTCGATGAAGATGGAGAAAAAAAACATTTACATCCAGAGATTCTCCCGCAAGATTTGGTAATATTATAATAAATGTATTAGAGAATTGTGGGTTATTATTGCATAGGACAGCTCGTACGCTGTTTTTGAGATAAGTTTTCACAACGGGAACTTGCGGTCATCTGGCCCACTTGTATGCAATAGCACGACGAGAGGAACCATCCCATTTCAGTCTGGCTGAAAGGTGGGGACTTTGTTCCCCTTCTTCCCTTTCCCAGTCTAGGACGAGAATTGCGGGCAATTGGAACAATATCGTCCCATCGAGATGAATTACAAGTTGCGGGCCCTTTCCCGCTTCACGGCTTCCTTCCCCTGGTCTTTCTGATAGTCAGTAATTCAATGTCCACGACAAGAACCTCTTTCCGATCGGGAATACGATCTTTTGGTTTTTCTTCTCTCAAAATTTCTTCGCGCGAAAGTTCAATAAAAGATTTTATGCAGAGGTGCTAATAAAATGTGATGGGACAGGGAATAAAGACTAGTAGGTCGTTAGTGGACTGAGCTGTGTGCCAGCAATTTTCTGGTCACCAGAACAGCACTGTCCTCATCCTGTTTCATTCCAACCAAGCGACTATCGCCTCAACGGCTCACGGGCATGGCACGAACACGGATTCAATAGCGTCAACTCCGATAAAATTAGAGGATAGATATCCCTCTTGGACAAAAAGCACGCGTTCAGACATAACTTTAACCACTTCCACTTTGTCATGACTCTAATGCTCCAATCTTACAAAGAGTGCGCGCAGATTGAAGAAAACCTCACATTGGCAGTGCCAGAATACTGGGGAGAGGCATTGAGCGAGTGGGTCTATCGCCTCAAACCTCAACCGAAAAAGGCCCCTTCAGCATCAAACCGGAGGAACCAGAGTGGATCCATACCTTGAACGCTCACAGACAAGGTAGGGAAAGTAAGCGACAAGACCCATAATCCGGAGCTAACAACCCTTATGGGCCAGCATCTTCGAATCCTTTCGTAGTGAAGCAAATGAGTTTTTCGCTTTGAGAAAATTAGGCCATTATCACCTATAAACCCATGAAATTTAATTACAACAGTCATGACATCGATATTGTTGAATGCTGTTGAACGAAGTATGGAATTGTTTCTGATTCCAACGTCAACATGAACTGGAACATGTCCGGTTTTCTGTCAAACTGGTTGACCTGACCAACTCCTTGGTTCTTCCCCCCTTCTCGCCACGTTCACTTTTCAGGAAATCGGACCGGTTGTTTCTTCTCGCGCGCTTTTTGGCTTGTGCCGTGTTGCTCTCTCGAAGTACCCGGTACTTCTCCCTTCAGCACTCAGATAGTTCTAGCCAAATCCATACATAGTGCCAGACCCCCGACCCAGACTGTCGGGAATGTTGCTTCTTAGCTCTTTGGGGGGCTTGCAAAGGGAGGATCCTCCCGTCAGAAAAGGTCCCGGTGAGATCTTGGAATGCACCTACCAGTATGGACCCAATCGCGCGGGACCCAACTGGAGAGACCTTTCCCCCCCTTCCACTTTGTGTGCCTGGTGTTGGTTGATAATGATGGCCGTTCCTCGCCCGAAATAATCTAACTTGGGGAAAACTTTTGGAGGCATGAACACAGTCTAGTCGGGACCTTAAATACCACATTAGCAGTGCTGTGGATCTTGGTCACATGGTCATGCGAAATATGAGATTCCCACTCCATCTTTCATACTAACGAAAAACTCACAAACCAAATCTTCGACGTTTCGGAAGCGGAGATACGTAATCCTGAAAACCTGCTGGATGGTTAGTAGATTCAATACTTAGAGCGCGTCGAATTCTGTAATTTTTAATCTTGATTGCAGTTGAAACATTTCAGGGCAATTGAAGGCAGAGCAGGGCGAAGAGCCAGTTGGTGATCACAACTAAATCCAGCTAGTTGATATCGAGTTGGTTCTATTGATGTCAGCCAATAGGTTGGGTTAGGCCATGTGGATGAACCTCACTAGTAGAGTTACAGACTTTTAGGCAGCCATATTAACTTCGGTCTTCTGTTGATCGGTCTGTGCTGAATCCAGCTGCTTGGGTACGCTTCTGTCGATTTCGAGACAGTTATTCCTCCAACTTCATAACTTATCCTGAAGAGGCTCGATCATTCATTGTGGAGATTAATTAGTCGATTCCTGTCTGGAGAGCTTGTTCCGGTTAAACCTCGACGCCCATAGAATTGGGTTCAGTCCAAGGAGGCCATGCTGGTTGGTGCGATATTCTGCGGTATTTTCCTGCACTAGGCCGGGAACATACTGGGCTGGCTTGGGGGGCCCTCCTGGGGCCCGGCCATCCGCGAGGGAGTCCAACACTAATCCGGGCGCAAAATCTGCGCATCGGTTCAATTGGTTACCGCCATGCTGGGTCTGTCCCATCACAAAGGCACCCGAGCCGTGAGCATCTCGCCTAAACCAAAGATTTGGAGCAGGATACCAATTGCGGAGATCTCGAGCGAGGAGAAACAGGCGTGTATGCAAGGAGGCTTTTGAGCATTCCTAAAAAGCCTTTTCGAAGGTGCTGGCCAATTGGTCTGGATGCGCGCTGACCTTCTGCACGAGAATCTAGCAGGCCATGGCTGCAGGATTGTGGCAAAGATTTTCATGGCGGTTCGAGTTCGAATAGGATCGAGAGTGGCGGTTAAGAATATTATTCCAACCTACGTAATTGAATCAGCGCCCCCCATTATTAATTCCCTTAAACTCATAAAGTTGATATTCTAGTTGGGACATATCGAATTCTCCCCCCCTTTGAGATTACAAACATATAATTCTTTAAAGGGGTGTTGCCGACCCACAGTGTCAAGCAACGGAATCCTGGATATCTCACTCGCAGTCGAGAGGAGCAGGGACCATCTTATAAGAGTACATGTAAGTAGATACTCACATATATACAAACGGCCTCTATCCGTCTAATATTTGATCAGTTTTTGACATGTCATATTCAAACAACATACTAGAGACCATGATACTGACGACAGCATGACCCGACGCATCGATTGTCTCCACTTCCATGCATTTATTTCTGGTTCTCCAAGCCGGCTAAGCCGGCGTTTCGCATATGATATGATAAAGGCTAGGGTTTTTTTCCTGATGCTGGTAGCCATCACTTCAGCCGTCGTATCACCACCAGTGAACCACAGGGCTGGTGTACATCCCGTGCACGGGGTCTCCACATGGCCTCCAAACTAGTCGCTTTCTTTTTCCACGCTTCGAGCAATTAAAGTTTTTAGTCTAAACCATTTGGAATGTACCCGAACCTGATTCTTGGGTATGAAATGCTGCAGCTGACTTACAGCATCCCGGTTTCCAACTTTTTCCTTCTGGTTCTCCTGCCTTTTTTCGATGTCGATATGCAGCTACCGAACGAGCTCTTGGAGGGAAAAACTGGCCGCTCGGTTCCTATCCACATTCCCAGACTGCCGGCTTGCCTCGCATTGCGATAAGCCGACACCATCATCCGGACACCCCCCCTTAAAGAGTTTCTTGGAACCGCGACAAATTTTGAAAAATTAAAATAAATTAAAAATTTCTGCTAGAGTATTTCCAAAGATGAAGTATGTAGGCATGTAGCATGTTCCAGCAGCCTGGTTCCAAGCCACTCCCATCTACAAAGCCAAGGTGGAATTTAGGGCAAAAGACTTGGCCTCACCCTCCCGCATCAATGGAAGACCAAAATACCACCAATCAGGGAGTGACATGCGGATGAGGGGTATGTTATATGTACTATGTATGTCAGCCCAATGCTCATCGAGCATGAAACGATCAACTTTGCATAGACGATGTTCTCTTCTGGCTGAGGGAATAAATTACCTGCAGATTATAGCTGCGTCTGATGTCAGTCAGACTTTTTTTCATCCAAGAGAGGGGAAAGGGAAAGGCAGAAAAAAACGGCCGCCGTGAAAGCTGATTCTTCATCGACGCCTCATGTCCGAACGGGTTCTCGTCAGCCTTCCCCGCCGACAAGGGCATCGTACCCTTGATAGGGTCGAGCAAAGTTCCCGTTTCATTCCAGTTGAACGGGTTTGGTAATATCACGCCAGGCGCGGAGACGAAACCAAACTCTATTCCACCCTGACGTATTGGCATCTCCACAAAGCTAGAACGTAGCGTCTCATCATGCATCACCGGCTTCCAATTCAATTTTCTTTCCCCTCACCTGCACGAAGAACACGAACAAAGTTGGAAATATTGTTTGTCAAGGTGGGCGTGATGACTGAGTACTCATGCAGGTGTGCACTCCAACATCTGCAAAAGTTTCCAGCGAGCTGGTCAAGGAGACGAGATCTTGGGTAACCCTTCGCTTGGAGAGAACCCGAGCCCATGGCCGTTGGGGCGGAATACGAGGCTGTTGGTTGGCAGGCGGCCGCAACTGTGTGCAGGTTGGTTTCAAAGGCGCTGCAATGCACCCTTCCTTAAATTACCACAATGCCGATCGAGGAAGCAACACAATTAGCTGTGTTCGTGTATAACAAGCGATCCCCACCGGTGTTAGCACCAGTTCTGTGTACAAGGTCAGGCCAGGGCCTTTGCTTCTATGGACCAACTACTCCTTCTAAGGGATCCCAAATCCTTGGTTCATTTTTGTGATTTTGTGTCCGCTCGAACCCATTATTGGCAGGTATGTATTATTACGCCTCGCCGTTAAGTGGTGCATGTCATGTCGGGCCTCAACAAACTCGCGGCACAGGCCATTCCTCGGATCAGATTGCTTCAAGTTGCTCGAAATTCATGCATCCGTTGGCAGCCCATCACATTTTGGCTCCTCTGATGCCGGGGATGTCCAAAGACTCAACAAGGGTACATGCTTGCAGTCTAAAAATGACGGTCTACCCCTCTTACACGGCATTACTCACGACCGGATCGAATGTTATGTCCGTCATATCGAAGCTTTCGAACCATCGAATCAAGTTTTGATGCGGATAGTTTCCCAGGAGCCCGAACCCGCACCTTACTGCATGCGTCTTTCCCTCACCCAATACATCCGTCTCAGGATATGTCGGGATGCTCCACTCTTCTGCAAGTACGTACATACTAATGGTACATGCCAACTTGCCTGTTACATCTATTTGTCCTCTTCGTCATAAATGAACCAAAGCGGATATTTTGCTTGTCACATACCGGTCCTTTCATCCGATCCTGGGGCATCTCTTGGGACGTTAGGGCACGGGTAGCCCGTCGGGCGAACCGTAACCACGGGACCCGAAGATCTGGGTAATGTGCCTGGAGAAATATTTCTTCATGCACGATACTTCACACTTGAGCCAAGCTCTTCCGGTTGATTGATATCATTTCAGCAATGTAACCGAAACTGATTCTCTTATCTCATATTAAGACGACTAACCGTCATCCCTCGGTTTGCTTCATTGGGGTATACTGACCCATTCAAAGATGTAGAAGGAAAGAGCCGGGTTTGAAAGTCTGCAAGTTGATGCAAGGTGAAGGGAAAATATCGACCTAGGAGCTTCTTTTCACCAACCAGAGCTAAAGATTCCAACCGCGCGGTGGGTCGTTCTATTATCCATGATCATACGAGGAGACCAAAGCTCCATGATAATGTTATCGTGTCAACAATATGTCACCAATTTACCGGGATTGTTCACGTCTACCTTGGGGGTTTTGTTTGCTGGTAGAGATGTTCCCGCTCAGTCGGGACAAGTCCCAGCTGTTTGGGAATGTGCAGGTCGCCCAACAGGTGCATTAACAGCGGATCTGGAGTACTTACATATGCTGTGCAATTATCAATTCGTTAAGGCCCCCTTTCTCGATGGCATCGATCTTGCAGGATCTCAGCAGGTCGCCCAATTAATGCAATTGTTATTTTGCAATTGAGGGGGTGTATTTCTAATATAATAGAGCCATTGGACGCCCTCCTAGCGAAGGAAGACATGGCACCTCCCTCGAGCACATATGCACATTCTATAGTTTCCATTGTTCTTATTGTTTGACTGTATGCAGTGCAGGCAGTTCAATCCTTGGGCCTTCGATTGAATTCGCGAAGCACCCATACCCTTTATGCGACATATCCTAAATTTACCTCTTTGAGTTCATATTATCAAAGCACACCCATTTTTCAGGGAACATCCATAGATAGCTATTATAAGAATTTAGTTATCATGCCGTCCTCCCGCTCAACATCCTCGATCCATAGCTTTATTAATCAAGCTAGAATTGTCTCCGGAAACACCACCTCAGACAATTCAATATCGAAATCCCTTGATGCCAGGACAAACCCTTCTCCCCGATCGCCGCAAACCACCTTTGCTGACTTTTCCGTTGTTTCCTCACCGAACGAAACCCGTTCCGGCTCCGTTCGCATATCGCAGCATCCACTTGGAAACATTACCGAAGCCGCTTCAACCGAGACATCCGCCGGTATAGCTCCACAGCTTCTGCAATTCAACACATTCTCACACCAGACTCCCTTGGATAATCCCCAACATCTCCACCGAGGCGGTGAGAATAGGAACGCCTTACTTTCCTCGCACGTCTTTTCCACGGCGGATACACCCGTCCGGGACGGTTACGAAGCTCTTGTTTCATCAATACCCATTGCGTTATTCATTCCACCCCGGCATAACCCAGAACTATGGATTTTCCCAGCTCCACAATCGTCTGATCCTAATTCTAATTTGCCAGCAGATCCATACACTCTGCAGCGCTATCTTGCAGAATCTTACACTGAAGATCCATATCCGTTCCGGTGCAGATTACAGCTCAGAGGGCCTTAGCCCTGTGGAATTTTGCAAAAAGAGTAAATCTGAACGGTTTTTCCGAATCACGCTTCCCTTTCATGCATGCGTTGTATTTCCCATCTATGCATGTGCTCTTGTTAACATGTTATTCTTTCCATTCTTGCTCGAGGCTTCAACGGGAGAGCGGTGACCGCCTCTTTGTTTGATTTATAACGTATTACCAACCCGTCTTATGGCTTTGCTCTGCTATATATATAACGGGGTTTCATTCCGAACGGAGTCGAGTCACGCGAGGTTTTCTTCTAGCGATCGGTCAAAGTATTTTCCTTGACGAATCATGGGTTTAATCCGTTACAAAATAAATGTGGATGCATTAATCCGAGCCGATACACAACGTACGAACAGATTCCCCACATTTATGAGGCACCTCTTATTCTGTTTTTTTTTTTTTGTCGAGTTCGGGGCCTCGTACGTACGCCTTTGAAGTGGCCTGACTAAAGGAATTCCCTTTTACATGTTAATTCGGCACATTTTTCTTGTTTAAGAGTTTCAGGCTGGTGGAGAAGCAAATTTTGTGCCGCACTTTTGAGCCATTGATGTCATGTCAGGTGCAGAAAACTAAATATCCTCCACGATCGATTGCAAGGATTAGGGTTGGAAGCACGAGATATGAAATGTGATAAGTGTGGACAGGATACCTGATGTAATTGGGCGAACCACAAAGTAAAATATTTGTTTTAAAGAAAAAAATCATTTCCATATATAAAGTCAATAGGCTGGACGAGTCAGTCCATGTATCCTAAGAAGGACATATGTCTCTATAGTTTTTTCTATATTAAGGCCATTAGGCAAAGTTAGTGATAGCAAACGTGATAATGCAACGTTGAAATTGCTCAGACCTCTAATTATTTTTTTCACACTCGGATATGACCTGCCTTTGATTTCGACTTTTTGTCTTCTTGCTTAGGTTCAGTAACCACTGCTGCCTGTTCCTCGACTTCTCCTGCAGGCCGTTCCGTAGCCGGGACCTCAACGGGCTGGCCGATGGCCGTCTCTTTCAACTTTAATGTCGGTTGCTCAGAGTGTGTTTCATTTGATACTGGGTGTCCGTGAACTGGCTCATCTTGGGTAGTACTAGTAGTGGGTTGTTCGGTAGGTGGCTCTTTCACCACGGGATAATCCGCTGTCTGCGCCTTCGTAGCAGTAGGCTGTGTCGCTACCGTTTGGTCCACCGACATAGCTGGGATCTCTGGTGCTGTATGCATTCTCTCGGTCCTTGTCTCTGGCTCATCTTCCACAGGAATATAGATAACCTCTTGGATTTCAGCCCCAGCCACCGGCAGAACACTCTCGGTCGATGACGACCTCCTCCGCGTCAACCGCCCTCTAGTTACATCTTCCTTCTCCAGGATGACACCTCTATCCCGTCCCTTCACTGCTTCTAGAACCAATATCACTAGAAGAATCCCAAGGACATAGACCCCGAATAGAATCAAGAACCTGCCGCGCGTTCCATATAATACCATTCCAATTGGAATGTTTGCAAGTCCGAGCCCGAAGGTAGCCCATCCTAGTATGATGTGGAGCTTGTTCGAGAAAGGTGTCTTCAAAGGATCTTGAGCATTATGTCGGATTCGTATCGGGCGTAGCACGAAATGGTTGATAATACCCAGTAGGGCTTGTGCCAACACTGCAGCAAAGACCGCCGCCCCGATCTGGAAATGTGGATTCTTGAATTGATATTTACTGCCAGGCTGGACTGCATAGTAACCCAGTACGAAAGCTGAGAACCATAATCACATGTCAGATCATGCAACGTATGTTACTAATACCACCACCGCGTACCGGCCACAACCACTCATATCAAGAGGTAACTATTGATTTGTTATATTGCAGGGTTTCAGATCAGACTTACTCAAGACCATGAAGATTACTGTCCCTATCTGTATCGTAAAATGGAGACGAAACCATATCCTTCCCCTTCCGGTCCTTGCGGTTTTGAAAAACCTAGCGATAATAATTGCGACGGGAGTAAAGAAGAGCCAAGCTACTGCCGCAAATGCGGAATGTAAGAGGACTAGTTTCCGTCTTTTGGGACTAAGATGCGTCTTGATCCCTGCGTCGAGGTCTTTGTCATCGCCACGGATTACCTCACCAAAATCTGGGTCCGCGGATGCTAGAACAATTGAAGCCAAAAGAAGAGTATTGGCTGCATAAGCCGCTGCCGTCGTACCCATACCGGTTCTAGACCCCATTGTCAACTTATTGACCCCTCGATCCTAGCATTGATGCATTTGAAGATCTCTGAACTCAGTCTTCCAGGGGATTTTTTGACTCTGGGGAAGGGAAAGGCTTTAGGATTGACCCATGCATGGCGTAAAGCGGTATCTGCCTATGATACAAATGAATGCTGCACCTGGACGCCATTTTCGATGCCATGATCGCTCATATCACCTCTAAATCCATCATCTCATGGCCTTGAACACTCGAACGCCTCATAAAAATGCAACAAAGTCAAACCTCATTTGCAACACAAAAGCAGATTTCCCTCTCATGAAACTTAAGCAGGAAAGGTCCTCCTGTTCCACAAGATTTAAAACATTTGATCTTGGGGACGAGAGAGGGTTCGAGAGTTTTTTTTTGTTAAACGGCAACCTTAAGTATTAATACCTCCCGGTAAGGTGGCGAGAATTGGCGAGAGAAAAACAGGAAAAGAAGGTTATGGGCGTTCCCGTTTTCGTGCAACCTGCAGAACGCCGAAGCCGCCGCCCATTGGGCTTGCTTGGGGACCCGCACTGGGTTTTCTGTGTTGCCCAACCTCGACCAATATAAAATTTGTGAATACCTTGTTGCCGGCTTTGTTCGAGATTGCACTTGCAGGATTATTGCGTCCGCAAATTGTTCTTTTGTAATAGGACTCTGCGTAAAGGTGGTTCATGCTGTTGGGGCAACAGGATCCATGGACCAATAGAAAGTATCATGCATGTAGTTTACCAATTCGTTGGTCCAATACGAGGTACATGTACATACGTACATACATATGTAAGTATACACAACATACATACTTCATGCAGCCTGGGGAAAATTCGATGGCGGTTCTTCAATTGATAAAAAAGGTGCCTTGCCCGTTCGTAAAATCCGCTCTGCATCCGGGGTATTCCGGACAGTACAGTGGCGACTTGCAGGCTGCAGGTGATATACGTATGATCTCTTCCCATGGGTAAAAAAGAGAGGTATCCTGTACAAGGAAAAAAAACCAACATTGCATGAAGTGTGGTTTTTTTTCTCTCATCCTGAAAAGCAGGCCGAAACTACCGCTGCACGATGCACCAAGATTTTTCTTCCCTTCCCCATAACTTGCATGTCTTGGGTCAGCATCTTCCTGTCTGTTCATTAACCCTTTCGCACTTTTCCTGCAGATGTGTGAACTCGATCTGCGGGATTAAACACTCAAGTATCCAAGGCAAAAATTACCGGCGTCTTTTACTTTACCCTTATCTTTTCTTCTTCTTTTTTTTTTCTCCACAGCCGAAATGGATATTTCTGCTGACGCGGGTGATGTCTCATTCTATTTGTCGACTTTGAAGGTTTCCCATGTATGTACCCAGTACCTTACGATTCGAACAGGATAATCGAGCCCCCCTTCGGTGACTACATTCCTTTCGGGGACATGCAGTGCAATGATCAGTGGGACCCGGCCTTCTGGTTCGTGGGAAGTGTTCCCATAGGAGGGACCATCTTGAATGCATGCAGAGACGGACGGAAAGGTTCTAGTCTAGGGGGATTTATGCAAGAGACACACAGGATGCACAGAAAAGAATACGAGGAGTACTGCAAGAAATGGGAAAGGGTACTTTGGCAGGTTATATGTATGTACATGGACGAAAAAAAATTATGTTTTTTTTTTTTTTTTTGTTCTTGAAACTTGAGACGGCCCCAGAACTTCGAATGAAAACCGGAGATGCATGGGCCAACCAATAATTGCGAGCACTGGACAGTAAAGCCCATGACCAGAGACAACTGCGAGAAAGGGCGCATGGTTTGATGGGTACCAATTGGCTGGGATATACAGAAAGTATATGGCACTGTGCATGCAGCAGGCGTAATTCCACTTTGTTGGCCTTTTTGGTTAAAGTTACCTAAATGGAACCTAGTGCAAGCATTTTATATATCTTCAAGAAGATTGGAAATAAAAAGGAAAAGGGGATGATTTCGGGGCAAGGAAGAATAATATCTACAGAAGAGAATGGAAGAAGACTAAAAGAGAAATACATCGGACGGGGTATGGGGTATGAAGTATGGGGTATATATAATGCAAAGATGAAAGATGAAAAGAGCACCAAACTCAACCTGTGTCTAAACAAAAGAGATTTGGAGGGTAACGACCAAATGCAAATCCAAAGGAACGATAAGAAGTAGTTATAAATATATGCCGGCGGTGTGGGGGACGTCAAGCCTTTGACTTATTGTAGGCGAGTGGCTGCATATGGGAGGCTTTCTAGTGAAATGCTTTGGTAAGCAAAAACCGTCAACGGGATCCGCGAGGTTGTCTAGTCTTCATGTAAAATTTCTTGAACGACGTTAAGAAATTTGTTGCAAATGCCCCAAAGCTTCATACGCTGGAGCAACGACTCGACGAGCCTGAGCACTTCCCTGGCCCCCTCAATCGAATGTAGGTCGCTCATACGCTCAAGCCTTGCCTTTCCACCATGTTTAATCCAGTAGCTAATCGATTCACTGTTGGAGGAACACAAGCTATCCAATTTGACAGCATCATCTGGAGGAGCAGCAGAGTGTTCTTCCGTAACTGATGAAAGGTAATGCGTGGTGGGGAAATATTTTGCGAAAGCGTGGAGGTAAACTCCAGCAATGAAGACTCGAAGACAATCGGAACTAGTGTGAAGATTGTACCGTCGGCCGGCTGCGAGGATTTGACCGGCATGCTAAAATATAGCTCATGTCATTAGTTTCGGATGGACCGGGTACGCGGGATCCGGGAAATACACAGGGTTCCCCACTTACCCAAGCGAGCTCTCGTGCATTGACCATGTCTGAGGTGAAGATATTCTTTATTCGGTTGATCCGCTCCATCCTCTCCACAAATTTCCCGGTGGAGGAATGTTTGGCTAAACTGATAGCCAAATCAACAACATCCCTCGTGGCATAGAGGTGTGCGTAGTGAACGACGATTGCGGTTATACTACCCCTCTGATTAGGTTTGTATCTTCTAATTAGGTGGAGACGGGGGATACGAACCTTGAATCGACCTGCTTGGTATCATCATTCGGAGTCGAATTTAAGAGGATCATCGATGCCTTTAGGAGGTCATCCTTAGCTGGTTTCAACCCCACCGAAAGAACTGGCAGCTGCACTATGCGTCCCAGGGGGCTTGTTTCTATCTCTCGGAGGTCCCAGATCACTGGAGATAAAATGTCAGATGAGAATGATACGGTAGCTATGGTTTATCCGGGTTACTTACTGCGACTGATACCTTGCGCACAGAGTCTTCGGCCCCAAGCCGACAGGGTGACTTGGTCTTGATGGCCGTTCAAGATATCCCGCAGGACAAAGTAAAACGGCATTCCACGTGGAGGGATCGATTTATGCCTTGGATAGAGTGCCGCCCACGTTTGGCTATCAGGGGCTTCCCAAAGAATTTCCTCACACTGCACGAATATATCCAGTTAGCATTGAAGAAGTATCGCTAAAGGGCTATCTGGGGGTGGCGTAGACTTACGGGTAATGGCAAGCAAAGATCTGTCAAGGCGATATTACCTCTTCTATTTGTGAGAACACTAATTGAACAATCGCATTCGAAGATACACCAAGCAAGTCGCTTCTTGAATTCTTCCTCTCTCCACTCGATCCAGTACTTTTGGACCTTCTCTGGATCGCTCACGTCTGTAGATGGAAGGAACGGGTCTTCCATCGTCGGCTTAGGGCGAGGACGTGGCGATCTGCCGCCAGGTGTAGTGAAGAGACCAAGGTTACGACAAGCGTTGATCATATAAGATCGAGTAGCGTCTGCCATCTCGAATAGTCGCTTGTTCCCAGCGCTGAGAGCGTAAACACTCTGGAGACAGAATGCCATGAGGTAGGACGTCGATTGCTTATAGTCCTCATTGTACTCACCCTAATGCCGGAAGCGTTAATTCATTGACACGCGTGACTAGAACATACAACAGGAGTGAAGCGAATCCGGGAAATGTAGTAATACATACCAGCCAGTTTAAAGCTTTGTAGCAAAGAGCGTTGAGATTATCCGCAAATTCAATAGCATGTTCTGACGTATGATACCTTGCACCAATGGTGGCGATCGTGATCAAAAGGAAATTTGGACACGAATCGGTGGAAAAAGTAGGAATGTGAAGCATCGGTAGTACGCCATGGAAGTGTTTGAGGTAGAGCTGGACAAACTCGTTCAGCACCTCATTGGAGGGAAATTTCTCGTCCCGGAGATCCACGTTATTATGTGGCAACCTCTCGTAAGGTGCCTTTAATATCGTGAGCATATCCTTTCTGACTTGATCCGAGACTATAGTTTCCTTGAGCTGCTGTCGGTCTCGACCACCGGACATCTCATGGCTGCGTTGGAGCCCAGGCTGTCTATGGTAACCCTGTTGTGGGGCCTGTAGTAACTCTCGGAGAGGTGGTAATATAATTCTGGGTTCGCGGTGACTTGATGTTTGCCAATCCCATGGTAATGAATCCTCAGCAAGGTAAGAAGGTGCAGAGCTAACATGAGGGAGTCTGATCTCTTGTTGGTAGCGAGGTCCTTCTATACCGCTAGGACTCAGATCCTGTGGTGAATGTTGGCTTGATGAAGCTCCCCAACTTGAAGAAGGAAAGGAGGTATTGAGGGAGGGGCTTTTGGAGAGGGTTAATACAGAGGGGTTAAGGTAGGCCTGTGGTGCCTTCTCAGGTCTGCCGAAAGGGGGTTCCTCTGGTATTGAGTGCAGAGAGAAGTCCTCCCGCAGAAAATCGAATTCGAATATACTGGGGTCGAAGAACCAGTTCTCGGCGGGATCCTCCAGTTTCTGGAATAGTTGCAGGCTACTAAGCATAGCGGGTTCCCTGGGACCATATCGGCTTGATGAACTACTTCCGAGACTCTTCTTCATCGAGTCGAAGTAACTAAATGAATCGTATGGCCGGCCACCCGGTACCATTCCGTTTAGTGCATCCGCTGCCATGTACTCATCTTGCGACAAGCCAGGCCAACCGGTACTCTTCCGTGATTCTCTTTCCACATAGCCTCTAGGTAGCTGGGCATGGGGAAAGGAGGTGAACGACGGCGACGATGAAAGAGAGGTACTGCTACTGCTTCCGCGACCGGAACCAAAGTAATGACCATAATTTACCGGCGGCGGCGGTCCTCCAAACCCAGGGAGATTTGGATTATAATGAGGATACGTCGACCCAGCTGCTTTTATATAATATAATAAGCAACCAAATATACACAGTGGGAAACCGAAAATGGGGGGATGGTCACTCACGTTGGTTAGGCTCTTGTTTTGAGAATATCGTAGCTGATGAGCCTAGGGATGAAGACCTACCGCTGGAGGTACCAATTCCAGAATCTATTGACTTCATACTTCGATGGTCCATTTGGAAAGCAGAAGGTTGACCTTCGTCTATGGTCCTCCGTCTCTTGAGTGACGGCTCTCTGGTTTCGGCTTCTCCAATTTTGAGTGGTGCAGAATCCATCGAATCGCTAGTCTCCATTGTCTCCATCAAGTCCATAGCATTCATATCGTCGTCGTCGTCATCCACATCATCGTCGTCTTCGTCGTTGATATCCGCCTCGGTAGGATCGTTCAGAGATTCCCTACGAATGACAATCAAGTCCGAGTCCGCATCGAAGACGCATTCATGGCCTCGCCTTGCACATGCATCACAAGGTGCCACAACTGTCCGACCTTTCGAGGCGCCGCTCGAACATTTAATCTTAAACCCAGCACATCTAATACAGCTCCTTCGCCTTGACTTTTTCACTTCAATCTTCTTCGTTTGGTGAACCGCTTTTATATGTCGACTCAAGACATCCTTCCGGGTAAATCCCTTTGTACACAAGGTACATATATACGTTTTCGCCTCAGATGGTGGCAAATGGGTGGCCAGATGCCGGTCGAGATGCTCTGCTCTGGAGAATCCTCGTCCACACGACTGACAGATATGAGACTGCTGCTTTATAGTCGGAGTCGGTGGGGCAGAATTAGATGTACTATTGCTTGACACTGACCCTTTCCTCTCGGGCGACGGTATCACGGCTGGAGGATCTGAGCTCTGTCGTGTCGGAGTCGCCGGCACAGCTGACAAGGGATCCTTTCGAGTAGGCATAATACCGAAGTTTGCGTTGACCGTGTGTTGGGCATGAGCGTCCTTTTTTATGACCAGCCTGTATCTACCAGATTGTCGAATATTTCTTCCTTTGATGGTGTTGGATATACCTATTCCTGGGGTCCTTCCCGCAGTCGCAAATCGAGTTCTTCGATGTGAAATTACTGTACTAACAGAGTTGCCGTCTATAGGATTTTGTATGAACGAATCTCCCCTCCCCCAGACTCCAAGAGAGCTAGGACTCGAGTCGCGTGTATTTTAGAGAGGTGGGTCCCTTGGACTCGAACTTGGACTCGGACTTGGACTTGGACTTGGGCTTGGGCTGGTGCTCCAATGGATGTTATATCAAGCTGTCAAAATGGAGCGACAGAAATCCGCTAAACCAACTCGAAACGCCGTCCTTTTGCCTTCCTTCCTGTCTGAAAAATGTCTTTCCTTTGCCCAGTTCGTCTGTCGGATCCAGTTGCGGATGCTTTCGACCAACGGCTTGGGCGACAACCAACGACGTCAGCTTACATATAAAATCAAAGGATCGATTCTTGCAACTAACGTTCGAACTTGTCGAGTTCAAAACTCAGTCAGAGGTTCTATTGGAACGAGCGACCCATTCTGACTGTTCATCCAAGAAAAAGACAGCAAAAAGGGAAATCTCGATATCAACAAAAGAAAGAACGAAGGGAAACGCCTAAAATCTAAAAATTCAAATCCAAAAGAAACAGGGAGGAAAGGAAATATTTTTCAGTAGTCGAAGGCCGAAAAACGAGAGATCCAAAAAGAGGTATAAAGGAAGATCGTGAGAAGAGGCTTTTGTTGCAGATAGGCTGTGTCTGGTCCTTTTTAACGGATCTGGCTTGCAGCAAGCAATATGATTACATAGCGCCAGCGCCAATTTCCATCCAAGTTAACTTCTGCGGAGAGAGAGGTTCTCGAGGTGGTATGTGCTTGCGCTACGCTTCAAGTTATGCTTCTGCTGCTTGCACTTGTAACAAACGCACCGCAGCACCTCAAAACCTCCAACCGCACTGGTGCTTGTCAATGAACGTTTCTGGTTTTTGGTGCTGCCTGCCTGGTTACTCGCACTGCGTACACTTAGGTATGCCTGTTCCTGCAAGTCACTTGGCCCACGACGGAGTACCTCGTTCCTTGGATCAAAAGATAGTACTGACCGATGGACCAAGAAAAAAACGAGGTGCTAGACTCCACTCCCTCTTTCGTGCACCTTATGCTCCACAATCTGGAGACCGGGGCAAGTTAATATGGAAGTGGAGTTACGGCTCTTTTTCTTTTTCTTTTTCTCTTTTCCTTTCCTTTCTTTTCTTTTGTTTTCCCCCTCAGAAAATGGCGCTCCTTGTGTGGCACGGATCGGTGAAATCGAGATGTGTTCGAGGGGTTCTTTAAATTCTGCCTATCGAGGGTACCGTTTAAGGTCCTAGAATAGGGAAGAATAAGAAATAAAAAAAAATAAAAAAAAATAAAAAAAATAAACCAGGTACTAGTTCGAGCAGGCTGTCTTCCCTGAGGGTTCGTCGGAACAAAAGTTGATAATACGCCTATCGCTGTATAGTGTCCATGTACTGGCCTGTGCGCTTTGTAGACGTTTATTATTTCTTCTTCCTATTTTTTTTTTATCACCTCAGCGGAGTATTCTTTTAAATCTGCTCGTTGATGGACCAGGAGCCCCAGTTGATTCCAAGATGCGCAGGCCGGCGTGTACTGTTGGCGATGGGGGTTAGATTCGTCAATCTTGCCGGGCCGGATCTGCTGGCCGCGATTTGAACTCCGAATGGACGTCGATATGGTCCAAAGGTGGTTATGATGCTAATAGTGATGAAGTTGCGCAAACGGGGAGTGTCCTGATGATGTGGTGATAGTTCAAACTTCAAACGACCGTTTTGCTGCCGTATTTTTTTTTTTTTTTTTTTTTTTTTTTTATTACCCCTTCCCCATAAAATTGGTTTCTTCTTTTCCGTCCGGCTACCTGTGGCTAGGGCATCCAGCTGTTACAGCTGCTCGCTCGCTCATTGATTCATGTGGATGCTAATTCTGGGTGATCGGGGTTCGCTGCATGTTAGATTCCGTGCAGGCAAAAGCATAACGAACTCGTAGTCTGGCGAGCCAGCATGGAAAGTACATATTCCGGCTTTCCTTGCTTTCGTCAAAGTGCACGTTTCGTTTCCCATCCTGACCGGCTTCATCTTGGCGGCTACGAGTCGACCATCTCATCTGGATTCTTCAAGCTAACTACTAATTAATTAAGAGGCACCGGAACGCGAAGCAATTGCGCCGCACGTGAACCTGGTAAGGTCCTGATGCAATGGATCTTTAACCTGACTTGTCAAAATAGCGTGCTCTCAACATCATCAGACTCATGGGTTTAAAATTTCGGTACACAAGATTCAGGACAAAAACGACTGGCTCACAGACAATCGAGTGGGTAGGCTCGTGCTTCTTCTTTTTTCGTGGAGCTCTCCACCAATTACGGGGCCTATCGATATCGATGAGATACCATCAACCAGAGGCGGCCTAAAATCGGGGTTTAATGTCGAACATGCCTGTACTACGGCATGTTTGGTATATATGGATGCATCTGTTAATTTACAGAACAAGCACGCACGGGGTATCACAGTCGCACACATATTTCTGTACCTGCGCAGAGGCTTTCGGAACTGCATGTCGACACCTAACTTTTGGCTAGTCAGACCGAGTGTTTGCCCGGATGGTAGATGAAGGCCGACCAGCTGAATGATCAATAAATTTTTCAGATTAACAGGGACTCGCTTTTAAAATACGCATAGTCGGACCGGTCAACTGATATAGCCTATATTCGGACGCTAGACGCGACCTGGCCATGGCGGGGTGGGGACAGGCCCAAAACGCTGAACAATCGTACCCCATATTGCTGACTACCAGAACCCTGGTACACCCTCGGAGGGTCCTTTTTGGCTGAACTGCTCAACCAAAGCTCGTCTCTCATATTGATACTGATGCTATAGGGCGATATACAACGGCCGTTTGTCAAATACTGCTCGCAGTGAAGTACGCAAGCTGTGTTTCACAGAAAGATTGTATTTCAATATACGATCCTGGGGTTCGATCCTTTCCGAATTACCTTTTTTTTTTTCGTACCCAAATTCGAAGCGTTCTCATTCGGCGGAATTCCCACCTTGATTTGTGAGGAGTCGGAAAACGACGGTGGGAGAAAACCAAGGAAAACTTACCGAACCGAGAGATGCGGAGGTAGCGGATGGGGTTATCCACTCCTAGCGTAAAACCTACGGCCTTGCAGAGTGGTCTGACACAGATTTCCTCGAGGGTTGTCCAAGTGGCAGCCAACCGACCAGTCTAAACGGAGCCCAAGCATGCCAAAGTGGAGCTGAAACTCTTTTGCCCCCGAGGAGCCGAATTCCGCCCAGCGGTTCAAAAGAGAGGGAGGTCCGCAGAGACTTCGGATGAATAGAAGAACTGTAACAATTGATTGACAACCTCACCAATCCGAATATTTCAATACGAGTGTACGAGGCGGCGTATTATTCAGACCTAAACGATAACGATCGCTCGAGGTTAACTGCAGCATTGTACTTGTGAACAAGGTCTACTCTGGTTGTATCCTTCCCAGGCCCCGCTGTTTACACTACATGTTGTATATTTAACATGGAATACATGGGATCCAATATTGGATATTCGATATGGACAGGTGCTGAATATAGCACTATAATAATACAGCCTCGGGGGATCTTAAGCCTTAACTTAAGACTATACTGTGCTGACCAGCGATTCGATTTGTCGTCTGGAGTTAACGCCCGCTTCTCCGCCAAAAACACCCATCATGATCATGCAATCCTATGAGCCCTGAGGAAATCTAATCCAAATTACTGCTTGTGGTCCATGGTAGTATCGTCGACTGAGGATCAAGCAGCCGCCTAGGGCCCGTCTGTCAGGTCTTTTTTTTTTTCTTTTATTTTTTTATTTTTATTGATTAGTTGTTTGGGTAAAACAGCTTCGGAGCATCACAGCAATGTTCCGAAGCCCAAAACCCCCCAAATCCAACAGCAAGCCTGGATTGGCAGGCTGTTTGCTTTTTCAACTCCACCCACCCCAAACCAAATTAACCCAACCTCACCTCTCCAAACGCTGCCATTCCATCGACAGCGACACACTGCACTGCCAGGCCGAAGTCATCCTCCATACAATTTAACGTTACGAGGGACATTCCGGTGCTCGATATTATCGCTATAGTCGACAAACAATACGAGGGAGGCGGCGCAATCTCGTCATCCTGCGCCTGCGAGCTAGGTTTCGCCATTCTCGAATTGGTCAATACACCCAGAGCAGATATACCGGACCATGGCTACTACAGATGCAATCTCACTATCGCCTAAGATCAAAAGGCATAAGCAATACACCCTCGTGATCCCTCTAGATCTTCAACGAGACCGCGTTCTGCTAGGCTATAAGCTCCGAGGCTTCGGGCAGGGAAAATGTACGTTTCAGATCCCCGAACACATCAATATCAATCCTATCAATCATTCGTCGCAATTCCTAGCCTTCCGGAACGCCCCAAGGCTAGACCTTCTAAAATAATATCCTTAATATCCTTAATACCCCTATATCACTATATTTCGTACCCGATATATGCCTTTAACATGACGTTGATCTTATCACTGACCGTCTATAGCGAACTTCGTTTCCCTTCCCTTCCTCCTCGTTGTGTGATTCTGGGTCAATTATCTCAATGGACAAAAGGAACAGCGTCAAATATTCTCCGACGGGACCCTTGGTCCATCTAGTAGACTCATGCATACTTATTTTATGCTATCACATGAGTGATCTGTAGTTCGACCCGTTTGGCAAAGACTTGGTGGAGCACCCCAAGGTCGGCGACATGCCGTCAGCCTCCGCGGAACCTGCAGGCTGTCTACGAAAACTACAAAATCACTACAACGAGGAGGGGAAAGGGAGGAAGGGAAACGCCCGGTTTGCATTTTCTTCTTGGATATAGATAATGGCTATGGCGGAAAAGTCGAGCCTAATGAAACCGTTATCGCTGCAGCGGTTCGTGAACTCCACGAAGAGTCAGGACTTCTCGTCGGAGAACCCGCCATGATTCAACGTGGTGTGCTTTTGTTGGAAACCGTGGCGGACGACACTTCACCAATACTCGAAATACATGTCTTTACGGTCGAGACATGGGAGGGAACGGAAATTGTGTACGTATTTTACCCCCTTGTCTTTCTCGCCATAAGCACCATAGTTCTCTTTCTTCTATCAGGAATAAGCTTTTTTCCCTTCCGTATCCCCATCATCGTCATCTGATGCATTTAAATTGAGATTACACACCGTTATCTCGCTACCTGTTCGCAAGATCACACATGGGATGTTGCAGCTTAATGTATCACTCTTCAAGGTATTGATACACCTTTCATTGAAGGCCTGAGTCAGCCTTGAAGAAACATGACTAGTCTCGATTCTCATCGACGTCAAATAATTGTTTCACACAAACCTTCCAACCTCCTCGAAGATCTAGCGTTCGGTATCAAAGATACCGGACTGGAACCAAGTGGAGACCGACATGCTCGCTGAGCCAAATTGTCTCGCTACCCGAGTTAGAACCCTTGCAGGAGCAAGTCCGTGATGGCGGTTTTACGTCCATCTTTGCGTCCTACATATCACTGCACCGTTGTCGGATGCAACGTGGATTTGGACCTAGCGCCTGACAAGATAATTGTGGATCTTGCTGCTCTTATCCTTTTTACCACATGGGCAACGCAGTTATATTCAACCGTCCGTATAAGTTTCAAGGCGAACGCCCTCCTCGTACCCACTGCATGTCGACTGCATGAAGACCCACCAACCACATCGATGCGTCGAGCTTCAGAAAAGCACAGGCCTGGATCATACTGCTTGTCTAAATAAAAATTAGACCATGGCAAATCTCGTCCCGTGAACTATATCTAGCTCAATCTGACGCAGGAGAAGGAGGAGGAGAAGAGCTAGAAGCTAGAGGGAAGCACAACCAACATGCACCTCGATATGCATGGTCCCCAAAGCACAGCATTGGCCAAGCTTCTAGTCTGACGGAGCTTTCGGTATCTTCCATTACCCCCCAGCCACCCCTCTATACCCCCTCTATACCGTCGGCTTTATTTCCTTGATTGCTTTAAGCCTCAACCTCGTCGCTTGCTCTTTTTACCCTTCTTACCCGATGTGACACATGCTTCCCCGGCCCTTCGTTTCATCGTCGAATAGATTAAAAATGCCTCGTGGGAGCTCACATGACTACTGATTATTTTGAGGATAGCGTCTACGGATATACGTACAACCCTCGTATACACTTCGCATTATCCCCTCCCCTAGCATAGACACCCCCTCCACCGGTTATGCAGATTGCCTAATACCATCTACGATTCCACCATCGTCATGGTGGTCCGTGTTGTTGCCCAAGACTAGAAGCGAAAGTTTCGATGCCTAGAAGGGCTTCTTAAGTCCATTTTCTTTATTTTGGATTTTTTTTTTTTCCCTCCTCACACCGAAGAGCTCCTTCCATGATGATCCACTTGAGGGATCATATCGACGTCTAGCTTCGTCGCTTTTGTACCTAGCTTCGCCCTTCGCCGAAATTGCTTCCATTCTTTTTTTTCTCCTTGCTTGAAAGATGTGATATGATATGATATGATATGATATGATATGATACGATACATACATACATACATTCACACATACACACGCACCTTCTTCCCTGTTACCTTTTTTCTTTCTTTACTTTTTTGAATCCTTTTTTTTTACAATGGCTTACATTTCAACACCTGGACACCATCTTCCCCGCCCCCGTCTAAATTCCCCTCCCCTTGCATCTGCTTAGTGCCTACCGCATCACAAAAATAAAGCGGGATGGTGAGGGACCAGCCTAGCTAGAAGCTCATCTATATCGTCCGCTATTCTATATACCACACACAATTCGAATTAAACAATTGATTACTAACTAACTAACTCCCATCACTCAACCACCAGAACCGAAGAAATGACCCCCCACTGGTTCTCATTCTCGAAATCGTTAGCTACCCCCACGCCATCAACTTCATCATCCGGATCTATTCCTCCTTCGTTCCTATCTTCTTCTACTACCGCTCCTTCTTCCTCATCCGCAGCAAGAATAGCAACAGCAGCAGCAGGAGCCAAAGATCCTTCCATCGACGGGGCACATGACCTCCCTCCCATACCATATTTCCAAATGTGGGAGGAGTCACGGGTCTGGATGCCCCAGCTGTTACGACATGTTTCTTCAGACGAAGGAGGCGTTATATCGTCATTATCATCGGAGGGTTCTGCTCCGACTGCTGCTGTGGAACCTCGCGGCGAGGAGGACGGCAAGAAAAGGAAGTATTTTATTCACCATGTGCAATTTGTCGGAGGAACGGATATGGATGCTGTTGATGGTGGTGAGTATAGCGTTTGGCATGGGATGGGTCCTAGACGGCTGGACTGGGTTGATGAGCTACCGGTTGGGGAGTGGGAAGGGAAGAGGAGCTTTGGAACATATCCTTAGAGCTGCTAACCCAGAGCACTTCTTGAAGGGCGTTAGCTACAGGTGGATGAAGGGTTTAAGGAACTTTCCTTTCTTTCTCTTCTTCTTGTCTTCTCTTCCCCCTCCACTCCTTTCCCCATACACTCTTACAATTTTGGTAAGTTGATATACAGTAATTTCAGATGCTACTATGGATAGAAACAGAATGCCAGAATGATTACAGAGCTCCATTTAGACTTAGATTAGAAACATACAATAATATCCTTTATAAAAAAAAAACGAATGGACGCCCCATGAAAATTCGCGTACTGGACCTCCTTCTCCCCAGCCCTTCTCCTCAAGGAGTTGCATATTCACTCCTCGTGCCTTATCCACTGGTGTAGAAGACATCACAGAAGCCCCAAGGTTCAGTGTCTGGCCCTATAGGAACCCCTTAGCTTGCAGCATAACCGATTCGATATTATGATTTTATTGCCCTTGATTCTCTGTTAAAATACTACGCAGCAGTATTCAACGTACACGCACGCACATCCTACAGATACAGGACATCTATGTTGGTGTAGCTACAATACCCATTGTAAATCCTTAGCCTCGAATCTAGTAAATTCTTTCGAATCCTCAGGGCTTCAAAGCATACCTGCTACCAGCTACCATTCAGAAATATCACCATAAACCACCTTCTAATCAATCACAATACATCCCCGCGAGTCCCTTTAAATTATTTCTATTCTGTAGGTATGAATCATAGTCTATCTATTATCTGCCCTGCTATTCACACGTAAACCCCCACAATCACTTCCTTATATCAAAATCTCAGAAGTTCCTATAACAATTCCTCAAACATTCTTCAGGTAACCCCCCCTCCTGTATCCAAAACAAAAAGTCATCAATCTATAAGAACCAATTGCGTCAAGTTTAAGCCCCCCCTATCATCCTTTGGTATATTATCCCTCCCCAAATATGGTAAAAAAAAAAAAAGTAAGAAAGAAAGGATAAATGGTTGGTTTTGTCAAAAAAGGAAAGAGAAACGCCGGCACTTAGGGAAGAAAAATGCAACAACCAACGCTAAAGAGAAGAGAAAGAACATCGCCACCAACCCGTCGATCTCCAAAAACCAGACGTAAGAAACAAAAAACAGCAGCAGAAAAGGGGTTCAAGTAAGAGGAAAAGATCAGCTAATCTCCATCCCCTCCCCATCATCCCCTGACGCCGTGACATCCTCCCCAAATCCATACCCCCCTCCTCCGCCGGGGCCACTAGCTCCACCTTCCAGCTCCCCTCCTCCCAAAATCCTGCCCTCAACGTCGATCTCTTCGAATAACTCCAGCATCGCCTTCTTACTCAACTTCCTAAACCCATCACTTCTCACCACCCGTCCCCAGTGCATCATACAATACCTCGCAGCCTTACTCCTTAACAGATTCTCTCCAGCAACACCAGCACGTTCCCATATCCCCGCTGCGGTCTCAACGTCCAACTCCTTGTTAATCCGTCCGAGACATAGTGCACGTAAGCGGGGGATATTGTAAATATTGCTAATGACAAGCAACCCTCCAACGGTCGCTAGGCCTGTACAGAACGGGGATGGCGCTATGCTGTCTGTATAAAGGTAATACAGGAATGCTTTGACGACGCTGTAAGGTTCTGGGATATGGAGTCTTCCCGTGTGAAATTCGGCCATTTTGGCAGAGTAGAGGCGTTGGAAGTGTGACCAGCGGCTCAAGAGGATGAGCTTATGGACATGTATAGCTGGGGATATGGAAGGATCGGTTGGGGTGCTGGCGGAGTTGAGGCTGTTGGCTGAGGATGATGGGGATTGGTGATTTACTAGGCCGACGGTTGTGACGCCAGCCATGGCCATGCCGCCTTGAGTTGACAGAGACGTTGAGGAGGGAGAGGAGCCTCGTGGGTGGGGGACCATGGCCCAGAGAGCTTCCTCGTCGTCGCCACAGTAGTTGTCATTTAGGGCTGTGACGATAAAGTCCGATGTCGAGGCGTCATCGAACATTGTCGCTAGATCGAATCCCATAGTGCCAGGTCCACCTAGTTCCCCCTCCCTGCGCTCAGGCGTGACACCATATCGGCGAAGGTCGATCGGGAGTATATCGCTAAGATACTCCGGCTCTTGACCTTCTTCTTCGAGCGGGCATCCGATGAGATAAGCAGTCGTGGAGTCGTGGGAGATAGCGAGATAATGCCAGCGGTAGTTGGTATTGACGTATACATCTTCACCGTCGGCGAGGTGTTTCCAGACCAAACTATCGAGGTCGAGAGCGGATAGGGACGTGTCGTGGTCTCGAATCGTATTTGCGGCTGTTACGAAGTCTAGGAGTGTATTGTTGCAGAAGTGATGGAAGTGGTTTCCGGCAGCCTCTATCGGTACATCAGTACCCCTGACGAATCGAACGGCATTGACAGAACCTGGAGCGAACGGATTGGATGTTTGACGCATAGGCGACGGGAAGCGGTTCTGAGAGTTCGACGGAGCGGCAAGGTGGTTCGGTGTGTGCCGTTCCTTACGTGCGTGACGGTGATCGAAGCTCGTCTGAGAGAGCTGTGGTGTCAGGCCATTCGACGACTTCCACGTCGGATGCTCGGAGAAGTCCAGCCAACAGAGCTCGCCGGTACGGTCCATATCTTGGGTCAGACCTCCGAAGACGTATAAGCGGTTCTTGTAGACCCAGCTGGTGTGGTCGAAACGGCCGACGAACCTCCAAGCTCGGCTCCAGGTCATAGTGTTAAGGTCGAGGTATACCAAATCGTCGAGGACATCGGAACCGTTAGTTCCACCTATGACATAGAGCTTGTCATCGTGTAGGCAGACAGAATGGCGAGATCGGCCTCGAGGGGTTGGGCCTGATATCTGGGGTTGGGACCAGGTTGAAGTTGTGATGTCGAAGAGGTATACATCGGCAAGGTAGACTCTATTCTCGTTTTCACCACCGAAGACGATCAACTTGTTATCGCGCCAGTAGGTAGTCGTGTGTCCTAGAATTTGGGTCCCGTTAGCCAGATATATCTAGGTATACAAGTGTATATCGGACAGAGGAGGGGTATACATACCCATGCGCACAGAGGGGATCTCGCCATAGTTATCGACCAGGGTCCAGGTGAAGGTGGATAGGTCGAGTCGCAGGACATGGTTGTAAACTATTATCGTTCCCCGTCAGCCCTCTGCTTCATTATGTAGGGATCGAAGGGAATCAGGTCGAAGATGGCGATGGGGTCAAATACCTTCGTCTGTGAACTGGTCGAATCCACCGAACGCGATGATTGTGTTGTCGGGACATCCGGTGACAGAAGCATTGACCAAACAAGCCGGGCGTCCACCTGCTCAGATATAAAAAGAATGCGATAGATCTTTGGTCAGTACCACCATCTCCACCAATAATACAAGCAAGTAGGAAACCAAGGCATTGAAAGGACGAGTAGCAATTGTGGATCTCTATAATACAACATATGGGTACTATATCATAGCACGTATGCATGCGATACAATAGTGTATTGTATTGTATTGTATCGCATCGGACACTAAGACATGCCATTGCAGGGAAAAGAGAGAGGGAGTGCATACCTTTTGTTCGGAAGGCCTTGGGCTTATAGGGACCCAACTGGAAGTCCACCGGAGCTGCCTGAGCCCCAAACATCGCCATGTCTCTCGCTTTTTATATATATTATTGTCGCCAATTTTATCTTTCCGCCTTCGACCTTCAAGAGTACCAGAGTCGCGGTGGTAATAAGTGCTAGTGGTCGTATAGTGGTGGTAGTAGTAGTATAGTAGTGGTGGTAGTGGTGGTGGGTATCCCCTCTAAAGCAAGCAGGCAAACAGGCGGGCAAGCAAGCACGCAGGTGGGTTTTGAAGCTTGCCTGTCGCTTCTTCCTCTTCTTCTTTTCCTCCCAAGCTAAACGGCCAGAGAGAGAGAAAGAAAGAGCACAAGGGACCGTGGCACAGCAGGTCGAGCTGCTTTGATTGTGCGGCTTTAGGCTTCGTCCCTTGTCGGCGATTCCTCTTTTATTCGCCTGCCCGTGTCCAGCTGTTCTGGTATTCTGCTGTCCGCGTCCGCGTCCGGTCTGCTTTTTGTCCGTGGTCCTTGTCCGTGTCCGTCAGAGTCTGGATCTGTCTGTCTGTTCGGTGCTCTTTGCTCTTGTCTGGGAAGCTTGAAATGCGAGGGAGCAGGTCGCTGATTGGCTGGTGGCGATTGATGGTTTTTCCCGTTTGGGCGAGTTTTTTTCGATCTCAAAAAAAGCCAAGAGATTGAAACCAGCTATATTTTGCTTTCTCTGGTAGCAGCGAGGGATCTGGTCTGGATGCTTGGAATCCCAGGTAGCCGGTGTGGAGCGGGGATATATCACAGTGAAACCCGGGCTGATGTTGATGTTGATGTTGATGACGATGAAGCTGGAGTTGATGTTGGAGATGCATATACATGCAGCTGTCTCTGGTGGGGAAGATGGGAGAGGAGGGAAAAGAGAAAGCGGATGTCCGTTGATGCTCTCAAAAGAGGAAGTAAAAAAAAAAAAAAAAAAAAAAAATTGTTTCTGGCCAATGAATGGGTGAAGCGAGACACTTTGTTTTGATGCTCGAATCCTGCTATGCTCTCCACGGCCAAGTATACATTCACATCACACTACAATCAGCACATGCACGATGTACCCAGGACCACAGGTACCTCTACCTCGGTACCTCTGTCAGTCAGTATGAGGCAAGGAGCAAAATGTTTCAGGTTGTTTGTTCAAGGAGGATTCATTGTTTGTAAACGCCGTGTCATGTCTATAACAAGCAAATTCTGATATATGCAAAGCAACTTGCTCCGAGCGGGCAAAGACAAATCATAAAAAGATTTTAAGAGAGAAAGAGAAAAGGATGGCCGTGGATACCATGCAAACAGAGACTTGTTATACAGTCGTTCTTTTGTTAATACAGCTGCCCGGATGCGTCTTTCTTGTCAACGGATAGCAGATGAGTGGACTTTTCGTGAGAGGATACGTTCTTCGTAGAGTATTATTCTTCGTGAAATAAGTGTATATGATTGCTGGCAGGCTAGTTCTGCCCACTCCTGGCCTGGAATCGTAGGGCTCTCTCCGTCGGGTTATATCTAATCACCGCCCATTAGCCATTCGATCCCCTTTGCTTTAACCTTGACTGCTGCTCCCATGCCCTGCCGGACCACCACGAGGAGGCCAGAACAGGGTGGGTAGAGCAAAGTAGAGAGGGAAGGAAGGGTGTATGCCAACCTCAGCAGCTTCTCGATCAGGTCAACGTGTGTCATGATCATTCTTCGGCAGCAGTATCGCTTGCACCCGAGCTGGTCCATAGCATCACTATACCCCCCAATTGCAACCCTCGCATTAGCCTCCATCTTCCCATACATCTCACATTCATAACATCAACCCTCCTCTAGTAATAATGACAACGGATATGTACGTGTACGGGTGGGTGATAAGGATGAATGGGTGGAGACGGACCCTTCGTTGACGCCCTCCTCGAGCAGGCGCATGTACGGTTCCCACAGGTCACCGACGACCTAAAACCCATTCGCGAAGACACATCTTGTCAGCCAACAATCCGATCACGAAGCGGGAAAAAGGAGAGGAGAAAAAGGATATGCACCTTTCCACAGCTGAAGCAACGAACGGGAATAATCATCGTGTCTGTTTCTGGATCCTGGTGTTGATGAGATGTCTGATGATGTCGGGTTAAGGTTGGTCGAAGAGAGGTGCGATGGACGAACAGACGCTTAATTGAGAAGGGCGTCGCAGAAAAAGCTGTTTTAAGCCGCCAACCCAAAAAAATATTTTTGGCGAGCAAACGCAGAAAAAAAAAAAAAAAAGACCTTCCAACAACCTTTTTAAAACTTCTTCTTCTTTTCAACATCATCGAATCGACGGTTCTCGACAACCGCGAATAACCATCATAACCGATTGTATATACCTTCAACAGCCTTGCTGCCTATTCGCCCTATAAAAAGGGTCACAAGTAGCAATGGCCGATTCGACAAAGTCCCAAAAACATGGCTCAAAGCCTGTTCCATCGAAACCCGACTCCCAGTCGAAAGCGAAAAAATCTGCTTCCTCGAGCGCAAAGGCTGCCACACGTGCCAAAGACGCTGAAAAGCCGTCGGCCCTGAAATCTTCGAATTCTAAATCGAAGAAGAACGATAGCACTGCTGCTGAAAATGCAGACGTTGAGCCTGTAACACCTATCGGCGACGCGAAGAACAAGAGTACTTCTACTGCGACTGCTGCTACTGTTGTCGCAGCTGCTGCGAAGCCGTCTAAGGAACGAAAGGACAAGCGATTTGTCGACTTGACACCTGATGCGAAGCAAGCTAAGCGTCGTGAGGAACGCCAGAGGAAGAAGAAGGCTTTGGAGAGCACAAATGCCGTCGCACTCACCGTCTCAGAGGCTGTCGACGACGAAGTAGCTGCTGTTGTCCCAACTGCAGCGAGCAAGGAGATTGTTTCCACAAAACCAACAGAAAAACCTTCCCTTAGACTCAAACGGGAAAAAAAGGAATCTCTCAAGGCCAGAGAGTGGAAAGTATCCCAGCCAATCGGTGGTCGTTACAGCACAAACAACCTGGTCTTCTCCCCAGACGAGAAATATATCCTCCTAGCCCAGGGTCCCTCTCTTAAAGTATTCTCTACCAAAACTTCCCTCTTATATCGAACCCTCCAGCACCTTCGTCCGCCACCATCCCAGTTCCCCTATACTCCTGCAGGGAACTACTCCTCAATTGCGAACTATACCCTCGACCCCGCCAACCCCTCCCAAGTCTACACAATCCTCTTCAATGGCGACCTCCTCCTCTGGGACTACACCGAAGGTACAATTGAAGGATACTGGAAAACAGACCTCCACCAAGGCCAGTACCTCGCCTGGTGTGGTCTCCACGTCCTCCCGTCCGCCGCAGGCTCAAAGGAAACCACCTTGTGGACCTACCACGAACACTCACTCCGTGACTTCTCGCGGAAGACGGGCCGTGAAATTAGAGAACTAACCATTCCCGCCCCTTCTGTATCCGAAGAACCGGTGGTGATACCTTCCCGTCTGATACTGAGTATCGAAGAAGCTCGTCCCCGTCAGCTGGTCATCCTGGACTCGAATACCTTCACCATCGACTCGGGCGACTCTTTCTATATCGGAAACCGCCAACGTACCCCAGCCACCAACACTACAGCTGAGGTTACACCAGATACGGCCGCCCCTACAAACGCTCCAGAGTGGCGGATCAGAAAGATCTCTGCCCCGGGCAAGATCCTAAGCATCGACGCCATTGCCCGTCACAAGAAATCTGGTGCAGGCACACTACAAGGAGATGTCGCAGTGGGCGATAGTACCGGACAAATCTTCGTCTTCCACGATGTCTTGAACCCGACTTCATCCACTAAAATCGTAAAATCCAAACTACACTGGCATAGAACTGGTGTCGGTTGCATTAAATACTCCAAAGATGGTAAGCCGCAAAGCCTCTTACACCCATCGTATATTATACAATAATTACATTGGCTAACATCGGTGGAATTGAAACTTAGGCACCTACCTAATATCCGGTGGCCGCGAAACGGTCCTCGTTCTCTGGCAACTATCCACATCCTCCCGCCAAACCCTTCCAAACTTGGGGGCCTCAATCAAAACCATAATCCTCTCCCCAACAGGCTCAACCTACGCCCTGATCCTAGCCGACAACAGCATCCTCACCATCTCAACCACGGAACTCAAACCCACAGCTTCGATAAGCGGCATCCAATCCCGCGTCTTCCTCCGCGAGGAATACCACAAAATCTACGAAAAGGGCGGGAAAATCTCAAAGAAGCAACGGAAGGCCGAAACGGATGTAACATCCAGCTGGAGGATTCCGGTGCTGAAACATCCGTGGAATGATATGCAGATTCTATTGGCGGCACCGGCAAGTCAGAAGGGTGAGAGTTCATATCCTTACCTGCAGACATTTGATTTAGCCCAGGACCGAGGGGTTGCGCGACAAGCTATCACACGGACTTTGGTGTCCATGAAGAACGTCGATCCCGAGGGTGGGAAGGTTAAAGAGCCCAATGTTAGGTTTTTGGGTATCTCCGGGGATGGAGAGTGGTTGGCTAGCGTGGATGAGTGGGCGGCACCTGCGAGGGACTTCGTAGATCCCGGGGCGCCGCAGCCCAGTTTCGCAGATAGAGTTGGGAAGGAAGTTATCCTAAGATTCTGGAGGTGGAGTGGCGTTTCTTCCTCTTCCTCTGCGGCTGGTAGTGCAAGTGGGAAGGGCAGCTGGGAGTTGGTCAGTATGATCGAGAGCCCACATGGAGTGCTAGACAACGGAAGCGCAGGGGACGTCGCAGATCTCACCGGCTCCCCCAAAGGGGCCATGTTCGCATCAGTAGGAGGAGACGGAACGATCAAAATCTGGGGGAAAAGAACACGAACCCGGGCTGGCGTAAAAGTCGAAAAGGACGACATGGTAGTATGGAACTGCAGGAGGAACCTGGAGCTATTCAAGAGCTCACCGAACGTCATCCAAGACGGCAGAATCGCCTATTCGGGCGACGGCAGTGTGGTTGCGGTATCCTACGCCGATGCGGACGATGGAGTCGTTACCATCATCGATCCCGTCGAGGGAACCGTCAAGCAGGAAATTGGCAGCTTACAAACCGGAAGAATATTCGCTCTTACCTTCGTCGGGAGGTATCTGATCATTGCGGGAGCAGAGAGGGTGATTATTTGGAATCTGGTCAGCGGGGTTGCCGAATGGGGTAGTGAGTTGAAACCGTTGGTTGGAAGGGGTGTGAACCTTCGAAGCGATACCTTTGTTCCAAATATCCATTTGGCCGGCTGCGAAGCACAGGGTACCTTTGCCATTTCCGTGAATTATCCGCTATTCGAGGAAGGGGAGAAAAGGGGCCGGAGACTTGAGGATTTGACAAAGGCTGGAAACACGGCTAGCATGGTCAGCGTGTTCGAAGTCGAAGGGTTTGCAGTCGTCAGCAAGAAGAGGGCCGTTAATGGAGTTTTGGCTCTGGAAGCAGCGAGCAACGGGAAGGGCGGTCAGGGATATTTCTGGTTGGATGGAGCGGCGAATGTGTACTTTTTGAGCAGCGGTGGGGTTGTCAGCGGCGGTGCCGGAGCCGGTGGCGCTGCCAATAACGGATACCTGGAGGATATCGATGGAGTTGGCGGCCTTGCCAATGCCTTCTTGGAGAAAGCGGTGATCGATGAGGATGAAGAGGAAACAGTTGAAGACGGAGGCGATGAAAAGGTGGTCAGGAGCCACATGTTGGCCAAGTTGTTCCCTGCGCCTGCGTACGCCAGTCCCGCGGTTGGAGACGTCTTCGGACGGTTCATGGAGATCGTGGGACAGAAGGCTTTGGAGGTTCCCAAGTCTTCTATCAACGCACGAACAGCGGCCGGGGCAGGGGAAGGCAAGGAGGTCAGGTTGATTGAGGATCATGAAGAAAGGGAAGAAGGGAGCGATGACGAATTTGAAGATGCGCATGATGGAGATGCAGATATTTCCATGCAAGATGTTTCGAAGGACGTCTATGCCGACTTACCGGCGAGAGACTTCGATGTCATCATCGATGAAGCTTAAACCAAACCTCATCTTTAAAAAAATAAATAAATAAATAAATAAAGGGAGGAGGTAAAACCGAATCACAGGACGGTTTATATCAGCACATTTCAGACATCTTCAGGCGTTCTTTACTTCCGTCATCGATCTTTTTCTTCTTGTTGTTCACATATATTACTTGACATCTTCAAAAAGTTCTTCTTTGTTTGATCAAGAAAAGCTTAGTTTAGTGTAGTTTAGAGTAGTGTAGGATAGATCTATAGATCAGGCGGAGAGTACTGTATGTATTACTATTACCTTGCAATTTTCATGTTTGACATACGAGTTCGAATTCGATAGCGACATCTTGATCAAGCACCTGTATATACACGCCCAGGTATCAACTTCCTTGCGTCTGGACGTCCTTGAATTCAGGCTACCCGCGTGGACCCGTAACTAGTCTAGCAAACTCGTAACTATAAAGCACTTAATTATAAGTGATCATGAACATAAAGAACCCAAGTCAGTAGTCTAATACATGCAATACATTAAAGATTATATTTTATAATAGGCCATATATCTCATAAAACATCATCACCATCATCAGGAAGAAGACGTATATCGCTAAACCTTCACGCAAAGAAAACAGAAAGAGGGCAAAAGACAAGAAATCTATCGCTACTGTATCCTCACGCTCCCTTCCGCATAAAACTTCAAACTTCGAGAAACCACCCCTTCCTTTAGCTTTGCAAAAACAAAAACAAATGCTTCAAATCACAAAAGGAGGAAAGGGAAGGAGGGGGGGATCTACCCAGTGTTATGGTGGTATTGCAGTTGTGGATTTATAGTCTTTTATCCGCAGCAGCTTTTCTTACTATTAGCCCTCCCGGGATCCATCCTAAATACCTCCTCCCAATCCCTCAACCCTCCTAAACGTCCACTGGCCACTCCGCCCTTCTTTTTCCTCGAACTGCCGCCCAATAAGCTCGTCGAGGGTCCTGATATTGACCAGTCGCCACTATCTCCGTACCTACACCCCCAAATTAGCCCTCCAATCCCCAAAAAAACCTAGGAAGACGGAGAAAAAAGACTTACGAAACCCCACTATTCGGATCATCAGGATCCACCTCTCCCAGCTCAATCCTCGTCAAAATCACCCTCGCCAGGCGTTCAAACACTTCATCCACATTCTCCCCATTCAACGCCGACGTCTCCATCGCCACCGGTATACCAACCGTACTCGCCCATCTACTCGCTTCATCGTACGTAACCTCCCTCGCTACATCCGCCTCGGCAGATGTATTCCCCGTCCCCCTCCTCGAATTCGAGGAGTGGAAATCCCGCCAGGGGTTACTACCGGGATTATTCCCATTGATGGTAGCATCGGACGAGAAAGACGCAGATGAAGATTCGACGTACGACGATCTCGTCGATGCCCCCGAGGTGGGTGTGTCGAATCCGCTGTTATTACTATTACTATTATAATTCCAATGATTACCCCGTCGATTGGTGATATTGGTGGGGAGCGCGGAGGTCCCTGTCGTGAAGCCGGATTGTGTGGGTGTGCCGGGTGGGGAGTTGGAAGGGGTGGAGAGGTCGGATTTGTTGCCTACGAGGAGGACGGTGAGGTTTTCGGATGCGAGGGCGCGGGCGTCGCTGAGGAATGTGGGGAGGGAGGTAAAGGTGTGACGGCGGGTGATGTCGTAGATTAGAAGGGCGCCGGCGGCGCCGCGGTAGTAGCTTCGAGTTACGGAGCGGAAACGTTCTTGGCCGGCGGTGTCCCAGAGCTGGAGCGGTGTGCGCTGTTAGCGGGGGTGTTAGAGGGGGGGTATGGGGAGGCGGGGGAGCTACCTGGAGCTTTATTCGTTTCCGCCGACTGCCAGTTCCGACTTTTATGATCTTTGAAGAAAATTCGACGCCGATTGTTTGAGAGGAGAGGATTTTCCCTGTCATAGAATATATTTATAAGTCTCTATGTAATGCCGTAGATGGCGACGCGGGGTTGGAGGAAATATACTAACATTCGCCTCGAACGAATCGGTGTAACAAACATGATCTATTATATTTCCCAGCAAGTCGGTTAGTTTGGCTCGATAAAAAATACCAATCCAAACGAGGGAAAAACGTCATATCTGGCCCCTAGCTACTTATCTAACAAGCAGCGCCGACCAACATAACATCCAACAGTGTATATAGATATATCTTAGTTATCAGAGAGGGGACGTACTTTCCACACCCGCTAGGTCCCAGGAGTATAATCTTTGCTAGATAATCGTACATCGTGCCTAGTTCTTGCTATATCACAACAGGCGTTAGCCATGTTTTGTACACCTTCAAGCTACCCTAATGTTGCGGTAGTTCCCGGGTCGGGTCGGTGGGCTATTTTGGAGAGAGACAAAGGGTCGCACGTACTGGATCATGCTCCGATAACGAGTGGGACGACGCTGTGGATGCGCCGGATGGCGCTCGTGCCCGTGGCATCTTGTGCAGCGGGTATTCGAGGAGGTCGGGTAATGAGTGTCGGAGTCGTGGGTTTGATATTGTTGGTATCGTTATACACCACTTAAGTACCTAGCGCTGGGGTACCAGAGTATGTGTCGTTATCGTATAAAACTCCCCGCACGATGCGATGCGATCGAAGCGATGGGTAAATGCGATGTCGGAACAAGGTGGGAAGAGAATGGAAAAGAAAGGACTTTCTTGCGACAAATTAAAAAATGAGGGGATTTAAATTAAAAAAGGAACTATTCGATGAGATAGATAGGTATGTATGTGGATTTCGTCTGATGTTTCTGACCAGTCCCGACGTTCCTATCTTCCAACTTGCAGGAAATGCAACTCTTCAGAAGTCAGTCGCTCCCACCTGCTCGCCAGCCATGCGCTGGCATTAATAAGGGTTCCTGAACAGGAAAAAACGAAAAAACCCAAATTCGTCGGCAGGTTCCTAGATAGCTTCTCTTTGTTTTCGCACGAAAAGAAACGGCCGTAGAAGCAGGTTTTTTCTCTTTCTTCTTAGATCTGAAACTTTTTTTTTTTTTTTTGCTGAAAAAATAAAATGCGCAGACGACCAGAAATACCGCCACCTGAGGATTTTCTTAGGTATGGAGTATTAGGTGGGGGAAGCTGATTAAAGAGCGCGGGATGCAGCTTCCGAATGAGGGCTGTGGCCGGGATGAGCTCGAAGAAATGGTGCGATGCAAGGGAGATAGCGAGGAATGGCGACCTGGGATTGGATTGGACCCACCGTCCATCCATTCATCCATGACCTACCATGCACCTGCGGCTGTAGAGCTCGTGCTGTTGTATATACGCCTAGGAACTCAGTGCAGTGGTTAGTTAGACTGATGTAAAAGAAATCATTGAAGCCGAAGAGGTATCGCGAGATGTCTTCCAGAATATGTAAAATACCCAATTATATAACTAAGTCCATATGTAGGACCGAGACTCGATTAAGATTAGAAAAGGGAAGGAAAGACAGTAAATAACGTGGGGATTGTTGGATTTGCCAGATGTGGAACAGCGAGCAACACAAACTCGGCCAAATTGACGTTGGAATATGCTCTACATATCAACCGGGTCTCTGTGCAACCTACGCCCGTCGCTCCCCCAGCTCAGCTCAGGACTATAAAATAAAATAAAATAAATTGTAGGATATCGAGACTACAAAACAACCAACAACCTTTGCTTGAGGATCACAACCATCACGATAACAACCATCTCGTAACCATCTCACCTCCCACCTCCCATCCTCATCAACTGAACTGCATCTTCCAGAACGAACGACTATCATCACATCTATCATCATGGCTCCTGGAGACTCTCGTCAACAGCCTGTTGCCCCTTCCTCCTCCTCTTGGGGCTTCCCTCGATCACCATCACCTCTTCTGATGTCAGTTGCTAGTTCGATCCACCCTCCTCCTCCATCTCCCACCAATGGCCCTGTCTACAGCCATGACAGTCTTGCCAATGGTTTGATCCATGGCAGTTATCGCCCATCACTCAAACGACCTCGAGACGAAATCGAGGTCGTTGGCGCAGGCCTACCACTGTTGCCATCACCGCCATCACCGTCTGCCGATCAAGCCAACACAGAGGCAACTGGGGTTGCGGGCCTGGTGGCTGAGGGTACCACCAGGCCCCCTCCAGCCAAACGCCGAAGGTTGGCTTCCTCCTCCTTCGGTCTCGAGGCTCTTCTGCCTCCGAACCGTTTCTACCCTTCTCCTCCCCACCCTCCTGCTGCCAATGGGGGCCAGGGTCGGTCGCTTAAGCGACCAAGCGGGGGGTCCGAAGAGGTTTCCGTGTCGCCAATACTGGCGCCGGAACCTCTGACGCCCCCCGTAAATCCGCTCCAAAAGGGGGAGCATCCCGGATCTCCCATGGAGATCGAGTCTTCCGCCCTCCCATCCTCCCCTCCCGTCCGTCCTGCTCCCCAGGAAGGGGAAGTTGAGGTCATCGACCTCACAGGTATCCCAACTCCGGTCGCCAGCGACCAAAAGATCAAGAGCATCTGGTCCTGCTCTTCCGCGTCCAGCGGTTCAATCACATCCACCATGTCAAACGGGGGCGTCCCGGCCCTCCGTCCCCCACAGGTCCTCCTACCTCCCCACGGCCCCATGCCCCTGGGCACAGACTGGGAACTATTGGGGCCACTGGATGAATTCCCAGTGGACCCCTTCTCCATCTTTTACGAACCCCCATTATCCCACCCATTCCCAAAGGGCACGTCTTCGGACATCATCTCGGCAAACCCAGAACTCGCCTTCTTATTCAACATCAAAGCCGAAGCCAGGGAACGATGGCGCAAGAGACCCATCTCAGAGAGCGATTCCCTCGAACTCGTCCAGTCGACCCTCACAACCCAATTCTTCGCAGCTTCCGACATGGATGGAATCGAGCTCAGGTTATTGGATCACGATATGAAGCTCGCGAGGAAGATTGGATTCCTGCCGTTCGAGGGCCAGAAGAAGGCCGTTGAAGCTGTCAAGAGATACACGAAGGGGAATCAAGAGCGTGAACGTCGCCGACGTGATCCAACGGCGAGACGTCCCAGAGACCGTCGGTTTCCCCAAAGTAATCTGTACGAGGGGATCCATCCACACGAGAGAGGCAACGACGGGCACTTGCTACTATTACCCGAAGATTGGTACCCCGGTGATACATTTTACAAAGACATGGTGAAGAAGACCCTCGAAACAAATCCATACATCCGAAGTGGAACTGGGGTCCCAGGATTCCGATGTCCCATGCTGTGGGGGACTCGGCCATCCAAAGCTTTGAGAAAATTCAACTGGGAGAAGTGGGAGGCTGATATTCTGAGAGAGGTCCGGGCTAAGGAGGTGCCAAATAGCCCTTTCATCTGATCATTTGCGCACGGGAATTTGAGGTATCGACAATTGAGAATACAGGCGTTCCGGAAATTCTAGACAGGTTGTGGTAACGGTAGTGACTGCGAACTTGCGTTTTCTTCTGTTGTATTATATTGCATGGCGGCCCGTCATGATGTCTCTTGGCCAGAGCATTCTGTTCCCTTCCTTTGTTCTCCCCTCTTTTTTTTTTCCTTTTATTTTTCGAAACCCGAGAAAGCCTGTTCATGTTTTTTTTTTTTTTTTTTTTTTTAACTGTTTTGTCTTGTTAGCATGCATATTCTATACAATCGCATAGCGGATGGGGCTTTTTCGTCTATATGTAATGTTAACCATGTGCATAATACTTATCTGGGAATGACATGACATCGGCGAAAACCATCTATAAAAAATCATAGCCTCTCGTAATCAAGCGTGACAATAGAACCCGAAGCAAAAGGAAAAGTAAAAAGAAGTACCGAAATCATCATAATCATACCACATCGACGCGTGAGCGTGAACATATAGAAACGACAAGAGCACCATTCAAAAGATTCACACACACTCGTTAATCGCGAAAACGAAAAAAAGAAGATGTTCATATATCGTTCAATTCAGATTCAAGCTTTCCACACACACAAAAGGTATATAAATGCTTATCAAAAAGAAAGAACACAGAAAAAAACCCCTTCCCAAAAAAGGATAGAAAGAAGATTTTGACCGAAAGAAGTATCGAAGAAGAAAGGGAATCTAACTTTGTAGTATGCACATAAAAAAAAATGGAAAAACCCCCGGTACATCCAAGTGTATATAAATGATAAAAAACAGGAAAATTCCCTCCCAGAAAGTTTTTGTTAATGCAGATAAGGAAAGAAAAAATGAAATGGAATGACGGACAAGAAGAAGAGATAGAATGGCAAAAAAAAAGCCGGAGCTCGAGCGCTTATAAAGGTGGAGTTGTTGTAGAAGGCTTGGGCCGTGTGGGAAGCTCATGGTATCGTAATCGCCCGGTTCCCTCGCGCTCAAAATTCACAAATACAGATAAGTAAAAGACAGATAACTCCAAAGAGATACTTCATCCGTGAGCCCAGACAGATGTAAAAGAGATGACCCCAAAAAAGTGTAGTGATAACAATCTGTTGAAGAGTGGGGAGAACGACCAAGTCTCGAAATCGTTCGGCAAGGTCCATAAAAAGAAAGAGTAGAAGGGGAAAAAAAGATAAACGCCGGATTTCCCAGAGCTATAATATGATAAATAAACTTTCAAAACACCTGCACCCAATGATAACGTGTATTCCCTGTAATCCAGTAAAATGAAGAAGACAGTGCTATAAAAGGATCAAAACAATAGAAATCAAAGTAAAAAAACAGAAAAACAAAAAGATAAAACCTTGAGGTTTGTGCAATCGATACTCGCGTTAATTCATAGAGGTCATGAGGTTTGTCGTAAGGGTCTTTTTGGTCGCGCATTGAAGGAGCGAGAGAGGAGCTGGGGCGGTATATAGTGAGCGTAAAGAAGGCGAAACTGTACGAGTGGTGATAGAGTATAGAGGTGCCGTTCGATATATACGGAGGAGGCCAATACTTAAAGCTGGTAGACGCACAATCGGTCATTGGCATATGCTCTTAATTGTTTTTGGCAAAGAGTCTGCGAACCTTTCGACCCATCCTCACGAATCCGATCTGAACCCACATGACAAATCCCTGCCACTGGTTCTTGAATCCTCGGGGAGAAGCTCCTCCCGCGATATGACCCCTCTTTTCGTTTCTGGATCTACGCCCTCCTTCATCCGCTGCGCGCATGGGAATGTTTCGTAGGCTTGTCGCCGCAGCCTTGTTCGCTCCGTTGTAGGGAATTCCGATCGTCTTTTCGTTGGTCGTTCCTAGGTCTGGTGTCGAGTGCCTGGTCGCGAACCATCTCGATGATTTGCCTTGTGGGTTTGACCCGATCGTTCCATCGTTCGACGGTCTCCTCGATTCGTCTTTGCTAATCGAGTGTCTCCCTTTCTCTTCCTTGCTAATGGATTTTCGGGCCTTCTTCTCTTCTCTCTCGTCCTTCTTTCTCTCCAGTTCTTCAAACTTTTCCCTGGCTTTTTTCATACTCTCCACGTAATCATCGGTAGAATTCCTGCCACCAACGATCTTTCTTTTCCTGTCAATTGACTCTTTACGTTTGTCGAATGACTCGTTTCTCTTTTTCCCGTCAAACGAATCGAGAGTCTGTGTCCTCCCCAGCGGTGTAACCGGCGATATCGGCGCACTTTCTGAGATCGGAATCCTGGAAGGTAGCGCCAATGGCAATCCCGTCGAACTGGTAACGATTCTCAATTGCCCAATCTGCCCGCCTCCGACAACTCTTTTCCTCCCGAACCTCTGTTCGCTGTATCCGTCTTCGTCGTCATCCTCACCGGCACTTTCCGAATCACCACCCAAGGAATTCGGATACGACTGCGTCGGTGTCGGCGCATACCGTCGCCCAAGGTAATTCGGTGAGCTGGTGTTCGACCCAGCCGAGTTTCCCGAAATGGTACGTTTATGCTGTTGCCGATGTGTGGGCACAAAACTCGACAGGTCGGTCGCGGAATTCCTCCCCCCAATGTACGGCGACGAGGAGGAATAATAACCACCACCGGGCCCGCCGTCGGATTTTCCCAAATCCAACTTCCCGCTGCCACCGCCCGAACTCGAAACTTTCTTAAGTAACGACAAGGGCTTTATGATTCCCTTTTTATGATGCGAGGGGTCCGGCGGGAAGAATTCCTCCTGTGTGGGCGAGGGGACCGATATGGAGGTTTCTTTCGATATCGACCGCTTGTGCAGTTTTCCATGTAAATGTTGGGTTTGCTCTTTATCGTAAGAAGATCCGGGACGAGCTGGCCCGGTCGCACCAGGTCCGCCACCTGTGGTGGACGAAGAATATGACGAATAACTCGCCATTCCAGCGCCGCTGCCACCTCCACCACCAGCACCACTACCTGTCGTCCGGTACGACGACGAGTTTTTTTGAAGTGTTGATGTGCGGGGAACTATACTGTGCGAAGATGACGAGGCTGTCGACGTTGAAAATGTGGAGTGGTGGCGGTATGGGGTATAAGGGTGCGAAGGGGACGAGTACTGGACGGCTGTAGCCATGTGGGAAGGGGACTTGTCATGTGTGGATACTATATGACCTCTTTCGACTCGAAAAGAAAAGAAAAAAAAGCGAAAGAGAAGATGCGGGGAGGGATAATGATGAAAAGGACTTTTTTTGCGAAGCCTTAGATATTATCTATTCCTTCCTGCTTGTCCTCTTTTTTTTTTTTTTTTTTTTGTTTCCAACCTTGAAGTTAATATATGAAGTATCTCCCCGTAGCCCGAAGGGAAGGGTGGAAGGTCCTCGTTCGAGGTTAACGTCGTTTTCGGTGAGGCTGGCTGGCAACACAGGTTGGATGTTGAACCGCAGCAAAAGTCGGTCTAACTAGCCTGATAGCTAGTTCAGAAACCTGCGACTTTGGTTCCCCAAAATAGCGCTGCGGTCCTATTTGCCCCCCACTTTTGGGTTAAGGCACCTGGGACGGTATGGTATGTACCGAAGCACGGTTACTGTTACGTTCCCAACCCGCGATCACCGAGGCAGAGCGGCCCTATTTGAGGGAGGAGGAGGAGAGGCGTGTCCGTCGGTTGGATGTAATGTAATGGTCGTAGTTCGAGGAAACCTAACCCTTTTGGCTGCATATGAGATGCGAATCAGTTACAGTTCCGCTGCTTTTTCTTCTTTCCACACACGCAAATATGGGTATGTCGCCTGTCGAAGGTGCATAAAACGCTGCTTGATGTCGGCGACAGGGCGTTAAAGGGAACTTTGGTAAACGGAAACGAGAAAAAATAAAAAATAAAAAAAAATAAGAATACGGGGAAATTTGTTTAACAAGTTATGAAGCCTTCGACGTTTATGAAACGGATGGATAGGACGTTTTATCATCCCGTCTTAAACTGTCGAAACGAAACATATGTATGCAGCAGGCATTCATTCATTCGTTCGTTCATGATCTCATCGACAAATAAAAGCTGCAAGATCAACCCCCCCCCAAAATGCATGCAATACTATACTGACTGGCCTGGTATAGAGACGTACGTTTATGTTATGCCTGCGGTGCCGCAGTTTGTCTGCAAACGTAAAAATAAAAAATAAAAAGGGAAGGATAGATGGAGCAGATGGGATGCGGGAAGGAAACCACAAAAAAGGGTATGCAGATGACTGCGGGATATGTCATCTGACTAGGCAACCTGAGCAGGCGCCAGGGGACCCAGATAGACGGGCCTCGTCCTTCCTTTCCGTCAGTGGAGATACACAATCATACGGTCTATGTGTGGTTCCCGCACTTCTGGTGGTTGTGATCGATAAAGGCGGAAGGCGGGATAGGGTCAAATCAGGTTGGGTTTCACGAAAGTGCCCTCAGATGATTTAAAAGCGGGGCGATTTGAGAGTTAAAAAGAGGGAAAAGAAAACGACACTATGACGAATGTCGGATGGGTAAAAACGAAACGAAGTGAAGTCAAGCGAAGCTAAAGGGAGGGGGGGAAAGGCCTCCACTTGGAATGCTCGGAATGAAGATTTTCTATCTCTTTTGAGAACAGATGAAGTGGAGGACAAGGGTTTTCGCGCATTATCGAGGGAGAGTATGTCTTCTTTTGAAGAGGTAAATATTTACGGAAGCAGACTCTCCGTTTGATATTGTTGACATGTAGGAATGTTTGCATATAACTCAGGAACCAACTTTGGTGTAGATGCTAGCCTTCCCGCAGAATCCAAAGAGGAAATAACAATAATAACAAGGTGTGATCTATTAAAGATTTTGGGGTACCAACCTGATCTCTTGATTTTGATTCGACGGAATAAGCTGATTCGATTGCGCTGCTTTTGTGTGGAATCGCACAAAAATATGCTGATAGGTACCGTACCGAAGGACACCGATCGAGCGTCTAGCCAATGATAGTTTAGATCTCACGGGTAAACCCCAGCTTTCTTTTAGAATCGTATTCCAAATCCGTGTTAGATCCGGGGCCTGTCGTCGAACTTTTGGGTAACCGTCTACGGAGAGTACCCTTGTGACTGGGATCCTTGCTGGAAGAGGGAATATATGCTTAATAGCGGCTATACTATTGAAACCTTCGCGATTCCCAAAACTGTATTGACCAGAGAGCTGGGAATATTGCCAAAAAAAGGATTTCTGGTTCAAAATTTTGGAGGAGGGTGGTGTCAGTCGCCTTGGTGGAAGCTCGAACCGATCGGGATTTCCTTAAAATAATTTTCCCTTGAATCGAAATATTTTACGTTTTGAAAGCAAATTGATCTTAAAAAAGGGAAGAAAAGTTCGTGTCCGTTGGGTTTTACCGCTGACTTCCGGGCGGTTGTTCCTGTCTGTTCCCTTCCTAAAATCTCGGTTTGATGTTGGGCAAAAAAGTAGGAGTATGTAGCTGAGGCTCAGTAGGCGCCGCGAACAAAGGATAAGTAACAGTTGGAACCCAGATCCTGCAAGTTGAACCCTAACAAAGTTGTCGTCGCCGTAGTATTCTTTTTTTATCGCCAGCTAATTGTAACGATGGTTTTTCGTTTCTCCACCCCCGAGCTTTTTATAACTTCTGGCTTAAGTGGGATAAACCGGTTGAGATTTTGCAAGAGTCGAGCGATTTTGAGCGACAATTCAAAAAATATGGTCAAACTTTTGAAAGGAAGAAAGCAAAGTATGTAAAGGCAAAGTTAAGGGAGTATTAAATATCGGATATGCCGTAGCCGTAGGAATAAGAAGAAAATTGGCGCAAAAAGTGTGTGTGGGAGTGCGGGGTGGAACAACCTAGTAGGCTTCGAATTCACGAATCGAACGGCGACCGATGCTAGTCCCACGCCCACTCTTTTTTTTTTTTTTTGGAGGCGTCCTGTCAGGCAGAAGTGAGAACAGGAAAACAAACAGCAGCAGCACCTGCTATAACAAAAACTAATCAATCCCCCCAAAATCCTAGGAATTTCGAGGATTTGTGAAGATAAGTCGGATTAGGTTTAAGGAAGAATCGATATGGGCCGTGCTCGCAATGCGGGATTGTTTGTCCTTTTGTGTGCAACTGTCCCGTCCTGTAGCAAGAAAGTCGTCGTCAATTGTTGCGTCTTCCTTCAGCTCAGCCCTGCAGGTCGTAACTTAACAGCCGAGTGAGGGGAGCGCAAGCCTGGTGAGATATTATCGACGGTTGAGCGGCAGGTCGTTTGTATGTATGAAACACGCACGCAAGCAAGCAAACAGATACGGCCGTGCTTGCATGCAATTGCAAATAGTGGGGGATATTTCGAATTGAATGATGAAAAAGATCAATTTAATATAAGAAGAGGAAATCAATTGACTTTAATCCGAATGGTTATAAAAATAATCAGAAGTCCTGTGCAGCCTTCTCTATTTCTGATGTTTCGGCTTCTGCTTCCCCTGAATGCACAGCAAAAGGCTAGAATAGTTGGACCGGATTTTCAGGAACCAAAAAAGATCAAGGTCGAAATCAAGAAGGGAAAAAAATATATGTTCAAATCGGTTAGGAAGCCCGTGAACAGGAATGGGCGGAAGAAGAGAGAGGAAAATAAGGAGGAGCAGAAAAGAAGAAGCAGAGAGTCTCGAAAGAAGCTATAGCCACAATCACTGTAGTGCACTCTCTCAAGCTCTCAAGCTCTCAGATAGGAAAGAGTTTTGGCATGGGGAAGCTCGAGAAGCTCTTTTATGGAATCCGATCAACAAGAGCTTCCGAATTTCCATCCAAACCCTGCATAAGTCTGGGTGATCGAACTGGACAGTATTGGCCGCTGAGAGGTGCCGATGGAATGCTTTATCCAGTTCACCGATCCCTTTCTTGCAAGCTTGTCGCACTGACAATTTTTTTTTTTTAAATCCCACACCCAATTCACACACAAATATCTCTTTTCACCTACATATCCGTAGCTAATATGCAAGGCAGCTGCAGCGTGCATGCATGAAATAGATGTGAAGAGACAAACGCTAAGAAAAAGGGCTGGGAATGGTGGATCTGATACCTTGAGAATAGGCAGAGCAGACCAGAGCAGGTTTTCGTGAGAGTGGGGAGCTGTCTAAGACCAAAGAGCTTCGATGCCCCAGCTGGAACCGTTAGCACGTCTTCTACCCAATCAGAGCCCTCCATACCATTCACGTCTAGAAGCAGACGTGAGTGGAAAAATTCTTGTAGATGCAGGAGTTGAGAGGTTCTCGGCCTCGAACTGCCAGAATCGGCATCCCGGTCCAAGGTTTTCTTCTTCTGCCAGCGAGAGACGGTCCGGCGCACATAGCATACACAGTAGTTAGTGCAGACGTAAGATGTCTACTGCAGCTTCACATCGACTCTCTAGAGAAAAAGACTCTACGGATCCATGGGGGAAAAAACCTTGCCACTATCACAAATCCATATCGTCGTGCTGTCCATCTATAAACCCAACCTGGAGTCGGATACGGCACTAATTTCCAACATGACCTTAAGCTCAAACAGACCCTAGGCGAAAGGCTGGGGGCTTTATGCCTCATGAACCAAGAATTATTCATTCAGGTAGGTAAATATGTCGACGAAAAAGAAAGAAATCATCGGACGAAAGCTCTCCCCTTTCCGTCTACTATACCTATCTAAACGTACGTTCAAGTAGAGCTAAACGTCTATAGACGAAGCCAAGCACTATCTCCAGCTGCCCTAATTCCTGCAGCTGCCATTACTCCCTTAGCGAATAAAAGCCTAAGCTCGATCCGAAGAGCTAACATCCAAGATGCCGCATACATGAGTGGATCTCCACAAAAACGCAGCTCTTGTCACCGGCGCCCCCAACTTGTTGATTTGTGCATCCGATGCAATTCAGGGGATAACAAAACACGAAAGGGAAGAAAGAAGACCTGCCATCTCCCTCCTCTTGAAGCCCAAAGGCACAAGTTAGCCGACAGCTAGCAGAGCTTCCTAGCTCCTAAGCTCTTAGCTCGGATAAGTTCTATAAATTCTCACCACCAACAACCAATAGGAGCATCGCCTCAAAAGTTTCTCCACAATTCACAGAGAAAAATCACGCGATGAGATGAGCAATGAGGCCGAGTTGGCCAGAGGATGAACAGAGATGGAAGTGAAAAAGTGGACCCTCACGATCAATCCCTACCATGAACACGTAGAACCCCCCTTTTTTCGTTTTCGTGAACTTCGAGAGCAATTTTCGTTTCGCGTTCGCTCACTGCAAACGAAAAAAGATTTCGGCCATCTACGACGAACGATTTTCTCACCAGCGATGCCTAGCTAGCGAGACCACATAGCCAATCTTTTCCGTGGCTATGTTTTACATGGAGGCAAGGACCTATGATCATGATCCGGCCCGCGGCGCTGCTAGATAGGTAAAGATCAGTCAGGCAAGTTCTCCCGGACCCGCCCTCCCCTGCGCTAAATCGTAAGCAAAAGGACAGAATATGCAGGGGTAGGAGAAAGCCTACCAAAACTAGTGGATGGTTCCAACAGTCATCTGTTGGTGGGCGATAGCAATCCAGCTGAACAAAAGTCGCGATTGAGGCGCTGTTGGCGACCAGCTAACTGCGCCTCTTTCTTGTCCAACAAACACCCGTGCACCACAGCCTCTTGACAAGAGAATGACTCTGTCTGTTACACATATACATCTGCACAGGGATATAGATACCTGTATTGACATTGGTAACTACATGTCATGAGCGATTGAATTGACGTCAATGATAACGATCAGCGGCAGGCGCAAATATGCAAATTCGCAACCTTCCGGTTCCAACACTCCGCGAGTACTCGCGCGGGTATAAGCTTACAAGCTTATTCGCATTTTGCGATCGCGAATCGATCTCAGACCCCTTTGATACGTAGCGGCCATATGCACGTTATGAGGCTTAACCTTAATAAAGGGCGAAGTTTTAAAGTATAATAGCAATCGAACGAAAGTTTCAAGTATGGATTGCGGGGAAATCCTGAAGAATTAATATATATAGATTTTGGAAATTTAACTCGGCAGCGCTCACAGCGCAGCCGTCCCCTGTGTCGAATCGCACTCTATGACTTCACCAAAGTGCGAATTTGTGATCTGACGGCTTCCCAGGCTATGGAATTTCAGCTCGTGGGCGCGGTTAGTCGAGTCATGAGAAAACCTGATATACAGGCAGCTGAAAGTTTTCTAGGTATCCAGAAATGTATCAATCAACACATGTCGGTTGCCTCCCAGCGAATGAATTCATGTGAGACTAAATGCACGCCTGCAGCATACTGCAAGGTCGCCCCCAATCCCCCCTACGTAGCCAAGACCAATATCTCGTAATGAAATCCACAAAGAAATCTACAAGGAACCCATACAACATTTAGATATCTTAAACCCGAAGCCGACGTGATCGGGACAACATCAAATATCGGATCAAAAAAAAAAGGTAAAACCACGGAGGGTTCCGGCGGGGTGATAATAACTATATCGGTTGGCCCGTCGGCTCCGGTCTAGAGTTCTATAACCGATCGCATCAATATCAGATCATCTTAGGGAACCCGAGGACTTGCATTTCCAGTGTCAAGGGTTCGTTTTCCTGCATGCAAATGCATCTCGGTGTTTGTGGCAATGGATGGACAGAACTATCAGGTCTGGGTCTAGATGGGGTTGTTTTACAATCGAGATGGATGAATCTCCGCGCAGACAATTGGCAAAAATTTTATCCTTTCGCTAATGCTATAGTAGCATACATCTTATGAATGTTCGAGGTCCGTACGTATGCTGCTTACATTATTGTGATAGCACCCTGCCGGCATGCGTGCGTATATGCACATGTATGTCCACGCTTGAGAGAATTCTCTCTCCAGAAACGAGAGACACATCATTTTTGATGCCGTGATCTTCGATGTCTAAACGTTTAACCTAGACGTTTATGGCAATACTTATGTAAGCATGCTAGTTACAGCTTGCTTACGGTTGCAATAAGTTGATTTAGAACAATGCTTCAATAGATTAAGTAGTGCCTTCAATTGAGAAAGTGGTTCGTTTTGCTCAACGAGATTATTGATCATGAGTCGATGTCGGCAGTTGCAATTTGGTCAGGCAGCTTTTTGATCGAATTGAGTATTCCCAAGTGGGTACACCAACATCAAAATGTCTCTTAGGACCATGTTCATGTTACGGCCAATTTAGCGAACTCACAGGGAGAACGTAAGTTCGCACGAAGTTTTAATGAGTAACGTCGAAGCCAGCTTATAGCTCCTCAAGTAGATAGATTTGATTATTCATATTCAATTGATCACCAACAATACACTACGCCAGACTCCCGCCATGGTTGTTCAAATAACCACGAAGGACAAAGGCCCCAGTATAACCTATAACTTCCAAAGGCAATATCCTTAAAACAAAAAGCAAAAGAAATATATTTTGTAGTTATAGAAAGTAAATAAAAAAGGGAAGGGGGACAAAATGAAGTAAAAGAGTGACATGAAGTTGAAGGAAACAGGAAAAGGAACAAGTCGTGAGTCTTCGAACAATAGTGATAGCAAATAAAATTAAAACAATTCCCAAATTTCGAAAGCAGATAAAATGAACGCAGCCGTTTGTGACGCTATGCAAAACTGAAATTCAGAGAAGATAAAGTGTTACCGGGGGAAAAATCGCTATGAAATCCGAAACCTGTGTATGCGAGCCCGATCCAAAAGATCTATGCAAGTGAGCAGCGCTAGAGAACGGAAATAATGAGAACAAAAATGGAAGGGATAGTATATAGATATAACCAAAAACAGACAGTAAGAGAGTGTGCATTGAAGCTAGGAAAGTCTATATGCGCAAACAAGAGGAAAGGGATCGAGAGAGTTGAAACAACTGAAATTTGCAAAACAAACAGAAAGGAGCGATTTCAGAAACCAAATGATATGATGCTACCTAATTATTACCCGCCTGATATTGTCGCTTCAGCGTTGTATTGCTATTGTTTGTGTGACGCCAAAACTTTCTCAACTGCCGGATCGCTTTAGGGTGACGCTGCTAGAGTAAGAGCCGCTTCCACATCAACTCTTCGGAAGGCGGTTCCTAAGCCTGTGCAAATACCTCGCAAAACCAGTTCTATTCGATATTTTGTTAGTTTGTGCGTTCTTTCTTTCTCGACGACTGCAAATGACGGATTCTAGTGCTTAATTACCTCGAAGCAAGATGTCGACTTTGACCTCCTTGCTGTAGGAAAGGTCTTGGTATTGGCGCGTCGGGCCACTCCGATAGCCGCCCTCCATGTTCACATCCTCACCTTGCGATGGGAGAATCACCGGTGGAAGATTGTATGGTGGGCCACTTTCAGATGGTCCGCCATGGTACGGGTCTTGCAGCTGCCATCTCGATTCGCTGCGGCTGACGAGGATTGGGGAGGTGGGAGATGCAGATGTGGTGGTCAATCGGATACCTCGGAGCGCAAGGACCGCTTCTACCTCATCTGGATCCAACAGGCCTTCATCCTCAAGTCTAACAACTAGAGGAATGATCTCATCAGCCTTGTCGCCGAATCCACGGTTGACGAGTGCAACCCTCAATTGCTCCGGGGTCTTCGTAGCACGATCTTGCTCTCTCGGACCAACGCGAATCTCCCGAATATTTCCGTTGAGATTCCGTTCGACCCGATAATGCAACCCGGATCCCCCAAGGTGGCCGATTGGGAATTTAGCCAGTTGATATGGTTCTTTGTCTCTTCCGCTAAGCAAGAGTCTCAAACTCTCGAGCGTCTCGTCCTTGGTTGCGAAAAGCAGACAATAGTTGGCTGGTAAGTTCTCGTGGGTGACATCTGAGTTACCATTGACGAGACGGTAGTATCTCCATTCTAATGCGAGTCTACGCAAACGTTGAGCAAATGTTCGTTCTTCGTGAGGGGGTAATATCAGGCTTGTGTGTGGTGATGGTGATTGAACTCGGCTTGGAATACTGGCTCGGATTCTTGCAAGATTGAATGTGTCTCCTGGTGTATTTGGTGGGATATTCCCACTTCCCTGGCTCTCTCGACTACCAGTGGACCGCGAACGAGAAGGATCCCCCTTATGGACCGTGCCAGCCGGTCCCGAGAAGAAGCCCTCTTCTGTCCCTTCCATGCCCCCTATCAGCATCGGACCGAGAATCTGGCTCCGTAGGTGTCTGGCAATTTACCTTCAGCATCTGCACCCCCTCTTGGTTTCCCGCCTTCCTTGGGGTTTTCTTCGGGATCACCGTCGCCGCCATCTTCACCTCCTCCTGCTGATGTTCCAATCTCTTTCGAAAGAGCCAGGATCTTTTCAGTCGCACTTCGCAAGGTTTGGCCAAATTGTGGATGGGCTTCGACCAGCTTGTGTTCAATGGCAGAATCGTGGATCTCGAAGAAGTGGTTTAGCATGGTCTCGATAGTGGACTCCAAGTCCTCCACTCTAGTTTTTAACGATGCAATCGTGGTTTCTTTTCGTTGACGGTAAGCTCGCTGCGCGAGTCGGATTTGGGTTCGTCGTCTCTATTGTGGTACAAAGCAAATAAAGTTAGCTAACAAGCTTTTTTTAACGAGCGGGAGCAGGTCCAAGATGCAGGCGGGACGGCCAATGATAAGCAATGGCTGCCTTCTTTTTTTTTATCTAAAAGAGAAAAAGGGTGTGCAGCGGGGTAAGGACGACGGTGCCTCACCTCAGCAGCAGTCTCATCCCGGTTATCAAGTCGAGGACGGCCGCGGTGCTTCTTCTCAATCTCCTCCTGGTTGAACTGGTCTATTTTTTCTTGGTCGACGTCCATTGCTGCAAAATCGCCTTCGAAGCCGCCTCTTCTTGAACCTGAAGATCTCTTTCTACCTCTTACTATGGCAGATGAAGGACCATGGGAACGAGAGAAGTTTCCGGAGTGAGGGTAGTTATCTAGATCTCCTTGGTGGTACACGTCGGTGAAGTCCTGAGGGGCAACCCCATGTCCGAACTCCGCATCTTGCATACGGGCAAGATTGCTGAAGTACTCCGCAGATTGGTGTGCAGGCGACGCAGGCGCTGAGAACCATGGCATATTAGACCGGTCAGACATGCCTACGCCCGTTCCTAGATATTCGTACTGATGACTGGGTGACGGGACGGAGTAAGCCTCAAACCCTGAATGGTAGTTGAAGAGTTGTGTGTCTGGGTGCGGTTCTGCGGTCAGCATGCCCAGATATGCATTATCGAGCAATTGTGGACCGGTCGTAGTTAAAGCACGAGTGGTCTCGGATGAAAAATTTCCTGCGTGCACATGTTCTCCCCAACTTTGGACTAAGGGATCAACAGTGAAGCCATCATGTTCACTGATATTTGATTCACGTCTCCGCGACGGCTGACTGAATCTTGCATGATGGTGGTCCATGTCAGTCATGGAGGGCGTCGATGCACGCTGCCCACGACGGAAACGGTCACCAGGTATCTCTGCCATATCTTCCTTTTGTTTTTTCGCTTCCTTGCTTCGCTGTGGGTAGCTTGGAAGACTCGCCTGACACAGTAAAGCGATGCTCAACTAATTCGTTCGTTTGTGCCGTGGGTCAAGGCAGAATTCCAACAAGCCTTATGTAAGACCAGTCAATGGGACTCAGTAACGATAGTAATCAAATAAAAAACTAAAAGGTATAGCGGCCGGGACGCGGACGAAAGTGTGTGTTAATTTGCAATTGTCGTTTATGTAAAATGATATGCGATTATTAGGATAGAAACTAGTCTGTCTCCAACCCCACGATTGGTTTTCGATGATGTATAATAATGCGTGATCAATTATCTTGGTTTGCTTTGCTGGGTCCTGCTCGAGCGTGCGTATGGATGATTGATATATGCCAATATGTTATATTCTTGCAATGATTCGCATGAAAGGGAAGATGTTAAAGCGGTTGGCCCGAACATGGTAGAAATCTTATATGATTCTTGTTCGAATCGGACATGCCCTTCGACGGGTACGTATATGCGGTACATGCGGCGACCCTCTGGCCTCTAACCTGCCAATTCTACGCTATGCTATATTACAAAGGTTTACTGATACGTAGCATGACGATCTTTTTTAGGGTCCTTTCCTTCAGAAAAAATATTCGAAACCCTGATACCGGCCTTGCGCCGCCGCGCAGGAACGGTTTTCGAACGGACAGGGGGGCGCTCTCAAGCTGGTAATGGTGGTGGTGGTTGTTTTCTAGAGCTTACCACAATGAGCTTAATGCTGGGCGGGCGTTGACAAAGCCCTGTTATATGGATTATATATCAAAAAATAAGCTGTCGAACAATAAGGGTGTGTCCTGCATGCACACTGCATCCAAAGATTTTGCTTCTTTTCCCCAGCAGCACCCCTCGGCGATATCAGAACATCTGATCAATCAAGAAGAGGGAGGTCGTCTGGGACCTATCTGGCATAATGTCCTACCCACTCTTGCTGTCCTGCCTGCCTGCCTGGAACTCCGGGTGGTACTACACAATGTGGTTTTGTTTTTTCTTACCTGAGCATGCATGCCCACAGACCCTTCGATCGGATTCCTGGTAAATCCACGAAAAAAAATGTCTGGCTTTCGCGGGGGCGAGAACACTTATTCCATAAGACATTTTAGTTTCTTTAATGGCATTGTATGAAGGGCATTGACTTGAAATTGCAAATTCGTGATTAATTAATTCACACTAGTTAGTAGGCAAAAGCGCTAACAGTACTTGCTAACGTCTCTTCTTAATTGTTTGGTTCGGAATACGAGATCCACTACCAAATCAAACCGGAAAACGCTCCCCATTGTCTTTTAGCCAGGGTTACATACACTCAATGACCGACATCTCCAAGTCGCAAATGTTCACATGTGGGGCGGGGGCGCTGGTGTAAGACGGAAGGGTGATAGTTAGTCTAGGTAGTCCAGCAACACCACCATCCCGAACAGAAATCCCGCCTCTGTTCGTAACGATATTTTCATGTCGCTTTGAGCTCCAGAGTTTTCTTGCACTTCGCGATACATATTGAAGAGTGCCACAATCGAGGTGATAATTTTAGAAGCAATGGGCTCGTTTGATGGGGTGCGGAGCTTAGCTAGCTTAGCTTCACGAAAGGGAATGGGAGGGGGCATGGGCATGGGCATGACCGGCATGGGATATTGGAATTTAGGCCGGGCAATTCGGCTCTGCCCTGCCCAGTGTTGGGTGGTCGTGACATCAGTTTTGTCCAACCAACCAAGCCCGCCGTTGAATAATCCCTGCCTATCTCACCATCCTTAGATCCAAGGGGACCCGATCCACTCTTCGAATTGCGAACGAGAGTTCCCTCGAGAAAAGATCCGAACTGCAACCGAAGTCACGATATAGTTTAAATAAGTATATAAAATTTACACAATATAGTACAATACAGTACCTTACTTTGTAGTTCCATCTTAAGATCTTTCGTATCTTTAATTAACAATGATTGGGTGACGTGCTGAGCCTTCTTGTGAGCTCGAGATGCATCGATAAGCCGCGTACGCCGTTGCCTCTGAAGGGTTAGATGGAAGGTGACTTTTACCTTTTTTTGACATTCGAGCCGCTTCATCCCATGGAGCTCTATCGATAACTGGGCAACGGCCGGGACACTACGGACATGGTTTCGATATCTCCGTCGCCTCATTCATGTTCGAGTCGTGTTTCTAGAAACAATTTCTCCCCAGGGGCCAGGCCGCGGGCACCCGTCGGCATGATCATGACTAAAGTCCGCAAATATTTAATTACAATTAATTACATTCTATAAATTCTTGAAATTCGGCTTAAACCTTCGGCACAAGCGAATGATGTCGCGATTAAAAACTAAGAAATAAGTTTTATTTTTCTTGTTCGCGCGTGAGCATCAGTACATAATTTCAAACTAGAAATCCTTTGGGGACAAGTATTAAAACAGATTCCTCTCGAATACAACAGTTTCATCTCGACCATTCGAGGGACGCTAAAATTTCAGCATGTCAGCAAATACCTAATCATCAGAATGTTGGTGTAATGCAACTAACTTCCGGTTATCGAACTCTAACCCGCTTAGAAAGGGAATCGGGCCAAGCTAACGAGTTAGTCAGCTCTAGATCCGGTCTACGTTCATGACTAGCTTCAAGCCGTCGCTCAGACTCCCCGGCTCAACTTGGCGATGCTGGATCTCCAACATCGGAAACAAGGTTTATATAGTTAAACGGGTTGGTTGGGGTTGCTGCGGCTTTGCACTTACAGAAATTGGAGCTACTTTTGTCTACTTGAGTACTTGGGATGCTTAATTTTCTGAAAATAGTCTCTGTTCCGAGCCTTCTCGATTATAATTTCCCACCAAACTCCAGGCTACCAGTCCCAATATAGCTTGGCAATGGGGTTTTTGCTAATTTTTCCGTTGACATAATTGAGCGAGATCCCGCACTTCTGGAACCCGACTCGGAGACAAATGAATTGGGTCATTGGATACGAGCTTTGAGGTATTGCTTCGCCGGCTTATCTGATGGACTAGTTTCCAGCAGAGAGTTCACCTCCTCTTGGCGGACCCGAGATCAACGAGCATGGTGTCTGGCTGCAATAGATGGCGCATCGTCGACGAGAAGAGCCCGTCACGAGCCGTGTCCCAGCTAGGGAGTTCCCTTCGAGGAATGGTGGCATGCTTTTGCTTACTAGGCTTGGACGTCCCAAGAAGCATCAACGACGCAAACATGCAGAAACGAGAACTTCAGCTTTGGGGAATTCAATTGAACCCAAATTGAAACTCAGTTACACAGCTTCGTCCGGTCCAGATGGGAGGCCTTGTCAGATCTCGGTAGGACGTATGTAAGACCTCCTTAAAACAATGCACCATCCACATGGCCCTCAAGCCCCTAGGACAATACACAAGTATATCAGTTTGACTATTGTCACCGGCACTGGTCGCTTGTCCTTAGCTCTGCCTCCCCCACATAATTTCGATGTTGGCGGTGCTAACATAAGCTGGATTCAAGCCTCAACACCAAATGGGTTCGTTCTTTCGGGACCTAGCTTAACCGAGGGCTTGGACACCTGGATGCATAAGATTTATCCGTAACATGCCTGTTCTGGGTTTGGTAACCACATAGCTGCACTGCATCAAGGAGGAGCTTTGGAGGAGGGAAAAGTACCCAGGTAGCTGCCGAAAGCTGCCAGATATTCTGCTGCAGCACCAGCAGTAGCTGGTACCCAGCATATGCAGAGGGACAACCAACGCACACGGAAATCGAAGAACTCCAGAACTCTTCAAGCTGCCGCAATGAGCTCCGGCCGATGCAATGTCGAGATAATATTCATTCATTGAGGCAGGTTTGCTTGGATTTGATGTGCATATATGCCCAGAACTCACAATTGGCGTTTTAAACGTGACATACGTCGTTTTTCCCGTATAAAATTATATTATCCATTGAATGTTATGGTTCTATCTACCCGACCGCTTCCCGCCCCTACATAGTCGACATATTCCCGTTAGAATATGTCGCTATCCCGTCCTTCCTAAAAATTAATCCCTCGTATTCGTCCCCACTTGCTCTGCAACGTCAACAGCGCAATCAATATACATAGTACCTAGCTAAGTAGCTGTGCATTTACGGAACTCTCCAAAACGCTAGGTTAGCATAAATGGCAAAATGCAAACTACAATCACATCTTCGTGATATTAAAGATGGCGATAATACTAATGCTAGTATTATGGGTCCAGAACCCCTCGAACCAGGGGTCTCAACACCGCCTCCATCCTGTTTCCAAACATATACTTCCATAAAGTATAGTATTCTGCAGACCCTTATCATTGACATGTGCTTGCCTTTCGCTTCCGTCCATGTGGGATATGGAACGGGAACCCGGTGCTGTCAACAGCACCGCCTACGAAAGGTTTCAAGCTCCTACCAACGATTAGTGAGCTCTTTGAGATCCATGATTCGAGTTCAGGTGAGATTTCTAGAGGACCAGCGACAACCACCTCGTCTCCATCTTCCAAACTAAAGATATCATTTTCATCCTCAAAATTATCCTGCGGATCGGTCTCACACTCTGCAGTGTTTCCTTCGAGGCCTTCCAAATTTTCCGAACCAAAACTCGCCTCCAGATCTCGCATATGGGTTTCTGGAACGTCAACGTCCGAAATTTTCATGCCCTGAAGAACATCGCTGAGGTCAGATGTAATCTGCCGGAGCTCCCTCTCGATGGATCGTTTGGATCCTGTACCGTCCTCCAAGAATCTGGTGAGAGTATAGCTAGACGTTTCAGGAGATATTGATTCTCTAAATTCTTCACCGTACTCTCCTCCTGTTCTCATTTCAATATCTCCCAAAGGATCGTTTTCAATATCACCAGTATCCTTTGCGATATGCTCTAAAAACCCCGACGGTGTCTCAAGAGGTGAAACGACCAGTTCTTGGTCTTCAGGATCTCGAGGTAAGATCCAGGCTGCGAATCTCGAGAGTGGAGATATCCCGGGCTTTAAAGCAATGCTGCTTGCATTAATTGGCGCTATTGTGCATGTGTCGACACTGTTCCGACCGATCAGTGTCCCCACGGAATCCTCTGGTATTATTTTGATCACAGGGACTGGGTACCCTGGTGCGAAAAGTTGATCATCTTCGAGGGTCTTGGACGAAGATGTCAATTGGTTTGGATTTAGGCCAGTCCGTACTCTTTTGGGGGGTCTAGGGGGGGTTGATAATATTCGTTCAATAGGCTCGGATATCTGGCTATGATTTGATCGAGGGGTTGACCAGTAATTTGGGAGAGATGTTTTGCGAAATCTAGGGCAGGAAATGGGGTTCTCGACCGTTGGACAGCACCATGAATGCGAGGATTGAATAGCTACAAGGCTCATTTTCCTTAATCTGAACAGCCACGTGTAGCTTGGGAGTGAAAAGTATGTGGAAATATTTTTTTATGGCTTGCCCGTCGTACCGAGTTCCTAAAATTTATAATTTAGGAAGAGATCACTCAGTCGCAAGACCATGATGAAGTTATATAGGATATCACCAGATCGTCTCCTGTTGAGCCGTGTGAGGGGTTGGCATGCGACCTCGCGGCCGCTTAATTCTCGCGTTTTCAAAAAATTTCTGCGTTCATATAATTTTTGCGGTATCCGCGGAGGCAACCTGCACCCACATATCGGAGTGTCTATCCACTAAGAAGCCCCCAATTATCCTCAGCCTTGAAAACAAACGTGCCTGGTGAATGATTCGTAGCCTTAGTGGATTCCTTGTGTTGGCATGAACGGTGGCCATGGATCATACATACAAAGGTTTATTCGCAGCATCAGTCCTAGACCGTTGGCGCCAATGCAATGTTTTGTAGAATTAACTATTCAATACAACTCGCGGATATAGCTACCTTGTTTCTCATTTTTGCCTTACTCTTTTCGAAATTTTGCGACCTCTAGATATCCGTCCAAAATCGATAATTTTGCGGATGAACGCGCGCTAGGACTATCTCCAAAAATATATCGACTCACAAAACCGTAGGATTTTTTTGTTTCCAAATCAGCCCAAATGTGTGCTGAAATTGGCCTAAAGACTAGGATTTTGGCTGGTACACTGTACACAGCTGCTCAGTGATTATGCGGGTTTGTGCGTGCTCCGAGGCCGCTTACTTTCACCCAGCCTCAAAGGCTCTTAGTGGTGTGTACGTCAATTCGCATAGCTACTCGACGCTGTGAAACAAGGCTCTCGACCTAGAAATTTACAGGTCCATATGGGGCATTCCGGTATCGTGTTCCACGACCGAATCCCGAACGTTGCCCGAGCGGCCGAGTGCCAGTTAACTTGAAAATGACATATTTTTGGATCGACTTGTCTCGCGTTTTAATCTTCGGTACCGTGCTATGGATGGGCAGCCCATACGTGACCGGCTCGGAACTATTGGCCGGAAACGGTGATCATGTCCTAATTACCCAAAATCCTGACAAACGTATCGCGCGAGATACGAAAGATTAAGGCATATTAAGACTATTGCAGAAGGATAATATAACATCAGACGATGTCGACTGCGCCAGACGAAGCGGAACAGCTCGGTCGATGTCTGCTCATCTGGGCGAGATCAATCGATTGCGGACGTTGCGTTTTTGATCTCATCTGACTGCACCGGCGCTTGGTTAGCGTGAATACCATAGCAAAGACTCAGGGCCAAGTGTCCGGCCTCAAAGAGGTATGACGTATCTATAAGGATATCCTTCGATTGAATTTGGGAAAATCTGATTCCTACGTGTTCACAGTTCCGCCTAGCAGAGGATCAACCTTCTCCTAGAACTAGAGGGCTATTCGATTCTGCGTGTGCTGGCCAAGCGTTTGCTCTAGCTGTTGCGATGTCAAGATCTAGTATCTGTGCTGGGATACTTACTAGCTTATGTTGTTGCAATGTTGGCGCAGGTACCTGTAATCTGATTGCAAGTCCGAACTAAGAAAGACAAACGATCTTGGAGCTTATCGATAATTATCTCCCATCGTATAGTAAGGTGTGACAAGCCTGATCCTAGGTTGGTCTTGAGATCTCGTACCCAGACCGCACAAAGAATGGCCGGCCTAGCTAGGTGTCGAAAGTCCGCCATAGCCAATTTGCTCAGGTATACTCGGTTTGAAATTTGAGAGATACAGCTACAGCATGCCACTTTTAATGTTAGGGTCATCGTGCAATGTTGGTCCCATCGCTATACAAGTTACGTTTGACGGCTGGGTACCTTAAGGATTCCGACCGGACCGATGCGTGTGTAACCATCAGCCGGGTCTGGTGATCGACATGGTGATCTCTAAATAGGGTCACAGGGTGCGAAACACCTCGTGTAACTGAAACACATATTTGCAACAGGAACAACGCGAAGAAGCGTTGTTGGTCTTTCACATCACATGCATCCATAAGATCACCAGAGAAGACTACAAGGCAAGCCTTATTTACTTGGTTGTGAAGTAGAGGATCAGTGAGGAGGAGGAGGATAGTATTGGTTTGAGATTTAAGAATACAGGAAAGGATGATAGTCCACCTTGAAGGAAATGCAAATCGAAAACCAGATGGTCCCTTAGATATACGTCGCTGTGCAGTCTAGTTTGATTGGACTTGGAGTGGTCTCTTTATCGCTGTAGATTTGCCAGATGACGTATTCTAGTTCGCGTGTCTGTTTTCCATAGCATGGTAAGATGGAATGTTATTTGATCAGGAAAAAAATGCAATAGTAAAAAAGAAACAGATGCTTTCCATGGGTGATGACGTTGGATGAGTGACTGAACGTACGCCCTAGATCGGGATACATTTTGGGATATCTCTCTCTTGGGTTAGATAAACATACCAGTCTTCGGAAAGACCGCCGTAGGTAGCCAATCCTTCGAACTGGCAGTTCAGTGCGTCACTGCACCCAGGCCAAGAACCGCCACAACGAGCCAAGCCCATAAGGTTTAACAAGAAGACATTGACGACGAGCGAAGCCCGATATCCGACTTCTCCGTTGGGGACCCTGAAGTCTGGTGCAGACGTTCCACCTCGGCAAAGTTTGACAGCGGCGCCACCGGTGCAGGCACAGTTCGTGCATCCCTGGTTGGGGTCAACGTGACAGTTCCCGGGAACTCGCTTCAAACGATCGGAGACGTAGATGTAGGCAGACAACCAGTAGATAAGAGGGTTTGGACCAATACGTTTGGAACAGGTATAAGACCATTCCTCCTAGAAGTATGTTAGCTCCAGAACTATTGATATGTTTTGAGTGACTCTATTAGAGGAGGTGTTGTTTAGACATCACTTACGCGTTTAGCCAAGTTGTTGAAACCAGCGTTTCCCTCGAGCTCTTTGATGACGTCACCCATACCCTATGTGTATTCAGGATGGTTAGATGGCAGCTAATCAAGGGATTATAAGGGGAGCAAGAAAGTCTTACATCTGGGAGGCTAACAATGGTACCATTGGTACCGAAGACAAAACCGCGCTCTTCCACCTAAAAGGATCAATTAAATATAAGATTTAGAAGTAACTTCGAGATTGGCATCGGTAAAGAGGGTATTGGAGGCAACTTACGATTTGCTCTAGGGACTTCAATTCAAAGTCGGCGGGGAGGTTCTGTCGTTGGTGATAGGCGTATAAGTTTATTGCACCGCCTAGGTACTAGAATAGGGAATAATCACTTACCAGATCCCCATCCAAACCCGGAAGGGGGAAGGCCTATGATTCCTCGTTAGTGACGTTGATTTAGTTCCGCGAGTCTAGCTAGGTACGAGACTAAGCAAACCCAAAGATACCTACCTTGGCGAAGAGGGCGAATAGGATCGCCGTAAGAATGATATTGATGCACTTCATTTTGAACTGCTGGAGAAGGGTATTGGACGATTGAGTAGAGTGATGATAACTGATGGATTGATTGATGGATTGGTTGGTGGGTTGGTTGATGGATTAGTTGATGGATTGGTTGATGGATTGGTTGATGGATTGGTTGATGGATTGGTTGATGGATTGGTTGATGGATTGGTTGGATTGGTTGATGGATTGGTTGGTGGATAGATGGTTTTGGAGATGAGTGGTATGTGATCAAAGGGAAAAGAAAATATTTTTTACAAGAGAAGAAGTAGAAGGGGCTGAGGGAGCTGGTGTCGGTGGTGATTAAATGCTGAGAGATCTTAGGGATGTGGCCCCTTCAAATGGGCCCAGTCTCGGTTTTTCTACAACCAGCCATATGTGTGAGGCCCTCAATCGACCTTGTAGCCGGAATTTGCGGCTCTAGACGCCAATTAGTCTCTTACAAGAAGCTTTTATTGGTTGGGTAGGTTGTAAGAACGTTGAATATGATTTGGCCTTTCTAATACTGCTCTGATACTAGTATCGAGCTATGCCGGCTTCAATATATACGTTGGTATTACTATGATGATATAACTTAAGTACTTACTGTAAAGATACTCATCTGTCTATTGGCCGACATTGGCTGGATGCCAGAATAAAGCTAGTATTGTCTATACTTCTCAAAATTTGGTTCCGAGTAAGACCCACTAAGGGTTTTTTTTTAAGAGCTCGGGGCTATGGTTTGAGGGAACAGAGCTGGTGGAATGGTTTCAAATTGTCGACATAAACAGGCGCCTGCAAACTGCATATCTATGCATGTAGCTTGGGGTTGCAGGTAGCTTTAAATCCGGGCGCTCGGGGCAAGGGGCATGTTTACTGCATACTAGCTCTAGACTCCTGGCACGTAACTCTATCTAGCCTTAAGACTAGGCGCTCCTGAGGCAGGGCCTAGGGAACTCTATCGCGCGTTTAATTATCAACGACGATATATACACATTCTTTAAATTTTAATTTCTGTATAGATGAGTGCTAACTTTAGTGACGACGGTTCTAAGAACATTATAAAACTATTAACGTTCAACAGAAGTCGCCAAGTTCTAAGATAAAAAACAAATGGATGACATTTCTGGACACCGCATGTCCGTATATATATTCCGTGGCCACACGAGCCTCACGATCTCATGGCCGGCATGTTCTAAGAGCTTGAAAGGATAAAACGGAAGGCCACCAAATTTGCCACAAATATCATCAAGTGGGCCTCCTAATATATTAGGTTAAGTTCCCAAGCATTCACTGAACGTGTTAGACTTATAGGAGTCTAGAGCTAGAAATCTCGAGATTATAAATATGGGTCACCTAGAGATCTTTCAAGTGTCAATATATAGTAGGTAGGTTACTATATAACAAAATCCAACAAAGCATCGAGTTGTGGTTATGGCGTCACTCCGAGATAGATTAGGATTTTGTTCAAGGAATGCGAAAGATTCACCCTTGCAACATTAAATAAGGCATACGGAGCTCTAGTCGTATCTTGATATGATCTGGCAATATGATAACAGGCAAAAATGCTTCTTCAGATCAAACCGAGCCCTTGCAATGATTGTGGTATATCACGTGATCTAGCAAATATTTGGTGGTAGATTTCCGTTTGGGGGTTAGTTTGGAGCCCGGTTAAACTCCGGCTAAACTACCACGCGGACTTCTGGCTATCAAGGGCGAGGACCGAACTTAGACGCATATTACCGATAACGTTCTCTGCAAAAATTATGGTTAACCAAACCATTGGTACCGAATAGTAGCATGACCGGGTGGAGGAGTTCTCTGTCCGCTTCCACGACCGGAGAAGGTGCGAATATATTACCCGTAGAGTCTAAGATTCTTATGGCGTTCTTGTCGTAGGAAATTGGCCGTGATTCGTGGACTTTGGCCTCCACGGAAGGCGATCACGGTCGAAGGTTTTTTGCGGGCGGAGTGGAAGGATAAATACTGCCTTTCCCCTCCTTGGTTTTTTTTAATTTATTCTTAAGACCCATCCTGCTTTCCTTTAATCCTCCTCTGTACTACGCACAACGAACAATAGACATTTGCTGCTAAAATGGGTGGACCACAGGTACGTAGACGTGTAGACGGATGGAAGCGGGGACTACCTACCCCACTAGCCCCGCCACCGCATGTCAAAGCTTAAATGGTCAACAGAAGCACTAATTACTCTCCATTTTGCTGCAGAATCTCTCTTTTGTCCTTGCGAAGCCGTTGGACGTCAAATTCGAGGACCGACCAATCCCAGAGCTTAAAGACCCACGGGAGGTACTTGTCCGAGTTCGCGTAACAGGAATTTGTGGTAGTGATGTATGATACAATATCCCAGTTTGATCTTTGGAACCCATAACTGCCCAAGTAGTATACTGCGGCAAGAAAGATCTGACCAATAACCAATTTGTGTTTGTACGAATAGGTTCATTACTGGCAACATGGTCGAATCGGAGATTTCATCCTTAAAGCTCCCATGGTTCTGGGTCACGAGTCTGCTGGAGAGATTGTCAAAGTGGGGTCCGCAGTAACAGACCTTCAACCTGGCGATAGAGTGTGCATGGAGCCCGGTGTGCCATGCAGACATTGTCCCGAGTGCAAGTTTGGGAAATACAACTTGTGCCACGGCATGCGCTTCGCTGCTACACCTCCTTATGATGGTACCTTGGCGAAATACTACGTCCTTCCTCAGGACTTCTGCTATAAACTTCCGGATAATGTCAGCCTAGAGGAGGGTGCTTTGATGGAGCCGTTGAGTGTCGGTGTTCATGTCGTCAAGCAAGCCCAAGTTAAGCCTGGGGACAGTGTTGTCGTATTCGGTGCCGGTCCGGTCGGTTTGCTCTGCTGTGCAGTTGCAAAGGCCTTCGGAGCGACCAAAGTTGTCGCTGTCGACATCGTTCCGAGTCGTCTTGAGTTTGCGAAGAGTTATGCTGCTACTGGCACATTCCAGCCGACGAGAGAAGGGACACCGGTTTCCAATGCTGCGCAGATCATCAAGGAGAACGGTCTAGGCGTTGGAGCAGATGTCGTCATCGATGCCTCTGGTGCAGAGCCATCGATCCAAACCTGTATCCATGTTGCCCGGAATGGAGGCACTTTCGTCCAGGCTGGCATGGGGCGCCCCGACATCACATTTCCGATAACTGCTCTCTGTGTCAAGGAGTTGACAGTCAAGGGTAGTTTTAGATACGGTGCCGGGGATTATAAACTAGCCGTTGAGCTCCTAGCACACGGGAGGTTGAGTGTCAAAGAGCTGATCACCGGGGAAGTCAAATTTGAGGATGCTGAAAAGGCTTTCGAGGAAGTTAAGAACGGCAAGGGTATCAAGACCCTGATCCGCGGGCCAGAGGACTAAAGAACTTTTACATACTCAATTAAAAATTCACCTGGTTTCTTTTCTTCAGCCTGTTCACAAAATATCTCTCAAAGCTCTTTTAATTAATACTATTACTTCCCGAACTAATTGAAGTTCAATTGTAATACCGATCAAAAGCTTGGTCCCCCGGGAGCGGGCCGAAAAAAAGCTGGGGTCTGCGGGTCACGATGCCCTTCTTGCTTATCAATTGGTCGAAAAGCCTCGAGCCTATCCCCTGCTATCTGCTCACTCAATGCCTTCCAAGACCCATGCAGTTCCCTCTTCTGTCATGCCCTGTTCCAACGGAATCTGGCTGTGCATATGTTAATTTTGCAGTTGATGAGTTGTCACAGCGTCACCTTACCTAAGAAGGAATTTTTGCCTGCAATGCCCGCCCGCACTTTACGCACAAATAATCTGATGGCCTTCGAAACAGCAAGCGCACAACCGGAGTTGAACCACGTATGTAATAGCCACTTGCCCCAAACTGTGGAAGGTAAATTTTGGCGGCAGTGGATAAACAGGGAAAATTTTTGGGGACCTTGGTGTTTTGGAATGCTCCATTTAATGCACAACCTGTAAAGAATTGCTCTACGCACTGTATTGCCAACTCACTCCAAGGGATATCTGCGGTTACCATTGCTCAGGGAAGCGATTTGCACCAGTAATACCTGAATGGCAAGTGATTTGAAGCTATTGGACCCATAACAGGGTCATTCGTTGGCCCACGTTTCGGTTTCTAGCTTTGATCCCAGCGAGTTCCTCTGCGGTCTAAGTAAATGCGGTTACACCTGGAACCGTCTTCCGTAATACTGTTGGCTGGAGTCTTTTTATGTTAAGTAGTGGAGCCAATGTCCTCCTCATAGACCCATCTCAGCCCAGAATAGAATCCTTTCGAGTAAAATTAAGAATTGTACAAGTCATCTCTGATATCATTTATATCCAGAGCGCATCTTTTGTCTTACAAAAAATTCGACTTCCTCTGCTCTTCTCTTCCCATCTCCTCTTAAAAATTCTGACGACCAATTGTGGTTTTCTTGACCAGCTGCCCACTTGCATATTTCTGGAATTCAAAATTTTCCATCCACTTGTCCGCAGACAGACAATTAGAGGCCTCCACAAATTTACCACAAAATCAACACACACAGTTGTCATAAATACCTCTTTCTGGAACCTTCACAGCGTATTCAGCCGTGAGGGGTTCCTTTGGTCAAATAGTCAAAATTCAGTCGATAAAAGGTATCCAGACTGTTTCCGTCTCGCAAGAGACTTCCCATCACTCCCTCCAGGCCATAGCATTCAGGCAACCGTTTAAACTCGAGACCGTATTTACTTATACCCCGCCGAATATCAAGTTCTCCGTTAAACCGGAATTAAACGCTCCAACATCACCCGAAGAGAACCCCGCGGACGTTTTTTCGTTCACCGAGCCAGGATCGAGATTCGCCGTCCCCCCACCGGCTCCACCGGCTACTACAAAATCTTTCTCAGACCTTCGATACATCGACGAATTTCCCGAAGATTGGCAGGAAGAACTTCCAACCGGTTATATCCAAAGAGCGGGGAAACTCGAAGCCACTCACATCAAGGCTGCTCCCGACGTATCTAAAAAGTCAGTTAAGGCCATTGGTGGCTGGGAAGTCCTTACAAGTTTCGAACCAGAGACAGACATCGAAAACTTCCTTATTAAAAGCGAAGAAGGGGAGGAGAGTGAAAAAGTAGACACTGCCGTCTTCGAAGTAAAGGACAACATCGCTACAAGAAAGGACTGGAATCCTGTTACTAAATTCGAGGAAGAACTTGACATAAGCAAGTTTGCCCAAGAGGAATCTGACACGAAAGAGACTAGCGAGTCTACACCCGAAGGAACTGAGACAGCCAAACCGGTACCTAAGAAGGAAGTCTTACAACCTCTATTGACATATCCAAAGATCGAAGCTCTCCTTCCGCCAAAGGACAGTCTTTTCGTTTATACCCGCCAATCACTCGCATAAAAATACACATAAAAAATGGACCCAGTTACAGAATTACACCACCTCAGATACACGGGGAAGACAGACGGAAGAAGGCATTTGGCCAAGTTTGAACGGCTGGTTGCTGAGGCTTATCCTGGTGCCAAAGACTCAGACAGGTGGCACTTGTTCATTAAGACAATTCAACCAGATAACAAGCAACCTATTGCCATTGATAGCCCCGGAGGTTGGTTGATTGGTTTTAGCAAGACTGATGCGTAAGTCACGAGCCTCTCACAAAATCCTAGCCGTTTATATAGAATTGAATCGGACCAATCACTAACATGGTATATATGTGATCAGGTGGAAAACTGGTCGTTTGACCTACCAGCATCTTAAGGCTGCTTTCTTGGACAGATGGTCCGGCCGAGGTCGTCGGGATACCGACTCTCCAACTGAGAGGCGAATGATCGAAGGCCCCTCATCTCCCGAGAGTGAGGCCTCTTATCACAGTGGCCCCACTAAGACTACAATCGAGATCGACCATAGCAACAAGCAAAAGAACCAAATTGTTGTCAGCTTCCCTGAGCGAAAACGGAGAAAGTCCTTCGGTGGTGGCAACCTTAGACCACGCCATCCAGGCGGATATCCCAATGATTCCATGGAATCACCATATTCCTCAGACTATTACACACGCTCCCCGAGCCCTAGCGATATCGACGGTCCTCCTTCACAACCACCACAACCTAAGCAATTGCAACCTAAGGAAGTCGTCGTTGTCGTCAATGAAGAGAGGGCACTCGCCAGAATAGAGCCACCAACGGCACCTCCCCCAGTCGCAGCTCCAGCTGCACCTCTACGATCCAGATTACTAGAGGGCCGAGTGTGTGCTATTACCGGCGCTTCTAAGGGTATTGGAAGAGCTATTGCAATGGGATTCGCACACGAGGGTGCCCATATCATTGCCCACTACTGGGGATCGACAGCGGATTCTACCAACGATGAAATTGTCAGCCTTGCTGTCGATATCAGAGCAGCAGGCCAGGGTTGTACTCTCATTTTCGGTGATATTAGTGACCCAAAGTAAGTAACGTTAATACGGCTCTTTCTTTAAATAAATGACTAACAATCGAACTTCAGGACGAGCGAAATGATCGTTAAGAAAGCGGTTGATTCGTATGGCCGCCTCGACGTCTTGGTTACTTGCGCTGGAATGGCCGGATTAGATCCTATGGATGTAAGTTTTTTTGCTAAATTGCTACCTCGTTGAGTTGAAGTTAATATTGACATCTTGCTTTCTTCTAGATGACCCCTGAGGACTTCTCCCGCTTCTCAGCTGTTAACTACGAAGGAACATACCATCTCCTCCGTCTTGCAGCCAACCAAATGGCATCCCAGAATGTCGATTTGAAACCCGAAGATCCTCGACCAGACTACTCTGTCATCTGCGTTTCTTCTTCCAATCCCTCAGAAATCGGCAACCACAACACACCTGCAAAGGCTGGAATGGCTGCTCTCGCCCACTCATCAGCATTGTCGCTGGGGAGCAGAGGCATTCGATGCAACACTATCCTCGCAGCAAATATCGAACGATCAGCGGAACAGCTTGAGGGTACCGCCGAAGAAAGAAGGAAGATCCTCGAGAGGATGATTCCTCTAAGAAGAGTAGGTAAGCCAGACGATATCATCGGACCAGCCGTGTTTTTGGCTAGCGCAATGTCACGGTACATTACTGGAACAACGGTGACCGTGGACGGTGGATTTGCTGGCTCTTTCTGATTTTTATACTATCTCGTCGCGATTTATACCATCATCACATTCGTTTTTATGTTTATACGGGGGCACTTTACGTTCGTCTTTTTGTCTATTGAGATATACCTCGCATAGCATTTTGCAGTTTTTTCAGCGTTGGGTGGATAGTTTATGCTCTGTTTTCCTTTCTTTCTTTCTTCCTCTCTTTCTTTTTATTTCTTTCGTATTTTCTTAAAATTCCCGCATTTCGCACTATCTTTCTTTTGGGGTATATATATTCTTTCACATATTACTAGTATCTATCTCGTTCAAGCATTCTTCATAAAGTTATATACATACGCATGTTAGATTTCGATACCGATGTGTATTTACGCAGCTCCCTCTCGGGCAACTAGCATTTGAGAAAACTATAATAGATACACGAACTTTCACACCGAAGAAAAACCCTTCCAATGCCAAGGGAAGAGAGTAAGATCTGGAGAGAAAAAAAAAAGAAAATGTCGTAAAAGTTTTCCCCAGAGGTCATTGTTCCGATGGCCAGGTCATCACTATGTAAGATGGGGTACCAGAGGGGTAGAGCCGGTGCAAAGGAATACTTGTTGAGGCCTCATGATACTTGCCAGCTGGCAATGAGGCGCTAAAACTGTGAATCCTAGTTTATGTCACTCCTAGGCTAGCTTAAACACTCCCCAGTACCCAAAAGTTCGGGTTTTGGACGTCAAAATACTCTAACTGGATCGAGGATGTAAGGCGTCTTGGCCTCAGCCTAGTATTTGCGGGGATAGCCACAAAATGGTGGTATATTCGATATAGTTCGAATGTCTATAGCGAAAGAATCAACAACGTGGCTCCCAATAATTAGTAGGGTGTCTAGATTTCCTACGTTGTCTCGTCGCCAGACTCCTCAACTTGGCTTAAGCTCTACGAGCCTTAAGATAGATGGAATGTCGTTGGGGAGATCTGTTGGTTATACAGAGTACGTAGGCTTCCGATAGTGCCTGGTTTAGCAAAGGTAACCGGCCGCCCTTGCTCCTGGCCTTGTTGGTTACACGTACTTGGTGTATGAGCCTGTAAAAGATCTACCTCATCTCCTCCTGTACACATCATACCTTCTGGCCCAAATTTCCCGCAACTGCCTAAGTGCTGCAATTACTTTAGCTGGCGAAATAATTGTATTTGAAGATTTTCCTGGTCTTGATGCTAGCATTCTTTTTTACCATGAAAATTATAAAGCTGCAATAGCAAGTTTTTGGAGCAAGGTTGGCAGGATATACATATGGCGAAAGATCTTACATCATATATATGCTAGTGCACCTATAAGACGCTTCACAGAGTCCTGCATTCTAATAGCTGATATAGCCATGGCTCTGGGACATGTCCAAAAATATGGGGCGAGCCAGCAGTTCTAGGCCCCTAGGGCCCCCGGCCAATAGGCATACATCATGATATCATGATAGCTATCCTAAACCTGAACACAAGGATGGCCTTGATACCAGTTGCTCCTGAGCTCATGAGGCAGATATAAAAGGCTCTAGTGCATCGCCATACGTATGTACATGTACCCTGTCGTGTGCTCGTATGCTAGGATCGGTGCTCTAGGTCTTGTTTCTACTTGGGGTTGTTGGATTTTATTACATAGTCTATAGCAAGGCAAGATTGGTACCTTGTTACACAACGTATGCTCTCTGAGAATTTGATGTTACACAAGTATTAAACCTCCCAGGGAAGTCTGTGGCCTGTGCACTGTGCGGCCGCACCACTTGCACTTGGGGTTAGCCGTTAGACGTCTCTTGAATATTGACTAGCAAATCCGCAGTTAAACTTAATTGGTGTTGCTCCTAGGTAGTCAGCACTGACCGTAGTTTGGGAGTCACTTACCACTGGCTACATTCAGCTTCGCTCAGGGCCATGAGCTAACATTCAGCGATCCCGACGCGAAGCTAGCTATAGACTAGTTAGCACTAGCTAACATTGCATCTTACCAAACCCCTCTGGAAGCTTTCCGCGTCCGGCTTCTAGCTTTTGCGTCTTTACAAGTATCATTTGTTACAAAACCCACAGGGCCCTTCAACGGCCAGTTTCTAGTGCTTTCCGGTCCTCGATGCTCAAAATGGTAGTTCTATTCCGCGAACCACTGATATCAATTATGCGGGATGCTAGCTGAATTCAAAATATATACATCTATGAATGATCATAACAATGGCGGTTGATGCCACAAGCAGATAAGTATCCGCAGCTTTAAAGATCAGCATTAAAATCTTAAGCGGTCTTGATCAATGATGTGAAGAGGTCACCAATAACGCGAGCACTCTTCTTTGGGTGTCTCTTCTGACCACCATCGTAGTCGACGTAGGTAACACCGAAGCGGGTGACGTATCCCTCAGCCCATTCGAAGTTACTAGTTAAAGTCATGTTAGAATATGCTCAAAGTATAGGCGCTGAGATTGTGACTTACTCCATCAAAGACCAAGCGGTGTAGATGCGGACGTTGACACCATCCTCAACAACAGCGTCCTTCATAGCGTTGATGTAGCCTCGGAAGTACTCGCATCGGAAATCATCCTCGAGGATCTCTGGGAATGGTGGTTCGGCCTCGCCATCGCCTCTCTTGGCTTCAGAGGTACCGTTTTCGGTGACATAGATCTTGGGGAAGCCGTATCGCTTGCTCAACCAAACGAGCAACTTTCTGAAACCGATTGGGCTGGGGCGCAACCAGACGCTCTGGGTCTCTGGTCCAATATTTTCCCCGGCTTTGCTGTAGAAACCGGTCTCAAGGTTTCCGAGGAAGTCTGCGGCTTCTGGTTCACCCTCCTTGTGCTTGATGTAGTTGGCGGTGTAGTGGTTCATTCCGTAGAAGTCGTTAGAGCCCTTGATGAGTTCAACTTCTTCTGGGGTGAATTCTGGGAGACGGTCTCCTAGTTGCTTCCTCATCGACTCAGGGTAGTGGCCGAAGTAAACTGGGTCCGCGAACCAAGAGATAGCGAACTCGATCTTGCGGTCACAAGCCTCAACATCAGCTGGGTCTTCTGGGTCCCATGGCTCGGCCCAGTCACCTATAATAACGAAAGCGTTAGATTATATTGACCGATAAAGGAATTTAATTCTCAATGTCTTACCGTTCAATGTGATACCGATCTCACCACCATTCTTGGGCTTGAACTCATCGCGATAGACCTTGACGGCCTTACCGTGGGCAACGAGCAAACTGTGACCAACAATCCAGCACTCAGTGGAAGAGTCACCCTCTGGGGAGACATCGCGGTTGCTTGTTCTTCCGGGGGCGTGGAGGCCGACATTATAGCCGAGAACGGCGCTGCACCATGGCTCGTTGAATGTGATCCAGTGCTTAACAGTTGGGAGAGCTTCGAACATGACTCTGGCATATCTTTCAAAGTCCAAGCTGAATTCCTCCTTGTTGAGGAGACCGCCATACTTCTTGTCGAGGTTGTCCGGGAGATCCCAATGGTAAAGGGTGACCATAGGGGCGATACCGGCTTCCTGGAGTTTCTGAACGAATTTTTGGTAGTGGGCAATGCCAGCTTCGTTCACAGGGTCGTCACGACCACCGAGTGGGATGACACGGGGCCAGGAGATAGAGAAACGGTACACCTTAGCACCGAGGTTCTTGAGGAGGGTGATATCTTGGTCGACATTGTTGTAGGAGTCGCAAGCGACATCCCCAGTCTTTCCGTCAGCAACCTTTCCTGGGGTCTTTGAGAAGGTATCCCAGATGGATGGGCCACGGCCATCCTGATCGAAACCACCTTCGATCTGGTAACTATTATCGAAAGCTATCAGTATAAGTCCATATGTTCGTCTTTGACTCTCAAATGAGATGGGAAGACAAGACGACGTAGTGTAAAGGAGGGTATGCGGGGTACATACGCGGCGGTTGCAAACCCCCAAAGGAAATCGGATGGCAAAGACATTCTGGATCTGGACCTCTGGTTTTTGATAATATGTTAATATGAAGATGTTGTTTTATCGTCGGACAAAGTTAATTGTTCACGAAGGCGATGATAGGAGGGTATGTACGGACCATCTTGAACATCGAGCAGAACCTCCGAGCTTTAAATACGAGACTTTTGTGTTCGGTCTCTTCGTCGCGTCGATTCCGAGAGATTGAGCCCTGGCGTTTCTCTAGTCGCTCGGATTTACTTGATGCGCCATATAGCCGTATATCCACTCTGCGACAAGGTCGTAGCTTGTAGACCGTATAGCTCTACGTCGTATTTTCTGAGTTTTGGAGCTCGCCAGCTGGACCAACCATACCGTTTTGGTACCGCCATCGAGCTATCTTTCCGTCGCATTGATCCGGGAAGTCTGGGGTAGCAGGCTATAGGCCATCAGTTAGGACCACAAGCAAAACCCCACGTTCCCACCAAAACTCCACCATAAATTGGTGATGTGAAGCCTTTCGGAACATCTCTGGAATAACTCTCACAACACAAAACCTCGGAATAATTCTGGAAAAACTTCTGAGGCTCATATCATTATTGTCACCAATGTTTCTTGGAAGAGGGCGCTTGTGTTTCGTGATAATGGTCATTGCGTCAAGTGGGACAAGCACTATCGAATTGGGGTTCGAATTGGACCTAAATCCAGTGGGTTTTTGTCACGAGATTTCGGAAATATATAATACGCTCACTCGCCAGTCGCCGTGACCAGAACAGCGGTTGATTCGTCTGATATCAATCATGCTAGCTTTGCCTTAAGTATTCAAAAAAACCCCTTAGGTTTTTATGTAGCTTGAGCAGCAAGATGTTTGTTTCAGCGGGGTTGGAAGCTCATCTACGGCTATTCGTCCCGTCTTCCGTTTCCGAAAACACTGCCAACCTTTCACGCATCATATGATGATGGGTAAATACGGCATTGCATAAATAGGTTCTATTTTCTCCGCACTAGCGCTGGTTAAAATACCAGTTTCTCGCCATTGTCTCGTCATTAGATGTATCGGTACTGAGCGTATATATACGTATAAACCTGCGTAGGCGATGTTCTTTCCGTACTGTCGCTACCGAATCTCGGATCTCGTCGACATGCAATGCCCAGATCCTCCTCTCGGCCGCTCGGCAATCTCTTAGTTTTATCCGGATTCCGAAATCTTTGCTAATCCTACATATGAAAATCATCTGACCGACAACGTGAACCTGATCAAAATTTTGTTTTGTCTAAAACAAGTTCGAAGAGGTGGGTATATCGACGTCGTTTTAATTATATACGGTATTTCGACATGAACTAGCTCACGAACTTCGAAGTTCCCTGGGCGCGACCAAACTGCAACATTTTCAACGCGATCTTATGTGTTGTCGATTCCTATCCGGCTGTAGATCTACGGGTCCGGAGACTACTTCCGAATCAGGATACATGTCACCGTATCAGAAGATATAGTATTGATTTCCCCATAACGCGCTACCTCCTCCAATGCTAATGCGAGCAGTATTAAAAACGATCTCTCTTCACAATTAAGTGAATTGGAACCAGAAATTTAAAACCTGCCCACCCAGTACATGTGCCCACGCGGTCATGGTATATACGTATACACATATCTTTCAGTTCTAATTAAAATAGAAGTGTGCATGTGTGGTACTTTAAATTGACAAGTTTGGACTTTATCACAATTAGGCGTAGAAGCCCATTCAGAACTTAGCTTGGTATATTTGCGAAATTAAAATTAATCAGGTGTAGTAAATATACATCGTCCTCACTATATGTTGGTCGTAGGCGCTTTTTAAGCTTGTCGACTCTCAGACCAGACGCCAAAAAGTGTACTTCCCCGTATCAGATCTTCTGCATGTGTGCATGTGGTCGTGGTATTACTATGGCGTCTATATCTTATTTAAGAAACCCGATGATACTAATCTAATTCAAGATAGGTAGGAAGTTCCTACCAATCAAATGCTTAGTAGCTATAGTATGACTTTACTGGTGCTGACAGACGAAACGAGCCCCAAGGATTCTTGGGTGATAGAAACTCTCATCCCTAGATATAACCGACCAAAAAAGTGGAATTGCGTGCCAAAAACTCGTAGCCGAGTGATTACTGGCTGAGGGGTTCTGTATATTACGAGGGTTACCATGGCCGTGTAGCATATTACTACGTATATTACTATTCATATCCTTTTTTTGAATACCTTCAACCACTCGGACGATGTCCCCAATCCAAATACTCGGGTACTCGACTAGGAATATCCTTTTACATTTTCTAATCATGGAGGTACTCTGTTTGGATCTTGGAAATTGACGAGCTGGTCAACGTAGGCTTCCCTTGATAGGGGCCAAACAGGGTTGGCTTTGTAAAACAGTTGTCGTAAGAATAATAAGCCTCAGGTAGTCTTGCAGTCTCAGGCATCCCTCCTAGACCTGGTAATCGAAAGGGACAGGAGTACTGATTTATACACAGAATGTATCCTACCCTCAGCTCTGTGAGTAATACGAGATATATCATTTAAGTTCTAATTTATCCATATATATAGTAAGCGAGAAATATACATCTGCATACAGGGCTTTGTAGAATGTAAAATTGCTATGGCTGGTAGTCAAGCCCGCCAGGAGTTGCAGCACTTCGACGTCTTGCTGAGAAATTTGGTGTCTGAACGAATACAAACGTCTTAGCCGTGGACTTTTAATCTAAAATCTTGCGCTAAGGGGTTTTTATTGGAGATCCTTCTTCTTCTTTTTTTTTTTTTCTGATGCAGGTACAGTACCAGGTGTTCACGAATGTGAGATTAGTGACGCAGGGCCCGCGGATCGATGAGTTCCGGAAAGGCTACCCGTAACTAGTTGTAAGTTGCTCAGCCCCTATTCGAAACCACTTCCCGTCATTTTTTATTGGGCTAGAGTTCGTACCTAAATTTACGTCTCTGGAGTAGATGTTCTGGAGTATGCATTTAGCCTGCTAGGCTGATATCGCGACAGTTACTTACCTATGTCGAGACGGCAGCCCATGGTTATAATTTCGTGGATGTCGCTTTAGGGTCAATGCAATGTGCAATGCAATTGTGATTTGACAGCAAAAGCCATGAGGATCGACGACCAGCTTCGGAACGAGAACACCAAGAAATCGCTAATGATAAGTTCGTTATTTAGCCAGATAGCCAGCGTGAGAGAAAATAACGTGTTTGCCATGCTCTGAATCCCCAAAGCCTCATAGATCTTATAACATGTAATAGTGTGTTGAGCTATTTTACTTGCTACATTTAAATACTTCCTTGTTACCTCTTTGTAAAAGTGTTCGGCCTCTCCGCGTTTCCCCGCATGGCACTTTTGAGGCCAACCCTGCCCCGTACGAGATTTGCACGGTTCTCTACTCTCACGTACAAAAGGGTAACCGGAATTCAGAAATGGGGTAACATGAATGCGACTCAGTCCATGTGCGCTCGACTTGCTGTGGATCAAAAACGGAGACATTCTCGAACATGCAAACTGCATCAAAGCAGACATTAGCGGCTATCGCTGACAATAGGATGCTGTGATTGGGCCATTTTAAAATTCGATACGTCTGGTGAAAAGGAATTTTATATCTCAAAAGCTTATTCTGTCAAAGGGTCATATGATACTTTGAACCGAACACCAGCAATTTGAAGCAAATTTCACCCGCAAGGGTGCACGGATATAAAAATTTTCTGCAAGAGCGCCGCTTGGGCCGCCATGTCCCATATTTGCATTTTATATCGACTAACAGAGAATTGATCTGCGTCATGTTCATATTTCGGCGCCATTCAGGCAAAGGTTCCCTTTCCACAAAACGCATCAGCTATGTCTGAAGCTTTCGACCTTGGAATATTCACCTGCTGAAACGTTTCTGAATCTGCGTTTAGATATTTTTGACCTTTAAATCTTATCATTGTGCAGTATAAATCGATAGAAGATAATGTAGGTAAGCGGAAACGGGAAATCTTCCAGATAAATATGCAGATGCCTCAGCTCGGTGCCCTGAACTTTGTCCAAGAGCCTTCGAGTTACGAGGCCGTTCGTATTTTCTAATAGGTGAAACCTGCCGCGTTATTGCAGTTTTATATGTGGATACGATGAAAGCTCTCAGTCAGTGCGCGCTGCGTTGTAACTTCACCTTTCTTTCCAAGTTTTCCTCACGGCCAAAACCACGGAAAAACTATCCTCCTGCACCAGGGAATACGAGTCTTCCGGCCATGGCGCAGGTTGTCAATTGAAATGCACCACATGTGGCCAATAAAACGTCGTACTCGCCATTCTAGCGCAACCCATTCGGGATGACTAGATGATATTTGTGGCCAAGATGGAGGTGCATTGTGTCGGAGTTGAATGACGGTCCCACCGTCCCGGCTAAAGTCAGGACGGCTCACGAGAGCATCGCCTGCAGGTTCACTCCAATCAAAAGAACGCCACTGTTAAAAATCAGGACAACAGCATCAAGAAATCCAGATTAATTTTGATTATATCGATTACGATAACCTTTTTGCTACTATTCCTCGGAAGTTTTGCGAAACAGTTTTATGAAGTTACGACGTAAATAGTGACTTTTAGGTTTGTGAGGCAATCTCACCCTATATATGAAAATAAATATCGATACGAGAGTCTCTTGGCCGAGATTTCCACAAGAGGTTGGTACTAGTTTTTCACGGAGGATGAAGTGGGGATGTCTTTCAACCATGTACCGGTGCTTCTCATTCCATCAAATCCACAAAAGTCTGGAGTTCGTGCATCCGGTAGAGCCCATATCTGCAGTAGCGTAAGTAGCTAATAGTGGCCGTTGACTCGAGCTCGAAGCTAGGCCTAGCTGTAGGTCTGCTAAACTATTCCAAGCGATATCGGTCACGTTTCTTCAACGTCAACCAACAGAGGTACAAAGTTTGATTCCTTGCCCTGCGGGATGTCGACGCTGAGCGCCGATAAAGTGGGCTGCTATGGTTCGTATGCGGGAAGAACACCCGCATGCATAGATTCTAGAAGACCCGGCAGATTCTTTCCCCCACTATTGGGAGTACCCTAATTCCAAAGCCCACTCTTTAGCTTGTAAATTTCGACTTTGGGTCGTGCCCCTCCCTAGTCTCAAGGCTTTTTTTCTGACAGTTCGCCCCTCAGTCAAGTTATGAATGCTGACCCTAACGACGGTTATCCATGTCGACGATTGCTGATGGGCTCGTATATCTTTGCCTCGCCCAGTTCAAAATCACGCTTTTTTCGGTTAAATAGCACGTCTGACAAACAGAAAGTTCAAGGCCGAGGATGAACAGGGTCGAACAGAATTCTTGGGTTTCTTCCACACATTTCCCCGTATTTTCTGTCTTGAACCTGGTGTGGGTCGTACCCCGGCCCATCACATCGGGGCTCACTGGCGGAGAAAGGAAGACTTTTCTTCTTCTGTGTGGTTTTTTGTTATCAAAGGCGACAATGATGCCGCCCTCTCAGGTTCTTCCGGTTGAATTCGAAAGCCCCAGTCTCTGGCCACCTGCAACAAGCTCGTCGACGCACGCTATGCCCTTTCGATATCCTTGCGCAAATCACCTACGCCTCATGGTCACACTGTCAAAGCGTTTCTCCACAGTATATTTCTCTAGACAGCGTTTTCTGGGGCCGCATATCCATGAGGAAGAACATGATTTCTGGGGATGGGGACTCCGTTCAAGGGTGTGTGTTTTGTCTAATTCACACACACTAAAAGAAACAGGCTGGGGACCTGGTCGAATGTAGACTCTCGTCTTGCGAACGTTCCAGTGCATGCAAAAATGCAAATCGTATAAGAAACTCGCCTTCTCCCCTGCACCGACGTACTTTTAAAAAATTGGCGACCATCACTCTCTTTTCCATACCTATTTCAGGTACTTCCAGAAACGTGAATACCCACCAATCCATTGGTGAGACAAGCGAGCAAGATACCGATAAACATATCGATATCTGGTATCCCGATCTATAACTCTGGCTTACCAAGTCGGCTAGCTTGGTGTAGTCATCGGCGGGGAATAGCAGGTACAATCCTGTAAGGCGGAGGAAAATCTGGACATATCCGACTTTGAAATCGAAGATATTCGTACCTGAATGTCAAACTTCAATTCGAAACCAACAAACGAGTTCGATTTCGGTTTCGAGGATAGTAGGCGACGATCAGCAATGGGTCGACAAGAAGAATCTCAAGTCTACTACCAGGAGCGGGAATCATGGGGGAACAGCAGCAACCAAGACCAAAATTCTGAAAGATGGAGGCGTACATATGGTGAGTATCGAACCCTGTGCATGCTCTCTGCTCGTCTATCCTAATCATAGAACCGAAGTAGTATCAAACGAAACTACAACCGCCAACGAACAGTTTGAATATGCACCTTCACAGCATGAGGGTCAAGTTACAACAGTAGCCAATATTGGTATGTAGGATCCTTCTTCTGATATTCCTTCTTATTATATATGTGTATATAAAAGCTAACAGCAACTTAAGGGTTGGCTGATGCCTTGCTGGCCACTAAACCTTCGCCATGGACTTCGTCTATGTTGAAGTTGTATACCTTTCTGTTGGTGGCATTCTTAAATTCATGTATCAACGGTTACGATGGCTCTTTAATGAGTGGCATTAACGTCATGCCGTACTACCAAAAGTAAGTTTATAATCTTACCATTTCATTACCGCGACGGCTGTGCCTAACCTCGTACTAGATACTTCGGCATGGAAAAGGAAGGTGTGCAGACGGGGTTGGTCTTCTCCATCTATACTATTGGTAACATTGTCGGTTCCTTCTTCGCTGGACCATTCACAGACTGGTGGGGACGAAGATGGGGAATGTTCATTGGTGCCTCTATCATTATTCTTGGTACTTGCGTTCAAGCTCCAGCCACTACAAAGGCTATGTTTATTGGAGGCAGGTTCGTCCTTGGTTTCGGTGTCGCGATTACTTCCACTGCGGGTCCCTCGTACGTGGCTGAAATGGCCCATCCAGCTTGGAGAGGTACTCTGACAGGTCTTTACAATACCTTCTGGTTTGTCGGTGGTATCCCTGCCACTTGGACCTTGTATGGAACGAACAAGATCCAAGGTGACCTATCTTGGAGGCTCCCGATCTGGCTCCAGGCTGTCGCATCAGGCCTTGTGGTCCTTGGTGCTCTCTTCTGCCCTGAAACTCCTCGGTGGTTGATTTCCAACGACCGCCACGAAGAGGCTATCCAGGTCCTGACAAAATACCACGGAAATGGTGACCGCAATTCTCCAATTGTGCTCCTTGAGTACCGAGAGATGATGGAAGAAATCTTTACCGAAGGTTCCGACAAGCGTTGGTGGGACTACTCCGAGTTGGTCAATACCAGGCCAGCGCTCTGGAGAATGTCCTGTGTTATCGGAATGGCCATGTTCTCGCAACTCTCTGGCAACGGTCCAGTGTCATACTTCATGCCAATCCTCCTCGACAATTTGGGAATCAAGGATGTCAAGACACAGCTCATGTACAACGCTGTTCTCAACGTCCTTTCCTTCTTCGTTGCCACTATCGGCGCTCGTTTCACTGATGGTCTCGGACGAAGGCCTGTCCTCTTAATTGGAACATCCCTTTTCGTATTCATCTGGACTATGATTACTGTACTCACTGGTCTCTACGGTTCGGAAGGAGAACAGAACGAAGCAGGTGGTCGAGCGGCCATTGCTTTCATCTATCTATTCGGTATCACATACTCATTCGCCTACACTCCACTTCAAGCACTGTATCCCGTCGAGTGTTTGTCATACGAAACTCGAGCAAAGGGCATGGGTATCTACAACTTGGCAGTTAATATTGCAGGTGTTGTCAATACCTTCGTCATCCCAGTTGCCTTCAAAGAAATCGGATGGAAGCTTTACTTCCTCTACATTGCTTGGGATTTCTTCGAAGTTATTTGCATCTACTTTGTGTAAGTTTCTTCGCCTACCGAAATTTCTTATACAAAGAAAAGAACTATGCTAACAAAATATCTTCCAGTTTTGTCGAAACCAAAGATCGTACCCTCGAGGAAATCAGCGAAATTTTCGACGCCCCCTATCCAAAGCAAAAGTCCCTGCAAAAGCATATTATCGTCATTACCGACAGAGGCATCCTGGACAAAGGATACGATCAGTGATTTCCTTCGTTTTGTTCTTTCTGCTTTCCCTTCTTTTTCTGTCCATAATTTTTTGTTCTTTGCCGGGAAAAGTTTTAAACCCATTTCGAGCTTGCATCTACACACCGTTCGTTCTGTGCGGGACACCGACGAAATTTACCTAATACCAACAAATCGACACCAACTACCGATAATACCTACCATCGTCCTTGCCACATATCAAGCAAAAGCGTCGGATGCAATACTTTACGCTCGTTACGCTTTTCATAACTTAATACCCATACCCATTCATGTACAAAGTTTTAACTCCCAACCTTCGATTCCCTTAATTGGCGTCAAATCTGGATCTGGAACGAATTTCCCTAGCTTTTTTTCCCCATTTGGCGTTTACTCCTTCCTCTTCTCTGTTTTGGAATACCACTGTCACGCCGCTTGTTTTAAATTTTTTGGAGGACCATGTTTCTGGAATCAATTGCCTTCGAACAGACTCTATGTCTGACTATCTATCTCACTTGCTTTTTCAAATATCTTCGAAAATGCATATTCACATTCGCTCTGAAAATATATTTATCCTTTTTTTCTTTCGTCTTGCTGGTGGAAGCCCCGTGTATAGCAGACAGGAAATTTACATGTACTATAACCTACCGAAGTTCCCGATTGACAAATATATATTTAAAATACCCTCCAAATTCAAGAGTTCCCGAAGTTATAATTAAAATATATAAATATGCCTAGGCTATCCTAACATGCTGCCAATTACGCCTGTATTGAATAACAAACTACACGAGTTCTTTGAGATATGTACTCCAAAACCTACGCATTAGAAATTTTATAGACTCGGCCTACTTGTTCCGAATCGAACCTTCGAATACACGGAGCCCAAGGCTTACGAAAGGCAAAACTGGTTTCCTTAACCTCCCGGCTCGAAAGACCTGTCTTCGGTAACGCACCTCATAAAGGCGAGATCTCTATTGCATAACAGTTCCCGGCTGATGAACGCAGTAGACAGTTGGATGGCCAGTGCGCCTTTACCCATTGGTCGCAGGATTCAATTGAACCCGGCCGGTATTTGCAATCCGCACCGGACATTGATGCAAACCTTCACACCATCTCACGGTCTCTCAAACCGCACTAAGACAGCTTGACATGGACAAGGGCGGCGGATATAGCAAACCAACCCAGCTACCTCTCCAAAGAAAACGTAATCCCCAGAATTCGAACTGAACCCTAGACACTGTGAGAAAGACACCCCTTCCCTTGACCATGATCTGACACATATGTAGAAACTATACCGTGACACCACGAGCTCTCTGAGCCTCACGAAATAAGACACCCTTTCTCTTTATTTCGGTTCTTAGAGTTTTCCCAGCTGGCTGGCCTGCCATTTCTTTTTGATATACACCTATAAATGTACAGTGTATGTATGTACACCCACCCCTCGTCTACTAAAACAAGCTGGTTCAAACGAAAAGTGACAGGCGTCCACGTTGAACAGAGTTTGGATTTTAACCTAACCATGCCCATACATCACCAACCATGCGCACATTCTATGCATGCACCTTTTCAACGAAAGCCATCCCATGTTAGGTACTTAGTATCCACATTGTAAACTTGTACCTGACTAGGCCGGGGTATCACAACCGTTCTGCCCCACCTTCTTGTCAACGCATTTCTGTGGACGTTGGAAATCGATATCCTGGCAGGGTGTGCTGTTGCAGGCAAGGGTTTCCGGGTAAGGTCGAGTATATCAGCTGGTGCATCTTTTCGCGCGAACAAATTTACTAAAGGGAATCGTTTCAGAATCTGTATGAATGTCGTCGCTACATCGCTTGGAGAAATGGTACATATAAGACCATTGGGATACGGTTGAGGTCTTGTGATTTCTTTAGTCTCTGATTTGATTCTGGCTAGTTTTGTTGCATGTTGTATCGTGTGATTCGAGACCGATGCATAAAGGTGATCATTTAACAGGAATATCCAAAAATCCGGTGCAGCGCTGCTCCGAATACTGGTCAATCCGGACCCACGACCTCGAGGCGGAGAAACTATTGCCACATGTCAAAAAATATTTTACTTTCTGGTTTCCTTTCTTTTTCCCCCATTAATATTGATCAATTGAGATTCCAATCGACCAGTTCATCCCATCGTCTTCAAGGCCCCATGCCATCTCTACAAGGACATCATCCCAAAGCTAGCCAGCCCTGCACAAAGACAAGGTCCAACTTTACCCGATAACCACACTACGGGAACCGCATCCCGACTGACTCAAGCTTGCAAGTTTCCTTTTCCCTTCCACATAAGACTTATACGCATTCACACGCTTTCATCCCGATGTCCCCAAATTGCGCTCCCAAAATAAACCTACACAATTTAATATATACTACTAGTGAATTCGCATACGCGGGGAGAAGGGAGATTCCGGTAGGTTGGAAAAGCAATCGTACTACGTAAGTATAACATAACCCACGGACGTCCGCCACAATATGGGAAAACACGACGGCCCGAAAGAAAGAAAAGGAGATAGAAGGTCGCCAATCTACCAAATGCACAAATAGATCCGAAAAATTCAAAAGCCGCGGACGGGCAACGGCAGAATGCCGTCGACGTTGCGTTTAAACGTTTGGTGTCTTGAGTTTAGTGTTTATCGCAATATATCGGCAAATCGCCTTTTTTCTGGCCCTTTTCGTCCCAATAATGCATTGACCAGGTAGTTCGCCTCGGAATCGCGAATAGATTAACGAGCTCGATAACAGTCCAGTGTGAGGGGTTCAGCGGAAGCAGTTGGTCCGTGTTCAAAAAAGACTTGGCTGGACCCATGAACTGGCCGGCACGCTATCGATGCTATTTCAGGGTCGCTTTCTTCCATTTAAATTCATGCTTTTGTAATTCATAATGTGTATACAACTTTATCGGGTATACTATGTCCCTAAATATATTGATTGGTGGTCATAGTGCTAATTGGATTGATACCATGTTATTCGTGACGCTTCACATTAAAATTCTACGTCTACAGCGGTATTTATGTGGTATTGAGTGGTACCATAGGCACAAATATTGAGTTTGCATTTATTTATTTTTATTCATTTCTGTTCCGTAGTTATCTTTCCCGAAGCCGAGGAGACTAGTCTCCTCCAAATACAACTACAGCCATATAAAACAGCCGCCAACTACTTTCGTAAACGGTAAACGTCACAGTATAAACATCTGATCCTAACACCCATGGATGGAAAAAAAAAGCCATTGTCTGGAACATAAAACACCGCCTCTGGCAAAAGAAGGATCGTGATCCCGAAGGTGACCTAGCGGACCTTTAAGGTTAATCTCTGTTGAGACACATCTATCATGATAGGCCCGACAAAAAAAAAGAAAGGCGACCATAAACATCCAGTTGCAAAAGCGCGAGATAATGAGCTAAGGGTCAAAAGACATAAGGAATAAAGGGAGAAGAAAGAAAAACGCACGGGGAGAACGGAAAAATAACCCTAGGAAAAGAGATGATAGTGAAATGGTTTTGGTATTACACCCGGTTTTTGTAACCTGAACGCCATTAGCTTGCAAAAACAATACTGAGAAAAGGTAGTAGTATTCTGGGAAGTGTCATGGGAAAATGAAAAGTGTTAGCACGGAGAGGAATTCGTTGTGTCAGCTGATCAATGTCCCATTAAAATGGATGGGAGGAAGAGGCAAGGGTGAGGCTCATGCGATTTAAATGTGGCGATGATGGGCGTTTCATGTGTTCCGGCGGAATTTAACCTGTATCCTCGGAAGAAAAGAGTCGAATTTATGAAAGCAAATACGAATTGTGATCCTCGTGGATTACCATTCATATTCTCCGGTAGCCTTGCCAAAGACGTACCTACGCAAAACAAAAAAACATAGTGTTAGTTACTTTGTAATCTTTCACGTGGTATCTCACGCTACGGGCGACGGGTTCGTGAATCACGGAGAGGGTGTGTGAACATACTCTTTTCCATTGACAGTCAAGACGCCGTTACGGAGCCAACACTTCCATTTATTCTTGGTACGTTGGACCTTGTCGTACATGCAAAGCATGATCTGAGAGATCCCTTCCCCGTCGTCATCATCATCAACAGGCTCCTCGTCAGTATCATCGAGGTCAGAATTGATGGCGTCCTCGTCCATTTCAGGACCATCAGTCTGTGGCAGTCTAGGCGCGACTGAGGCACCAGATGGGCCGATGACGGCGTCGGGGATTGGCGATGAGATAGGATCTGTATCACCCTTTTGAAGAGAAACAACCCCCTTTCCCTTCTTCTTTTTCTTGAGAGGACGAACTTGCATGACGTCCGTTTGGATGTTGAACTGTTTCAAGGCCTCGGCGATAGCATCCTCGTAAGTACGAATCTGCTCTCCTTCCAAGATGATTTCTCGAATCTGTCCATCCACCTCTTCTCTAGTAGGTCCGTCATCAGGTCCATCGGTTTGGCCATTGAGATGGTGTTGCTGCTGTGGTGGAGTTGGAAGCATAAGCCCAGGAAAATTCGAGCGTTGCTGGGTGTTTCCTCCAAACTTCTGAGCAACCATTTCACGAGCACGAGCAGCAGCGAGACTCGGGTCGCTGAGAGCCTGGCCGACTGGTGCAGGGGGTGGAGGTGGCGGCAACTCGGCCTCTGGCTCGGGTTTTATGCGAGTACCATCAGAGGCGAGGTCGCCGCTAGTATCAGCTAGCTCTGGTTTGGCAGCCGGTTCAGGGACGGGCTCTGGGTCCCAAGGGAACGTAGCTACCTTGAAGCCGGACAGCTTTTCTTGCCAGACCTATTACGAGAAACATCACAGCTTAGTCAATTTGCTCCAATCAAGGACACTCAAGAAAGGTTGATAGGTTTGTTGGAGACGCGAGTGTTGGGCTGTGTTGGGGTTCGTTTGAGCGAATAAGAGACGACGCGTGGAAGGCCCCATTCAGATATAAAAAGCTGCTCAAAGCTGCTTGGGAACCTGGCAAGATCCCGCCCCAGACTAGGCCCAAGAAAAAAGACGACCCAGCTTAAAAGCCCGGGTTTCGCACTAAAGGAGTCCCCAAGGGATTTTGCCCCAGCAGCACATCTTTTTCCCACAAGCATTTCCTGCAACAAGAGAACACTTTGGAGCAAAAGGGAGGAGAGCCGGAAGCAAGTCGCGATGCCTGACTGAGGGTCTAAAGCCGATTCTCCATGATACGACTGAAGCATGCGTAGTCAGGAAGTTTCACGGCCTCTTGGTATCTCCTTATGGAACGATTCTCCATCGAAAGAGACTAATTGAACCCAGGGGCAGGCAATGCAGAAAATAAGGAAATACCGATCGAAGAAAACTAATAAAAATACACTCTTACCGTCTTCAATTCCTCCAGAACGGAGGGATCAATGCCGCTGTCTTGGACATCGGTCACCGAGCTGTCAATAACTTGCTGGATGACCTTCTCGTACACCTTGCCCTGTTCCACGTCGGTTCGGTCAGCCACCACCCAAACAGCAACGAACAAATGTTAGTGAAACTCACAACAGTGATGTTGGTCATTTTGACGGGTAGAAAAGGCTTGTGCGACGATTCTTAGAATTGGAGAGTGATTCGGAAAGGCGAAATAGATGAACTCTTGCTGCTTTGGATGAGCAGACAAGGAGTAGATACGTGGGTTTCGGTGGTGAAAGGACGATGGCTTGCTTCTATTTGACGGATGATGGAGATGGAAAGAGAAAGAAAGTAGCAAATTCGCCGCAGCGACAGCAACACTGTGCAATATTTCTTTCAACAAGAAATTCCTCAAGTCTGCCGCCGAGCGTGGTTGCAACTGGCACTCTTTTCCGTAACCAAAAGTTGGGACGACGGCTCCAGCTTGTCTATCTATTTCCTCGGCTCTGGTTATGTAAGCCGGGTTTGGTGGACGTCACAACAAAGTCAATTATGTATTTGGTTCGCTTTATTGCAAGCGATAATTTCAATTGCTTCTTATGAAGCTTGGTTCTTTCAAGCTAAGACGATTTCTTGCCGGAAACTTGTGGTTTCCTTTGCTCAAGGCGGAGGCCGTCGGCGGCTTTGCTTTGTATGGCGGGAGCGAAGAGAACGAGGCGAGGTGGGCGATGGGTATTTATAGGGAGGAGAGTGATGGTGGAAGGATCAGGTTGCAAACAGGCAGAGAGAGTGTGAGAAAGATCCCTGGTCACGTGCTGAGCCACCTCTGACTAAGCCACACTCTCCCAAAAATACCACGGAGCCAACACAGGATCTAGCTGCTGGATCCTTGCTGGGTGTAGTCTTGTGGGGGGGCATATGGACCCTTGGAGTGGTGTAGATCGAGATCCGTAAGAGGTATAATATATTCAGTAGTAGCATTTATCCCTCTCCTTAAATTGCTGTGTGTAACCATGTCATGCACGTGGGACGGTGCTGTGCCGTAGAGGTAGTCTCCAGACCCATAGAACGAATCAGGACCGGCTCCACAATTATACCTAGACGCATGGAAGCTTCTGAAAGCGAGGCTAAAAGAAGCTATAGCTACGACCTTTCGGTGTTAAATCTACGGAGCTCGGGATTGATTGATCAAGGTCTTACCTCGAGACTAGATCATAATATAGGAAAGCCACCAATGGAATCTTGCAAATTGTCAGATCGCTTCTTAGTGTACATAGTCTCCAATAATGCATATTCTACCGTATACAGACTGTTGATATTGTAAGAACCGAGATTCCAAGCTTGTCTCATAAACCAACCACTAGGCCTCAAAATGTCTTCTCACCCAACTAGAATATAGAATCAAATACGCCAGAACCATGCATAGATAACCGTGAACATCCCCTCTATCCAGCCAAAAAAAAAAACCAAATCCAAAATGTTTTTGTGAAACTTTTGTTCTTTTTTTTTTCCTCAAAGCCTAGGACCGCCCTCCTTCGGCTCCGACTTCACCTCCCCGACCTTTTTCTTCGCCTCTTCAATCACCTCCCCAACCTTCTTCAAACCTTCAGACTTCTTCAGCCCCTCGTCTCCTAGCTCCAAATCCACCAGTTCCCACCCTTTAACTACCCCTTCTCCAAAAATGTCGCCATCCCGCTCCTCGTCCCCATACCCAGCAACATTCTTCCCACCTTCCCTCAAAAACTCCGTCAAAGCCCGAACATTTAAATCCAACACAGCCTCCGAATCAGCTACACGTAGCAAGTACTTCGCGCTCGTAGGGAATAAAATTCCAAAGTCGCTTTGTGACATATGTGCCGATTCGACCACATAATAGAACCTCCTATCTGGCTGTCCCGGAATCGACAGTTGCGATTTCCTGCTTTGAGTTCGTTTGAGCGATAGTGTTTCCATGTCTTCCTCGGCCTCTGATATGGCAGCTTCCGTTGATTCATCTTCATTTAGTTTCGCTTCGTCACCTTGGCGGAAACCGGTAGGTAGCTGGGGCGTGACGTCTAGACTCGAGGTTCTGTGTAGCTTGTGTACTTGTGGTAAAATTTCGTCCTTTGTAGCTTGGGCGTTTGTAGGGATAGAGATAGTAGGGGCTTTATCTTCCTCTTGTTGAGCTTCTTTGAACCATTCGCTCTCGAAGGCTCCGCCTTTGCGATTCATAACATGCCTATATACTCTATGTGTTAACTGTGTTTTTATTTTACTTCGTTAGGAAGATAAATGCTTACCTGAAGCCCCTTAAATTCTCTTTCCACTTGAAAAACTGCTGGCTAAAAATCCCAATCGTCGGCCCCGGGATCGGTAGTTTCCACATTACTCTCGTCCTGTCCCCCAATAACGGCAAGCACCAAGTATCCAATAGCACTGCACTAGGTGCCTTTGACGTCTTTGCGATAGTTCCATCGGGATGGAAGTGTCTAAGTAAATAGTCGGAAGGAACGTACAGTGGCTCCTTCAGTTCACCGTTCTGTTTAAACAACGGAGCGTACCAACAGCTCTTCACAAACTGGGTCGTCGTAGCGGCGCCAAAAGAATGTCCGGTCCAGGTTATGCTTCCGGGAGAAGCAACATCCAATCTTCCTTCAAACATCTTCAGCAGACGAGAGATATCCCCGGTTTTCTTAACGCCGGTGAGGTATAGATCTTCGTCAATATTCTCTTCTCTCCATCCTTTATCCAGCTCCTGGATAACAGCATAGAGAACCCCAAGTTCCCATAAACGAATTTCGAGTTGTTTATTTCTGGTTGCAGCCGTGACTGGTGAAATTTCATGGGCTTGCGAGATATAATCTATCCTCCTGCGAGTGACACCCTTTACTTTAGATGTATGCGTCTTTTCCTTCTTGCTCTTTTCGCCTTTACTCTCGCCGCTACCGTCTGTTTGTTTCTTCTTCTCTTTCTCATCTTGCGAGCTATTCCCGCCAGACCCATCTTCGCAATCCGATCCACTAGAACTCGGTGTCTGCGGTACGCCCTCAACCTCGATTTTCGGGGGCTCATTTTCGGTACTCCTTTGAAGCTCATCTAGTCCAGATTTCCGTTTCGGCTCTCGAATAAATGTTGCAGGTGCACTCCCGTCTCTATGCTCAGGGCAGAATACAACGCATCCATAAGCGGCGAGGGAGGCTGTGATGTAAGAGTACGTGTTCCTCGTACCACCCAGGCCGTGAGAAAAGACTACGACGGGAAACTTTGAAGGAAATCCTAGTAGGTTATGGTTTGAGTATGCGGGGATTTGGATGTAATACAGGTGACGAGGGATGTAGCTAGAAACCATCAATTAACATCATATACTCCAAGGGTTATATTCGCTCATTCGTATAAATAAAGCAAATACATCAGATTTTTAATACTCACGAAAGAACATTTGCCAAAAACTCGCCGGCGCCTGCAAACCTACAATATGCAGCCACATACTCCTTCCTCGGCGACGGGACCCAATTAGCGCCCTGGACGCCAGTAGCCTGGCCTTTTAATGCAGCTGGATAGAATATTCGAAATTGAATCGTCGGAATGCCGGAGTGGCTTGGGCATGGTGGAGTGAGTCCTTCATCGACGAACTGTGAGACAGGTACTTCGAGGTCGATAGTACCTACTTCGTAGGGGCCTTTGTAGGAAGGGAAATAGGGAACCGGGCTAAGGCGAGAGAGTATGGAAGTCATATTTCGTTAATAATTAAGATGCTGTGAACCCAATAGATCAAGATGCATGGGGGCGTCTAGACAAGTCCCAAAGTCGAAGGAGGCGGTTTGGGGAACTAGGCGATGACGTAGAAATTGATGGATTTTGCCGTAATTTAAAAGATATCGATGATGGCGTTAAATCAAGTGAGCAAGGAAACTACGCAGCGCAGTGCAGTCGGAATCCAAACATTGACCAATTTCCGGACTCGGGCCTCTGGAATTCTAGTCGCTGGATATTACAATATTGATATATCAAGCCAACGCGGAAATCGAGGAAGCTATTCATGCAAAATGCAACAGAGCCGCCTTCAAGCCAAGATCAAATGAACAATATCAAATCCTATGGGTTCCATTCAGCTCCATTCCGGAAAACTTCAAGAGAATCTGGAAGGAAAGGGAAAACAAAAAAGAATCGAAGGGAACTGTATCTCCTTAAATCCAATCGGGGGGAAAGTTATCTTTATCTTTTACTCAAGGAGCTCACAAGACCAGTCCAACAAAAAAACATTAAAATTTTTTTTGTTCAAAGGATCCTAGGAACTATAGAAGTATCCACACGGCCTTGCCGTCATACAAAATCTACGTATCCACAAACAGCATTCTTCCCGGGCCCACGCATCCTCCAGCCAGATTTGGTAAGTGCGCGTATGTGTCCAACTTTTTTTAGTCTTTTCTCGCAGTTCCATTAGACCCCACAGTCGGTGCTTCAAAGTCCCCGACTCAGGGGACATGTATCTTATGCATGATGATGACGGCATGTTCGCTTGACGCTGTGTTATATTTCAAGCTAAGAGAATGAGCCGAGGTCCATTCGATCCAGTTAGTCCCGCTGGATACCAAAGCTTGAAATATATACTGGATAGCGACGATTCAAGGCCGACGGATCGGAAACGTAATTCGACCGTCATCCCAGCATACCCAAGAGCCCAAATGCCTGCTCAGTCACACGAGCTTGCCTCGCCCCTAGAACCTGGACTATGGAGTTTCCCGGGCCGACTCTAGCACGAATCTGTATGGTAGTACCACAAAGTTCCAGAGCCGTTCGAAGAGTCGAACGTAGTTTCCATATAGTTTCTTTTGTCACGGGTCTGAATATTTCCGAAGATTACGAAGTACGTGTCACAAAATTGTCGCGCCTTATTGTCTAGATTCATCTAGATTATCTAAATACCAGGGGAGCTATAGATAGGTACCTAGGTAAGCAAGTAAGTAGATAAACTAGCCACTTCAACCTTAGACGATAACGATATCGTCCCCTAGATCCAGATTCTCCGCCTCGCCTCCCTTCTTTTCACCCTCCCACACATCCGCCAGCCAAACCGCCAGCCGGTCGTAGAGCTCAAAGGTGATCTTGGTAAGCCTCTCGTTCGCCTTGGAGTTCATCCTCTCCACACTCTGATGTGTAAACCCATGCCTTACGTCCTTAACCTCATCAAACACAAGATTCTTCTTAACTTTCCCAAACTTCTCATAAAACTTCTTAGCGTCGATATTCAACATGTCGTATTCACACCCTACTAGATATATATTCTCCGGCAGGTCCTCGGCTTTGGCAAATAACGGGCTTAGGCTTGGGTTTTCTCGGTCGGTGCCCCGGGGAATATATCCGTAACTGAAGAAATCTCCCATATTCCGAAGGACGTCTGGCGGCGCATCTTTAGGCCGATGGGAGAGCTTCTCCTGAGTGGTCATGGTGAAATCGAGTACCGGATAGATTGGAACAATTGTCTGGATCTTGCCCTTAAGCTCTGGTTGGATTGATATCGCAGTGGAAAGGTTCCCACCAGCGCTGAAGCCGCCTATGGCTACCTTAGAAGAGTCGTAGATATGGGATATCCGTTCATCTTTTAGTACCTCGACGACAAGTGCTGTAAGATCGTGAAGTTGAACGGGCCATCGATTGTATGGTGTTTTGCGATATGCTAGGGCGATGACGATGCAGGATGCTGAATCTGAGATGTAACGGTTGAATTCAGAGTCCAGAACTGGATGGCCAACATTAAACCCGCCACCGTGGATAGTAAAAAACAGAGGATACCGCTCCGAGGATTTTGGGACCGTAGAGGAAGAAGCAGAAGATGGATAAGAACTCGGAAGGTAGACTTCGATAGTGGACGGAGTCCAGTAAGAAGGCAGTTTGTGTTGAGGGATGGTCAGCGTGAACGTCGGAGGGTCTTTGTAGTAACCGACACGGTAGAGACGGCTAGATACGACCAAGTTAGCTATCGGTACTGTAGTTTCGAGAAGGTGGCAGTGGTGTAGGGAGAGGCCATACCGAACGAAAAGGTAGAAACGAACGAAGTTGTTCATCCACAGGAGCTTGAGCACAAATTGGATTCGCTTCAGCAGCGGCGGGGGAGGAAACACGGTCGGCATCGCTAACCAACTCTTATATCGAGCTCTAATTAACCTCTTTCGAACGGGTTTCGATCGAGGGATCCGAAGTATTTGGGGTTTCGTGGCAATGGAGAGTCGATGCGGTATGTATTCAACATGAAGCTAGGAGTCGTGGCATCGATATGCACAACTGCCGGGGAATTTGGGCCCGGCGCCCCAGCTCAAATTGTAATGCGCTCCATTAGGTCATCCGCTGCCTATCGTGGTTTCGCTTGGACAAAACATGGCTGGGCCGAGGCATCGGTACTTATTCGCCATAACCACGAAGCTCACTCGGCCGGGATTACGAAGGATGAATGTAGAGGGTTTAGATCGGAGTGATTCGTTTCTCGATGGTGCTTTTAGGTGGGACCGCGAGACCGAACCAGCGTGGACTCAGATGGTGTTGAAGAACGAAGAAGAGAAACACCGAATGCGGCTGCGGTCGTGTAACCCGATGGCCTGTAAAATACCACAACGTCAACTCTTTTCACAGGCTACATCGAATCCATCCGCTAGTGCATGCCCAGGTGTACTAGTTACTGGATCCTTATGCAATTATATGCACTCATAGTCGGGGTTCAAATGCCTGCCGAAAAAAATACATGGAAGTCGAGAGATCTATTAGGCTTGATACTGGGGCACATTAGTGATTGTAGGTATCAATGGCCCAATTGACCAATGTGGCCCTCTAGATCTCACGATAAAGTCATGTGTTCTAAATTCGCCCAGGCTACCTGGGCCTCAATGTCGACGGCCGCGTCATTTAGATGCATTGCTCAAATATTTTTTTATTCTAATTCATAGACTCATAATTTCCTACCTAATGGCGTAGCCAAATTGGTGGCATTGTGGGTTCCACGCCTAACTTCCCACGTTCTAGACTGGCCGCCGACTCTTGAAGTCGATTTTTGAAAGACCCCCTATGCACTGTGAGCATCAATGCAACCTATAAAACGAGCATTCTCGATATTTACTCGCCATATCCAGCATTGTAAATCTTGACCCAGTATGCCTTGGCTTCAGACTCGCATCAAGGCACCAGCCTGCCCTTGTATCAATACTGCCAAGAGCTCCACATCTATGACCCACACTACGACTCACGTGATCTTGGATCCTTTTGGGGAGCAACTTTTGGATCCTGACTAAGCTTTTAAACTCGCACCGTCCTCCAAACTGCCGCTTGTTCTTCAGCTGCGCCTTTGCATTCTAAGCTGTACCTGTCTGTCTGTGCAAGTTAACATAGAAGAAAAAGTGCAAAAAAACCACCTCCCTTTCCCCTTTGATTGATATTGTGGACTTCGTGATCTTGGTTCTTCTTGGTAATCTTCACCGTAAACGGGGTTTTTCTTGACTCTATACTCCACGTTGAGATTTTGTATCGGATCGTCGCAATTGTGCGCAATATCGATTTCTGACTACTGTGTCGTGCTGTATCCCACCAACGTCACTAGTAGTAGCCCTGGGACCATTGAAGATCTCCTGCCTAGATCAATCTACAACCATCCACTCTATTCCACAACCAAACCCCCCCTCCCCTTCATCCTCTTCAACTACCTACTTCATCCATCCTAATATATATCCTATATCTTATCTCCCCCTAACCCCTCCACATCACCTAAGAAATCCACCATGGTGAAAGGCAAGGAAATCGACGCCGCTAGCGGCGGTGCTACCGGTACCTTCGAGGACCCCCACAAACTCACCTTCAGCATCAAAGACCTCCCTGCGAACTCTGTAGTTCTCTACCCAGATCAAGCGCAGATTATTCGCGATATTGAAAATGTCCAATTGAAAGTAAGTAGTTTTCCCCTCATAAAACCCCCTCATAAAATACCCTTTTCGTGGAATTTGTGAATATTGGAGCTTTGTGAAATATATTGGTGCCGTACGTTCTTTTTGCATAAAACTTAAGAAGTAGAAGCTAACATGTATAACCTCGCCCAAAAAACAGCCGGGTGTTAATGAGGTCACTATCAAAGATGTGACCGGTTATTGTCAAGAACATTCGATCAAAGTCGAGGGCAAAGGTGACGCTATCATCACCGATATGGTCGTTGAGACAGTCTGGTTCACCAGAGTCCCCGGCGGCCTGTTCGGTCAACACCCAACTCGCTTTGAAGACGATTATTCAGAATCAGAAGATTCAGAATCCGAGTCCGAGTCTGAACTCGACGAAGAGGAGGATCCAGCATTCGCTGAAATCAGAGAGATCGATCAGGAGATCAAGGAGATCCGAGCTTCGGCTCACGATGCCTCCGAAGAGTTGAAGAATGCTGAAGTCCAACTTGGAGCTTTGGAGAAATACGGTGCTACTATTACAGCTGAAGTGGCTGCTCCGGAAACCATGACACAGTTCCTAGACGCGTACCAGGAATCGCGCAAGATCTTGTACAAGCAGCACAAAGCCGCTAAGGCTTCCCTTGAAAAGCTGGAGAAGGCTCTGGTTGCCAAACAAAAGGAGAGGGCTAAGAAATTGAAAGGGCCAACAGCCGCTAAACATAAGGCTATAAAATCCAAAGCTAAGGAGAGAGCGAAGAAAAATGAAGAGAAGAGAGAGAAGAGAGCGCAGAAAGATGCAGAAAGGGGCCTTCGTCCAGCAAATAGCTTTCGTGTGAAGGTTATGGTCGAGACAAACTCGGAAACCGAAGCTAGCCTCACCCTCAAATACCGTAAGTGCATATTCCTGCCCATACATTAAGATATGTAGCTAACAGAAGCAGTCGTACATAATGCTAAGTGGTACCCTCGCTACGACTTGCGTCTCGACAGTACCTCCAACACCGGGCAGATTGTCTACCGTGCTCATTTCGAGAACAAGACATACGAAACTTGGCGAGATTCAAAGATCACATTCTCGTCCTCTGCTCAGACGTTTGGTGGGCTGAGGGAAGTCGTCCCTGTTATGACGCCCTGGACATTGTCGCTTCAGAAAAGTGGGTTCGCGCGCTATGCTACGGATGCGGATAACACTGCTGGGCTATATTCAATTAAGGAGCAACAGGCACTTGCTAAGAGAGGTGTTTTGTTTGGAAACAACGTAAGTAAAGCGTATTGGGTAATTCGAGCGTAAAATAATATAAACTAACCTCTCTAAACAGAAGCAGCAGCAGCAGCAGATGCAGCAACAGGCGAACATCCTACAGTCTCAGGCTCAAATCCACCCGATGGCAAAAGGAGGTGGCTTCGGACAGCAGGTAGCTTCAAATTTCCAGGCGCCTACCGGTGGAGGATTGTTCGGAAACTCGAACGCTAATAACATTTCATTGGCATCCACCCTGGGTGATCTCCCTGTGCAGCCCACCGCCAATGCTTTCGGTGCATTCGGCGCACAGGCCCAACAGGCAGCCCCGGCAGGTGTCTTTGGACAATCACAGGCACCAGTGTCGACTTTCGGCCTGCCTGCTGCGCAGTCAACTTCGGGTGCGCTGTGGGGCGGTGGGGGCGGCGCAGTTCCTCCACCACCAGAGTCTGGCCCGAGCGGACCAACGAATGAAAAGCCTGAGGAAGCCCTAGGTGCCGGCGACGATGGCGCGTCCACCCTCGCACCATCTCGCGCTTCGATGCTTATTGCCGAATCCAGCAGCTATGAGTCTTACGGAATGACAACCACATATGATATTTCCGGGCTTAAGACCATCAAATCGAGCCCTCTCGTGCGCCGCCAGGTCATCAGTACCATCGAGCTTCCATCGGTAACCTTCACTTCCATCGCAGTCGCTAAACTTCGCTCTGCCGCTTTCCTCAAAGCCCGTTTCAAGAACACTTCGAAGCACACCTTACTCCGCGGTGTCGCAGGGCTCACCGTCGATGGTTCATTCTTAGGACAAACGAGCATCCCACATTGTCCCCCCGATGATGTCATCAGTCTCTCATTGGGCGTGGACACCGGAGTCCATGTTTCATACGCCAAGCCTACTCTTGTTTCTTCATCCCAAGGGTTCATTTCTAAAGAGAATGTCACATTGTACAAGCGTTCCATTTTCATCCACAACGCCAAATCACAGCAATTGACTCTCACGGTCCTCGATCAGATCCCAATCTCGGAAGATGAGCGCCTCAGAGTTAATATTGTCAATCCCAAAGGCCTCCGCGACGGTGGAGACCCTGTTAGAACCGGTGCTCCTGGCAGCACTAACCTGGATAACAAGTGGGGTAGTGCATCTGCCGTTATGAAGACAGCCGGGAACGGAGAGATCACGTATACTGTCAAGTTGGAGAAAGGAAGGAGCTGCAAATTGCCATTGGAATATGAGGTCAAGTTGCCTGCTGGTGAAAAGATTGTTGGACTCACTTAAATTTGATTTGCATTAATAATTTTACCATTCGATGCAATGCATATTGCAATTGCAATTAGTCTGTGGTTCGGTTCGAGATATCGTTTCTGTTTTCATTTTGATCATTGCATCGAACACTAGTACTAAGGGACCCATGGGTTTAATCAGGAGGAATCAAATGTATATTATTTTTTCCATAAAACCATAATAATTTGTTCAATCAACCACTTCTTCAATATTACCTCGTAGCTCCCTTGCATTTTCACAAATTCACACAAACCCCTTACATCGGACGTTATTAAGTATAAATTTGGAGGATCTTGAGAGCAATAGAGCGCACGAGTGTTGTTTTTGTGCGATTGTGGTTGCCAAGGACCGGCTAAAAGCGCTGTTTATGTATGCATCTCCTATTCAGGCAATTCTGACCTCTCGTTCGCCCAGGCGCCATTCGCACGGCAGCCTCGATTCAGCTTCGAATCATCCAGCCAGTCGGCCTCTTCAATCCCTTCGATTGGTTCGCTTTTTGTCGTGGTCGCGGTCGCCTTTGCTTCGTTGGTCTGCTCGTATAAATTTCTTGCCACGCGGTAGGCGACGGTTCCTTCTATAAACACCTCTTTCTGGGGAACTGTCGCGGTTGATCGGTTGCTATATCAGGGGATCCATCGACGTTACATTCGCTGATTATTGATATCATGACCATGGCATTATAACATTCGCATGCCGCTCCTATTCCTATTCCCGTAGACCACTCGACACGCTCTCCCTTCTCATTTCATTGCGCATTTTTTTTTTTTTTTTTTTTTTTTTTTTTTTTTTTTTCCTTCCCCATTTTTTTTTTTTTTTTAAAAAAAAAACTTCAGATCGCAGATACGTGCGATTTTAATCCCTCGAACTCATAAAGTAATAAAACCTACAACTTTCATACACCCGCTCCACTATTTCCCACTCGCGACCCCGCATATAAACAAAAACATTCGTAGTCTTCGCTCTGCCCGCTTGAAGGTCCCTCAGCCCTCAGCCCCCAGCCCTCATTCCTCAGTCGGGGACCAATCAGGCAGCAGAGACATCCGGTCGCTCTCAGAACCACCAAAACAAAAGGGAAGAATAATGAATTAAATGTCTTCCGCATATCGCCACGAATATCTGGAACCACCCCACGCCCGCCGTCCGTTTCTTCACACAGACGCCGACTCGAATACCGCGCTCTCTACCACAGCAGTAGGCTCCTCGCCCGAGGGAACGGTCTATAACACTTCATCCGACCAGCTTCTCAGCCAGGGAGGTAGTAGAATCCCACCTCCCCAACGGGCTGTTGAAATCCCACCTGGTGAAATCGATCTAATCCCGCCGCTGAGGACGGGTGCGTATTCTGTTACACCTGATAGTGAACGATCCGTCGGTGCTGGTGGCGTTGCAGGGGGTGGTTTAGGAACATATCAAGCCGCGGCGACAGGAGAAGAAGAAGTCGAAAGGGACGAAAGAGACTCACCGGGGATAGAACCCGACGAGAAGGCTAGTTTATTTACACGATTTACACGGCGCTGGAGGAATCCGGTCATAGTTGCGATTATAATCATGCTGCTTATTGGATTGATATTGGGATTGGCGATCGGCTTGACGAGAGCCCAGTCGAAGGGAGAAAATAGTAAGATTGAAGTAAAGAGTCGGCCGTACTACCCGTCGCCGAGAGGAGGATGGGTGCCATCCTGGGAGGATGCGTACGAGCAAGCTGCGAAGCTGGTGAGGGATATGGATGTCCCTGAGAAGGTCAATTTGACGACAGGGGTGGGATGGAGCATGGTACGCTATCTTATAAACCCTCTGACTTCGATATCAATCGTACTATATACTGACATGGGTAACTTCTCGATTAGGGTCCTTGTGTAGGAAACACCGGGTCGACAAAACGTATCGGCAGCCTTTGCCTCCAAGATGGCCCCGCCGGTATCCGTTTCGCAGATGATATCACCGCTTTCCCAGCTGGTGTCACGGTCGCAGCTACCTGGTCGAAATACCACATGTACGCCCGTGGAAAAGCACTCGGCGCCGAAGCCCGCGCGAAAGGTGTGAACATCATATTGGGACCCTGTATAGGCCCGCTCGGACGCTTCCCCGTCGGCGGCAGAAACTGGGAAGGCTTCGGTTCCGATCCCTATCTACAAGGTGTCGCAGCCGGTATTACAATCGAAGCGATACAAAGTGAAGGTGTCATCGCGACCGCAAAACACTACATTGGAAACGAACAGGAAAGATTCCGACAAGTCTTTGAAGCACGCGCACAAGGGTGGCCGAATGTTACCGAATCAATCAGTTCGAATATCGGAGACAGGACACTGCACGAGCTGTACCTCTGGCCCTTCGCAGAAGCGGTTCACGCAGGTGTCGGGGCGATCATGTGTTCCTATAACCAAGTCAATAATTCCTACGCTTGCCAGAACAGCTACCTGCTCAACGGTGTATTGAAGGACGAGCTTGGGTTCCAGGGATTTGTAATGAGCGATTGGTTAGCACACCACAGTGGTGTCGCAAGCGCCCTGGCAGGCATGGATATGAGCATGCCCGGCGACGCCAAATTCTTTTTGGACGGCGAGACATACTGGGGTAGCTCCCTTACCGAGTCCGTGGTCAACAAAACGCTTCCAATCGAGCGACTGGACGATATGGCCTTGAGAATTGCGGCAACATGGATCAAAATGGGACAGCACAAGGATTTCCCCGAAGTCTCTTTCTCTAGCTGGACGAAGCAACAAAGCGGATTTGTTTACCAAGGAACCTTTTCGGGGCCTATGGATGTTGTCAACGACTTTGTGGACGTCAGACAGAACCACTCGGTTATCGCACAGGAAATCGCAGCGGAAGGGATCGTTCTCCTAAAGAACTTCAATAACTCAGCGCTACCCTTGAATGATAAGAAACTTCCTAGGGCCATTATGATCTTTGGATCAGACGCTGGACCAAGCCCGAATGGTCCCAACGGGTGTACCGATCGCGGGTGTAATCAAGGAACCCTGGGACAAGGCTGGGGTTCTGGATCGGTCGACTACGGTTACCAGATTACACCGCTCGAAGCCATCCAAGCACGCCTACTTAACCGAAGAGGAAAGAAGCCAATAGTCGAATATTCACTTAGCGACACAGAGCTCGATAGGACCGCAAGACTCGCAGAGACACCCGGAGCAAAGTGTTTCGTCTTCGTCTCATCTGACTCCGGAGAAGCCTACCTTTCCGCAGAAGGACACTTGGGCGATCGAAGCGACCTCAACCTCTGGCACGGGGGTGACAATTTGATCAAAACCGTTGCTTCCAAATGCAACGACACGGTCGTCGTAATCCACAGCGTCGGTGCCGTACTCATGGAAGAATGGATCAATAACCCAAATGTCACAGCCGTCCTAATGGCCCACCTCCCCGCCTCTGAATCCGGCTCCTCCCTCGTCAACGTCCTTTGGGGCGACGTCCCACCATCGGGTCATCTACCTTACACCATCGGCAAATCCCTCGAAGATTACGGCCCCTACGGCGATATCCTCCGCGAACCAAACGGCCCCATCCCGCAAGACAACTTCCTCGACGGCCTCGACGTCGACTACCGCTACTTCGACGCAAACGGCATCGAACCACGCTTCGAATTCGGCTTCGGCCTCAGCTACACCGAATTCGAATACGGCAACCTCACAGTCGCAAAAGTCTACCAAGGAAACATCTCATCCGAACTCCCACCAGCACCAGACAAACTCACCGTTCCAAGAATGGATACCGAAATCCCAACCCCCCAGGAGGTTACATTCCCAGACGGGTTTAATCGACTTAGAAATTATCATTACCCATGGTTAACCCGTAGCCAAGCATCAGCCGTCGAAGCTGAGTTAAAATCCGGGAACAAAACTTATCCATACCCAGAAGGATGGAACGCAGAACCACGCACCAACTCGCCGCCAGGAGGAGGAGGTGAAGGTGGCCATCCTGCCCTCTACGACGTGCTATTCCACGTCGACATCGATGTCAAAAATATCGGCAAGAAGCCCGGGAAGACAGTACCCCAGCTTTACATCACCTTCCCGGACGGAGTAGGAGTGTACACACCCTTGAGGCAACTCAGAGGGTTTGAGAAAGTAGGTGTCGGCCCAGGAGAGAGCGTAACTGTTGGGTTTGATATCAGACGGAAAGATTTGAGCGTCTGGGATGAGTCTGGTGATAAAGGGTGGTATATCCCTCCCGTGAAGGGGAAGGCTGTTGGAGAAGGGTACACCGTATGGGTGGGCCAAAGTAGTAGGAGAGGGGGGATCGAAGGGAAGACGACGGATTAAACCCGTTATCATCCACGCGAGGATTTCTTGTAGATACTTTTTTTTTTTTCGTCATTCTCTTTCTTTCCACGGATGGGGTGTAAGCGTCCTGGCCCTCTTTTTTTTGTATCCTTTATGACGATTACTTGTAAGGGCTTCTTCTGTACGATTCTGGGTATTGTCCTGTATTAGCTGGGTATTTTTTCATGTAATGATTAATGGTATTAATGGTATTGGGAATTAATGGTTTAATTGTCACGGCTGGTTTACATGCGTGGATCTTAACGTGATTTCCATCGGATGCATTGGATTTTTCTTCTTCTATGAAGTAGCTTGGGCTAGACACATGCTTTAATTAGAAAGGTGGTTGTTAATTTGTTGGTAGAGAAGACGTGTATGTACGTCAATGCATTCAGGGGGTAGGAAGAGCCTCGACGATATCATATCAACTCCGAGGGGGTAAAAGTAATTCGTATCGTAATAGTGTGGGGAAACGAAGAAGAGACAAAGGTTCTTAAAGAACCTCACGTTGAATGTTACAGAAAAGTGAAAACAGGATCCTTAACGCCATGAAGTTTAAAATAAAAAAAAGGGAAAGGGATAAAAAGCCCTTGCAGCATATCGACATGAAAGAGAACGCACGCTATGCAGAAGGGGTATCATGGCAATCAGAAAAGTGTGACATAGAAACGACGAACAAGTAAAAATGGGTAAAAGGGTTACGATAAAACAGAAGTAGCTTTGGGAAACGAGAGGTGGGTTTTCAGTGGAGTTTTGGGCGCTTTTGTCTGTCACCAAAGTCTCGAAATTGGGGTCCTTCCTCTGCGTCGGAAGTATCTGCGGCAGAAGTCATGGTGTTGCGGTGCCCGTGTCGAGTGGTAGGGGGGCGGAGACGTTCGCCGTTAAGAAGGGTGAACCCACAGGCTCTAGCGCGGTCTTCGCCGGTGCCTTGGGCCATGATAGTAGCATCGACAGTTTGGTAGTTGCTATCGATAAGTTGCATAATCCTTGGGTCATAGTATCGGCTCAGGACCAAAGGAGCGCTGACAATACCCTCCATAGCTTTGCCATCAGCACCAGCGCTGCCAACCCATTTACCGTAGTCTGTACCAGCCTTCTCCAAATAGAGTGGGATCTCAAAAGGGATGGGATCCAGAGGACGGGGGGGATCCGTAGAAAGGAGGTCGCCGAGGAAATACAGAGTGATGTACTTGGAGGTATCAGGAACTTGGCCTTCAGTGTGAGCGACGGCGAGGACAAGTTCGCGGATGATCATTAGGCCATAGGAGGCCGGGTCCCAGACAGAAAGGTTTAGTGCTGGTGAATTCTTCTTGTGGACGCGAATGGCGTCCCCAACCCAAATCTTCTCTGGGCCGAAGAAAACCCCCTCTAGTCCATAGAGGATCTTGGCCTGTTTTAAACCTCCTGGTTAGTACGACGATAAAGACCAAACTATTAGACGCTAAACCACAGGGACTACTTACACCGTCGAAAGATGGTGGGCTGTTTTTGTGGGCCACTCGGAACACAGACTTGGAGGCGTTCAAAGCCGCCCTCTCCGAGACATGGTCGATGACAATTCCGCGGGAGTCATCTCGGATGGGTGTCTTGACCCACGGCAGGACGTACCTCAGATTGTAGTCCTTGACATAGTTGTTGCTGCCGCATTTCTGAATCCGATAATGAGTCCCATCGGGTTCATCGACCGTGTAGGCCTCGGCGTAGTCCTCAATGGTGAGGGCTTTGGACGATCCCATCATGAGGGACGTCGAAGAACCAACGACGTAGCCTGCGATCCACCTCCCCCCGGCACCAAAGATGCCATCTGGGTCGGATGGATCGGAGAGTTTCATGGGCTCGTCGAGGTCGCCGGAGCCGGTGGGCTTTCGGGGCGCCTCAAATACCCAAACCAACTCGCCCTGGCGGAACCTCCAGGCCCCGTCGTTCAGGTCCTGGCGCCTCTCAGCCAGGGAACGCTGGCGGTTGGCCGTGATTGCCAACGACTTCATCTTGGACGTGAGTCCGTCTTGGTGCGACGTGGTTACCTGAGACAGTCGCCTGGTCTTCTTTGTGCAGTGCTGGCAGATGCAGACGTAAAGAGGATCGTGTGAAAGGGTTGTGTTTCTTGGGAGACCACTAGGAAGAAGAAGAAACAAAGGTGTTAGTTGTAGTTAATATAGACGGGCATATTTGGTAAAATCCTGGTCCTAGAAGAGCCCAGCTGCTTCCATGCGAAGGTCGGATATTTATACCTTAGGGAGCCTTCATTTCGGCGTATGAGCCCAATCACATGTGGCAGAAACTCACGAGGTGAGCGATATCTAGCTCCAGACTGATGGCCATAGAGATACGAGTCCTGGCGTTCAATGACAAGTCGTCCATTGTCATTGACTGTTCCCTTCTGAGATGTGAAGATAGCATATCCAGTGGGGAGGTCTCTCATCATCCAGTCCTCTAGAGTCTTTGTTAGCACATTGGCTCAGTTAAAATTGCTGCACATGGTAGCATTGATACTGGAATCAATGTTCATGTAGTGGAATGCATACCAGTGCCTTTGAACCCAAGTTCTTCAGCAATCATATCGCCTAGCTTAACTCGATAGACATTGACTGCATAATCATCATCTCGAAGATACCAATCAAACTTTTCGCCTGGCCTCAAGGACTTTTGGGGGTCTCTGATATTCGTTGGGAAGCTATCGGACGATGTTTCGATAGACGAAGGGAGCTGAAACGAAAGAACTCGGCGAGACTTATCACCAAGCAGGGCAATAGTACCATCGGCACTGAAGATTGGTGCCTCCATCTTTATCAGCGAGATCGCTATGCTCCGGCGATATTCATCAAGAGGTTGGGAGGTTGCGATAAGTATAATTGAATGCGTGATACGGGTTTATAGAATGTGGGATGAACGTGGGATGGACGTGGAAGGTAGCTTGGGGTTGGTCGGTTGGCTGGTTTGGTTGCGAGATTGCTTCCAGGTTGTGTGTTACGCGAGTCCAAAAAATCAAACACCATGGCACGTGCACACGCAACACGCAACAACAACACAACAACACATCTTTTCCGAACGGATTGGCCCTGAGGCCTAGTCTCGAGGTCAGTGATATCTTTCCAGGTCTATGTCTACGCACCGTATAAAGTCTAGATCTGGATATCCATTTGACAAGATTATTGGGTATAGATTGGTATTGGTCCACTACCTACTAAGTACCTAGCAAGATCACACATCATATCTAACCTGATCGATTTAAAAAATTTTCAAATCTGCAGAATATATTGACGTTTAAACATAATTCCAAGTGCGGGACCATGGATACCTAGCTATATATAGGCCCTAGAGTTTTAGAGCCGAAAGCCCCCAGGCAAAGAACAGAGTCACAAAGTCGACCAAGTGGCCCTCACAGCAGTGTCTAGTTCACGATGGAAACGACATGTCGACATGCGTATACTAACTTTACGAGTTTAGTTTATGATATCTAGGATATCCTCGCTCGGTCCCTTTTTTTTTTTTGGCAAACTTAATCGAATATACTTTACAAATTTTAAAACATACGAATGAGGTCTTAAGAACGATGCTCCCGATAATATGGCAACCGCATAAATTCCTGCTCCAACATGGGTGACTTAACTGGGCGTTTCGCGAATGGCCTATGGGAGAAAGGCATATCGATACCGGCTCGCCAATCTCTGAGCGGTTACAAGGCAAATATTGCATGCTCATCATGCTACGAGTAAATCCTACCGTAGATACAAAATTGAAACTACTTTGTCTTTGTGGCTGCATATTGGCTACATACGAACGCTCTACACATACGTCGCTGGGGGGCTCGGAGGTCGCGGTCGTTCCTGTACGGAAGTATCTAAAGTCTGGATCCTAATTGACCGGGGGAAGATTTAATGGGTCGTATGATGTTGAAACCTGGTCTTGGATCTAGATGTATCCTCAATGAATTCAGGTCAGCTGGGCGCTCGTCGATATACCCTTTATGCAGTAGAATGAATAGATAGAGGTCAGTGTATGAATCAACGTCCGTGAGCCTTTATCTTTCCCAAACCCTTTTGGAGAAAATTACAGCAAACATCCGTTTTAATGGCTCTTTTATCACTTGACGGATTTGAGGGTTACATCCGGCCTGGTCTCAAAACTGTATTCCATTGCTGATGGAGGCCTCCTCAAGTGAATTATTGGCCGGCCATGGCCCAAAGTCACCTCCAGAGGGACCAAACCAAAATTCCAAGCGAAGCCGGGCGACAACGTATATATCTACCTATGACCAAACTTGGTCCTAAAGCCTCGTCGATAGAGGCTCTTGAAAAGCGGATTGGCTGATCTTGGTATCCCTGGCTTTGCCGCAGAAAGGCTTTGCCGTTTTGGCGACATTTACCATGCATCTAGGCATCACCAGACTACATGTGCATTGCCCTCGTCCTCTGCCCTGTCTAGTTTAGGCCAGCCTTCATTAGGGGCGCTCTTTGATTTGAGATGGCCTCTCCATCTTTGTTTGTCGAATACTGCCCCTGATCGAGCATTATCAGATTATGCAAACACACAACTATAGTACGAGTGTCAAAAGCAATCTACTTCGTGATATCTCGAAGAGGCCACAAAAGCAAATATCGTAAATTTCGGACTAGACAACAATCATTCGCTCAGGAACACGAAAGTTGCATTCTCGTCTAGGATCGGAATCAATTTAATATTTGCACCGTATCAGTGCTGGCATGACAGAGCTCCGGCCGCAATCGCTAGCATCGGAGCTTGTGCGGACCCGACAGTCTGGTATTCGATTCGAATCGAGATGCCCCCGTTTATCCCGCCCTTGAGATCTCCCGCAGCACTAAGCCTGCAAGATAGCGATGATAAAACACCAGTTAATATATCATAAACTCCGAGAAATCAAGCCACCTATCACATCACCTGCATGTGCATAATCGATAGTCAAACGAGAGAACTTACACCACTTCGAGAATTTTAATTAGATTGATCCTACGATTCCTGGATTCCAGGCCTGTCTGTCTAGCATCATATAATCATATGACGAGATACTTTCATCCCACCACAATGAAAAAGCATTGACTCTGATAAAATCCAACAATACGAATATTCTCCCGGGTGTCCGCTAGCCAATCGTTCCAAACGTCCATTGTGGCGTTTGTCTTCAATGTCTTAGACCTTCCCTCGCTTCGGCTACATAGCCCATCACCATAGCCATGGCCATATGCACAATGTGATCATGCATTGTTCGTCTCCCGGGAATATTCAATATATAGGCGCAGGTATCATAGCAGCGCCATGCGCTCAGGCCATAGTGTCTACAAACTATGCTGATTGAGATTTAGTCGAGTCAGGATGAGTTCACCTCGGCACATCATGTGCTGCCCCCCCAAAATTACTTGGGATGGAATAGACAGTTTCGATTACTTGATGTCTTTAGAGCATCTGAATATGATATGACAAATGTTGGACAGAGAGTTTTATTTAGTGTGTAAATTGGAGGCTCTATCGCCTAACCAATCAACCTTTGAATATTGTACGAAGGCCTGGTGAGACAGCGACAGAAACACTCTGACTAGCGGAAGAGTTAACAAAAAAAGTTGGGGGAGTGTTAATATCGGCGAAACATTCTCGTTTGAAAAAGTTATGGGGGGCAATTGGTACTTCGTTGGATTTTAGGCGTTGTGGGTGTTCGAGGATCTTCATCCCTTCCAGCACAGCGCTTAGCTTTTGAAGCTTGAGGTCATAGCTCAAAACCACACAAAAGTTGATATTCAAACGCAGAGATACACATAAAAAGCAGGAGAGCTCAAATATTGACGAGCCGGGGGCTCTCTTCGCAATTCAGGTGTTTCGGATTTAATATTCTGACAGGAAATCACATCTATTGGGTTATTGGTCTCTTATTTATGAGAACGAATAGGCGTTATTCCTCGAATTTCGAAAATTGCGTAGATGTTTCAGCAGAAACATCAGTTGCAACCATGGCCGGAACGTTATTCGATCGCGTGCAGATGCTGTGAATCGTGGTATCGGAGAAATTTAAACAAGGCTGATGATCGACTAGCTTACCAAAAGCTTTAGTATTCCAGCTGGTTCTTTAGCTAGGCAGTTACGTAGTGGGTTGGTTTTTCCGAGGTTGATGGGGGTTTTCTGACGACGCTAACGTCAAAGGTCTGGATTTGTATAACATTTCGCAAACTGGGAGCTGAGATGTAGTAAGAAGTATCTACCCTCTAACATCGACGAGCTCCCCCTAGCTACCTGTCACTAAAACGTCAAGAAATGCATTGATGAATCTCGAATTTAACTAAAAGAGGAAGTGTAAGCTTTTCTTTGTGAGAGTAGAAAGAGGGCTGATGAAAGGTTGTGAAAAGGTTTTTCGGATGCAGCTTCGTTGCATATGAGAAAAAGGCCGTTTCAAGCTTCTCATTGGCCCGCGCCGTTGCGTATCTTCATTCCTTATGGGATGGAGGGGTTCGATGAAGGAGCATGCCCCGGAAAAAGAAAAGGCTTGCGGACCTTCTAGCCAGGATCGTGGTAGACATTTTCTTATTTTTCTTTGCTTTTCCTTCTTTTCCTTTCCTTTCATTCTGTTTTCAATAAAGAACGACGACGACAAAGCTTGCAAAAGACGTGACGTTCAATACTGATGGTTGTTTGATTTAAAGTAGCCCAGCCATCGACTTTTTAATCGCGCGTTCGTAACATGGATCTGTTTATTTTTGGCAGGAAGCGAACCCGTCGCCTGAGGGCCAATGCATGGCCTTTGAGTTCGAAGTCAAGGTCAACCGATTCGTTCCCAGACTTCTGCCCCGAAAGAAACATCTGTCACAATTCAGGGACGGAGACTTTGAACGGCTAACAGGAAGGGACCAGATATTTCAGGGACAGGCTGTGACTGGCCCGTGAGAGATGTTCGGGTGGCCAAGGAGTGCATAAGTGGCGGGACACAATTGCAATGGCAGAGATCTGTGAATCTCTATTTCGATTTTCTATGGAGGTTCCATGAGGGGTACATTTTAGATGGAGCTGTGCTCCTGTGCATATTCGGCACATGGGAAGCCATTGCATCGAGCATCTGGCGAATTGGCCGACAATTGGCTGAGTGGACACCACGACACCATCTCGTCTGCGACAAGGGCAGCTAATCCTGGGGAGCTAATGTAAGTATGTGTTGTCAGACCAGATTGTGGGGTTCTTTTTTTCACCTTCTTTCATCTGGTCTCCTTGTTCTCATCTCTCGAGATGGTGGTAATGTTAATGTGGTAATGTTGTCATGTAATGTAATATTATATTGCTTGATGAGCAGAGGCGGTTGAGGGGGTTTGGAGCTGGGTCCAATGGTATCCAGTGACCTCTCCCAACCCTGCCTCAAAATATTCGTGCACAACTGTATCCGGCCAAAGTTATTCACTGTTGGCATCCGATCTTATATTTGTTTTGATTTGATAATGGCTCCTGTGCTGCGTTCGAAGTCCCGCCGGCCTAGCAATCACGTTACATGAACATGGAAGTACAAGGAACCACGCCCCCGGGCGATTCGGTACTTTGCTTTTACCTCTTTTGCCAAACAGGCTGGAAGCCCGCAGAGAAGTTGGTGACGGCGGGGGCTGGTGATGCATCTAGGTCATATCCGGTTGGCGAGCAGGACGCACCTCAGACTCGCATGCATACCTTCAAGTTCGAGTTCGTTCATTGAGTCTTGCCCATTGCCCGTTTTGCTGTTGCGATGAGAAACACCAGGTTCTATTTCCGGACAAGCCGATCCCTACATCATGCTGCTGCATAATCTTTAAAAGCAGCGTGACATCTTTCTTCTTTAAATTTTCTTTCTCTACACCGTGCGTTCGTTGCCGTTTGAATATTTTCAATACAATCTTCTTTCTTTCGACTTGCTGGCTTGACAAATCTTTTATTTCCTGTTGTATTATTGCTTGTCAACACAAAAAACCATATAAACTGACCGCCCGGCAGCGCCTTCGTCGTCATTATTTGCAACATACGCTCCTCAACTTTACAATCAATTCAATATAGCACCGTACTCTCGTTCTATAGAATCGTAAACCCAAAGATATACTATACGCATCTATATCCTATTAGAAAGCAGAAATAAACCAGGAGACATGTCCACAGCCTCTGTTATCAATCACCGGGTCGGCCACCGGAAACAGAGTTCCGCCCAAGCTAATTCAATATCGAACCTTCCAGTCGAGACCATTCTCGATATCCTGGCCAATGCCTCTTCTTTCCACTCTCTCCGGACTTTGCTCCAGGTCTCATCCCATAACAATAAGGTTATGCAGGTGTTTATGCTCAATAAGGACTATATCTACACTTCAATTGCCAAACGCCAATTCACTCCACTGGAGGATGCTCTCGCCGCAGCGTCTATGGCATCATTGGCTGCTCCCGCCAATGAATTGGACGAATTAGACGACCCAACAGCTCCATTGACGCTTCTCTCAGACCGAGAAGGGAATAACAAGTCCCTTCGTGTTCGAGATAAGGGTCCAGAAGGCCTAGAGGAACGGATCCAAAAGCTTCTTTTCAACGATATGGTTGCCGCAGAGCTTGAAACGCTCTTTGAACAACGTCTCCATGGGCCTGGATACAAGCTCTCAGCTACAGAGAAGGCCACATTCCGACAATCACTTTACCGGATCTGGGCTTTTACCGCTGGCGTCCCCCGTTTTGCCACTCGCTGTGTGTTCGATCCCGAGGAAGCCAAGAGACAATACTGGGAGGTCAGGTTCTTATCGAGGTACTCTGCTCGAGATGTCTGCGAGATCGGAAAGGTGTATTCTTTCCTCGTGGGGCTGGTGATTGAAGTCTGTCGACGATGCCGCCACCAGGAATTCTTCGAACCCGGAAATGACAACGACGAAGAATACCTCTCTGGTTAGTCAAACAAAATGTGCACCCTCTTCGCTCTGAAAAGCATGCTAATGGCCTCCAAATAGACGTTATTGGATACCATATCTCTAAAGGACCCGACGCTGTCTTGGAGCTCTTCAAGTTAGCGTCCTCCGAAGCAAATCCTGCAAAAGTATCCCGCAGACTAGCTTGGGGCGCCGTCGGCTACCAACGATTCCTCATCGGTGACCTAGAGTACGTCTGGTACAACAAGTATGGCGGCCTTAATTTCCGGCCAAAGAGCTTTCGCCAGAGCTCTAGGGATGCTATTTCTTCCTAAAGACACTTGATACTTTTAGGCCCAGACATCGTTATCATCTATGGCCCACTAGCCTACCACTAGCACCACCACCATCACAATTAAAGTCTTCCCTGGCAACCCTGTACATCTCTATGGTTTGAAAGCCCGGTTTTGGTGCTATCTCTCCCCCTGCTTATGAGTCTCTCTTTTTCCGTTCATAGCGATTTTACTGTTCATTCTAGCGAGCGAGTTATCCCTTTTTGTTCCTTTTTGGTTTTTTAATATCCTATCTCGGCCATCTATCTTGCGATATCTAGCGAGCGTGTGAAGCGATACTTCCTGTTTTCTTCTCCAAAAGTGTATTACTCACGATTTTCCTTTAAAAGATTTTTCTGACACTGCTTCATGCTGTGTAATCTGTCTACCTGCGGATACTTTGGAGGGGATCCCTATCCTAGGGAAGCTAACAACTTAGAGACAGAAAACTCAAACTAATACCTCGAAAGAAAAAAAAACCTTTTCCTTGGACTAGTGCAATACTCCCCATGTTTGCTCCCCATTTTTAACACCCCCAAGTTCACACTGCTAATTCTCAAACACCCCCGAGCACTGGTTTTCTCTTTCCGAGCGAGTTCCTACTTTCTAAATTTTGTTGCTGTTCTCACGATGACGACCTCAAGTACGAATTTCCTTGGTCCTTTATTCCCTGCATCCGATTTATTTTGTGATCGATCATTAATGCATTCACGAGCTACCCCCTGCGCACTAACGACTCGAGTTTACCTGTATTCTACACGAGCTTACGATACAAATGTATCTACGAAAACATGAGACATTCAGACTAGAACCTTCGAACACTCCAACATTGCAACAGTGAGGTACATAATACTCAAGTACCTGTAAGTGTGCAGACCGCGAACACGAGTGGTTACGTGAGTATATATATAACGAAGTATTCTACCAACACCTGTACAGAAAGCTTGACATAATAAAAACATTACACTACCAACAAAACCTAGGAAACCAAACCAGAGGCAAAAAAGCACCCAGGATCGACCCTAAACCTAAAATTAACAACCTATCCCTTCACCCAAAAGATAATATCAAAAAATCGTTAAACCATGTGTGTAATCCATCTTCTATTTAGTTGCGGCTGGGCAACTCCTCAATTTAAGGTCAGAGACTCCGACGGCTGTGTTTCTTGGGTGGAAGCGAGCGATGTAGCCCACGAAGTACGTGCATACGGGGGAGAGGTAGTATGTGGATGTCGGAACGTTGTGGCCATCCGAAATCTTCCTGATGTCTGTTTCCCTTGCCATGTCTGGCAAAGGTCCTATGACCCTCTCAATCCCACACATCCACCTCACCGTATATCTAGAGTCCCGTGGCCGCCTAGCCCCAGACTGCAACCCAAGCAATCAAACCAAGAATAAGAAAGGGTCATGATGTCAAATATATTTAAACATTTCGTTTTGCGGCGGTATCGATCGTGATTGCTCCTGTGATAAGTCGCGATGTGTTACCATTGTCAGCCAATAAACATATACTCTATTCAACTCGAGCGATGTTATGAGATTAGAACTTGGTTTGAATTAAGATCTCGATGGGGATTTACTTAGATCGTATACTGCACTTACTGGTAGCTAATACTGGTATCTTGAATTTATGTGATTGGGAATGCGTTGTTTTCGTTGTAGTTGTGCCTACTAATTTTCAATGGCCTCGAGATCTCGAGACTACGCCCGTGTATGATACACACTAGAAAGGTGTGACCAAGGGTTTATGGAACTCATGTATATCGATTCCCAATATATCGTAACATACCCCAGGCCCCCATATCATGCACAAACGTAGCACTAGGATATTTTGCCCCCGTCAATGGGTTGAATTTAGTTATTAAATCTCAAGTAATTCCTCTGCGAAACGTTCGAAACGATTGATTCAATTGGCTCGAGGCTGCGACTGCAATATTGAACCACGAAATCGATTGAAAAGGGTAATCAAAGAAACCAAGAATAGAAGTTCCCTCTGGATACCGATAGTTACGTAAATGCATTTATCATATATATATCTCTTAATTAGATAACAGAATGCCTGAAATTACTTGGATGGTCCAAGAAGTATATATGACTATGACTAAATTCGAATAATAGAAAATTCCAAAGCCGTACTATAAGGCTCAGAAACAAAGGCAAGACATACTCCGAACTCTCACTCCCAACTAGCTGTATTCAAAAAAACTAGTCCTCTTATTAATTAATGTTATAATTAAATTAGTCAAATATAAGCCTCCCCGTCTATATACACACCATCTATCATTCCAGTTCACTTTTCTTTTGGCACTGCAGGAAGCTGCATTATATCGACCGGTCTCGGGGTCTCCGGCACTAAGCTTGGCTTGAGAGGGTCGTAAGCGCTGTCAAGCTCCGCAAACTGTCGATTAGGCGGTAATTCAGCGAGCGGTGTTGTAACATGTGACGATTGTAATTCTGGTAACGGTCCGCCGTATCCGCCATGCGGTCCATTGTCATATGCAGGATTAAGCACAGGCACGGGCGGTAGATTTCGCTTCCTCTTTCGACGTATGAAAAAGAAGGCGAATACGATGGCGGCAATTAGTACAATGCTACCGACGGATGCACCGGCAGCTATAGCAGCCGTGTTCTTCTTGGGGGCCGAGCCGCCGTCGTCATTAGAATTATTGGGTGTTGAGCTACCAGTGCCGGTCCCTGTAGGCACAGAAGTACCAGTGCCAGTAGCTGTAGGCCCATCAGTTGTAGTCGGAGCGACATAGCTACGGGTGTAAGCCTGTGCGAATACATCTGCGAGAGCAGTATCATCCCAAGTGTCCGGTTGCCGTCTATATGCATATATATCACATTAGATATTTTACTGATCCTAACTTCGAGGGAATGGTAGAGTTTTACCTTCTGCCTACAGCTGTTCTGACAATCTGCGGCCTTTGGTATCCTTGTAAATTTGCCTCGAAATTGGTCCAACCAAGATTCGTCAGATCATACCAAGCGAACGGATAATTTGCGTATTCCGTGCCAAAACCGTAGGTACCGACGACCATGAAGTAACGATCGTTTGGGCATGAACAAGAAACATTATCTAGGGTCACACCATGAGTTAGGGATCAATATGACGTAGATATTGGGTGGAATGTAACTCACAGCCTCCATGGGTGGTTCGATCCCCTGTAAGTCCGAAATAATACTGGACCCACTGGAAAGTTGGTACTGTGAGGGCCCACACATCATCCAGTTTATAGAAGTCGTTAGAGATTGTCCGATGGCCACCGTGCAATATGATTTCGTAGGAATCTGCAGCCGCCGTATAATAAGGCGAAACTGCACAGAAATCCTTTCGTTCGATAGGGAGACCCTGGACATCATCGGCTGGTGTTGCAATTTGCGAGAACCATTTGGCAGAGAGAACATCATAGACCCATATTTTCTCCATTGGTATCTATCATCCCTATTCGTCAGCAAGGCGATCTCGCAAAGACCGTAATTCACATTCAGAAGGAAAGAAACATACTGATCGTATCCTCCCACTAGAGTCTACCATCTCACCGCCAATCGACACAAGTATACCTTTCTTTCCGACCGGATACCACGACATCTGCGACCCAACTAGAGCTGGCATATCCCCGGTGTCCTCGACAGTGATTTCTCCACTACTCAGGTTCAACTTCACAAGTTGCTTCAGATATTTTCCGTTATTATCCATGCCCCCAAGGTAATATCCGAACCCGTCGAGAGACTGTGCCGCTGCTCCGTTATGTGGGTTTAAATATCCGCCTTCTATTATATCCTCGGTTATAGGCCTAATCGTAAATTCGTCGAATTCCGCGCCCTGGGTATTGTATTCATACAACGGATCCTCTGGGTCGATCCCATCGCTGGTTTGTCCTCCAAACTGTACAAATTGCGACCTGCCGCCCCGAGGGTCTGCCCATTTATAATTGAACAAAGTGCCTCCAGCGGAGGTTCCCGCGCTAGCAGGCTTCTCGATGAGTTTTAGACGGCCGCTGTCCCATAGTTGGTCGAGTCTGTTGTTTGATGTATTCCCCCCAGTGACGATGGTTTCACTGAGGTCGAGGCTATACATGTATGGATCTATTTGCAACGATTAGGAATGAAAATATAAGGGGCTGGAGATATGGAAAAACCATAATTATATATAAAAAATCTCCAAGCATAATGAAGCGTAACTTACTCGGCCCATAATATTGGTCTATTGTGGAATTGGAAAAGTTCGCAAGTGGAACGGGGAGAACCTCGCCGCCATCTATCCATAGTGTTGTGCCTATCAAGCAGATATTCGTCTGAGGGTTAATTTCGCTGTCCCGCGATTCTCTATCTCCGGTAGAAGAAACATATCGGTTATCGAAGACTTATATGTACCAATGTATGCGGTCTGGTGATTTCGAATGAACTTGAGTCCGAAATAATCCTGGGGCCCAGCCATATTTATTTCGCTTCGGACGCCCAATGACGTCTATTCCGAATTCCGTGAGAGAGTGAAACAAATTTGTTTCCTGAAGAGATGTCAGGAAACTTTTGAACCTGTGCAGTGTTCAGTCGCGCTCGGGTTATTGATTACTGATCGTGCCGCAAGCCGATCTTAGAGGCTCTGGAGAAGCCAGGATCGCGGTTACATGATGGAAATTGAGAAATAGGACGGAAGGCCCCTTAAGTATGAACCCTCCCCCCTGGCAATTGCCATTGTCGACGATATCATGTTTTGCGGTTGAAAAACGCCAACGTCCCGTTTTTCATCTGGGATAAACGAGAGTGCGCGAACAGGGGACGGAGCGAACATGGGGTTTTCGCTCTGTAATCCTAGTTCGGCAGCCCAAATTTCTTGCAATGCATGATCTTGGCCGCTTGGACCAGTCAACGGGACAATTTGTATGCACCACTCAGTCGAAAATAGAGTCTGGGGACCTTGCAGCGGCAGTTGAGAGATTGTGAGATTTGGTAAAGTTGGACCCGACTGGTCTCGCGGGACCCGACCAAGATTGGCCAAGTGCGGCGAGCAAGAGGTGGTGACAGAGTGGGACGGTATCCTTACATAATTCAGCTAATCTAGATTAGATTTCGGTGAGCCGGTGTGCTCAGGCGCATGTAGGAGGGATGTCGTTATCCAAAACTCCAGTGTGTCGTTGGGTGTAACATTGACGTTTGGCCAACCACCCGTATTCCCTCTGTGGCTGGGAAGATATAATCTGTCATGATGCAGGATGCATACCTACGACGTCGCACAAAGCTTCAAATCTGACACTTCAGTTCCCTATGCTGTTTCGTTGACGTCGAACGAGGGAAGTATATATAAATTAGCTCTTAGCCTCGCAGCTCATTGATATTTGTTTAAGAGCATGCATGGGCAATTCGGGTATATAAGTACGTATAAAAATATTAGAAGGGTAAGAATATCCTATCTGGGTAACATAGCATACTCGGTCCTGATATAATTTCGTAGGCAGGAGTGGACCAGCTCCAAACTTCAAGCTATATACAATAATGGGTATCTACGGGCGTGGCTTCTCCAATATTATCGCCAGCCTCACACACCGCTTTTTAAAAGAAAATTCCAGAATAACTCAGTGGTAACTCGAATAGTGTCATGAATGCGCCAGACCAATGCGAATACGCCCTTAAGAATAGGAAAGAGAGATACTCCGGCACTCCATCCAAAAATACAAAGGAAAAGGAAGGACAAAAAAAAACTGAAATAAAAGAGGGGATCTCGGAGGTCCATACTAACTCTCCTCGTCAGGTACCGGTCCTAGTTTTTGATAATCGCACAAGCAATCTCCCAAACCATTCTTTGCAGTAACATCGTTAAGAGCAAGCACGTCTAGTGTCTCTTTATCTCGACAGACCACCTGTTTTCCACCTCCAAACTTTTCCTCCGTGATATAAACGTTACCCGGCCACTCCCCACGATAAACGTTCCCTGTAGCATCGCCCTTCTTCCAGCGAAATTCGGTATTATTGACAAACATCTGTGCCGTCAATACGCTATTCGGGAACTCGCATGTGGCTTCCCGGCCGTCCACGAAGACGCTACTCGTCCGTGTGTAGTTCAGTGAGAACTGGTAAAATGAAGTGTTGGTATTTGGATACCGCATTAAATATAGGTGCTGTGATGGAAACACATAGGCAAATGGATTCCCGCCGCTAGAAATATACAGCGGACTCTCATTGTCTACTGTCGTTGCGTTGGTGGTATTTCTTCTCGATATGAAGAAACTCCAAACAGCTTTACTCGCCGAAGGAGGTGTTTCGTAAGGAGGGCAGCGCCAGAGATCAGTCTCTTGTCCATCAGCAGTTGGCGCACATCCCGTAGTTTCGTTCATAAGTGTCGTCGTATATGCCCAAGTCCCCAGAAAGCCCCCTGGAGGTGGCATTTCTGTTGCATTTCTTGCAGCCCACCATCCGCTGCGACCCCTTCGCTGGCCCATTTCCCTCCCAATTACGATCCCGACAATCGTACCAACTACGATTGCTAATCCAGCAAGCCCAATGATTATCCAGAAGCAATATCCCTTCCGTCTTCTCCACCATGGCTTCGAAGGGTCCTTGTCTGTTGGATCAAAGAATCCTACTTTCTCACTCCAAGATTTTGTTCGTCCATCCGGTGTCAGCGTCGGTGTAAGTGTTGGCGATAGCACGACTTCCCTTGTCGTGACGTATCCTGGAGGCGGGTTTTCCGCTCCGTGGGGAGGAGGAGGTCCGTGGAAATAATGAGGCGCTCGTGGCTTTGGCTGTGTATTCCGTAGCATTTCGATAACGTGAGGAGGAATAGGCAACGGAGGCACACTCCCCTCTCCAGGAACCACTGTTTTCATATCCGCATTCGAAAAGCGCACCTGTCTCTGTATAGGACTTATTGGGGTAAACATCGCAAAGCTCGACGCCGTTTGGTTCGATTCCTGTCTTGTCCTTATAACTGGAGGGGGTTGAGAAGCCCTCGCGGTGACTGGAGCTGAATTTATTATTTGATCGGATCCCTGGCGTGTTCTAACTTCGAGACCTAAATCCTGACCCCTCAAGGGAATCTTTGGGGGTAGAAATGGAGGCGGAGGTGCCAGGCTGTCCCGAATGCTTTCCGTCCCAACAACCGGTGTGCCATATGGGTCTTTAGAACCAAGAGCTCCAATGCTTGATTGTGTATGTATGGAATCAGATCGTTCAGTATGGCCCGCCTGTTGGCTATTGTGGCTGCCGGCGGTTAATGTCTTTGATTTGTCCGTTTCATTGCTTTCAGTGAGGTCGTCGTGGTAGCCAAGGTCCGGGATTGATTGATCGGATACTATGGACATTCGAGCATCATGCGGCATGGGGACTCCTAGTCCCGAATGGTATGGGGATGATCCCGGTGTCCCATAAATTTGAGGCACAGGGAGCCCATATGTTGAGGGCGGGCCATATGTCGAAGGTATGGAGGGCCCATAGACAGAGGGCACAGATGGTCCATAAGACTCTGTAGAAGGGACAGGTAGCCCTCCAGAAGTTGGAAACGGGGTTGGTGGCGGTGGACTCGTTGGTGGTTGGCTTTGCAAATTGGATGTGGTTGGGCTTATAACTGTTGGATATTGTAAACCTGCTCGAATTGAGTCGTCGGCGAGAGCAGCAGTAAATAACGAATTAGTCGGTGACAAATTATCATCGCGGGGATAGTATTCGTCGCCACTAATATTTTCTATATCGCTAACGAGCGACAGTCGGCCTCGGGTGTTCCTTGCTAGTTGATATCGGGGTGTCGAAGGCCCAGCCTCGAGCTCGCCAGCGCTGGTATCCTGACTCGCCATCCCAGCTGCACCTTGGCTTCGCGTGGACTACACAGCACAAATCACGAGCGCAGACGGAATATGGCCATCGATCTGAACATTCAACCAGAATGAATTCGAATGATAGGGGAAAAAAATATACTATCCGTGCCGCAAGGAAATCTCTGGTAAAATAGAAGGAAGTCACATATTGTGAACGTTGGTGGTGCAGAACATGTGTCCTCTTAAGTATGTCGAGAAGATACACACCCAAATCTGCAAGCTTGCTCCAACATCGATTTACCTACAGGCTACTCCGCTCCACGGCCCACGCCATCTTTTTTTCACTCCGAAGGAATCGGAGGCAACACCTTGGGGACCTTACGATGTGCGGGACTAGCTGAGGGCCCATATTTTTCCCTTCTTGGGCAGACACAATTCCAGGTCGAGAAGGATGCATGCGAGCTGGAGCGGAGGCCGAGCTAGGGCCAAAAGTTCGTGCCCAAGTTGATATGCATGGCTTTTGCATTTCTCGTTGACTAAAGAATTATAAGCCTTTCGAAATTTCTGTTGCATTGGCGGTTTGCCGCCTGGACTAAGGCCGCAAATTGTTTTCCCACGGTTGGATCATTTGGAGATTTTAGCACAGAATCCTCTTCACCTGGGGGCTGATGTTGGAAATCTTGCTTTTCTCGACCTGGGGATTACCAGACGGGTCAGACGGGATAGATTCTGGACTTAAGTTGCGATCTCGTCGGAAATTAATCTCAGATTTTAACTTGACAAGCGAGCGAAAGCTTTGATGATATCTTTTCCGGGCCATTTCGAAACTCTAACGTTAGAACCTGGATTTAGATTCGTAACATGGGTTCTGGCTATGTTAGTTGCACCGCGAAAAAAACGAATAACTTTGCTTCAGAAGCCGAAAGAAAGGAAGAAGAAATCCTAAAAGCCTCGAGGCATACGTACCTTTCGGCCATAGATGGAGCCTCATAGGCGAGCTCGTACATGTCGAAACCAGATTCCTGTTAACTAATTCAATCGGGTCGAGGTGGTATTTTGCGGCTAGGTTTGCCCTCGATGTAAGTCTTGCAGGACAAGAACGGGTCAAGGACAGGTCAAAGACACTAACATGAACCACGTCCCGTCGTTCGTCCATGCACATGTTTGCACGCATAGCTGCACAGCTGTACAGGTATGTAGGTCTTAAGCTACTACCACCATAACCACATACATACTCCGTACTTCGTACTTATTTCTTAGTACTTACATACATGTTTGAAGCTGGGTATTGCTTATTGAGGCCGTTAGACTTGGGGGGGAAGTTGGTTAACAGTGGCGTCGTCCGTTGGCTGCACTAGGTGCGGGGCGTTGTGATGAGGTTGGAAATCGGTTCCGAAGTAGTTGTTCTTGTCGTCCACTTTGGGTCTCGGATGCATGGCAAAAGATATGCAAAGGCACCATCGACAGCATTGCTTCTTGTTCAATAGCATTGCCCTATCGCATAATATCTATTGATAACCAAATTGCTATTCCGCATTGCATCGAGGAGGGGAGCCGATAAGAGCCCAACTGTTACAGAGTGGACCATGGCTAGAACTTGATGCCGCTGCAATGCACAAGCAGAGAGACCGAAGTAGCCGCCCGGGATCACAGGTTAAGATGGAATCCGAATTTGCAGCCATGGCCATGGAAAGCCAAGGCTTTGAGGGTACAGTTAGTATGTTCCCTTAAGATCCTCTCGCCTTTTTTTTCTTCTTTTCTCGAGCTCGTGAACGGTTCCTGGGCGTCAACTATCAGACTTATAAACTTACAATATGCATGTTTCTTCCACAAGAAACGGAGGATAACCTCACTATTACGAATGCGCTTCCAATTTTGAACACCACTAATATAAAGCAGGCATATTGGAAATTAGAGTCAAATCAAATCCAGCAAATCCAATTAATTCGCACCAGACGGATATTTTGATATGATATGATCGATCGTGGATGAGGGGGAAAAAAAAGAGAGCGCGAAGAGCTCGAAGCGAGGAAACATTTCCACATTGACGTCGGTGGTGCCATCGGCGCCGTACATTGCCGATGGACAATTTCTTCAGCAGCTAACTAAACTCGAAGTCTTGCAACGTTCGAGGCGGGTTTACTATTCCTCGAAGGTGGCTGGCCTGCCTCCATGCTAGTATACCATGTATGCTACATGATACACGCCATGATGGAGGGGAGACATGTCTTCAATGTTTGCAATGCGAATGCCTAAAAGATTAAAGTCTCGTGGCCTCACCCTAAACCTGCATTAGGATCTACAGATGGGTATCTTCGAATAGAGGAGGACACCGATTAGCGTGGTTGAGCTGAGATCTAGATCTGGCCTGGATATCGATTGTGAAATTTAGGTTTGGGTGGAGCTGGTCTCGTACCCAGACCGCACAAAGAGTGACCGAACTTTGTTTGGGGTGGAGCCATGGGTTACAGATAGCTCGAGTGCTCGAAGAAGTTAGCGGCCTCTAGGCGAGCTACGTTCATGCGGTTACACGCCGGTTGACTCTGGTCTTAAAGATATGGTGGCTCAGAAATGTCTTGTCTTGCACATGATGATTCGATCGGATTGGGGCTCTCAGTAACAGCGACGGGATATAAATGGAAGCTAACTCAAAGTAATTATGACCAGAGTCTCAAATGAGACTTTGTCCAATCCTCAACCAGTTACCTAGGCCTAGCTATGTATAGTCTCGTACCCAGACCGCACAAAGAGTGACCAGCCATGTATGGTAGATACATGGTATTAATGAAGGCTACTAACCACATCCAAACATCGATATCGCTGATGACCGTGATCTGCTTGTCTTCTTTGGACAGCTATCAACCGCTTTTTTTTGGTCTGCGTATGGTGCTCTCGATCTTTCGAATTTCGGTATGCTTTCGCTGTCGTTTGGGTGCTGGATCCGACTTGTCGGAATCTGGATCATCCAGGCTGAGTGCTCTAGTGTAGTCTTTCAACGACCCCGTCACCGCCCAGTAGAGAAATATGTCTGAAAGCAGTTCCTCCTCTATCACTCCCGGCTTGAGTTCCCCCACCTCAGGTAGGCATTCATGGACGTATTTCAGTAAAAATGGCGATCCAGAGAAATGCCCAAGGACGGGGTCTTCCGAGCCCCCAGTTGTGTGTGTAACGATTCCAATCGCATGTCCTTTGACGTTGACAAGCGGACTACCGGAGTATCTGTCACCGACAAAACATGTGGTAACACCTTTGACGCCAGTTACTCTCCAATTCCAGGTCCCCGCTCGAAATTGAGGCTCGGTATCCTCGTTCATTTGTATTGACCAACAATGCTGGCCTGGTTCATCTGCAGCTAGGGCCAAATGGTGATGTTCTTTTTTCAAGCTCCGCAAAGCTACAAAATCGCTTCCAAGCACAATAGTTTTGCACAGCTCATATCCTGCATCGGAATCGTCTGTGCACCATTTGATGGATGATATTACCCATTCGTCGAATTTAATACCCGCCTCTATTTCTCTGGAAATTTTCTTCATTTTTGGATAGTGCTTTAGAACATCTCGAGCTGTTGGAGACCGGAAAATGTGTCGGGCGGTAAGTAGGATTGTAGGTGTGATAGCAAAAGCTATTCCGTTAGAATATTCGGCTTCAAAACGTTCTGAAACCAGGCCATCTGCTGGCACTCGAGAACATAGCTTCCACGAGACCTTGAACTTGATCACTGCGGGCCTCTTCGTGGTAGATTCGCCGCCAACGATGTATCCGCGAAGCCGCTTCACTTGCTCAGCTTCTAACTGTGTACCGAACCTTTCTTGCTCAGGGCTAGCGGTATCCGGCAGGGCCCCTGATGAGATGTGATCGATATCGACTGCTGGTGCCATGTCTTCTTGGATAACCTTTGAGGTGCTCGAGTGGCCGTGTGTAATTGTACTAGGAATATATATGCGGGATACGAGGCCGCGAATTCGAAGGGAATTAAGAGGGGGAACTGTGTGAGTTCAAAGTATATATCTACTTACCTACCTAGGTATCTACGAGCACTCTAATTTTCAAGATATTTTATGATATTATAATAATACGAATAGAACAGCATATCAGCGGCGATCAGCCACGAACCTTCGTATATATTACAAGGATAACACCCTTTCTCACTCGAAGTCCCTCGTTTGTGTTGGAATATTGTGGTTTTTGGTTTACCACGAATTGCATTATATAAGTGCTTAAGTATATATCCATTGCGCATGCATCCGACTTGCTACAAAACAACCTGATTAGAACCCAAACCTCTATACAGCTCGTAAAATTAGTAATATGTTCATGCGGATACTCGCTCCGTGAAGAGTAAAAAGAAAAGTGAAAGAAAAACAGTAAAGTGAAAGCAAAAACAAAAACAAAAAAAACTTATGACATAAGCCTCCAAGGTCGTTATTCATGCCGTCACAAAATGCCGCACCGTTGTGGATTAAGCGCTGCAATGTGTGGCGGACGCATGGCTGAAGCCATGTCATCTCTTAGTCCCGCTGCTCATATCCTCCAAACCCCCCACTCTCGCGTCTTCTCTCTCTTCTCCGCCTCTCCCTGCTTCCGTCACCCTCCTCTCGCGACTCTTCACGAGATGGCCGGTGATGTCTCCGTGATTTCTCTTTCTTTGGCGCATCGCCACTTTCTACTGCATCTTCAAAGTTAACTTCCTTGACGAGTCGCTTCCTTTCCTTCTTTCGCGGGCTAGGTGTTGGAGTTTCATCCCAATCCCGCTCTCGCCGATGGCGTCGTCGATGTGCTTTTGCGTCGCCTGCGTCGCCGGTGTCAATGCCTAGCCCGCTAACGTCTTGCAATTCGGGCATTGCGGAATCCCTCCTTTGGGGGGATCGTGAGGGTTTGCGCCCCCCTGACCCGGAGCCATCTGAAGGTACGTCGAAATGCAAAGGGCTCGGGCTAGATCTGTGCTTTCGGTTTCTTGAACTTTTTTCGTCGGGGACTTTTAAACCACCCTCTTCGGCTTCGACATGCACTCCGTTCTCCTCTGCTGGTGGGCCGTCCGCGAAGTCGGTAGGGTCGACTTGAACGGGGAGTGTCATAGAACGATGTCTCCTGCGCTTCCTCTCATCCTCATCGTGTGAATGGTGTCTTCGTCTTTCGCTTTGCGGATGGTCACTACGATCTCCTGTTCTTCTCCGTTCGACTGGCCTTGGGGTCTCCTCTACTGGTTCGCGACCTAGGAGCTTGTCCCTTTTAGACATAATCCTACCAAGAAATCCACCACGGCTTGGCGGAGGTTCTTCTATTCGTCTCTTTTCGGTAGGTTCTCTATCCGTGTGTCGCCTTGTCTTACTTCTTCGTGCAGGATCTCCATTCGTATCTGGAGCCTCCATACCTAGGATTTTGCTAGCCTTCGATTTTGGTTCTCGTAGCTCGTGTTCTGGGTGGTGTGGTTGGAAGTACCCGCTCCCCTCCTCGGGTATGGGTGAAGGGTCGCCTCCCTCCCTTCTACTCCTGTGTCCTTCTCGTTTTCGGGAACTTCTTCGCCTTGATGGCTTCCTATCTGATTCTCCCTCAGCTTCGGCCCCGATTGGGGCAGCGGGTTCTGGAGGAGCAACGGGTGGCGCCTCTGGGCTGTCTGGCGGTTCAATTGGGGCTGGTGCCTCTGGCGCGGGCGGTTCTGGTTCGGTTTCTATCGTCGGTACAGGGGGAACCTCTTCATCTTTGGGAGGGGCGTCCTCATCTGATTTCGACCTTTCGCGCCTACGTGAGCTCCTATGTCGGGGAGGTGAAATTTGTTGATCATGATCTCCCTCGTGCCGATGTCTATGTCTTCTATGTTTCTCCTCGTTAGGCGCGGCTCTTGAAGACCTTACTCTCTCCGTAGACCCATTAGCCTTGTATCCTGGAGGGTCGGCAGGCGGCGCGTTACCACCACCAAAACTTCGGTAATTGAATGAAGAGAACATTGCGCTCAGGCGAGATTTAGTGCTGTCTTTCTGCTTCTCTTCGGGAGGCGCGCGCTCTGCTTCATCGCGGTGTCGGTGGTGATGGTGCCGCTCTCGCTCTCGCTCCGCGAACTCGTTTTGGCTATTCCGAGGGTCGGCACTTCTATGTTTCCTCCTAGTTGATTCCCTGCCGGCGTAGTCGTCGACTGGCGCTGGAGGGGTTGGTGCTGGAGGCGGCTCTCGATCAATACTGCGCTCGTCATGATACCGTCTCGACCGACGATTTTCTCGTTTTTCGGGGCTCCGAGAACCTATACGTCATGTCGTCATTTTAGTGTCTGAGTGCGCGATTAATATTTGAAAAGGCATTTGAAACCGTACACGTACCTCTATCTTCCCTTTCTCGCGGCGGTCTGCTATCTCGGTCTCGTCTCCTTCGATGGGACCTTCCACCGTCCTGCGAACCCAAGATGGGGGATTGAACCTCAGCGGCGACTGCAGCCCCCGCCGCGGCCCCCGCCGCAGTAACTATTTCTGGTACAGGTTCTGCAGGGGTCTCTTCTAGAGCCTTTTCCACTACAACCTCAGGGGCCTTTTCTTCCTCCGCGACCGCCTCCCCTTCAGGTTTCTTCTCCGTAAAAATCGTTCCTGTCGCATCTCCAGGCATGACTCCAACACCGGCTATAGGTTTTGACGATCCATGACCTGTATCGTGTCCGTGGTGATTTTTGCTTTCTTTTATACCATCCATACTCAGACTGCCACGCAATTCATCCTTCTCATCCTCACTCTTGAGTTCCCACCAATCACGCACAACGGCAAACATTGCAGCTTGACCCCGGTGATTGTGGTTGTCTCGGCAAACCGGGTGGTGGAAAACCCCTATAATGTAGTTGATCAAGGGTTCCATATCCATCTCGGGCTCGTCCCAAGCTCTCATAACCAATGGCACCACGAACTTCACAATCTCAACTGCTATTCTACCAGCCGGCTCACTTAAGACGTTGGATGCGTTATCTTTGCTAATAACCGTATGTACCGGGTCTGAGCAGTATGGGTCCGAAAATACCTCTCCTTCTTTTTCCGAAGCTATTGCGATTAATTCGTTCGCTGACTCCGCCAGTTCTATCCTCGCTTGTTGGAGGATAGGGAGAATATAAGGAGCAATCAGGGTAAATGTAACAATGCAGAGCGACTGCTGAATCTTTTCATACGTGGCAGCATGGCTCGGGACTTCCTCCATGCCGTAGACAATCTCTCGGACTACTCGGTCGTGCATTTCTAGAAAAGGGTATATTTGATCGTATAGGTCCTTTGAGTCGAGATCCACAGGTTCTCCATCGTCGGCTCGGGTTTGGACTTGTTTCTGCTTCTCCTTGCTTTGCTCTTCGAGGAGGTCGAGGTTGGCTATTGATTGATCGTTGAGGAGTCCTTTTGGGAGAGATTCGAATAGGTCTTTTAGAGCTTTTACTTCACCTCCATGTGTGCTATCGGCTTCCAGGGCAGAGGCTATTTGTTGCTCCAGGAGCTGTAATTCGGAAGGGTTTGGGTTCATCGGGTCCCCGCCAACGACGCTCGAAAGAAAATGAACGGTTCCGAAAGATCCAGTGACGAGTGGGAAGACTTGCTCCCCCTTGACTTCCACTTCGGTCGCGGTTCCGACGTGAGGGAACACTCCTCTTTCGCCCAGCTCTCGGATGCATAGTTCGATGTAATTAGAGTGCGCAGGGAAATCTAATGTTATGACGCGGATTGTCAGTCTGATTGTCGCATGAATGAGCAGAACTAAACTAACCTTCAAGCGCATGCAAGGCGGCACCTAGGTGTCGGAGTGCATCATCGAAGTCTTTGATATTCTTCTTCCGGGCATGCTGTCGTCCCAACTATACCCCGTTCCTGTCTGTCAGCGTGCCGCACTCAATATCGACTTCCAGGAAAGTATACCGCATCTATTGCCGCGGATTCCTACCTTGATGCACCGCCCCAATGCCTTCCTCACATATCCCGCTGAAGTCGTAACCCCGAGCCGTTCATTGGCTATATACCCTTTCATGCCTGTCCTGTCGTCCGGGAATAGCTCCAGATCCTCATCCACGACCCCCCGTAGCCTACTATCGTACTTCTTTGCATCGATATTATTCGCATAGTTTTTCGGGTTATCTAGAGGGATACGATGTTAACGTTAGGTGTATGTCGTCCACGGAGGCGGTTCGGGGTGGGGTGCGACTATACCGAGGTGCTCCTCAGGCCGATAAACGCTCTAGATAGTCACAATTAGCATTTCAATGAGACTTTGCCATATACGCAAATTGGGATATATCACTTACCAATCTACTATCCGAAACTTCAAATTCTCCAGTCCCATAACCAAAAGTCATAAAAGCAAAAAGCGCCACCTAGGTCACCCCAATTAGCCCCACAAGACCCCCTCACGTTGACATGAATACCATCATTAGGTAATCCACATACCAGCGTCCTTAAGACGTTCGGTCCAACAACTTTTAGAAAAGCAACGTCCATAATTTGCGAATAATCCCGTAACCAGTTGCCAAAGTACACTCTTTTAACATCCATTCTCGTGAAGGCCGTCCCGCCGGCCGTCCTGGCCAGCATAAGTCCCAGCAACGCATTCTCGATATCTCCATGTCGCCACTTGCAATCGTCGGAAGATGTAGTTCCAGCTCCAAAGGCGCTTGCGCCGGTCGTAAATACGAAGAAAAGGAATATCGTGAAGAGGTACGATACGCCGCCGTACGGCGACGGGAGGGTGCGTCCGAAGGTCGAGGTCATTCTTTCTTTCGAGTCCTCCCCCCAGGCAAAGCGGCCAGTCGTAAGGGAGGGAAGCGTTGACGGGTCTTCGAGTTTTCGCTAAACTAACTAATGATCACAAAAGAAATTCAAATTTATCCAAATAAAACGTAAATACTACTAGAACGCTCGAAAACTGGAATGGAAGCTCGGTCGAATGAGGGGCGTCATTGCTGATGGAGAAGGAAAGAAGAAGAAGGGATGTCTCAGACTGTCATGGCAGTTGACGGTAAAAGAGGAAGTGGAGCCGATCAAGAGAACCTGAATATATTCGCAGTTCGAAGGGTCCATACGCCCTTCGGTGAGATCGTAACTGACATGTATTTTCTCGCAAAAGTAAAGTGCCGGTGTACCTTAAAACACCGCAAATTTACTTTGACAGGAGACAAGCAACAGCAATGAGCAGATGCTTCTTCCCCCAAACAGGGTTACTGGCGGAGATGAGGCGAGGCTGGGCCTGCTAACTGGTCGGACCGGCGCAGACCAGAAATTGGCAGATTACGAGTGCAAGGATCCCGAACGCCTGCCAAAAGAAGGGGGTTGGTGATTGGCTGCAGCAGATCGGGCGCAAAACAGCAAACGGCAAGAAACCTTTGCTTTGGCAGATGAACTATAAATAATATCTTTACTTCGACGCGAAGCCGCCGTCGCAATAGGCGTCAACAGATATCTCTATGAGCATACGGCGACATGTGATATAGGTACTTCTCTAAATTGGCAGATAAGTAGGTATCCACATACTAAGTACATAGTGAGGAGGGATGTTTGCTTACCTTGTATGTCACGATCGAAGAGCTCAAGAGAACAGCAGAAAACTAGGAGAGAAGATTGAAGAGATGACCATGCCGACATGGCAGACGCATTTTATATATGCCCGTCGACGTTAATTGAGGTCGCTGCACGATGACCATCATCGTATACGCAGCACCAATGGTGAGAGGTTTATATTAGGAGAGAAGGCATGGAGGAAGTATGATGTACTATGTACCATCGATTAGGTAGATACTTAGTCTGCAGATGGCTCTCTTGACCATGATCAGATAAGCCTTGGCAGGCCTGATGTTAAGAATACATGGCTGTTGTGATAGGCAGAACTGTGTTGGCTAGTGTAGATGCCAACGCAATATCTGCAACAAGACCTCAGACTTGCAGCATTCATATTGCATTGCATTGTCATAATATTCCAATTCCTTCATGACCATGATATCGCCATCGTCGCCATAACGAAAATCTTAAAAAATAAAGAATGATATGTACTATCTACAAACGAAATCCACCAGCTTGTAGAACCGAGAAGACGCCTCTTGGATCATACTTGCGGCGGATATTCCGAAGTCTCTGAAAGTTGGTATTGCCATAGCTCCGGAAGGGATCCTGGTCTGGCGCTGCAGCGTTGAGGTAGACGAAGTCGACATGCTTGCCTGCGGCTATGGAATAGCCTTTCATTCGATTGACCGAAGCTTTCACAGCCGCAGTGCGGATTGCCGATTCAGTTTGATTGAACCAGGAATACGTCAACAGAGCCAACATCAGCGGCCCATTGTCTCCGTTCAAACCCAATGCATTCCTGCCGGTTGTTCGACTTGCATCGAGCATACTAGCTGCATACGGTTCATATGCAAGAGTGAAGACTCCAGGTTTTAGACGACGGCCATTATTCTCTCTGAACCTGTTTACCTCCTCTTGGAAAATCACCGCCACTCTTCTGTTAACTGCCCCGGACGCCCGGTACGTAACAGATCTCCAAGTATGGCTAAAAATTCCTGGCTGAAGGCCCTCCCTGCCATTCGGAATAAGTTCCGAGTACGGTTTCACAGAATACGTATTGGAAACGATTCCGGGAATGTTGAAGAAAGGTTGTAGAGCCGCTGGAACCACAACGGAGGGCCTGCCATGATAAAGGACTACCTCAATAAACCGTCCAAATCCAAGGTCCGCGGCATCCATAACGTTGACGAAGAAAGATATCTTTGGGTCGGGGTTTGAAAGGCGATAGAATATGTCAACTTGGTCAAGAACAAGTTGCAAGCTTGTGAATTGGTAGGTAATCGTCCCCCCGGCAACATTGGACAAGGGATACATCTTCATATCAAAAGCGGTAACAATTCCAAATCGGTTACTCCCTCCTTTGAGAGCCCAAAAGAGATCAGGGTTGGAGGTTGAATTAGCGTTTCGTATAAGACCATCAGCGGTGACAACCTAGTTTCCGACGATTGGTCAGCCTAGCTTTTACATCCTAAACTGAGCACATCTTACCTGAAAGTTGACGACAGTATCACAGGAAAAGCCATGTTCCGGACCTTGAAAGCTGACCCCACCTTCATCGAAGTAAGTTAGTCATGATTCCCTGATTTCCCTAACATCCAACGTTTATGTTGAACCTTTGTGTTACTTACCTCCCAAGACTAACCCTCCAACTCCGACAGAACCAATTCTTCCACCGAGGACGACCTTTCCGACTTTGTCTGTCTCGCGGTAAACTTCAGTCCAGGTATTCCCTGGCCCGATTCGGGCGACTTTGCCACGGACATTCAAAGCCTTCAATTTGCTGGTAACAAGCAAGACGGCCCCGTTTTTGCCATTACTGCCAGGAACTGGGAGATGTCCACCGCTGCGAACGGAGAAGTTGCAGTTAGTTTCATTGAAGATACGAACTGCATAGGCGACATGCTCCGCAGTCTCGGGCGAGAAAACGCAAGCCGGTTGAACGAAGTTCTCCTTGCTAAAATAGTTGTGGGTCTCATTAGCGTAGACTGGAGAGCCAGAGAAGCTAACTGTGTCAGCGGAAAGCCCCTTGAGAGCTAGGCAGCAGATTTCTTCTCGGGAGATACTCGTAAAGCCTGTGAGGCCTGAGCCGTTGCCCAGGATTGACCCGGACACGGCCAGTCCACGTGCGAGAGCGGCTTGCATGGAGGGTCTGATACACAAAAAGGGCGAGGGAATAATGGGATTTAAAGAAACGGAGAAGTTGAATCAAAAAGTGTGGAGGTAGAAGAGTATGGGGGCAACGCTGCGAAAATAGTGAAGTCGGGGAGGAAGAGGGTAGGAGTGTGGGCGCAAAGAGGAACGTTTTTTTTTTTTAAAAAAAAAAAAAAAATCACAAAGAAGAAAAGAGGAGGCCGAGTAAGGAAAAAACGGTGACGCCCTTCGGATTGAGAGAATTTTACTTGCTGTGTGCCTAAAACGCTGTGGTATACATCCTACGTAAATTTCCGTTCCTCTGGGACGGTCGTCGGACTGTGTCTCGGCCGTTAGAGCCAGTAAAAACTGAGAACATAGTAACAGCCATCTATTTGTTCCTGAGTGACCCCTTAAGATTCTAGTATCAATTTCTAATCTCCTTATCGATAACCCTAATTTCTTACATCGATGCAGTGCAATGCGTGGCCCAGATTACGTGCAACAAGGAAATACAGGTGCTGTGTACGTACCTCCTGCCGTGCCTATAAAGGCCACGGGGCACTAGATGGTTATTTCGGACTGTGATTCGCGCAGTCCTAGACTAAAAAATAAGTATAGTCTATCTTCTAACGTTCACTTTGTTGAAAACAGGCGCAATGATCTTCCAATAAAATATAAAATTATAACAAATGTTCTTTACCAGCCTAAGGTCCAAAATCGGCTATCTTGCATCCGAATCAGCCTCACTACAGATAAGGCCTTATGAACATGGTAAAACTACATGTGTAAGCCCAGCATTTTGCCTTTGGTCGATCCACGTGGTGTATCTAGAGCAAGGGGCGGGATACTGCCATGCTAGCTTCAATTTTACGGCTCTGTCCCCGGTCCAGACACCCCATGACGAGCTGACTCTCTAGAGTTTATCTCATTATAATTAAACTAAAATCGGTCTCTTCGTCCCAAAGTTGAAATAGATAGGAAACACTAGACAGGCTTTAGCGAACGATCTTCTGGTTTTTTGAAGACGGCATCGTATTCTTCCTGAATCAATTGATGCATCATAGCTATGACGTACGTAGGTATCGTGATGTGACTAAATATTAAACGGCTGGGGGTTGACGATATATACAATTTGGAATTGCCCCCCCGGCCCTGGACTCCAAAAAACTAACCCCTAAAATATTTTCAGATCATAGTCGTGGACTCGGAGTCCATTAACTCCATCCCCCCCCCTCTTGTATCCTTGTGGCCTATAAACCGTCGGACTATTGGCGTTTATAAAACCCAATAAAAAAGAGAGAGACCAAAATATTGAAAGCTACATATTCATGGCCCTAGATTCCAGAATTCTAGAAGCTCGATCATAGATTTGACGAAACATGGTACCCGACTTCTTGTGCTCGTCATCTGACTACTCTCACAAGTCGGCCTTGTCATTTCCTGGACCCCTTGTCAGTAACCTGGTATCCAACCAACAGATAGTATTACACATACTTGCACATACATGTAATAAAAGGTAACCAGGCAATGCAATTAACATTGTATGTATATGTGGGAACTCCTTGTAGTTAAGCTAATGCGAAATACGGTCCCTACGATGTTGGAACTGGGAACCATACAGCCAAAGCTTGGGATTTGAAATCCCATTTGGTGCATGGCATGCTTCCCATAGGCAACTTAAAAAGTCCGCGGACATCTTACAAAGATCTTTCGCACTTTAGAGTTCGTCACACGAAGACATTGCAGGACAATTTTGTTTCCTATTTGGGACAGTATTCTGGATGTGGATCTGTCGTGTAACCATGGATGCCACACAGATGTTGTAGTTTTTGGTGGTGCAACACACGGATGTTGAATCGCCTGGTGGTGTGCTTGACCAACAAGACTAATGTTGACCTGCACGGAACCACTGTACGCTGCTATCTTGGAGGCATGACATAATGGTTACGTGTCTAGGGGCTTAGGTATAATTCCTGTTCAGCCCTCTGTACTGTACTGCACATGTCTAGCTTACCTTGACAAGGGGTGCTTTGCATATCCACGTATTTTGCAATTTTGTAGTCTGAGAGTCACTCGCAATTTTGAACCGTCTTTGGGCCTACAATAGGCTAGCCAACAGGTCCAGGCGAACTTTACCGTATAACGCGCATCCACAAAGCACTGATTGTTTCCAATGGCCCCTTCTGACCCCGAGGTGAATCCAGCTATCGCATGTACATACATAGTTCTAGATTTAGCGCTTTATTAGATATATTTCTTTCAGCCTATGTCATGTTAGTTCATGGATCGCACAGGCATAACTCGCGGCACATGTGCCGCAAATTTCGAGTATATGTTGGATTTGACAAAGCGAGCATTAGGGCCCGCAATCACAACTCACATTGAAATGGAGCGGTTATTGAGGTAGGTACAAGGCGATCTGTTCCGCCCATGAAATATCTGCTATGTGTGTGGTATCTTATAATAGATACGGGATATATTCGCGAGACCAGATATATTGAAATTATCAACGGTTTACCGCACCTTATTTTGGGCCTATAGCATAACTAAGCTCTAACACGCTGGAGGCTTATACGGCATAATACCAGTTCAAATATCTATACCAAGGTCGAATACGATAGGGATATTTTAGAGGTTAGAGTAGTAATCTATGTATTTGGTAGATGCGGGCCTCTGGATATTGGAAAGGAGGGCTGGTCTTTCACACCGCTTTGGGGCGAACAAAGAAACGCTCAACTTCTCGTCCGATTTGAAACGTATTAAGAAACTCATAGGGTCTGGATTCGAGACAATAGAAGGCCATGTATATACAAACGAAGGGCTCCGTTCTTGCAGTGCAAACTAGACCGTCAATTCTGCATCTAGTACTGGGAATGTGGTCAAATCCTGAGCCGAATTATATCCCGCTTCCCCCAGTTGAATACATATAGACTCCAGATTCATACTCTACATTCAAACTATCAGCATACAACAAACAACGCGTTAACGTACTCAACTCTCTCGTTGCAGCGACATGCAAGACTCAAAAAACCTGGATGACCCCGTTATTAAGGGCAATACTGACCTGAACTATTTCGATATTCTCAGACTCCCAGAAGTTGGGGGCCGCCCACCAGAGATCGAGGTCGGAAAAGCTTACTCGAAAATTGAAAGCCGCCTCATCAAGGAGCATGAGCGAGCGAAACAGTTAAAAGACATCACGAAGATCGCAAAAGTTACGAAAGACCTGAAAGATCTAAAAGAAGCCCACCGTTTCTTCACTCAAAAAGACCCCCGCGACCTCGAACTCAAATACTGGCTGTCGCATAGAACAGATTTAGGCCGACGCATATCTGGTTCCAGAAAATCCCCTCATACATCAGGAACCCTCAAAAATAAGATTGCTGAAGGGGATGGCAAGGCTCGCCTTTCGGACCCGCAAGTCGCGGACGATGTATTCCAGGGCGCAGCCAACAAGAATAAGGACGGAAAACCGAAGAAGGTCGTATTCAAATCCCTTAGAGACATATCTTTCTTCAGCAGAAACAACGAAGTACTGGAATCCCCAAGCGAACAAAGAGCTCGGGCCAAAAAAGGCGGTGCTGGTAAACAAGATGAAAATGGGATTCTAAGGGAGGATTACACCGGCGTGATTGATCCGAAAATCTGGGTGGAGTTAGGAATATCGCCTCCCCAGCAAGAAATCCTCGATTTATACGCTCGGTATCCTCCGGTTACGTTGGCAGAACTCGAATTCGGAGATCTCAACCCGGACGAACTACCACTCGGCCTTGAGACAGCTCTCCCACCGCTGACCCCTCTCATCGATGGCACGGGAACAAAATCTAGTAAGGGGGAATATTTGGTTAGTGATATGGATTCACGCCAGAACGAGCAAATGAAAAAGGACCTTCAACGCCGGCTCGAGACCTGGAAGGCCCTAATCGCTAAAAAAGATCTGACCAACAAACAAATACTACAACATATGAAGGAAGAAGAACAAACTGCCAGCCGTGGGGTGCTAGACTTAGACACTCAAATTGAAGCTCTAAATAATATCGCTCGTGCGCCATGGCAGGACACCGCGCTTCAACGAGTTCTGGAGGCGCAGGAAAGCTACAGTGAACAGCTCGAAAGACTGCATAGCGGGAGAGCAGACCAGCTTGGTGGTCTCGATTTGGAAACTCCTGGGTGGTTGAAGAACGCTGACTATATTTACTGGGCGCCGGGCATTATGCATCCAGAGCACACGGAAGCAGCCCTTTTGGAAGACGAAGATAATATTCCATGGGAGAAGATGGTACCCGGGTTTGATTGGGGCCCGCAACCAACAGCGGCGCAAATTGCTTCGAGCAAAAAGAGGCTAAAAGAAATGAATGCGCGTTATGAGGCGGCGAGAGCAAAGGGGGAGATAGCGGATGATGAAGAAAAAGAAGGAGCTAGAGAGTTCACAGAGGAAGAGTTAAAAGCGCAAGTCAAAGCAACAGAGCCAGTTGCATGGTGGATGGGGTGCCGAAGATCCTGGTTTTGGAAACTCCTGCTTGGGGAGGACGAAAGATTAGTAGATGGACGAGAGATAGCGATGACCCCGAAGAGATACCGGTTCAGGCCAAGCGTCTACAGATATAACGACAATCTAGAACTAGAGCATGTCTGCAGCCCAGGGGAAACCTCCCTTGAGCATCATTACTTTTCGGATGACACGTTTTTTTGGCCAGAGGACATACCAAAACCTCCCGGTAGATCCGCTCGAGACAGATGGATAATGAAACTACAGGAGGTAGACGCCTTGAGGAATCGGGATGGCCTACCACCACTCGAATCCATACCAGGTGTAACACCGACGAACCTACCATACGACCCTGACCTCTTTAACCCACCCCCGAAACCGCAACCCGCGGCACCAGTTCCGGAGACCAATACGGACCATACAAAAGCGCCACAACAAGCGGGAAGGAGTGGGAGGCTAAGAATAGAGGATTTTCTGCCTAAAAAGAAACAAGGGCAACAGTAGAGCAATAAAAATGAAGACCAGTAAGATGGGAAGAAAGACTAGAATAAGGCTAGAATAAGGCTTGATCGAGGTGCCGGGGGTAACACCGCGTATATGTCAGGGCTCTTTGGGGAAATACGTACGGGTGAACGATACGGGGCTAAAAGTTGTGTTAGGTTATCATGCATATATCTGCGGGACTCGATACTGCCATGAGAAACCCTACTAGCAATACTATCAAAGTGTCAACTATATTATAATAGAATACTTCTTACGATATAGATGTATGCCTGTGGTCGAAGACAAAAATGAGATATGCGCATAGGTTGATCTTACGTGGACCTCCACCCCCTTCCCAGCAGATAAATTGGTGTATGCCTAATCTTCAAATAATCAGTTGATACATAGGTTCCCCCGAAGCAGCGTCCTAGATAAGGAGCCGTGTGTGCCCAGCCTTCCATAATTTAGACATGTTGGCATATAACGATAACTGCAATTGATACTACAACTTGGTCTCGTTCCCAGACGTCAACGTCATAATGGGGCCTTTGTAAATTTGTTTGGTACCAACCTATTGGAATCACTCCAGTTTCCGCACTAGATATCATGTTGACGTCTGAGCGAGCTAGATTTTTCCTATCGCGCAAATTGTAAAATCGTGAATATGAATTTACCGAGGTGCGATTCGATCGTAAAATTACATCAGGTATCAAATTGCATTAAACCATGCATGCAGCCCGCAAAATGCGATGACATATCTACGCCTTAAAAATTAAATACCGGTCCGGTTTTGTTGTACCTCAAGGCCTAGGATTGGTCAATATTAATCCTTGGGGTATACATGCGGCTACCCGTCGGCTCCGTAACCGCGATATGGATCCCCTGGCTTTCTAGGTGCCAAAGCCTACTAGGTATGTCATATTAGTATATACCATCCAACACTAGCCAATGACCTCTTTCATTACCCGGCTGCATATGACAGGATACAGCCTTGCGCTTGCTCCCTTAACACGGCCAAATTCCTTTGCGATTTTGCTTTCATCCCTTCCGAAAATGATTTACATGTGCATAGACATTGCTAGACTAGACATTGCTACATTCCTATAGGTCAATCGTCCAATTGTCATTTCTGGTCAGACACAACCTGCAGGTTGCGGCCTAAATCAGCTGTAAGTTGTAGCCATTTTAACCAGGGAATTTGCCTGGTTTGACTTTCAGGGCGTCTAAACTTATTATATGTTACACAAACTAATCTGTCGGACAACTACCCCATATCTGGAAAATCCAGAACCTAGACTTGGATGGTTTTGGGGTCACTAGACTCGGACGAAAGTTCCCCCCTTCCTCTTAGCTACTATTGGGCGAGCTGATATTGAATTTCGCTTCCTGGCACCTGTCGAGTCGCACTTACATACTTAGCGGATACTGCTCTTGCAACCAAACCCCTTCCCATGTACCTGCTAGGGATTCATGGAGTACTAGTTCGTAGTACAAGTGACCATACATAGTGTCACGCACGCAAATCGCATGGAAAATGTGGCTTTGAGTGGTGACAGAAAGTTAATATAGGCCAGTATTTAAATGGCACAAATCGATTCGAAATGCCTTTGCATTGGACACGTCGACATGTCCATGTACGTTTACACGTACTGATATATAAAGCTTATTAGGCAGACAAGGCCTACATTACCGAAAATCGGAATATAGAGTACCGGTTAACCCAATCTTTAAGAGCCTCCGCACCACGAACGATTTGAAACCTGCCGTAGATGCTGCCCAAGTTTCATACTCCCATTGAACGGGATATACCGGCCCCTAGCTAACGATGTAAGATTTGATCTATTCTATGCGTCGACTAGCGTTGCTGAACCCTGCGGATTACCAACAGACAAGGATACAATATTCGGCTGACGGTGGGAAGCATATTAGGGCGCATTGGCAAGTTAGAGCTGCAGCTCAAGTGAGCTATACCTGGTTCTATCGCGACCGCCTTTGAACCCAACTAGGTCAATAGAGCGAACCTTCGAACGGGACCGACCCTATTCGCCGTCATTCCACAATCCTAGTATATTGCGAATTGATGTGTGCTAGTCTCGAATCTACTGAGTAGCGCAGAAAAGAGAATCAATGAACGGCCAAGATTGCGGGAGGTTTAAGCCGTTAGAAGTGCCTAGTGCCATACTTTCTTTGGTGTTGATACTTAGTCGACGAGTCTTTGTTGGCAGCAACCCCCTCAAAATGCAACATCAAACGTCCCTCAAAATGAGCTTTGAAAGTCGACTCAATGCCAGACGACCAACATGTAAACAATTAATCGTCTTACAACACTGCCATAACATTCTGCAACATCCATAACTGGCCCCAAAAAGTTTTCTGCACGGTATCTGTGAGGCGCAATCAAGATTTTTGGAAAGAAATTCTCGTATCTCAAATCTATGCTCAAATATTTCCTTGGACGGGATTTTGTAACGTTGTACAGGTCACCTAGATCGGATCTTCTAGTCCTTCCTCGGGCTTTCCCCTCAGGCCCTTGATAATTTCAGCGATCAGGATAACTTTTTCCGAAAGTCCAACATCGATCACAAAGTTGAGAAAAGAAAGAGAAAAATACTAACCCTCGCTAAATTTTTATGATTATTGGCGATCCAACCGTCAAGCTTCTAACCGTGCCATTCGCTTATCCCCCTCTGGCGAGGGGAGGGAGGGGGTGGTTATGTTACAGCCGAAGAGCAAGAAGGTCGATATGGCCTCCCCAGGCTTTGTATACTTGTACAATGTAGCTTCAGCCCGCAATGGGCCATGAAACCAAGTAAGGGATATGCATGGCGTGCGCATAACTCACCGGAGTTCGTCGTGGAGATAAAAGGATATATAGACCAAGCGCACCATTCGTACCAGTCTTTTCCTTGTGATTTCTCGAGTACCTCGAATCCGTTATCCCGCTCATACAAAATAACAATTGCTCGTGGTCTCGGTCACATCAAAGGACGGCCTTGAGGATCGACTCTTTTGAGGCTCTAGACTTCCCGCAGATAATTACGCATACCTATTCTTGTTGGCGGCGTGCATCCATTAAGACGAATGTCGTTAAGCCCGAAAAGAAGACTATCTTTTGTTTGTTTCCTTGAGTCAAGGCATGCACATGGTCTTTATACAGCATTGTGTGGCACTACGATATCTGCATTCTCACTGATCATTCAATAAATCTATTTTATGGCCCTCTTTATGTTCCAGTTCCCTTCTATTGTTTCATAGTTTCAGAAACGACGATCTTCGATATATAGAGACTCACTACTTTCACAGTATATGCGATAGTCAATTAGCTTCTACGAAATGAATGTCCTCCAATACACCGTAAGTAGTTAGAACCATCTCTGATACCCGCATGCGCATGGCCATTGCTCGGTTAGTTTTAGACTAATTATATCGCACTACCAAATAATAGGCCTGTTACATTACTTTCTTCATAATTTCTTTCGCTGCGACTGCTACTCGCGCATATACCCGAAAGAAGATCAACCGAGGCCTTCACACCGAAGACGTAAGTTCTATCTTCCACGAGCTACAATACATCGCCAATTTTAACGAGCCTACAACCATATTTTTTGAAATTAACAAATCTCACTTGCTCTAGTGGCTCACCATAGTAGCCTGCTCTATTCTCCTCATTCAAATGGTCCTATCATGCCTCTTCACTCCACGCTACACCCTCCTAGTCGACACCGAACCAACGAAATTGTTCGCCTACTTTGGGAATGACGCCGTACGTCTGCACGCATTTATCAAACGAACCCTCGAGTATCAAATCGGTAGCCACGTGGGCTTCCTAACCTCGCTTTGGTTGATCAAATTCTCATTCCTATTCTTCTATAAACGGTTGGCTGAGGGTAGAGCGTGGAGTAAACTTTGGATTTTCACGCTGGCGTTTTGCGTATTGAGCTATGTCGGGAACGTGGTTGGGTATTTTTTTGTTTGCATTCCCTTGAGTAGTTATTTCGATGGTGAGATATTACCCTGCTCTTTAGTTTATTCGTCGACCGTATTTCCGTATACATGAGACGGTTGGCTATGGTGAAGTTTAATATTAATTTGGTGATATAAATATAGCAACATGCGCAAGCGAAACCGGTCGAAGTAACGCATCCCTCTACGGCGCCACCGCTACGGATATAATCAGCGATCTTTTGAGTAAGTCGTCCGCAAACCTATGGTTTCCATATATATTTACGACTGGAGCTGATGCATTTGTCTCTGCCATACAGTAATGGCCATCCCCCTCCGCCTAATCCGCCACTTGCGCATGTCGGACCTCCAAAAAATCGGCCTAGCTTGCCTCTTCTGCCTCGGGTTCGTCGTAGTAACCCTCTCCCTCGCGCGTACGATCCGGATCAACGCTGGTGGGTCAGGCGCATATCCACAGTCGGACCCACGATGGGTAGCGCTGTGGAGTATTGCAGAAGAAGCTACGGCGATAGTAGTCTGCTGTTTACCCGCCATCCGGAAGCTCTTTAATGTTCAGAAAGAAAGGAGAGCCGGGACCTCAGCGGCTATCGGGTCAGGTAGCCATGGAACAAGAACGGCTGTGGAGACAATTTCGGGCGGGAGGAATATAGGGAAGAGATGGTCGCTAAGGAGGTGGTCTTTAAAGTATGGGCTTAAGTCTATGGAATCATCGGTAAATAGGACAAGGACTGATAGTATGGTTGAATTGGAATATGGTGTTTCAACTGTACCCTCATCGCCAGCTTGGCCATTATCGCCTCGGAAGCCGGACAGCCTATTGACAAAAGCACGAAGTGAGAGCTTTGACGGGCAAGGAGGGTTGGGGGTTATCCCTAGTCCGCCTGGATCCTGGAGAGGAGCGCCGTAGCCCTTCTAATCAAACTCGCTGTTCGAGTTTAAGGTGTAGGGCCATGTCAATATACAGCCGGATGGAGGTTAGCACTAGGTTGGAACCCTCATATATATACTTGATGAATTCATCGCCTGCATGATCACAGCGCTAGTAGTCATGTAAGTAGCAAAGTCGTAACTTCAATTCATATTTACCTAGTTTTAGTTCGCCATAAATTCCAAGTAGATACCATAATCAATCATCGTTTCGATCGATCCCGAGAATAAATTTTTATTCGTTGCCATTAACCGAAATAACCCGTAACGTACTTAAGGTGAATATACAGTCGAGATATTAGAGAATCACAAAACTCAGAATGAACACAAGCATATACCCAAGTTTCAAGTTATCACTAAACCTAAGAAAGGAAATCAAGAACCCCCACCAAATAGTCCCCCCAAAGATAGAAAGAAAAACGCCCGCCAATTTCAACTCCCAAAAGTACATATATGTAACAGGTACGAAAATCCCGAATACTATGCCAGCAGTCGACTCCAATCTTCTGGCGTCATAGTTTGCTCACTCATACTCATCATCTCTGCAAAGAAAGCTTCGGAAAACGGATCCACCAAGTGCCCAAATTCCAGCTCAGGGTTATAGTTTTCTGGGTTGTAGAAATCGTAATCCATATTCAGGCCCATGTTTTGTCCCATAGTTGATGGCTGGCAAGAGGAGAGGTTATGGGTGGGGGATTTATAAGCCGTATCGCCAAGATAGTTGTAGCTATTTATCGAGTTCGGCGTGGATTGAGGAGGGAGCATTGTGTTCAAAGTTTCTGGAGAGGCGCTAGTCCCGCTGGAAGCGCTATATGCGCTTGTATCGAATGTAGTGTCCATCTGCATAGCTGTATCCGTTGGGAATAGGGAACCATTGAGACTGGTCATGGGATTCGGGGATTTCTGGTTGGTTGGGGAGCTTGCTTTCGGGGTAACGGTTGAAGGGTCAAGGAATGCTTGAAGCTTCCTCATCGCTTCGCTGTTTTTCATGTGTAAGCTGTTGATAGGCCCGCTCACGTCATCCCGGTCGAGACACCGCAAGCTCGCTTTTAAGGTATCGAATGCCTCCTTTGCTTCGAGAGCCCTGGCTGATTCTTTACCTTTATGTGCTCTCGAGTAGCTAGCGAGTGCGACGGCACAAGTCAAAAGAATCATAGAGATAGTTCCACAAGTCAATTGTTTGAGGGCTTCCTGGCCCTCATAGCATAACCGGGTAACTGTTAGAGCAGACGCAAACACCTCCTCTTGCGCCTGTAAGCGAATAGTAGAATCTTGATGGTGAAGAAAGCTTCTGAATAACATCATCTTTGCGCTTTGGAATTTGAGGGCGAGATATAAGGCCGGAGCATGTGCAACAGGGTCCGCAAGGTCCACAGGAAGATCTTTGGCAAGATTATTGAGATCCTCGTTTAACTTAGCGCCAATGTGCTCTGGCGGCGGGCGGAAAGGATTTCTACTTGTCGCAGTGTAGAATGACGGGAGATCTTTCTGGACGGGTTTTTGAAGCTTTGAAGTAATCTTGCCGGTTATTTCGGCCAATCTGATCTTTGCTTTCCAAAAGTCGGGTTGCCAACGGGGAGGCTGCACGCTCTTTGGTTTATAAGTGAAAGTAGGCCATGGAGTATTACAATCCTAGATACTACCTGTTAGAAAGGAAATCGAACGAAAGGCCGGCCCTGTGAAGTGAGAGCTTACCTTATCTCTAATGGCCAGGGGGCGGCCGGTCGCTAGCGAATACCACCGATCATAACACTAAAATGAATCCCGCATCAGCATTAAACATCCAAAATCTAAACCTCACGGTCGCTAAACGTTTAAACGTGAACTTACATATACTTCCCACCATATCATTCTTGCCCTATCTGTTCGATCCTCGTCAAGGTTTTGAAAGATAGCAGAGTTAGAAACATGGAGCCCTAGAGCTTGCGCGACTCGGGCAGCGGCGCCCGAACAAAGGTAACCTACAAAGCATTGTTAGATATTTCGGAAAACATATATCAGCGGCTTGCGGCAGAAGGAAATTTACCAACCTTCATCCAATCTTCCCGTTGTAGTCAAAAAGGAAACCTCCATTAGGATTGTATCCAAAGTTTCAAGCGATAGCTGCGACCACAGTAGCCTTAACGTCGGCTTGACAACAAGGTACGCTGAAAAGGCCTTGAAGCTATCTGGATACATTCCAGATAGAAGCGCCAAATATAATCCCAACGTCAAAGCTGTAGCCGGGGCTGTTGGCGCCTCACTCCCCACCTGTGTCGAATAAACTTGATTGAAGGTTTCCATAAGTTCATCGAGGTATGTGTAACGCTTTCGCAAAAAGGTAGCTCGGACAAATGCTGCCAGATACTGAAGGGCGTCCTCTTTGGGGAAAAATTTAACTGGCGGCAGTTCATCCTTGAGGAGACTCGGGAGATGGTTCATATGTTGTGGTTGCCAGGTGATTTCCCAGACTCCGAATCCTCCGCCGCTTGGTCTTGTTTTTGGTAGGCAAGGCTATAGAGTAATAGTCTTGTTTAGTAATCCTTTTTGCTACTAAAAGGGTCTAAACTAGCGCACCTTATCCCTATTTTCAGAAGAAACCGTCGAAGGCGTCGCAGGCTCACTACGAGAGCTCGAGGATACAGGTGTATCGGGACTCAAGGCCGGGGTGGTACTAGATATAGACGTCCCATTGCTCCCGTTTGTTGCTTGCTTCGTCAACAGGGTCTCCAAATGCGCGATTCTGTCCTTCAAAGCCTGAAGATCGGATGATTCCACGGTAGAGCTCGAGGGGTATGAGATATCGTCCTCGGCAGATGTACAGTCGACTCCATATCGGACGCAATTCTGGCATGGCCGGGTCCTATCGCACTATATTTGCATAAAGCCAGCATGTTAGAAGGGCGAACGGAGATATTTTATATTGGATGCGAAAGGTAATAATATTACTTTAATTTTCCTTCAGGCCCGGAAAAGTCAGCGTGGATGCCCAAGATATAGAATATAGAAAGATACTATGGGCCGCAGAGCCGTACCTTGAATGGCATGACATGCACGCAGGAACCTTGATGCGACTGCTCGTCGACTTCTTCTTTGTAATCCCAGCAGAATGTGTCCGCTCGCGTTCAATCGCCATGATTGATATCCCCAACGGCTTTCGCTCGACCGGAGTAATATAAATGGGCTATTGACGGACGGCCCCAAAGGGAAAGATAAAAAAAAAAAAAAAAAAAAAGACCCAGTAATCGTATAAGACTTTTGTCAAAAAAAATATTCAGGAGTACAAATGATCCCAAGTCCAGAAAAAAAAAAAGATTAATGGTCTTGCTCCCTCGCGACCGAACAGCTGAACGTTTGCATTCGGCTAAGCTGCCCTGCTGACATAATACACAATCAACGTCGAATTGAATGGGGGGGAAGGCGTAAGTATAAGTAATAGTATAGGTCAGATGTATGGACCGTAGCTTGATAGTTGATAGTTAGGGGAGTCGGGGGCTTATTCTCTCCGCTGCGCTCCCACTTTCATGCACTTGACTTATCCATCTTAGAATGGGAATCGATGCCCCGGAATGACCGGGGATGTGGAGTTAACAGGATGCATTACTAATTCAAACTGGCGAACTGAGACCAGTTGTTGAACCCAGATCCTGTGCCTCGGCTCATGTTCGTCCTGGGGACATTTGCAACACAAAACGGTTCGTCGAAGTATTTCGAGGCGAACATGTCGACATCCGCCCATACACACCACTTCAGGGCTTCCAGGGTACTGCTACATATGCATGTAGGGCGTTTGTATGGGTATTTTACACCAACTTGAAACCGTATATACCCGTCCAAGTTCGCTCTCGTGACACCATATCGATCCTCAGGATGCTGTCGGTGGCGCCCCCCGACTCCTCCGCGATTTGAATTCATAACGTTGGGGAATATAAAATGCGTTTGAAGGGGGTTGTTGAGCCCAACGTAGAACTAAAAGGTTAATTGAACTCTAACATGCAGTGACCACGGACTATCAAGCCGGCAGCGTGGCCTCTATAGTATATAGGCCTATATATATAGGTTTCTTTCTTTTAATTAAGCAGAGACGCGTTTGCGGTTGACATACTTAATATGGTATATACAATATTAATGCTGGAGTACTTAAGTGTAGACTTCTGGGCATATAGGCTCCGTATATGCAACAGGAGAGAGATAATCCAGCCGCAGCCAGAAGCCTGATCCTGGCGTTTTACAGCCGCTGCATCTTGTAAACTTCATGGTAAAAGATCCGGAAACCACGATGGAACAAGTTCTGAACAAAATGGAATCCCAAAAAGCCAATATGGCAATTCGATCTAAGCTAAGATTCAAAGCCTCGCCATGTGTCTCAAAATCTTGAACTTGATGGGACAACGTTATAACGTTATATAAAAATGGGCTTTTTGGTCAAGAGGGCCGCAGCCTGAACTCCGGTACCATGGTGTGCAACCCTTTGTAAATTTTATCATATATTTTTGAGGACGTTATAACACTGAAGCGGATGGCTTCGGAATGCCTTGTGAAGTATCACGGTTGGTTCGTATAGTGAAATATCAATTGATAAATCCTAATACTCGAAAATTGGGTGACCCGTAGAGTCATATAATTACTTATGAATATATTTACTGTTATGGAGCGGGTTTAAGCTATCGATCAATAACCAATATTTGTAACATACTTGGGCAGTTCTGTATAACATTCGCCCCGCCCCCAGCCTCGCCCGGGGTAGTCCATATAACATATAATATTCAAGAGAATGCAGGAGTTCAAAGCCTGTCTATAATCAAGGCTTGCGCTGGATCCATGGATCCATGGAATTCCAATTTCAGCTGCACAGCAGTTCTTCAAAGTTATTTAAGTATTGACACATGAATGCAAATGCGACTGTGCTGCATCACCGCATCAGATGATCATGTCACCCCGCAAGCAGCTATAAATATACATTACAGTAGAAACCAACAGCTCCTGCCCATCTTGATACTGTTAAAAGGTTTGAATCGACGTTCCTCGAGGTCGACGTCCCTCCCACGTGACAAATCCGCCAAGTTACACCAAAAAACAACGCATTTTAAGCCATGGCCCTGCGAAACAGCCGCGCATAATCCAACAAAACCTCCAATCCCCAAAAGCGAATCCAAACAAAAACAGGTCCGCCTCGAAAAAAAATTGCGAAAACCACCCCCCCTTCAAAAGCCACAAAGGTATTAGTACTTGGTTAATATAACCATACAGTAGTATAACCACATGGCTAGCTTCCTTAAGACCATCAGGCCACCTCGGCTACAACCCCGCATCTCGGCTCTCCCCACACTCCCCCCACTCCGGAGGCCGACTACTCCGTCGCATTTTATATATATTCACATGCTCAAGCCGACGGTTCAAATCCAGATCCCCCGGAGAGCATTCAGCACACCGGCTCCGCAGAAGCCGAGTCCGGGCCCGGGCCCGAATCCGAATCACGGCCAGGAGGTCAGTCATGAGATGCCGAAGATAAACTGGCGGGATCTTGGGGCTTCGCGAACGGTTAAAATCGTCGTCATCGTCGCATTAAGCATAGTTGGAACGATGGAAACGATATTTTACGTCAAGTTATTCATGCGGAGGTTCTTCCCAGATGAAGAGAAACCCGTGGCCGAAAATGAGTCGGTGGTAGAGGGCTCGAAGAGTACCTAAAGCTTAGAAACATCGATACATTCTCTCCCTTTCCTTTTCCTTAACTGTTGAATATGTCCCCTCTCCGCTGTTAACATGTTACCATCCTTCATTGCTTGTGTATTACTAGACCTCTCCTCATCACTCTAGACAGACATACTCCAAACTAAGCAGGTAGGCTATGACCCGCTAATGCATTTCCAAAACCAAGCCACTTGGCCTGCCCATTCAGTATCAATTTAGAGCCCCTTATCAGACAAAATATCAAAAGCTCCTAGCTGCGCCTAGCCGAGCGCCTCTCAACTAATAAAACGTAACAGGAGCCCCACAACGGGGTTATAAACCACCGAGATCTTCGTGCGACGGAAGGAGTCAGTGAGCACGCGTTGTATGAGTGTCGTTTCATGAGTCCGCAGGGATATGGTACCCTAAGCTCCAAGCTGTCGACCTTCTGTGCAGCTAGTGAACCTATCCGTAGCGACTTATTTTAGGCTAAAATTGCTGGAGATTCGCTCGATTGATCGAACCTAAGCTACTGTCCTCAAACTCCATCCAACCACGCTTGAAATCACTGCTCTCATAAAGTAGTTGCTAAAGTGACCAAAAAAGATTAAAAATAAAAAAACGGATAAAATTCCGTTCGTTTCTGGAAAAGTAAAATAGCCTACTTAGCCAATGCATTACGGTTGGCTCGGAATATCTCCTTGCATACATTCGGCAGGACTGGTACCGAGCTTTACCCAAGATACCCACTCTTCGACCGCTCGAACATGGGTAAGCTACAGAATTTCAAGCTCCAGCACCTTAAATTCGGTCAATTGATCAACGAAATTTCGAAAGATACCCCACTACAAGGTTACGCTCGAGCCAATTGACCCCGAGCCAGACATTTATAAACTTAGGTCTAAGCTTCTGATATAAGCCCGCCGAGTTTCCAATTTATCTTCACCGCGCTGGCAATTCGCAGGTCCTGTATACAACGCGCGAAATCCAACAATCCACCAGCTTTCCACGATGCGGTCAACAATCCTCTCCCCCTTCCTCGCCGCGCTCCTCTCCGCCCCGTTCGCGCACTCGCTCCAGCTAGAATCGACAAATGAGGGCCGACTTCCAGCCATGGGCTTTAATTCCTGGAACTGCTTCAATGAACACATCAATGAAGAAAAGTTCCTGACCGCAGCCCAACAACTCGTCGACTTGGGATTGAAGGATTTGGGATATACGTACGTCAATATCGACGGTAAGATTTCACAAATTCATAGGCTTATATCCAATAGAACAATAATGAGCTAATCACCGTAATACCTTTGACTTGGAACAACAGACGGATGGTCGGACAAAGAACTCTGGAGAGACCCAGAGACGAAACGGATCATCGTCGACACTACCAAGTTCCCAGACGGAATCTCAGGTTTAGCGGATAAAGTCCACGGATTGGGACTAAAATTAGGAATATACTCCGATAGGGGCACCAAGACGTGCGCCAGTTACCCCGGGAGTATGGATTGTAAGTCGCCTACTCGTATCAGTAGACATTCCTATAATCTCCTTTCTAACGACCATATAACGAAACAGACGAAGAAATCGATGCAAAGACTTTCTCAGACTGGGGCGTTGATTGTAAGCTTTAAGTTATTCTTCGAGTAACCTGGTCAAACTATATACTAAATTTATTCACTGAAAAGACTTAAAATACGATAACTGGTATATCACCTATACCTTACCTATTTCACGGTCAATTTAACATTCTAACATCACAAATAAGCTTCATCCCCGACGAAGAGGAAGACGAATACCCCTGGGCCCCAGAATGGTGGAATACCACTCACGAGTACATACCCCCCACAGATAAAGCCTGACATACATATCACTAAAAATTCCCCACAACCAGCGGCAACAAAGTCCACGCCCCAGACACATACGACTTCTCGACCTCCCGCTCCGCCCAACGCTACCGCGCCATGCGCGACGCCCTCAGAAAACAAGACAGGATAATACAATTCGGAATGTGCAACTGGGGTCACGCCCATGTTGAAAAATGGGGTAACGAAACCGCGCAGAGTTGGAGGATGTGAGTAGACTGGCCTCAACCATACTAAAACCAAAGAGCTTGCGCTGATGTCAACAGATGGGGGGATATATTACCCCGTAAGCTAGCACCCACACCATTACTATATATATATAGCCTATGCAAAAATATACAGACGAGGAATTATATCATCCTAACCAAAATACCATCAAAACCACAGAATGGACCGGCCACAAAGACCACATAGCCTGGGGCGTCAGTAAGTCACCCAAACCCAAGCCACCTACCCCACCACTTCCCAAAACTAACACCCCCCAGTGCCAATCCTAAACCACGCCCTCTTCCACCTCTCCCAAACCAACTTCTGGGGCCACGCAGACATGGACATGCTAGAAGTCGGCAACGGCCTCACACCCGCCGAAGACCGCTCCCATTTCGCCCTCTGGGCCATTCTAAAATCCCCATTATTAATCGGTACCCCTCTGGACAAGATCTCACCGGAGACGCTAGCGGTATTCGAAAATAAGGAATTAATAGCCTTCAATCAGGATGAAACCTTCGGAGGACCCGCTTGGCCTTACAAATGGGGGATTAATCCGGACTGGACCTGGTAAGATCTTTATATACACTACTATGAGCATGATGCTTATCGGATTGGGATGTAGGAACCAAACCCACCCGGCAGAATACTACTCCGGAAACTCCACCGCAGGTCTACACGTCTTCATGCTCAACACCCTCGAAGAAAAGGTCACAAAAACCGCAGTGTTCGATGAAGTCCCCGGTTTGGACCCCGCAAAGAAATATATCGTTCACGACATGTGGAGCGGTGAGGACATTGTAAGGCCTCCTTTTACCCCCTAGACGTCGAAGAAACGGTCTAATAAACACACACACATATATAGGGCATCTACGAGAAGGAATTCTCGATCCCAGTGGAGAGCCACGATATCGCCGCACTACGATTCAACCAAGCTCCCGAGGGCGTCGAGCCGTTGAAGGTACAGGGTAAGGGAGAGAAAACACACCATGCCGGGAGGGCAACCGATGAGCTTTAAGCCGAGATATACACAATCCATATAGCTAACACATCCATATAAAGGCTCGAGGGGACAACAGCCCCAACATCCATTATAATTTTATAAGCAGTTGAAAAAAGTTTATCCTTCTAATATCTGAAGCTCTTTCAATACACAAAAAGTTACCACAAGAATTCCAACCGCTAAAACCCATATCTTCCACCGGACTTTATCTCGTAGATTAAGCGCCTCCTGTAAAAGACCGGGTGAACGTATATACGTATATACACTGGAAAATCAACCACTTAATCAACCTCCAAAAGCTCATACTTCTCCCCCTTCTTCTCCAACAAAGCCTCAACTCGCTCCATAACACCAAGAACCTTCTCCTCCTCCAATCGCTTACCAACAATCTGGACACCAACCGGCAATCCAGCCATCTTTTGGGAATCGTAATGGACGTATGCGCCCCTGGCAATCCCGTTCAACTTTTTAATATTAAATGTAGCCGGGAGCGCGTCCTTAGCCGCATCGACCTTGGTAACAGGGAGAACACCGGCAGAGTAATCCAACTAAACACCATCAATGGAGCCCATAGGTTAGAAGCCTTCCACATAGGAAACCTGAAGAAAGGAATGTGATAACCTACCAAATTAAACAAGAACGTATAGCCACAGCTCGAAACCGCAGTAGCCATGCCGTCTTTTGGTACCGCGGGTGTAGCGTTTGGCGCCGTCAAAAGTATATCGATTCCCATGTCATTCAACGCCTTGTGCCACCTGTACCTATAATGCTCCCTGTGGCTAACAAGCTTCCATTGCTCCACCGTAGTCTGCTCCCTCCAGTGTGTATCCACAAGCCCGGCCCACATCTCATCCCCTTGAATATACCTTACCCACCAAACATAAAACTTCTTGATTAACCAAGGCATCTTGAACCAGTACGACATATTCGCCACACCGGCATCGTTGTATTCAAAGTATGAAGTAAAGAAGGACTCATAAGTCTTGCCGCCATCGTTGTTGAGCAGGATGCTAGCCAACTTGAGTCCTTCGTACGGGCTGGGGATATCCCCAAGGTTCAGCTCGACGACTTCTTCACCAGCCTCCCGAAGGACATTCACAACGCTATCGAGCGCTCGTGCGCAGGCAGGTGCAGGCGTCACAACCCCGTCGTCACGAAGAACCGCATATCTGAGCTTTCCGGATCGACCGGCTTCGAATTCCTCCTCGCGCCAGGGGATGGGATGAGTATGGTGGTCGTAGTTCCAAGGTTTCATGTCCAAATAGCTGCGCCAGAAGTATATCAAGTCCTCATTCGTACGGGCCATGGGGGAGTATACCGCCAAAACACCCTCTTGCCCCGCCATACTTGTATTCTACCACGCCCAAAACGAAACATCATTAGCCCCACCACAGTTCCCAAACGCTTAACAAATGCAAACAAAGGAGAGGTAACACTAACATTCATACTCTTCATAAACCGCCCCGTCGCCGCTCTAACCGTATAAATACCAGCAAAATGCGCCGGAACCCTCACGCTCCCGGCAACATCAGTACCAATCCCGATCCTACTCCCACCGTACGCCAAAAGCGCACTCTCACCACCGGTGCTGCCACCGGGGCTGTAATCCTTATTATGCGGATTCGACGTCCGTCCGAAGACATCGTTCGTGCTCTCGAAGCTCAACAATGTAATCGGGACATTAGTCTTAACGTACGGCACGCAACCGGCGTCCTTGAGCAGTTGCGTAAGCGGGGAGTCTATCTGTGCCGGCTTGCCGACCAACGAGGAGTAACCGATACAGTAATCGAACCCCTTGACGGCAACGGTATCCTTAACGGAAATGGGAACACCGGCGAGTGGTCCCGTGAACTCTCTGCCCTCTACGTAGTCTTCACTTTCCTGAATCATGACTTCAGTGAGACAGTTTGTAGCCTCGTGGGCCAGGATGGACTTTTTGCCATAGGCTCTGAGGACATCGATTGGGGCCCATTCTTTATTACGGATATTAGAGGCAAGAGTGCCGATTGGTGTGGAGAGTATGGAACGGTCTTGGGAGGTAAGAGGGGTAGAGTAGTATGCTGGCAAGGAAGCAATCCGGTTCGCACGGTCTTGCTGCTTGATTTTGCTACACGGATAGGAGGCCTGATGTTAGCAAGCACTAATTGTGTGTTGGGCTGTGTGGTATCATGATAAACAAGCTAGCTCGCCACGCCCGAGGCCATGTTCACAGACGAGACATGGGTAGCGGATAGCTCCACAGCTAGACCGCACAAGGGATACATGTACATGCCAGATATAACATACCAATTCTTTCGATGCTGAAGATACGAAAACATCTTGGGCAGGCGTACGAACGATCCGGTTTGGTGTCGTGTGCGCGAAACTCGGGTCAATTGACAGATTGGCAATTGTAAGGAAGAGAAGCTCAAAGTTCGAGCTTAAGTTGAGTTAAGTTTTAGCGGCGAGGTGGTCGCTATTTAAAGGGCCCCACACCCATGATCACACCCGGGAAGTGGGAGGAATTTCGAGGTGGGATGGGAGAAGGATGCCGACGGCTATCGTCGACTGGCGCTTGGAACCGACGGTAACAATCCAGCAAACCCAAATCAAGTATTGTTGGGCCCCACATATTGCCGTCTGAGGATTAGTAAAACGTGGAGAATAACAGTTCCAGCTAGCTCGTCGATTCAATATGCAGTGTGTATTATCGGGTTTCTCCTGGCCAGAGAAAGAGTGTATGAAGTATGTGTGTATGTATGTACAGTATAACTACCGGGAAATCGTGTATCAAGAACTAAACAGAAAAAGAAATATGCCAGCATCCAGTAATCATGTATTCATACAGTTTCAGAAGAGAATAGGAAGAAACAGAGGCCAGGGCAGGACAGGGCTATTAGGAAATACTAGAAATCGGGAAAAAAAGCACAGGCAGCGCAATGCATGCTTTTGTGAAAACAGACCAACTGAGAAATCCTCGGAAAATAACATGGGGAGAGTACGACGTGCTACCGAAAAGTAATTAAGAAAGTAGAAAAAGGACCATCGAGTCAACGCCAAAATGCAAAAAACAAGCAGGCTTCAGTTCCAGAAGATAAAGGCGACGGGATAGGAAGGGAAGCGGGGGGGGAAGGCGATATATATGGAGAAAGTAAACCCCGTATTAAAACAAAATGTATTTCCGCAAAAAAGGAATTTATTCAAATAGAAAAGGCCGTACACACGTCGCTTCCGGTCCCCCTTCCCTTCTTTCTGTCTTTCGTTACCTTCGTTGGAGTATTATATTATTCAAAACGTCCCCTTCCTCTCATGCTCATCTACAACCTCTGCTCGACTTTCTGTCCCAAAAACCCTCTCACCTGCACTTGTCATGCTGACTTTGTATCGATTCACCGTCCCCAAGCTAGCTGGCCGACTGCTATTAGCATCATCGTCGGCTGCTATCATGGCGGGCGATATAAGCATAGAACTGCTGGTGGAGTAGTTGCTATGTTCATCTTCCAGGTTCGCATTCTCAGATGCTTCTCCTCCACCCAGTGTCGACGGGCCCATGCTTGCCCTCGTGAATGGCAACCTGTGGGTAGAACTTGTCGATCGATTTTCGTGCAATGGCGGATCATACAACTGGGAATGGACTCTTTCCGGAGTTTGTGGCAATGAGTGATATATAGGTGTCGGAACCAAATGCGCAGATTTCCTCCTAGATGACTTCCTAGGCACTCGGGGTTTCACACTCTTCTCGCTCTTTCTGCTATTCACCCTCGATTGCACTGCAAACGCGTCTCCCGTTTGGATTTCAGGCAATTGTGGTGGCAAAGGTGACAGCTGCGACGTGGGCCTGGGCGTCCCGACCCCTTCATCGTCGTCTGAGAAATCAGAATCTGTAGTCTCCCCATCGCTGGAAGAAGTATCTCCGGCGTCTCTAGACTGTATCCCGCCATCCCTCGCCGGCTCTTGCGACACTGACTGCCGCGCCTTTCCTGCTGCAGTCCCGGCTCTAATTTCGTCATCCCCGTCATCACCTTCGATCGCCGACCTCACCGGTGGTGGTGCCCTCGCAGATCGCACAACTTGGAAGCCCTTCTCCTTGTTCTTCCCCTTTGTCCACCTTGAAAATTTATTCAACCACCCGGTAGCACTCGCTACCGTACTTGTCGGATCTGCCGGCCCAGTCCGTAACCTTCTAGATGGTTGCGCCGAAAGTGCAGGTCCTCTAACCCCATAATAAAAGTCCGACTCTCGCTGTGAGTAGTCCTGCATCTTGCCGGATCCCATGGAATCTGTATGTTGCGGCGAAGTAACGGCCATAAGAGCCGGGTTCGAGTGTCCAAATCTGGTATTCTCGTCCATATCACTCAATTGAATGTTTGAATATCCATCAGGTGCTTCTCGCGTCGTATAGTCCGTAGGTCCGTTATACTTATAGCTCGACGGGCCAGCAGCATCCCAATCTCCACCAGCACCCATAGAGCCAGATGTACTATGATTCCGCGGCTTGTTCTTCCGCGGTTGTCGGTAATAGGGCCCCTCGTTCGGTCGTCCGTTGGAGTCTAAATTCGCAAGCGCATTTACGAGCCCAGAGGGCTGAGGCAGGCGAGGGGAACTACCGTTCACGCTCTGCATCGCCGACTGGGAATTCGAGTTATCAAAGTACGATTGGCCGCTGAGATGTCGTGGTGTCGCTGGCCCGAAGCTCGTGCTTCCGCTGTTAGTATGGTGATGGCCTCTCCCAGCAGAAGAGGTTTCCTGGATTGGGCTCGCGTATTCGGTACTAGGGGTCTGCGCAAAGGCGGTTGGCTGAGACGGAATGTTGCCCTGGCCGAGCAGGACGGCAGAGCTACCCGATATCGACCCTCCATGGCGAGATCCCGTCATTAAACTGGCTTTCCTCTCCTCGTGGACGGTTGAACCAACTCCTGGATAGCTTGTTAGTTCGGGGCTGTGTCCACCAGCGCGGTTTGACCGTCTCGCGAGCTGTCTTGAGCCAAAGACCTAAAATCAGAAGAAATTAGCATAAGACTAAAGATGGTGGTGACTCTAGCGTGAATAAATAGATACCTTTGACAGCCCACCTCTTTGGGCACCATCTCTCCCCTCCCCTGCCCCCGCGATCCTCGCCGCAACTTCCGCCAAAGTTTGGAGCGCATTCATGAAAAATCCGAACACCAAAACCACCCCATGCAGGATTAAAATCACATATCCGATCCATCCCCTCACGGCGTCATCAACCTCAAGACTTGGCACAAAAGCCACTTGAAACAGGACTGAGATCAACCGTATCACACTAAAGCAGCTGTGGTAGATGTTCATCGAGGTTTTCGACGAATAAGGTCGGAAGGCGTTAAGAGTGAGGATTTGAATGACTTCGCAGCTGGCTAGTAATGTCAACTGCGCGATTCCAGATGGTTGGAGAAATCCGAAAGATGCCCCTCGCACAAGACTGATCCCCAAATAAACGATACAGAACAGAGTCGCAGCTTCGTCGTAAGTATTGTAAAGTGGTCCATAGAAGAGCAAAGTTGGAAGGTCGTCGTAGAGCGGAGACCTGGGTTTGTATGTGCTAATCCTTCGAACGAGAAAAGCAGCCGCTACAACCACCGCGGCAAATACTATCCCAGAAACGATATCCACAGACAATGGGCTGCTTCCTGACAAAATTAGCTGGTAGGCGCTGAGGGACAAGATAGGCAACAGGAGGTAGTTGTAGACCACTCGAACCAAAAGCCCCCCAAGGAAAGGAATATTCTTGGCTCTTAGGTCACCGCTCTCGTGCAGCTTTATCCGCTTCATAACCCATCTAGCTAGAGCAATGACCACCACAATAAGAACAGTAGCCCCGATGATCCCGGAAAATATAACCATAAAACCAGCCCATGCGTCCGACGGATCACCCTGACCGACTAGTTGTGTAAGCCGACCCAACCCATGCTTGTGACTTGTAAAGTATATGTTGTCCACCGGATTCTGTGTCGATTCCTGGCTCACTAGGGAGAAGTTGAACATCAAAACCGACCACGCCGCCTTCGCCACCACGGGCTGGTAGAATCCCGGATAGTTCAACGACAGGGCCCCAGTGAGAACCACGAATTGCAGGTACTGTAAACAATCCGCAAATCCAGGTGTAACCAGTCGCAGCATGTCCAAATCCCTACGATAATTACTGCTCCATTGGAAGATGTCCTTTGTTCCGTTCCAGGGGTTGAATATCGCGGCGACTATCGTGGCAATTCCCGTCATAACAACGATACCAAGCGGAATGAAGGTTAGAAGGTTCGAAATAGCGCTGCCAAGTGTCGGAGTGATGGATGCTGCAATACACCCAATGCTGATTCTCTCATTATCGGCGGGGATAATACGGAAGGTGTTAATGAAGGAGCTGAATGCATACGAGCTGGAGAGGTTGTGAGTAGTGACAAAACCGGGAAGCCTTTGGAAATCGGAGCCGCTACGTCAAAAAATAAAGGCATTAGCATCAAGTATCGTAGGCTAAAAGCTCGGCGATGGGAAGCATACGCATCGGGATAAGGGAAAATGTCGCAGGTCGTCCCATTAGTAAGTGAGTCGCAGAAGGCGACGTTGTCGACCAAGGGAGTATACGAGAGGACATTGATCTTTTGCCGCAGGGTCGCTACATCCAACAATGCGATTAGTAAATTTCAACAACAATGATAATATAAAAGTGAATGGGGAAAAAAGTTTGGGAAATTGGGCGACTAGCTTACTTAGAGCATTCTGCCTTTCATCAAAATTCTTGATAACCTGACCCGGACCTGTAAGGTTGCCGTGAACTTCAATTATCAATGGATACCCATCTTCCTCGTCTCCAAACTTGGCATCGACGCTAAAAGGTCGAAAGTGTGGAGCGCCCGCGGGGGAATTCCGTAGACAATCCTGGAAAGGAACCTGTACAGCGTTTGAAACACCTGTCAAGCTAATAAATAGCAGTAGATGCACTGTCATGAGCCCCATGGGGATAAGATTCGATATTTCGAGCCGCCGTCGCTTCATGTCGAATTATATTTGTGTTATACTGGTGGCAAAGGGTTGGCCTCTTGCCAGAAATAGAGGTAGATAAGAGCGATATTTAGGAATGGTGAATAGCCAGCGAAGCAAGGAAGTGAAATATGTCGCTAAGAAAAAAGTCGAAAACGAAGTAAAGGAGACGGAATCGATCAGCTAGGCGGTGACGACTATCATTTTGGAAAGGGTGATATTATGAATTCCGTCTCATTGCCCGATGTCGATTCCGCCACTATTGGTTGATCGACTGATTGGTTTGGTATCAGGTGGGATAAATGTCGAGATGGGTGTGTTTTGTTCTGGAAGAATGTCGAACAAACAGGTGCCCAGGGTGGTGGTCTGCGCACGACCGCCTCGTCTGACGTAGGAGTTAGGGGTCCAGAACAAACACAGATGATATATTCGGGACTCGGATGGTTATGGATTAAAGAATACGGTGATGGCGATGGGAAAGCGGGAGGTTGGAAAGTAATAAATCTATCGAAGCAAGTAAATTGACTGGGTTAGCGACAGGTTGACGAGTTGACTAGCAGCAGCAGCAGGCATTCGCTCGTGTTTCGATAGGACTGGCTGGGCATAGTAGTAGTTCATTAATATTACTATTATAGCGACAAGAGCTGGCGGGCGGGCTGTTTGGGCAGGCTGTTTGGCGAGAAGCGCACGAAAATAGCAGACAGAAATGGCAGAGAAAACCTCAAGAGAAACCAGGATGTCGGGAGATTTGGAGAGAGGACGATGAATGTTGTATGTATAATTGGAAATCAATCCCCTTTGCAGTTGCACATTGCTCGCCAGATCAGATCAGACCAAAACTACCAATTGGCAATCGACAATATGGTAATTGCAGGCCCAAGTGCAACCGCTGTGCGGCTGGTATGTATGGGTGTATGGATGTATGTAACCTGTAACCGTCCAGGAACACCCGTCGCTAAGCAATACACATCCTCTCTGTTTATTTCCCTCCCTCTCTCGCTCCCTCTCGCTCTTTCTCTCTGCTTGTGTGTATAGTGGGTCAAATCCTCTCTCGAGGGGATCGCTCAATGGCGATATGTGTGTGTTTGTGTGTAGTGTGGTAGCAACGGTGGTGGGGGTTTCTTCACACTGAAACGTCCAAATTGGAAAACTTGGCTGATGGAATCGAACCAAGGACCCTTCCTTGGCCAGGCCTTTATGGATCTGGTCTAGATCGTGCTTTCTACGTATTGCAGTAGATAGGTCACGAACAGCATCGCTAGGCAATGCGATTGAGTCGCCGATAACTTGACGGCGATGGATTGTGTATGTACATATGTGTGTGCACGTATGGATGTGGCGGTGATGGTGACGATGATGTTGGTGGTGGTTCTGGTGGGTGGTGATGATGCTTACCTTTGGGCTCAACAGACCAGGCCAAGATGCAAGAGCCAATTTGGGTAAGCGAGCCTGGTTAATATCCTTTCCTCTCAATCAATCTTCGAATCGCTGTTCTCAGGCTGCCGAGTCCCGAGCAAACTGTCCGATTCGACCAACCAAACCGGCTGACTGACGTATGTATTTCCAGACCCGAATTCGATGATATCGATGCAGAAGAAAGACGAGGAGAAAGAAGAGAAGAAAGATCCCAGGGAAATTAAAATTAAATCGTCAACATCTTCAAGGATTCTAGAAAAAATAAAACATTTTTTTCGATGAGAAAAAAGGGGATTAACAAAAGCGTATGGTTTTGGTTAGTTGGGGTTGCAATTGATCGCGCCGGCCTGCAGGAGGAACACCTGCGAAAAAAGTGGCTATGCCCGTCGCTATCAGGAACATATTCCCATCCCCGTCCATGGCAGTTTCAGCCCTTTTGTCCCCTCTCTCTCGCTCTCTCTGGCTTTCGAATTCTCTGACTCGTTCTCCAGATATCGATCTTCCTCTCCACTCTTTTGCTTCCGGGGAGCCGCGCGGATACGGGTGTCCCAAGAAACAGTTATCGATTGCTTTACTCAATCAATTAAAATCACTATCGCGTCGCGATCGCGGCCATTTTGATATCTCGAAAGAAAAATTTTTCAATCTCACGAAGAGATACGAAGTGTTACAGTTGGGACGCCCAAATGGTCACAATACCCATGTCCACACGACAGAGACATGGAAGCTGCACGTTTCGCTTGTTATAAATAGCATCCTCACCAAACAGAAGGAGGGAAGTCGAAGAATTCGAAAGGAAAAAAAAAAAAGATACAGTTGAACCACTGACGTTATCACAGGACTCTCTGCATACACTGAGTACTTATATACATTCCCAGCGTTTCTATTTTTCCTTCACGCGCGATATCCCTCTGGAGTTGGACAGACTTAACCCGTCTGGGGAGAGATTTCCAGTTCCCATCACACGGAGATTTGCGATATTGCATATGTATACTGGCAAATGCGATATATTAATATCCTCAAGTCGATTCATCCAGCCCACTAGGCCAGCGCAGCACCAGTTTAAGTTCTCATGAAACATGTTTGTAAACGTTTTGTTTTTTTCCGTATCCATACTTGCACTTGTCGCAAAGGATTTTCAGGGAGGAGGTTGCATTCTTCGACCAGGCTAGCTGGTAGTCGGATGACTTACTTGCGAGTTAGCCTATTCCCTGAACCCTAGATGTCTATATATAACCTTATTTCCTGGTAACTCTCAAAAAGTTTCGAAACTTTTTCCATTGATAGTATAATGTATCCGTAGTATACAGGTACATGTACTTGTTGATGGAGTATTGATTTTGATATGTGCCGACTTACATGGGAATCAGCAGTATCTCAAAAAGTCCCAATAATACGCCTTTTTATATTCGAGGCGCAGAGGCGCTTTTAGCTCCATGAAAGATCATGTCAGTACCAAAATGCACTTAAATTTTCCAGTTCTTCGTATTCTGCCTCTTCAATCGGATTCCCACATACGGACCTTTGAATCGAATACTATTCATCCATATCCAGATAGCCAAACTAGGATTCATCATCCACCACCCCCAATTTACAAGCAACCTTTTTTACTTGTCCGAAATCTCTATTCGAATCCAACCAAACCGCCCCCAACAGGGCCTCCACAGCCGAAGCCTTGGTCTCCCTCGCTATCTGCACCTGTCCACCCTGTAGATGCAGATCCGCATGAGTAGGAGCCAGGAGGATTTCACCCGTTATCCCTAGCCGATCCGCGCATTCTTGTAGTTTTTGATTAGTGTGCTGCTTCAGTCGTAGATCCGCCATCCCTAATACACCCATTTGGTTAAACTCCGAATATATCAATATTAAATCGAAAACGGATATGGTATATAACATACCCCTGCTCTGCGAAGTTTGATACCACTGATCGAGCTGCACCAATCCCAGAACTGCGTCTCCGAGCAAAGCCAACCGTTTGTGGCCATCGTGTTTGCCATGGTATCGCGCGTGGCCGGTGGACTCTAGAGCCTCTACCACGTGGGTATCCGACTTGAAGGCGTAGCCGATGGCCATTTGGATCTTCTTCCTGTTGATGAGCCTTGCCATTTTTCGGTTTTAATAATATTATAGTATACTAATAGTATCGCCAGGTTTGACAGATGGATTCGGTACGCTTGTGTTTGCATGCACTTGGATGAAAGATTGTGTCTAGACTAACTAATATATACAGCTTTACATGTATAGTAGTATTTTATTGTGATGGGTGGAGTTTCCAGACAAGGCTGGAATTCAAAGGAACATTCACAAAGGAATCTAGAATCGAATCGAATCGAATATAAAATTACTTGTTGCAAGATGCAAGGCTGATGCTTTTCGCCGTCAATCCATTTGATATGATCTTAATTGGTCGTCTAATGCACACCCAATTAGTCCACAACAACGTCCACTGTTGGGCATGGAATCTCGGCACGGTTTCTATGGAATGATGTAAATAAGATGTAAAAAAAGATGTATAAATGATGTAAAATAAGATGTAATGAAAGATGTATAAATGATGTTTAAATGATGTTTAAATGATGTATTCTCAACACGTCTATTTTGTGCCCTGAGGCCTCTGTGCGGTTCAGAACGAAGGTCGGCCTAGGCCTACCTCCACCACCACCTCCACCACCACTAGGCCTGGAACCCCTGACATACACACCTAGAGGTAACTTCGCCTGAATCGACAGGATTTTATGGTTTCAGAGACGTGGAGTTGGTGTCTGAAGAGCTGTTGATGATTTCTTATTTATGAATGAATTAAATTCTCTGTTACACCGATCGACTGTAGCATCATAGTGTTGAAAAGATAAATTTCAGAGTTCTTTTGTGTTGGCGAAACTTTCGATTCATTACAAAAGATGTATTTGCATCATCCTCTGCCCCACAGTGACGTCTAGTCTTAGTGTAACCTCACCCTTTGACTGTATTGCAAACCTCGCCTCCCATGCATAATTTCCCTACAACTTAGAAACCGGAGCTAGCCGTAGAGTAAGAACCCCAGCTTCAAGGCCGAGGCATAAACCGGTACCCGAGTTCTCCAGCTGTCAGTCACCAAATGCCATCGCGCCGCAGTATCGATTCGATAGGTACCCGAATTACTTGTAGCTTGTATACAACAAACGGCCAGGGCAATGATAAATTAACACACCAACAACAAAAGCAGAACGTCGAGACCATCCAAGGCAATACTGCCCGAAGAAAAGACAATTATGCCTACGCCATCCTCTTTCGTTCTTTTCTTTTTAATAACCCCCGCTCTATCCGCAAATATTAGTTTTCCCCAAAGTTTATGATGAAAGCCATCCCGCACCGATCACGCGCGAGGGCGTTGGAAACTACCAATCGGCAGGACAGATATCAACCTCGCTTGTAGACTTCCAGTTCCGTAGACGTTTAAGCGCAAACTCTATGCGCGCCAGAAAATAGACCAGGTACACTCCTCACTGCAATCAATACGTTCCCCCGCTAAATCCATATATACACCTATATCTTTTTAGAAAAAGGTTCGGAAACAGTAATATCGAAAGTGGGGCTTATTGCTAAACAAAGATGGAGAAATATGTTTGAAGTGCATAAATCCCATGCGTGCCAGATTTTACATCAAGGTTCGCCGCATCGAGAATTCTTTAGACTGGAATGATGTCCACCCCTCTCTCGTATCCGGGTGCTCTAGCCTTATCTGGGGCCTAATTTCTTCGCAATCAGCCGGCCGGTGATACCGATATACCATAACCTAGTTATCGTCGTGTTACACTTTGCATATTGATTACAGTATTCGAATCGAATAGACTTAGTGATGCATCACTCAATGGTTCTCTTGAAGACTTTGGGATGTGAAAAGTGTATATAAAGACCATGAATCTATCATCTTCACTCTCCTTTCCTCCTTTCCTCAGCAGCGCTTCCAGCCCACTCACTCCCACCGGTCTCTTACAGACTACAGTCACTCATTCTCCACTCCGGATCCTCGAATCCTAGCCGTTCTTTACCACACTCCTTAAATAGCATACCATACTACCCCCAAAAATGAAATTCACACTCCTAACCTCAAGCGCCATCGCGCTTACAACCCTCATCCCCTCCATCTCCGCCCACGCCTTCATCTACTGGGCCGCCGGAGACGCCGACCCATCAGTCCACGGCTGGGCCCTCGGATACCGCACCACAACCCCCGCAAACGGCCAAGGCCAACTCCCCTTCCAACGCGACGTAGCCGTCTTCTCCAACCCCGCCGTCCCCTGCAAGAAAGGCAAATGGCGCAAAACCTGCGAACACCGCGAATACCTCCGCACCGGCTGCGGCATCAGCCTCTTCTCCATCAACCGCTACCACGAATCATACAGTCCAAACAAAGACAAACCCTATAAGAAATCCGGCGGGAAGAAGAATGAGTGGTATTATATGACTAAATATGTTTCGAATAAGCCGTTCATTCCTATTGTTTCTGAAGTGCAGAAGATGGTGAATAGCAATTCTTTGCCGCAGGTTAGTACCGGGGGGTATTTGGTTATGAAAATCCACCAAATCAACGCCGATGGTGCGGGGCCGTATGAGTGCTTCATCGACTACAGCGGCAGCGCAGGACAATGGACCCGCAAGTTGGCAGTATGTCTCCCCGCAACTACTCATCACACCCGTGACCAATCTACTAACATTCATGCGTAAAAAGGTCCAATGGCAAGTGAAATTCACCGGCAAGAAATCAACAAACAATTACGGCTCCCTCAAGAACCAGCAACTCCGCGTCAAGCTTCCAGACGACATGAACTGCAGCGGTTCATACGGCGGCAAGAATAACATCTGCATGGTTCGATGCCAGAACAGCGCCCCTAACGGTCCCTTCGGTGGTTGCGTCCCCATCCAGCAGGCTCAAGCTCCGGAAGAAGCACAAGATGAGATTCCAAACCAGGAGACACCGGATCCACCACCACAGACTAACCAGAACGATGCTGATGACTATAATGGTGCCGACAACGTTCAGGAAAGCTATGACTATAGCTATTAGGCGATACCGCTTATGAACTATCTCTCAAATATTTCTTATTTCTCTGTTAGAATTCTGTATGGTAGAAAATAGAATGACAAATCGAAATATGAATTTGCAAAGGACCGAAAAGGTGTTGATTTCGTGGTATTTTTGGCGCAAATCGGCCAGTATATTTCAATCCAAATGAATGTCGCCAATGCAATGCAACTGCAACTCATCAATTTATTATTCTAATGTTACAAGTATGTGAATACCCGAACCATGCTGATATGATACAATTACTAAATACTGATATACTGATAGCCAAAGGACACAAGCTCTAGATCTGACGCCCGTTAGCTCTCAGTTCTAATCTTACTACGTGAAATCCGCTAAAACCCCAAGCCTTGAATATTAATCGAGGCCTCGTGTATCCACTTCGGTTTCCCTTTTAATATTGATATCCTGTTCTCCCTGCTCATTCTGGATGACCCGGCCATTGGTATCAGTATCACCCCTCTTAAATATCCCACCGCCCAGAGAGGACCCCTCCAACCCTCCCAACCCAGTACCAACCCAACCCAACGGCCCCCCCAAGTCCCCATCATCCGGCCCTTCAAGCCAGTAAGGCTCTTCGGTCCCAGATACTAACCATTTATCACTCTTACCCGCAGAACGGTATTTCTCCCGCCCTTCCATTAGAGCAAGGATCCGTGGGTTTAAGGGTCGGTTTCTATCCCTCTTTGGCCTGCGCCCGATACCACTTCTGAAAGGCTTTAAACTCCCTAGGGGCGGCATGAAGGGTCTGTTTAGGGCATCGAGGAGGGGTTCTGCGGGGTCGTCTTTTACGGAGATGATTACTTCGCATTTACACCCTATATACCGTTAATTAACATCAACCAAAATCAATTATATGTATTACCTATTTTAAAAGGAAAGCGGGGGAGGGGAAATACTAACCATACAAATACATACAACTATTCGCCTTCTCCTGATCCTCGCACCACGTCTGCTCCGGCAAGACCTCGGGGGGTCGTAATAACGGACTCCCACTATCATCTCGATCGAAACGCCCGGTCGAGCATTCACACTCTTTGCATTCATTGATAAAGTTATTGATGAACCGCACGTTATCCTCCCACTCTCTGGTTTCCAGGAAGTCGTGGAGGATTCTGTAGTCGCCCGGGCGGATGGGGCCGATGTTGGGCGGGTAGGATTGGTCGGTCCAGCGGGTGCGGACGGATTCTGCGTCCAGGCAGGTTATGGAGGTTGTTTCGGTCCACCAGCCGCCTGGGGGTGTACGCTTTGGAGTGGTTAGGTTTAGGTTTTGAAGTGAGGGGTTTGGGTCTGCGGCGATGGGTGGTATACTTTTGAGTGCGGGGATTGGAGAGGTCGGTGTGGTGTGGGTTAGTTGAAGGATGCAGAGCTGGAGGAGGAGAATGGCAATGTAGTTTAGCATTTTGGCGGATATATAATAGTAGATACAGATCGAGTGCACTGGAAGTGATGGGACTCTGTGTATAGAAGCTATAGACCTGCATGGAGATTTATATTCGAGCGTTATAGTTAATTATTTATCGGCGGCATAGATACCTTCCAGATAACCTTCTGCTTTTCCCTTTGCCTATCCTGCCGACTCGAAAAACATTGTGTAGGCGGGGCAGGATGTATCTTCCCCATATCATATGTATCTTATATAGCGTGATTGCGGAGCCCATTGTATTGCAATTGACCAACTGCACAGGTGTACACAGAATCCTTCGAAGGTTCTCGCCTCTAGATCTGTTGTATTTGGAGTGTTTTGTGTAGTTGTTATAGGTAACATACGTAGGAATACACTGCCACCGTGCAATTGTAGTATTTTATATGCTTCCTGTATAGGCCTGATCCTGCCGTAAAGCACTGTGCTGTGCCAGGTAGCCATAGGAAACTATACGCAGACTCCGCGGCGGGCTATCGTCTTTATATCTACATCTCTCCTGTGTATTTTGTGTTCACTTTAAAGTTTTCCGTTCGATCACAACAGATAGATGTACGTCTACTGATATATATACCACTCGGGTACCCTCAAAGGAAATTGTTACGTTTGATGTCAAGTTTCAAGTACTTACAGACTTTGGGCCCTTCGATGTTGTGGCAGAATTGTAGTATGTTTGATTTGCCCAAGTATGTATTATATTATGGCTATTCTGTATATATCACCAACATGGTCTCAACCTCAAACCTGGGCCCATTCGACGCTATATTTCACGACCTGTGCCGTATGTTTCATACTGAGGTGCGTACTTACTTAGTACTCCAACATTGTAGTTGCCAATTGCTGTTATTGTTATAATTTGTGGATTAGTAATATATGTAATAGATTATAAACGGCAGCTGCTCGAGTCCAGTCGCCACATTGCACGGCAGGTATTACGAGAATGTTCATGAAGAATGCTCACGACTGTCTGCAGATATCCTCCTTCAATAACTGAGATGCTGGATTAATTCAGCGTATGGATCCGATTTGAATTTGAAGTTGAAGTTAGCGTTGATATGTGTTGAATGTGGTATCTTTCTGCAGCCACGGCACAGAACCGCCATATTATATTCTATTATATATTATATATTATATGATATAAATATTATATTTCTGGGTGAAGCTGGTGAAGCTGAATATATTAATAATAATACTGCTATCGTGATAGTATCTTGGTGTTTCTTTCGGGTTAGCTTGAATTCCTGTGGATTGTTTTGCATGAATATCTGTCCGCGTGAGCAATATATCTCAATCTTGATACAATCGATAGGAACTCCCCTGCACTCTCCACTCCACTCCACCGCACTCCACCACCACTAACTACCTCCACCGCATGCACGCCCGTCCGGCTAGGCCGAGTCGAGGTGATAGCAGAGGCCTGGAGCACGGAATGGTTGATGTGATGTGATATGATCTGTAGAAGTGACATTGGCATGGTTGACCCTCTTTTCTCCAAACACCAACCACCATACAAACACCAATCAGTCAGTCATCAATAAACACTATCTTCAGTCCGGTCTTTAAGCCTCGTTCATTCGTTCGTTCATAGACAAACATATTTCCAAAATTGAAAAAAAAAAAAAAAAAAAAAAAAAAATTAAAACAAAACCAAAGAAGAAGAGCGGATATATGCGTTTGTGGATCGGGTAAACTCGCGTGGGCTCGAACCGATGGCTTCTCTCGAAGACGTTCTGGCGGCGGGGCCCTCATCGGCCTCCTCAAAACCATCTGCAGCCACCACCACAACCGCAACTTCACCCTCATCTTCAACTCTCATCACCACCATCATCGCCACTTCTCCAACTTCAGCTCCCTCGGCCCTGCCCCTTAAACCGGAGATACCTGCCCCCTCCAGCAGCGAGACTGCAAATGGTCTGACCCCGCCATCGTCTCCGTCGCAGTGCGGTCCTTCCACTCTCGCTGCTGCCATGACTTCCCTGTCTTTGGGTAGCCGAGACCCTGAAGACGCCCGGCCTGGCGATGGTGCCGTTGATGTGAGTGCCAGTGCCGGTGCCACTCTTTCGAACTCCACCACCACCACCACCACCACTTCACAACCTCCACTCCCACCGCTCCCACCGCTTCCACCATCGTCACAAGTCCAGCAGCCTACCCCCCCGAGCACCCTGCCCGAGGATGCTGCCTTCCCTCAAGCTGCTGCCGACGTCGCCATGCGGGACTCATCTCCAGTGTCTCCAAACCTGAACCCTGTCAGGGAGCCCTATGTTGTGGAACATGATCATCGACCGTCCGACGGCGCATCCATTTCCCCTGTCTCTCCCAGATCACCTTCACCTTCCCCTTCCTCCATCTTAGACGACGGAGTCCCAACGTTAGACCCGAACGAAGCTGCTTTCATGCTCGAAGCCGACCAGATGGACATCCCTTTCCACCAGGAGACTCGGCAGGCCGTCGACTCGACCGTCCCTTCTACGGTCCCCACACCGGTTCATCTCCAGCAGCGGCCTTCACAACTCCCTCGCTTCCCCTCCAGTTCGAGCAACCAGTCCATCCATTCCGACCTCCCTAATCTACAAATCCCTCAGCACTCTCCACCGGTCCCTTTCCAACCTCACCAAACCGGTTCACACTACTCTTTCCCTTATGTAACCACGCTGCCGGCTGACCCTCAGCGTGGTCCCTCGAGGGATCTTCGTTCACAACAAGCTCCTTTATCTCCAGAAGTCCCACCTTGGCAGCCGGACTCCGAAGCCACCAGCTGTCCGATTTGTGGAACAGGTTTCTCATTCTTCTATAGGAAGCACCATTGCCGGTAATATTCTCACTTCCTATAACTTTGGTTTCTGCAAGGATCATCAGTACTAATTCGTTTTTGAACTCCATAGTAAATGCGGCCGTGTCGTCTGCGCACCTTGCTCACCCCACCGAATCGCGATCCCTAGATCATACGTCGTCTACCCTCCGTACGCCCTCGAATTGGAAAACACCTACATTGACGCCAACGGCAATCGAAGACATGTCGATGGCGACGAGGGTGTCGAGGTCAGAATGTGCAGGGAATGTCTGGCCGGCGAGAATCCGTCCGGACAGCTGAGACGACAGTCGATTCAGTCACCACCAGGTGGCGGTGCAGGAAGGTTTTGGCAGGATGCTGGCCCATCGGCTGGTGGGAACGTGAATGCCTATGTTTCACCGCAGGGTATGGGGTTCGGAGGAAGTCCAAGCACTCCTCGACGAAGGACGGTCTCTAGTACCAGTTCATTCATGCAGCAGGTAAAGCTTTCGCTCGAGCTAAATGAGAATATGAGAACCGTGCTGACCACTGTATCATAGAATCCTGGAGTTATTCCAACAGTCACAGGCGGCTTCCCTGGCGCCTTATATCATCACCAGGGCGTACAGCAACAAGCACACTCACTTGGCTCGAGAGGCCACCCCCATGGTTTCTTTCCTGGACAGCACCACCCACCATATCATTCACACCCGGTCCATCAACCGCCGCCTCTCCAGCACCCTACCCCTTCGTACGGCCATCCGGGACATCAAGCTTTCACATTCACTCCTGCTCAATTCTACCCGTCGCCCCAACCTTCGACCCACCACCACCATCACCACCATCATCACCAGAGATCTATATCCCATGCATACCAGTACTCCCCGGTCAATCAACCCATAAGGGGGCTACTGGATACCTCGCAGCAGCCTACGCCAGCCTTTAGCATGCCAGACCATAGGCAGAACCTGCCCATTGCTAGTCAATTCATGTCTACAAGCTCGAGAGAACAGCAGACGCACTCTGCACCACCGCAACCGCAGCCGAGATTGCAAGAAACAGTACGCCTACCCCTGTTGTAGTCCGACTTTTCAGATCACTAACAAACATGAAACAGGACTACTGCCCAATATGCATGGCGGTCCTTCCGCCGCCCAACCCGGTAACGAAGGACGAAGACGAGCGAGAGGCCCACGTGCGGCAATGCATTGAAAATGCGTCGGGTAGCCAGGACCCAACCCGCCAGAGGTCAACTTCGGGCACCCCATTGAACCCCGCCAGCCTTGCAAATAACACAATGTCCTCGCAGCCCACCCGAACCCATTCCACCTCCCCATCCCAAGATCCAACTCAAACACACCCTCGCCACGAACGGAGTAGAAGGAACACCGCCTCCAACCGCGCCGGTGCCAGCGGTAGGATGGTAGTGTATACTGCCACTGAGAAGGATACCTTCGCGATGGGGAATGACGCCGCGGACGGACAGAAGGCTGAATGTGTCATTTGCTTCGAGGAATTCGAGGCTGGCGATTCAATTGCACGTTTGGAGTGCTTTTGTCGCTATCATAAGGTATTATCAATTTCTACTTTCCGCTTTCTTCGTGTGCTAACTGTGGGGTAGAAATGCATTACGGATTGGTTCAACCGCCGAACGGACGGGCAATGCCCGGTGCATGCTATGAATGAATGATAGGTGGTATATAACATCTAAGCCTCTCAAGGGGTGGGGGTGGGTTTTTTATTCGCAATAACTACCCAACCCCCAGCCCCATCATATTTCAAACCTAAGTCTTTCACTTTCACTTTTTTTCCTCCTTCTTTAGCACAGCGCAGGAATTGAAAAAACTACAGCAAAGCAATCTTCTCCCCTCCTTTCTTCCCGTCTGGAATTTGTCACAGTTTTATTAGCGGTGTCCCTTGTTCTCTGTTCTATCTGTTCCACATCCACCCACGCGCGCGCACAAATATACATGCACATGCACATGCACCAACCATATCGTCTTTCGTTCCGTCTCTTATTAGCCCTAAGTCCAAGTCACCCTTTTGTTTTGCAAGTATCGTAATAGGGGGGTGTGTTATGCTGCCAATAGCGAGTTTTCATTCGGAAAAAATAGTCGCTGTATACCTAAGTTACTTCTCTGTCACCCCGCTTGTATCCCTGTTTTTTATTCACCGGAGTACCGCTTGTCCTACTGCTACCGATATATGGTGTTTTGTTTATTATTCCCCCTGTTAGTTCAAGGTGTTCGATATTTTACCCGGCTGGGTTTTTGGTGTTTATGTTTGGAGACATTCTTTGATTGTTGGGGTTAGGTTGACTAGATGTTGATGTTTAGTTAGATGGCGAAATATCTTTTTTATAATGTATTTTTTTTTGGATATTTTATTAATTTAAATTTATATAAAGGAGATTTTTGTTCTTTTTGTTAGGAACGGGTGTAGAAGTGTGAGGGGTTATTGGAATGTGCAAGCCGTAATACTACCAGCCAGGATACGGGCGTACCAACCTATGGATCTGTAAGGTCGGCGGTCCTTGAAGGCTTACGTTATAAATATATATATATATACGTGAAGCCCGGTGGACCTAGTCGTTATCACGAGATAAGTCGTAAGTTCCACGGGGTTTAAATTTATTCTCGCCTTTTTATAAGAATCTGGGTATATACCCTTTTAGATTTTAGAGATCTGAAATGCCCACGACCCAATGTGAGTATACTCGCCGGAAGTGGATTGGGAGTATGCATCGGGGTGGGATGACAGGTAAAGGCTGTTATCACGTCTACGGGTATGGAATATGCCGAAAAGGCCTATAAAAAAGATTATGATAGTAAATTTCGAAATTCTACATGGTATGAAGTTTTAGTCTTTCCCGTTGAGCACGGACTGGTCGGTGGCTAGCTTCTCGAAGGCTTGGAGGAGGTCGTTCTTCAGGTCTTCCCAGTTTTCGACGCCGATGCTGAGGCGGAGGAGGGTGGTCGGACAGGTGGTATCGCTCATGGCGCGCCATTCGATCAGTGATTCCACGCCGCCGAGGGAGGTGGCATGGGCGAATAATTCCAGATGCGAGGGGAGCGTCTTCGCCAGCAGTTCGGTTTTCATCTGTCAAATAACCATCAGCATCACCAAGCCAAAATCATAGAGTGGAAAAGGGAGGAATACCTCGATCCCAAAAACCGGCCCAAACCCCCCCTTCATCTGCCTCGCCACCCACTCCTCCTCCTGCAAACTCGCATGCTTCACACTCTCCACCACCTTCCCCACCACCCCACCCTTCCCGATCTCCCCGCTCAACCACCCCGCCAACCTCGTCGCATTCTCACTCTGCCTCAAAACCCTCAACTCCAAAGTCCTCACGCTCCTAACCCCCAACCAAGCCTCCAAATTCCCCATAACCCCACCCAAATACAACCTCTCCTCCCACAACCCCCACCTCCTCTTCAAATCCCTCGTCACCAGCACCCCAGCCAGCACATCCGAATGTCCGCCGATATACTTCGAACCCGAATGCATCACAATATCCGCCCCGAACTCAAACGGATCCTGCAGCGGCGGCGGCGCGAACGTAGAATCCACTATCAATATCGCCCCGCGCGAATGCGCCCTATCGGCGTAATATTTAATATCGAACGCCGTCCCCAGCGGATTCAGCGGTGTTTCTAAATGTACCACGTCACCGGGTTGTAAATCCTCCACAGGGCAGTCGAGCGGGATTTGTTTCATCCCTGTTAAACGGCTGTGGATGTCCGCGACGCCGTGACAGCCGTGGTAAAAGAGGCTGCCGGAGAGTTGGCGCGGGTTTAGGTGGACTAATGCCGCGTGGAAGGCGGCTACGCCGGAGGAGTAGACTAGTGCGTATCCATTCAGATGGGAGGAGAGGATTGCTTCCAGACGTGCGGTCGAAGGTGACGAGAGACGGGAGTATACATGCGACTCCGCATCTTCGATCTATCGCAAAAAACAATCAGTTACAGAATCCCCAAAAGCGAGAAGAAGGGGGAACAGTACAGGCAAGTCCTTGGCCGCGATCAACTTTGACGGATCCCGCGGGTAACGGAAGGTGGTAGAAACATGAATCGGAGGCGCGACATCGTTCACATCGTTCAGGAATTCGTCGGCGTGGACGAGGTTCGTCTCCGTGCTGTATTTCGACGGCTCGCCGGTCACGGCGGACGGTTGGAGGATGAACTTGCTCATTTCTCGGTCTCTTCTTTATATACGAAGACAATTGGCAACGCACAAAATACCACAATCGAAAGAACAGAAGAATCTAAAGCAAAAGGAGCCTCAATTGATATAATTAATGGTGATAGTGGAATCCGTAAAAGCCGTTGTATTATAAAAGTTATCTCTCACTTCTTTATATACTTTTTGTCCGATAAGAAACTCTGTTCTACCGAACAAAGTTGAGGAAGTCATTCGTCAGAAGCTACACCCCGCCAACTGATTGCGATATCGAAGGAATTCTATCAAACAAGCGGCAATTAGGTAATCGTCCTCTACCTTTAGTTTTAGTCTGCCCTGATCCTTCATTATAAAAAAGACACGCGTTAGAACTTAGTCCGAAACCTTGGAGCTTTTCCACGGGAGTGGGAATTCGCCTACCTTGGAGCTCTGGGTGCAAAACTAGGTAGCTGCGGCCTAGCCGGCGGGACCTTTTTTTTTTTTTTTGGATGAAAAGCAGGGAAAACCTTCGCGACGAAATCGGTGCCCAATCCGGTGTGCCCGGTTAATATTACCCAGTGGACTATGCCCGATAGTCCGGCCTGCAACTTACTTCCGTGGATATATCTGCACATTCGAATGACACCATACGCAGGGTTATGCACATATGCTGCACGGTTGGGTAATAGTGCGGGGGAACTGGAATCTTCGTACTCTATCTATACACATCCGTCATCCAAAATATTTACAAGTATATCTACACAAAAATATATCTACAAAAAAATATTTATATATACAATTCATATCATACACAATCACACCTGCTCCCACCGAACCCCCTCCCCGATCCTCTTAAAAAACTCCTTCCGAACATCCCCCGCAGTCTTCACAAAATCCGAGTATTCCAACGCCACGATCTGTGCGTTATTCGAATCCGTAGACCAATGCCACGGCGAAAGCCTCGCCTTCACCACATCGCCGTACTTCACCTCCTTCGCAATATTAGACGGCATGTACACTCTCGCCCCGGAGATCCCCAACTCCTTGATCTCCCCGGATGCCGGAGAAGGATGTTTCGCCACGCTGATAATCTCAACGTCCACATCGCGCGGTAATCTCGGATCTTCCATTTCCCACAGCTGCTTCAGCAGCCTGATACCCCACAGTCTGATCACGGCTTTATCCGCGCTCTTGAGTATCTGCTCCCGCTGTTTGATATCATTGCAGTAATTCGTCATTTCCTCCTCCGTGAGTAAGGGTTTCTTCAGATCCTCCTTGTCGTTACCGTTGTAATCTTCGTGTTCGGCCAGTAGTTGTCGTTGGATGATATGATGGCTCACAAAGTCCGCGAATCTTCGGAGCGGACTGGTGACTTTGACGTACCCGTCCAACCCTAACGCCGTGTGTCGTTCCATACGGGGGGATAATTTCGACCCCCCGACGGGGAAATAGAGTTTCCAAAAGTCAACGGGTATGATCCCATCCGCGCCCTTGGCTTTATTCAGCAGCTCGAACCATTTCTTCTCCTCCGCTTCGTTGGGCCAGTTAAACGCGTGCTGTCGGTACATTTGCATCATCCCGCGTTGATTACTCCATATCGCCGCAGCTTCTCCAGCAACGGTCATGGCTTCTCGGACAGCGCTACCCGCCGAGAACGTCTCTTTCGATCTCGACATATCCGAGAACTTGAGCGTGATGGTGGGTTCGTAGACATCCAAGACCGGTTTCTTGGAGAGGCCCGGGTGGATGGCGTTTCCGTGTTCGTTATCGACTGTGATATCTATGTTGGCTTGCTTCGAGACCTCCATACACCCTTTTCGTACCCGGCATTGGAATAATTCCCAGCCAAGCTTGTAGAATTTCTTCAAGGTCTCGAGGTCCTTTTCGTCAACATCCGGTTCCAGCTCTTCTTGCTTCTCGGGTAGCGGCTTGTTGGATAGATAGACCGTAGGCGTGATCTTTGTTCCAACGAGCTTATCCATATATGCATAAGTTACCCTCTTGACGTTCCTCAAAGTCGATGCTCGGATTTTGGTCTCCTTTTGGTCTCCGGTCTCGCCATCGAGCCGCACGCTGAACGTCATCGCGGGCCGATTCGGTGCCAATCCGAGTTTCTCAACCGTAAGCCTTAATGGAACCATAGAGTAATTCCTCGCCGGGGCGTAAAATGTCTCCGTCCTCTTCGCCGCAATTTTTGAGATCCAGTGGTCCAGCGGAAGGAATGCCGTCGGATTGGCAACGTGGATGTGTAACCACACATCCTTCGAGTCCGGGATTTCCTCTAATGAGATACCGTCGTCGATATCCCTTGTCCCGGCATCGTCGATGCAGTACACGGGCATATCCCCCCAATCGTGCCGTAGTCCCTCCATGATATCCTTCAACCCCAGTTTCTCCACCGAACCCTCCTCTTTCTCAATGGTATCGTACAACCTCCCATCTTCCTCGGAATCCACACCGGCTCGGTGGCCCGGTAATCCTAATTCCCGTTCTCTCAATATCGAATCCTCCCAGGGCGAACAAACTCCCACCTCCCCCAGGAACTCAAACAGTCGCTGCTCATCCAGTAACCTCGCATTGTCGTATCTATTCAGTGACCCCAGAATGTGCGGGTACAATGACTTGAGCGTCACGCTCTGCCCACGTCTGTACTCCAACGCCTCCTCCAATGCTTTTAGAAGCTCCATCTCCTCATCAGTCCACTGGACCCCAATCTCTTCACCCATCTCTTCAACGCCTTTCCTCTGCTTCCTCGCCTTTCGACTAAAATCGATAATCTTCCTCGCCTTCTCCAAAAAAGCTTGCATCATCTTGCCGCCCTCTGAGTCTCGATCAGCGATACTCTCCCTGATAAGCTTCTCAATCTTCTTTGCCCTTTCTACCCTATCCAAACTCTTAATCTCCCATGTCGTTTCACTCTCCCACCCTTCGGTCACCGAGAACAGATCCCGTCGTGCGAGCAACGCTAAATGTGCAGCATATCTATCCTCCTTAGACGGCTCCTCCAATCCAGTCATCCTCCTCGCAACTTCCGTCGTAGTAACTTCTTTTGGTTTCCCCCCCTCTTCACCGCCTTCGCCCTCGCCGCTAAGTAGCGCAGTATGCAACTGATCCATCTTCGCATTGAAAGTCGGGTATCGAACGTGTACTTTCGCCTTAAACTCTCGGACGAGCTTTGTTATTTCCTGCGTTAGGTTTGCGTTCAATCTCCCCGTTTCCTGGACGGATTTTAGGAGTTCTTCGACTTGTTCGGCGGGGATGAAGTCGTTTAGGGTGAATCGGCTCATATCTGCGTGGGCTTCCATGATAGAGCCTACTGGGGTTAGCACGAAGGCTTCGCGGGAGTAGTTTCCTGTTTTGTTTTTGAGGTAGACGCCTAGGAAGGGGACTGATGATTCCATGTATCTGGTTCCCCGGATATGTATTAGTATCTATAAAAATGTATCATGTAGGAAAAGTATTGACGAACTTGACTTCTACTAAACTACCTGGTGTTAAATCTGTATTTCGCGATGCATAAGTCTCGGGATCAATATCATAGACATCATCGTACCCGGACCCGGCGCCGGAGTTGGTATTCGCAGCTTCCTCCTCCGACTCCGCATGCCACGAGGCGTTATCGATAAGTTTTTCCAAGACCAGATCGACGTTCGTCGGCGCCTTGAAGGCGACTTTGTGTTTATTCTCCCTTTCCAGCCACTCGTTCTGGAGCTTTTCTCGCATGGTGGGGGTCGAGACTTGGTTTTCGTGGATCGGAGGCGGAGGGTCGGATTTTGGTTTCGGCCGTAGGTGGGCGGGTCGGGGTGGTTCGCGCATGTATATCTCATCCGTGAGGACGGTTTTCCTCTCCTGCGCACCACGAGGTCTAGGTCTCCTCTCGCTGAAATCGGACCCCTGGTTTTCGTATATCATCTTCCGAGGACCTTCGTCTTCAAGCGTAGGAGGGACGCTGTACAACGGGTTCGGTCTATCACCCCCACCACCTCCCGTACTCATCGCCGCGCCGTAATGATCGTCGTAAGGGTCATCCAACGGTTCGTCCGGCGGTGTCAACTTTGTAAATTCCGTGAACTCGACCCTCTCCCGTCGTAGATACTTCACTCTATACCTCGGCACCGCCATATCATTCTCCTCAAAATGCTTATCCACAAGACGTAGATATTTGCTCTGGTCCTCGTGGAGCACGAGGGGCTCGCCCGGTTCGAGGTTCGTCAATTGTTGGACTATGCGATCGACTTCTTCTCGGGCTTGTACCCGTTTGATCTCTTTTTGCGATTCCCATTTCTTTTTGGAGGCGCCGGAGCGGGTGAGGGGTAATGTTGTTGTGAAGGTTCGGTGGGGGATGGTGGGGAGGATGAGACGGTTGTGGAGGGGTAGTTGGCGGGGACGGGATGCCCTTATTGCTGCGACGAAGGCGCATCGCGGGCATTGGAGCGACATCGATGGCCGCTGTTGAAGGGGTTGTAGTCCCCAATCCTTTTGTATATTGGTATATTATATTCGTGATGTTAACGTATGGTCGATATATGTGAGCTTCGAGCGACGTTGGTTCAATCAAAATGAAGCTTCGATGATTCTTGTTTAACGGTTGGCGATGATGTTGACTAAACTTTTATTAAGGAGAGTGATGTCGGTATTATGCAAAGGAGATGCTTTTATATGAAATCCCAGACGCCGTTGTATGAATATGCTGTTGAAGTTGAAGTTGAAGTTGAAGATGATGTCTAAGCTAATTGAAGTGCATGTTGTGTGGTTTGGGATGATTTTTTTGGCGGCCCAATTGGGCTTTGCGACCAAAAAAAAAAAAAGTTTTTAATCCAAGCTCCCTGGTAGAATAGAGCTGCAGAAACACCAGATACAAGCTATAATAGATACAAATTGGCCATAGAAAATACAATTAAATACGAAGCTTGACGGCGGAGGCAGTAGATTGCATTTTTAGAAGGGAGATTCAATTGTTTATTGTATTTTTAGTCTTCTTCTCTTTGTTTGTTTGTATTGTATGTACTCATATGCAGAGCTTTGCAAAGAGCCAACCGTATTCTAGAAGCCGGCGAGTGACATGGTGGAATATATTTACACGGGATATTGCCCCTCATATACATTAGACACATGGGTGGCCTCCCAAACTTTTGCGACTATAGGATAATATACTACCTCTAGGCCTCAGTCGCCGCGGCCTCGGCATCACCGGGGGCGGTTCCGTCCTCCATCAGCTCGCCAGACTTGGTAATGACGAATTTCCCATCCAGGATCTTTCCGTCCTGTCGCTTTCCCTTCTTTGAGATCCTGTTGACGACCTCGAGGCTCTCGGCATCAGCAACCTCGCCGAAGACGGTGTGCTTGCCGTCGAGGTATCCGAGCGGGACGGTGGTGATGAAGAACTGGGAGCCGTTGGTGTTCTTGCCGGCATTGGCCATGGAGAGGAGACCGGGGCGGTGGTGCTTGTGGTGGAAGTTCTCGTCGTCGAATCGGTCGCCGTAGATTGATTTCCCGCCGGTTCCCTGTTATATTTTCCATTTTAGTAAACAGTACAATATAGATATAGATAAGGTGAAGAACGTACGTTTCCCCTGGTGAAGTCGCCACCCTGGATCATAAAGTTGTCGATGATACGGTGGAAGTGAGAGCCCTCGTATCCGAAGCCCTTCTCGCCGGTGCAGAGGGCTCTGAAGTTCTCAGAGGTCTTGGGAGTCTCGTCATAGAGGTTGAACTTGATACGGCCCCACTTTTCGGCTGTAGCCATGTTAATCCTGCTGTTACCATCATGCGAATGCGATTGAATTGATATAAAACGGCGAGCACTCACGATCGTTGGCAGGTCTGGCAGGCTGCCACTCGACATCGAAGAAGACCTTGGAGTGGACCATGCTGCTGGCGGAGACGCTGAGGTAGCGTACGGTTCGGGGTACAGCTGGTCTGGAGGCGGTGGATAGTAGGGAGGAGAGGGTGGATGTGGGGAAGCGGGGTGGCATTGTAGCAAGTTATCAATCAATCAATCGATCCCTCGATTGTCCTTCTGAATGAATCTGTGACGGGTCGAACGGAACTAAAGCAGACGTGGTTAGCCATCCATTCGTGCATTCACTCATGCATCCGTGAAAGAGAGAAAGAAGGAGAGGATGCAAGTCCACGCATACCTGCAGCGACCGGGGGTATACGATTCTTACGATGTCGAGAGTATTGTCTGTACAGTGTAGTCTGAGAGAGAGAGGAAGAGAGACGGGAAAAATTTGACGTCTCAGCTAGACAATTCCGTCGAAGCAAGCGAGCGCAGGTTCGCGAAAATTCCATTCCGCTTCCAATTGCAACACCCCGGTTCCCCGGATTGACCACCCTTGCAAATGGCCCTGATATCACCATGACGAGAATATATTATACACTCGAATGGCTTCAGTACTTTTTCCATATTAATAACAATCTATATTGCATGGGCACTTTCTAACAGGGGTTATATTATAGTGGTAGGAAGTTGAAGGTTGAGGGACGTTGAACGTGAACCGAATCCGAACCGCGACCACCGACCTCGGCTACTGCTATAATGGGTTCGGGAGCCCTGGCCGTATATATATATACCTACTTAAGTACTTATATACGTACGTATATACCTAGGTGTATATCTTCTAAGTATACAGATATCAGGTGTGGAGCTTCAGGTTAGCTACATGTATAAATTTATAGAAATGGGTACCTGGGGTATACGACCGCCATTTGACAGCTACAGCTACAGCTATTCCAACGGCTTCAACAACTGTATATGGCTGGTATACCTATCAGGTACTTACCGACCTCTTACACAAGTAAGTAACTATATACTGCAGTCTGCAGCTGGCGGTCTCGAATATTACATTACATTACATTCTATAAGTAAGTACCTAGGTACTTACTTACTTTCCTACTTAAGTAGGTACCTGTGAAGTATATAAGGTACGCAGGTACTCAAGTTGGGTAGGACAATATACAACGGCAGCGAGCCAAAATACAACATTGCAGCCAACTACTACTAGTAGCTAGTTACTGTCTCCGTGCCACTTGCTCGTCGAAGATGTGATGCCCCCTCCACTACATATATATATGTGTGTGTGTATATATATATATATACTTCATTATATATTATAGGCTGCTGTATCAAAATAATTGTACATCGTCCGTCCGATATTCGAGACTACTACTTGAGCAAGTACACGTAGACACCAGAGTCCCCTCGGCCTACAGATATATCCAGTCCAACTGGCACGAACGACACCTACGCGCCACCAACATGCCAATGTGCCACCCCCAATAATTATATAAAATCTCCAACAGCCTAACACCCAGTTGAAACCCTGGAAGTTGCAGCCTTGCATTTTCCAGACGTTGATTCGAGATCCAAGGCTACACGAGACCAGACTACATGTATATACAAGATCGGTGGCACAGCGCTCGCATTGCAGAGGTTATATTTGACCCTCCCTCGCCCGAGAACCGATTGGTTCGAAACAGTTTCCCTTCTTCCTTTCTTCCTTTTCTGTTAATACCAATATTATAATATTATCAAGCGGCGGGTTAATTAATCGGTTTCCTCTTATACCTTCAATCCTCCCCGAAGTACATATATATATATCTATATAAATTCTAGACCTGGTATCTAGATATACCTACTGAGGTATAGATATAAGATCGTATATATATACTTTAAAATACAGATATAACCAAAATGCGCATAATAACCCCCCTCTTCCTCTTCCTCCCCCTCACAAACCTAACCCTCCCCGTCGCCGCCCTCCCCGCCGGCGGTCCAGAACCACCAGTCCAAGCCCGCCCTCCAAGCGGAACCCTCGACCACCTAAGCCCCTACTGCCAACTAAGCCTCTGGCAGCACGGCCCGGGCAACGGCGCCTCCTGGAACGGCTTCCCCCTCTCCTACCCCGGCGCCCTCCCCCCGGACGTCAAAGGCTCCTTCAACTACGACGAAAACCTCAACAACCAATGCGTCAACATCTTCGAACTCAACCCCGAAAACCTCGCCTCCCAAATCTCCTCCTGCATCGTCACCGGCTGGTGTGAATGCGAATTCTTCGCCCGGCAGGAGTGTCTCCAAACCCTCTTCACCGCCGCAAACCGTCGCGACGACTCCCTCTGGGATCGGGGGAACGTCGACAACCGCATTCAAAGCTATAAATGCTGGTACACCCAGCACGAAGACCGATTCGATTGGTGCACCGTAACCTGGCAGGGCGTCGACGCCAAAAGCTTCGAACACATCAACATGCGCAAACAGGTCGTCTGGAAAAGGGGCCCCCGCTATCAAGACGTAATCGATAAAACCAGAATCGGAAAATGCAGAAGAATACCGGATAGGGACCATGAAGACTGGCAGGCCATTTCTTCCATCGTTTTCAACGGCTGTACTTGTAACCTCTACCGCGAGGAAAGTTGCATGGGTGAAGGCCTGGGATCGTACGGGAACTCCGGGAGCACCATCCTCAAGGATTCTTTCAGTCCTTTGTTTTACGACAAGGGCATTCGCTCCTACATGTGCTTTCACCCTGTCGGGGTCCAGACCGCGGACAGGAGCGATATCGATACGGCAGGAAACCCTGATCTGCCACCCGAGGTTGAGATATAGTTATAACGAAACATCCGACTGACATATTGTTCATCTGCGTGTATGTACATATCGGTGGAAAGGTGTGGACTGGAATTTGTTGTTTTTGTTGCATATATATACCACAGCTTCACCAGCAGCTGGCCTTCTCTGGCAGACTCGGTTTATACATTTAATTTATGATATCTCTGAGATCGTGAATCTGTCGTATACCTCAAAATTATAAACATAGAATAACGTTAAAAAGCTAAAACAAAGAAACAAATAAAAGCAGACTACATATTCTTTTTATCGTAAGAGAAAAAAGCAAGCGTATGCTCCGCTCGATCGTTTGAAAGGGGAGCACGATTGCGCAAAGAAGAAGGAGAAGGGGAAGAAAAAAGTTGCAGACGCGGTAACCACAGTCCAAAAAAGTGTCAACATATAAATACATTGTGAAGTGAATAGAAAGAAGGGCCGAAAAACAACCCCCCTCCTAGCTCAGCCAAGAAGATCAAAGGCACTCGAGGAGCTGTTATTACCTGCGGGCTTGTTGCCAGCGTTGGTAGATGTCCCTGTGTTCCCCCAAATTCCGGCAGATGCCTTCTCCTTCTGCATGGCCGCCATGCTGGTCTGGGGAGCCGTGGGAGTAGCAGGTTTCTTGACACCAGCGCCCAAGCTTGCAGTGTTCCAAATACTTCCAAAGGCATCACCACCCTTCTTGGCTCCGCCAGCAGCAGAGTTAGGCGTTGTGGCACCCGTGTTAGTTCTCCCTATACCGCTGCTCAACGTTGGAGACATAGGAGTAGAGCTAGCGGAATTGCTCAAAGGAATAGATGTAAAATAGTTTGGCTGGGCGGGCTGGTATCCGCTAGGTTGCAATGGCTGCATTGGCTTCGCAATCGAGCTGGATGCCTGCGAGCCGATCGACGGTGCCGGAGATGCTGTCTTAAACCCAACAAGGTCTTGCATACCCTGGTTCTGAGAAGCAGAGACTGGTTTTGGAGATACGAACGTGGCAGTGCTCGTCGCGGGAAGCGAGGTCAGCGCAGGAATTGGTGTAATAGTTCGGTTGGCAGCAGCATTCGAAGGTGGTGGAGAGATTGGTGCAGCGGAAATAAAATCGTCGAATTCATCCTCGTCGTTACCGGTTTTGAAATTACCAAAATCGTCGTCCATGCCTGATTTCGACGCACCGCCAGCTTTCGAAGTAGTTGCAGGTGCCGGCTCGTCCCCGAAGAGCAGGTCCACAGCAGGCGCCTTCTTCGGAACAGCTTTGGGAGGTTCTGGTCGTGCAGGTTTCTTGGGAGGTGGAGACGATGTCGTGATAGCCCCTTCGTCGAATTCGTTGTATTCCTCATACTGGTTTCCTCGTCTCGAGGTATCCGCATACGAGGATGATGCGCCTCCGCTGAAGCCACCACCGTCACCGTAAACCCCGCCGGAGTAACCACCATACTCCAAGTCCTCGGATCCGAATCCACCATATCGATTTCCACCGCTGCCGCCGCCGCCGCTACCACCACTGCTCCCGCCGTAGCCGCCACCGCTGCTGTAGCTTCCCATACCACCACCCTCCATGCCCTGGAACTTGCCCCTGCTCGACTTCGACTTTTTCCGTTCGGCGCGAATCTTTTCAACATCGGAGAGTAGCTCAGCTAACTCCTTGGCTCGGTTCCGCACGTTCAAGCCCTGGTCCTTGCCACCCTGGTCGATAAAGTGGAACTGTTTAAGCATCTTGACGGTCGATATGTGCTGTCTGGCATCGTCAACCACTCGCTCGGAGCCGTTTTTGACGAGAAACTCTAATAATTGGAGAGCCTATGCATAATATCTAATCAACTAACCGTCCTACCCGAGAGATCTCGCTTCCTTTTATGATAAACCCTACCTTGTAGATCTGCCTCCATTCTTCTGCTGCCTTTTCGGTGAATCGTTTGTAAATCATGGGCATAATCTCATTCAATTGTTGACTTTATTACTGTTAGCAAAGGGAAATTCGGGCCGGCGAATACGGCATTGTATCGGATCATCGAGGGACGTACTAGTTGAAGGTACCGGCGGCGATTTCATTCATAAGGGTGGATGAAGCTCCCCACGGTTCGTTGTTGGTGGCCTCTCGGACCTATCCCGTACCATGACGTATTTAGCCAGCTACTCTCGACAGGGGCAGAGAAAAACCCTCCTCCCAAAGATCCGAGCAGGTCAACATACCTTGGCCTCCATCTCGGTGAAGTTCATCACCACTAGAATCGTAAAATCAAGCCATCAGTCCCAAAAAACGTTCTCCTAGCAAGACCCTGTCGAGTGTATGGTGGGATCCGAGCGGTGGGCGCCAAAAAGAAGAAGAAGAAGCAAATGGCGGGTTTATGTGCGTGTGTGATGTTTTGGCAATTGTGGCATATAAAAAAGGTGTGTGAGTATCCCCTTACCATTCTGGGCTTTGCGAACGGCGGCCTTGACATCGTAGAGTGTCAGGTTGGTGACCTGGCTCTTCAGGTCGTCGAGATTGAAGTTCATGGTTGTCGGAATTACAGCTGCCCCGGGGAGCTATCGGAGGGCGATTCGGGTGGTGATTGTGACTGTGATAGTGGTGAAATGATGGCGAGGTTGGTGTTTTGGCGGTGGAACTGGAGGAACTGGACAGGTTGGTGAGAGCGAGCAGGCAGGAGGTCCTTGCCTTGGGAACTGACTGGGAACTGGAGCTTCTCGAAATGTCCCCCGTTGTCTCCTGGCCGACGCCCGATTTGGCCACAGCAAACAACCTCCAACCCAACACATTCCTGTCCATGTGCATTCTTGCACTATAGTATCTCGCTCTATACTGTGCGAGATAATTGCCTCGTGCTCGGGATAGTACAGCTGGCCTCGAGGTGAGGGTAACGTGTGATAGAATAAAAGATCTCCAGAATTGCGAGTGCTCAAGCAGTATAGTTTGGTATATTGAATTTGTATCTATGTAGAGCTCTATTCAATACTATAGATATCCACCCGGCGCCAGCTTGGCATCATATTGATAATATGCATATCATGCATACACTGAATTCCTGCCCGCGGTGGCCCTGGCTTGGTTGCAGAAAGAGCTCTGAGAGTTATATTTCAATTTGGGACAGCAGATACTCGGATAATGTACATCGGTATACTAAATATGTAAATACTTACTCGGAGAAATATATATAATCTAAAGTCTCGCCTCAGCCTGGAGGCCATGTCCAAACACCAATCTACAATCCACCTCTGCCTTCTCCTTCCAGCCGAACCGTCTTTGGAATACAGCCGGTGCACTTGTAGCTCCGACGGCCTGGAAGCCCTCGCGTCCAATGCCCTCAAGAATCCAGCGTACTGCAACCTCAATCGCAAGTGCATCGCCGTCCCTATCGGCATCAACGACAAGGAATGCTCCCATGACCACAAATGCAATTCCAAAGCTCATATCCCTACATTTAGATAGAGCCTCATCGGTCGATGCAGTCTCGGCGAACTGTTTAAGATCATTCCATGTAGCCTTCAACACCGCCCTAGCCTCCTTGAGAGAACTATGGCCTTGTCCGTCAAAGACACGGTTCAGCCAACCATTCAAGGCAGCCAGACTGTCTCCCTTAGTGAACGCACGGATGACATCTACGGAGAGCACGTTCGTAGTACCCTCCCAGATGGGCAAAACGTTAGCATCTCGATAAAGTCTAGCAATATTAAGCTCTTGCTCGTTCTCAAGGTATCCAACGCCGCCCTACGCAAAATCATTAGTTACCAGGCCGCCACAACGATTCGCAAAGCTAGGTCTTACCAAACACTCCATACACTCTGCCAAAGTCGATACGGTAGCCTTCGCCGTTACCATCTTCACCAATGGGGTCAACACTCTCAGCATCAACGATACCTCCTTCCCATCCCTTGGCATCCACGCAGCCCTCTTCTCAGGCATTCCGTGCTCATCGAATCCAAGTAACGCAACAGTGAAGTAAGTCAATTGCATATTCGCCCTAAACTGTACTTCCATCTTCGCCAGTCCGCTCAAGTGAAGAGGGTTTTTCCACAACTCCTTATTCTGCGTCTTTCTAACCTTAGCAAACGCCTTCACAATTGCCATTCCTCGGCGCCAGAAGCTCACGGAGGAAACGGAGTTGTGAACTCGGGTAATGTTTAACATCGTCGAGATATATTTTACGCCCTTTCCTTCCTCGCCGACAATGTAGCCCTTCATGTCCTTCAGTTCGAGTTCAGCGGTGGGCAGGGCACGGGTGCCGAGTTTATCCTTTAGTCTAACGATTCGAACACCGTTCCATGATCCATCTGCGTTCTTAAGAGGAGCAAAGAAACAAGATAGACCAGCAGATGTTGGAGTACGGGCAAGCATGATGCTCATTTGAGAATCGGTAGCGGATGAGAACCATTTGTGACCCGAGATAAGGTAGGTTCCATCCGATTGCTGGAAAGCGGTAGTCTCGCTGTTACGAACATCGGAACCACCAGCTCGCTCAGTCATCCACTGGCCCGACGTCCAGCATTTCGCAGGATCGCGGGTCGTAAGATTATTGTATGCTTCTTGGAAAACAGATCGCTTAGTCGCAGAGAGTGATGCATTTTTCAGCTGGAGTTCAAAGACTCTAGCAGCGGCATCCGTCATAGCCAGAGGACAGGTATAGATAGCGCTGGAAGGGCAGTATAGATAATACTTTGTGAACTGGACGATTCGTTTATACGGTCCGTATTTGTCCTCGTAGGCCGTTTGGATGATACCCTCCCGGGCGGCCATTTTGCCTAGTTCCTTCCATCCTGCAGCTGTGTGCAAAACGCCCTTTGGCTTGCCAAAGGTAGAAAGTTCTTCTACGTATGGCTTATTTTTCTCGGCATCATCGACCCAGCGGAATGTTTCTGGTTCCACAGTCTTTGCGCCGATATCTCTGAAGAGAGCGACTGGGGAGTCCGCTCCGGAAGCCTGCGATAGTTCGGCAGGCAAATAAGCTAAATTTTACGAACGCTTTGAATTAGAATTTGGTATTTCCTGATTAAGAATTCGAGGAGGGAAAAAAATATATAAAATACCTTGAATCAACCTTTGAAGATATAAATCTTCGTCATATTGATTTCCCAGACGAGGTTGCTCCTGGAAGAAGCCCTCAGTCGCAGAGTTAGGTGTGATACGAGACATGGTGGTTTAATTAATCCGTGTTAGGTCCAAAATGCAGTCTATGCAGTCTATCTGGGGTAATCGATATGGCGCCTCCAGCATCAGGCCTCTCAAAAAGATGTCGAGAAAAGCCATCCATGGCGGAAAATCCGGGGTAGAAGTACAGCCAGACTTGGGGATAATAAGCCGAGGCTGTTTTTTCGGCGCCGGCCTTCCACCATTGTAGACGCGTGCTTGTGACGGAATTGGCAGTTAGGGCGTGGGGAATGAAACCACCCAAGCGAGCTGCTTCTTCTTCTCCGCTCTCTCTTTTTGACGACATGCACGACATCACGCCACAGAAATAGCAAGTAAGTTTGAAACCCCAGATGTCCTAGCCGTAGCTTAGTATGAAAGTCGGGGTATCTAATCCTCCGTGCGCGCGGCAATGCCGCATATCGAACACTTCTTTTCAACTAGATTCCAACCAAACCCACCACACATAATCACTTCAAATCTCTTAAGTGAAAGCATATATTTCACTATATACTAGAGAGGCGGTATCAAAAATGGCTGCCACATTTACGGTCCTCTACTTCGCATCTGCACATACATACACCGGCAAATCCGAAGATGCCGTCCCAGGCCCAATGGCCGTCTCGAAACTCTTCCCGTACCTGGAAGAAAAGTACCCGGGCTTTAGGAAGAAAGTTCTCAGCAGCTGCGCTCTGTCCGTCAATCTTGAATATGTGGACTTGACCGAAGATGCGGATAAGGAAATCCAAAACGGGGACGAAGTCGGAATCATCCCGCCTGTCAGCTCCGGTTAGGATGGGAATGTGAATTCCGCGGGAACGTCTCTCTACGAACGATTGGGCTCATACGTGGTTATGATCAATTGCGAGCTACGGTTGTACACGACGCCCTGGTTGATAGGCACGATCTTCGGGAGCTTTCCGCCTTCGCACCGTCTTCTTTTGGGCTTTTACCGGTTCTGAATATTCGTCTTTATCATCATATGGTTCAAGTTCAGGTTCAGGTTCAGGTTCAGGTTCAGGTTCAGGTTCAGGCTCATCGGTTTCTTTTTCGGCTTCCTTGTCGACCTGTTTTTTCATATCAAGGATATCAAATCGCTCTCGCCTTTCTTCTTCACGATTCCGGGATGGGATATAATCGCCGTCTTTGTCTATATTCTGCTTCTGGGTGAATTTGGTGGGCCGAGACGAACCTTCTTGCTGCGGTTCTGATGTTGGCTTCGGCTTGAAGCTAGGTCTTGGTTTAACGTGCTGGATTACCGACGGCCTTTTCTTCAATTGGGCCTCGCCAGTTCCTATTACCTCTTCTTTATGCATTTGTTGGAGATCAACTTTCTCGATTCTGTTGTTTGCAAGAACACCATGTTGTTTATATGTGGGATCTGAGTTCTTCCTCTTTTTCTTTTTCTTCTTTGGCAACACTCCCTGTACAGGAGGGTGTGACGGGCCGTCAATCACCTCTTCCTCAGACTCTTCACTCTCAATTGGCTGGTAGTCTCCATCATCATCCTTCGGTTTTGCCGTAACTGTTGGTTTGGGTTTTCGGGGTGGCGGGCAGGGCGTATACTCTGAAGTATTTGGGGGCCTTTGTGAAAAAACCACCAACCTTGGTGAATGGTATGGATTTGCAGGGCGGGGTTTCGGCTTCGGCTTCGGCTTTGGTACCAGTGGCACTCGGATCGGTGGGGACTCATACACGGGTCTTTTATTGTATTCTGGCACTCGAATTTTCACTGGCTCCTTCTTCTGTGCCATAACTAGTGGTCGTTTCGGTAGCGGTTTCGGTCTTCGAGGGGGCACTGGTTTTGGTGGCGGGGCAGTCGAGGTAAACTTCAATTTCAGGTTATTCATATCCATTGTACCCGGCTCTGCATATCGGAATTTTCGATGTTCAGGATCGTAATATGGGATCTTGGAATATCCCTCTGAGAATTTACCTAATATGGTCCCGGTTTTGGTTACAAACTGCGAAGCAGGAGGGGGCGGGGTATCGAGCTCTTCGGCCCGGACGAACTTATGGACATGCTGGAGCCAGGGCGGCTTCTCGTCACATGAGAAAGGATCGTGTACAACGTCTCCAGTTGGCGTCGAGGGCCCGGGAACATCTTCCCTCCCAAGACCTTTAGGGCCTGGAGGTCGATGTCTATGTTCTATTCCATCCCGTCCGAGACCTTCTTCCTCTTCAACCCTCTGAGGCGGCGACCGCCACGGCTTCGCGACATACTCATGTCGCCTTAATCGAGCATTGTATTCCTTGACCCAGCATAACCTCGTCTCCGGCTCCGAAGGAGCTGGCTTAACCTCCCAACACGGTTTTGGAGGTGGTTCATCTACAGGTGGTTGTTCCACTATGGGTGGTTGTTCCACTACGGGCGGTGGAATCTCCTCTGTACCTGTGCGAACAGCGATGCCGTTATAAACTGTTTCGCAAAATGGTCGTGGGAACCTGCCGGGGACCTTCCAAGTTACGGTACACATGCATGTCCCCCGTTCATTCCAGTCGCTAGACGCGGCGCAGTGTCCAAAATCGACGTCGCCATAGTCCTTTTTCAAGGCCTTTTTTGTCTTCGCTCCCTTCTTCTCTAATTCGTTAGCTTTTGACTCGTTCGGTACCCACGGTTGTCGTTTCATCGACTTGGGAATAAATCGATCATACCATCTCTCTGGCGGCGTCATTGGGCCATATCTCCAAGTAGGAACCTCTTTCTCATCTTTCGGTTCATCGAGTGTACTGCCCTCCAGTTGCTGCGCTCCCTCGACTGGTTCGGTCTGTGCCGTCGAAATTGAAGCCATTCGCTTTATCCTCTGTGCTGAATCTGTAACAATTCGACTATACCAACTGGGAGAAGTCTCTGGCGGGGTCATCGATCCATATCGCCAGCCCGAAAATCCGGCATTACCCTGGTCAGATTGCTCATAAGGACCTTGCCAGGCTGACGATTCCATATTGAAATTATTATATGACGACGATGCAAAAAAAATTATAGCGGGAGAGCCCCTTCCAAATTTTACGATACCGAGTATTGCGTTATATTAGGCCCACTACAATTAATTGATAACGCTATATATCCGCCTAGATAACGGCAAGAGAGTGATCGACGGACGGGTCCAGCAGGGTATCTCAACGATAGTGGCGGGGCATGCCAATCAGAGCATCACGATTGTTTGCATCGTAGCTAGGCAAGACCTTATCATGTTTATTGTTCCGCTTTGTCACTGTCGAACGGATTATTTGTACGGTTTTATATCGCGCTCGGTGTAGCTTTTACGGCAAAATTGCAAGTTAATCTCGTATAAAATATTAAACAGCAAACCCTTGTGTAATATTGTGGCGAACAGAGAAGTCAAAAAATAATTAAGATAAAAAATCGTTTCGATCTGGAAATTGGTTTACAAACAATTAATCTTGCAAGCTCGGTGCTGCATGGAGACCTGCAAGCTTGGAATGAAATTGTATGTAAGATTTCGTTTTGACATCATGTCCCAGATCTTGCGGATGTTTATTTTAAAAAAGAAAGGTCACTTGACCACTGGATATGTAGACTCAGGATACCAGCAGCGGTTCTCGACCCCGGGGGCTATGGGGGGGTCTTTAGGAGATTATATAATTACCTCAATGGCTAACTGGTTTAGACCCACCGCCTCCAGCCGCCTACAGATCATGAACAGATATGCACTCGCTGCAATAGATGGCGGCAGGGGATATGGAGTAGTACTCCCACGCGCACGGCAGGCGGATGTCATCATGTACTCCGTCTGTAACGACAAACATTGGGATTCTCACCGTCGGTTCATGAATTCAGCTGCGCTCTGCAGTCCAAGTTGGCCTTTCTGTCCTTTTTGCTTTGTCTTTTGCAAGCCTTTGCCGTCGCGTCGACAGTCGACGCCCGAGACATGGAGAAAGCGTCGTCCGTCAAACATTGGACGGTCTCCGTCTCCACCATTCTGCGTCAACTACAACCTTTACTATACCACATACCTCTTAGCCACTCCAGTAATTAGATGCTTTAACAGCATAGCCATCTACATGTTATACATTTTACGAAACTTCAAACTCTAAACCCCACAAATTGCGAACGATCTCGACTCTACTGTCTAAATTCGTCTATCGACACTGTAAAATAAAGGAGAGGCACGCGAATTTAGCAGGGGAAGAGCATGCACCATATCATCTAAAGCGTGTCGATCGAATGCAGCCCCCAAAACAGGCAGTCAATTACCTTATAACTAGCCCGTACCTGCATCCCTACTGAAGTACTAAGCTAAGTTAACCGTCGATACAGTTTAGCCTCAGGGGACGCTCAGGCTGGGAGGCAAGAGCCGGATTTCGCTAACCAGTCTCGTCACCACGCCGTTGGTGTCGCTAAACCCCGGTTCTGGTATTCGCCTTTCTGAACTGCATCATGCACTCCGAATAGAAAAAAAGTCGTTTATGGCTTGTTATAATGATAAAATGTGTCTATATGTAGCAACGGTTACAAGATACGATCCAACTAATCTTCCAGAGCAATATCCAGGGAACCCGTGAGGCCATGAGGCCAGTGCACGAAAATTTCGCAATACGAAAGAAGGAAAGAAAGAGAAAGGCAGCAACGTTATGGGGGCAACGACGCAGTCCATGCATAGGCCTAACGCAAGATGCAAGAACTTGACAGGGTTACCATACAAAAACTCCGTTATCGAACGACGAAGTTCAGCTTCGCTGGCGTGATGTAGTTCCATCGCAGCATCTTGGCCACTCGGGCTTTTTCCTCTGCACTTGCACCAAAACGAACAAAGATCAACAGCTATCCGCGAGAGTGATCCCCGAATGAGCTCATAGTTTCAATTGCGTCGATTGGCCCTGCATGAGTTCTGCACCAGATTCTGCAAGCGAATATCTGAAGAAGATTACCTACTCTCTCCAGAGTGCACCCTGCGATCCGAAGTTAAAGTTTTTTATAAACAGAGAAAATATCTATTTTCATCACAGTTCTAACTTCTCTGCGCGCCCGTGGAGATTACATGTATACAATATCCTACAGAAGGAGAAAAGAACTAGCCCGTTGTCAAGAAACGACAGCAGAATGGGGACTAGAAGGAGAAAAAAAAGTTAACAGCAGTGGATCCAGCCAGTCCCAAATCCAGCGACATAGCCTTGTTTCCCCCCGTTAACATTTCAAACTATACCCTAATCCTCCCTAGCACCAGCGGCCGATCTGGCAATGAGGCGTTCGAGCCCGGGGCAGCTTACCGTTGAGTCGCGGACGGTTTATGCGCCCGTGTCTTTGATAGTTTAATTATCGATTACTCCGAACGCGAACCACAACCGATTTTTAAATAGTTACCACGAGGCAGCCCGGGGTGGGTTAGCAAGGGAAAAAAAAAAGGATTACAAAAGGAACGAGAAATAACGTCTCCCTCTCGAGCGCACCTTCTTCGTAGTCGTATGAATATATATTAAGAACGATCTTTTTAATTTATAGGAAGAAGCCCGTTGAAGAGATATCCAGTATCAAGGCCTTGACTGTGCTTTGTGCAACGACACTCGTTTTTCGATATCACAACGTTCCCGTCCCACCATTCATTACAATTCCATTCTTTTCATTTCTTCTTTTAAAATTTCCTCTGCGGGTCTCTATAATTAATACCCGCTTTGCTTGATAATAATAATACCTCTTTGTTGTTCCTACTGTTCATAATTATAAAAAGGCTTTAGGTCCTAGCTCTTCGGGAACGAAGATAAAAATGCAAATCTACCCAAACCCCTTCGGAAACTCTGCCCACTCCCTCAAAATCAAGAAGACAACCACGATGACAATGACGACAACCGCTTCTTCGGGCTCGTCTACAACTTCCTCCACAAACTCGACTACGAATGTGGTCTGGAGCGAATCTAGCAACGAACTCCCTCCTTCTCTCCCTAGGCTCAGCATCGAGTCCCTCCATCTTGATTTGGAGCAAGCTGCCTCCCGTACCCGTGCAAACTCCATGCGCGCACCGCGGACAGCTACATCGACTACGTCGACAGTAGCACCCCCTGCTATACCCCAATCAATTCTATCACCGCCAGCTCTACCACCACCGGCGTATATTAATCATAATTTGTACGAGAAGGGGGGTGAGTACATGATCCCTCCGCATGCGCAAGTCCATGATGTGGAGAGTATTTATGAGGTCAGACAGTAAGTTATATATAATATCCCCTATAATTTATTTTATATAGCGACCAACTAACACAATGGTCCGTATAGAGTCACAATTCTTGACCGTTTCCAGGCTTCCTACCAGCTACGTATGCTATTCATCCTGCTGCTATCGTTCATAATCATCGGTGGCATTGCAGCAGGTGTTTTAGTATTATTGGTAAAGAAGGCTTGAATAAGCTTGCGAAAGGACCCAGTTTGTTTGACCATCCAACCATGCTGGGGTAACGACGAAATGATACTTTAACGACATTCATAGAGGATTCCATTAATATCTTTCCTTTATCATTAACCTTTCTTCTCACTCGCACCTTCTCTTCGGAATCAGGATGTACTCGAGTTTGGTCATCCCAACCCCGCCACGAGAATTGGACAGGTGTATCAGGGCAAAAGCCTATCCACTTGCACGGTGAGAAGAGAGCTCGGGGAGAGAAAAGGAAACCACTCCTTCTTTCTCTTTGTCTGAGCTTTCACCTATCGTTGTCTCTCTTAAGCTCTTTCTTTGCCTCGAGTTTCACAAGGAAATTACGACCAGCCATTCTGTACTACCACGCACACCAATCAGGATATGGTGTTGCGGTGAATCGGTGGCCAATCATTCCTGTACTCTGTACGCAGACAGAAACTCGACTGCAAGGCAACCCCTCGATTCCCCTTTGGGATCGCTTCGAGGACGGTTACACAAGAGAAGAGCGTAATTAAACGGGGGGCGGGTGGTACATCCACGACGGAGAAATAGTGGGACGGCTCGACGGGGAGAAAAAATAAACTATGCTAAGAGCTTGAGCCCAATGCAACCCCATTTCGTGGGAAGGGTAGTAATATCTAATAATATTCGTTTGATTGATTGAGTAGGAAAAACAGGACATACAATCTCTTAATTTCTTTTGTTTTCAACCATTTCCTTTGTTATTCTTTGGGTACACCGGGGGGCGTTTTTGAATTGGTATTGGAGTTTACTGGTCTTTCTTTTTATTGTTCTTTCAGTCTCGATACTGCCACTCTCTTTACTCATAGTCTATTTCCCCCCTTCCCTTTGAGTTTTGATCCGACGTCGACATCAGCAGGTCTATAGTACTATAGTATGCAGCTTATTTCCTTTGTGTTTCTTGTATATATTGCTGCAGCACGCTTCTCTTCGTTGACCGCGTCTGTTTCCTCTCTCTGGTGCAAACTTTGCGCAAAAAAGTTATCCATTCTTACAGATATTTAGTATTTGGCCTATGTATAAACGGCATAATCATAATTATAATATCGTATACTGTATATATAGTATATGCCTTCCTAAAAACAATCAACGATGTGCTGAACGAGGAATGCTAGTATGGTACCTGCTGAGGACCAGTCAATTTATATATCTAGGATAATGGTGCCAGTATAATCACTGGAGAAAAAGTCTAGCATCTCTAACCCTACCACCATCTCTACAACGTATACACTACTAAAATGGGACCCGAGATGGACTTGGAAAAAAATAATATGAACGACGAGGCCAATCCGATAGGGAACCACCTTTAGTTATATGCCGACACTACCCCATTGACACGATGTTGATAAGACCTAGATGCACTAAAACGTAATGTGCTCCTTCACGAGCCACGAGCCACGAATCATGATCTAAGCCATATGCCCCACGCGCCCAATTGACCAGCGGCAGCACAGATCGTCGAAACCAGACGCATGTGTAGCACATGCGTTGAGAATGTTGGAGAGACCTAACCTAGAATCACGTGACATGGCTATTTTCCCTAAGCCGAGGTCTCGCCGTTTCGCAACTCGTAGCTCCGTGTAGAGTGGGTCCAGCGCGCGGTCTGGCCATGGTCCATTGTCGTTCGTTATCGTCGTGCCAAAGCTGTCGAAAATGATAGGACGGAATTTTTTTTTCAAAAAAAAAAAAAAAATAATTTCGGGGCGAGGTGATTTTTTAGAATTTGATGTCTAGTTGGCACAGGAATTTTGGGACTTTCAAGGGTACGTTATAAACGCATGGAGCGGGAATATGATTTAATCACGCATTCGACCCTGGATGCCACGGACGGAGACAGACACAATACACGAGGGGGAGTCAGTCACTTGGTATCAGAATCCTAAGTTCAACTCCCAGGCCGGGTTCTGGGTAAGCTGAAGTGAGTACGGGAATTCAAAACCAGGCCAGGTCCAGCGTCTATAGAAAAAAAAAACACGAGAGGGGAAGAAACAAAAAAAAAAAAGGATTGCATAAAAAATTTGCGCAGTAAATATAGAAACTTTCGAAACCCCTCCCCTCCTTCGGAATTATTAAAAAGTCGTCTCGAGAAATTTTTTTTTCTTCAATGATAGATATCTCAACAGATATGATGAGTCTCGATGGGGGAGGGGGTGGCGGATAGAGAGGGGAAAAAATTAAAAAAGAGACGAGAGGTATTTATCTTGTAGACCTTGCATAATACATAGACGTCTTTGGAATATTTTTGCCCCCTGCCGTAGAAGAAATATTACATGAACAAGCCAATTTGGTGCAGCCGTCTGGACATGTGTATCGTCGAGGCTCGTTCGTCGGTATGCTTGGCGCAGTTGTTATACATAGCGCATACATGCTTCCTGCCATGCACTCTGACTAGCATATGTTTATGTATGTACTTATTTTTGAGGAAAGAGAGGGGGCGTGTATACGTATATATACATAGTAACGACTTACTATAGAATTGACTGTGATATATACTCGAACACGAATGCACAGAACTAACTAGATGTTTCCGCACATTGCAGCATCAGCATCAGAAAGCAGAGCTAGTTGCTCGAACTAAGACTTACATCAATTACAAGCCAGTTAGCTGTGTCAAGCGGGGCTTGCTGCAGCTCGAGAACTATGCTCGTTAGCTTAGCTGTCTAATGTGTGTGATAAGAGGGGGAGCCAAGGGATTTGTTCGATTCCAGCCAGAGAGGTTTTAGCTGCACCTAGCTGAGGTAAGCTAGCTCGGTTTCTGGAGTTGGTGATTCGGAACAATTAAGGGCAGGCAGAGGTGATGTGATGACATACCAGTTACTTACTTATGTTGTAGAGTCGAATCCACAATGCTGTTGAGGAGAAAAGAACGCGTTCAAGGTCCTCTCTTGCATGTTTTCACCCCCCTCCCCTGCCATTGATGTGCTGGTTGGTGTCGTAGGCAGGTAATTAGCTATCGACTGTGAACTGTGAAAGTTCAGATCGGACTGGAGAGCTGGGTTATAAAAAGAGGATCGAGTCCCCCCTTTCTGGGCTTTGAGGTCTTCTTTCTCCGTCGCAAGTTCCAGTCCTGTTTCCCGTCACCTAACTAGCTAACCGTTGAGCTATAAATTGAGTGAGAGAGGGTCCTCGAAATCTTGAGATTCTTCTCATTTTCATCAATTCAAGCAACAAAGGCATTTCCGAGCATTTCCCCGGTTAATTGCCTCTTCCTGTCGGCCTCTTCAGATCTTGATCGGTCTTAGATCCTTCTATCTCTTCTTTTTGATCAGTGGAAACCTGTTCTCCTAGAGTACTTGGGTTCCTCTTTCTGTTAGCTGTCGACAATTGCGTAGCTGTTGGGAAGCCGTTCAGTCTCGTCGTCCTATTCAGGTAAGGTTTGGCCCCACTTTGATTTCGTCTGAGCTAGCTTTAATTTACGAGTCTCGACAAAATGCTTTTTTCTTCTTTATTTCCTTTTTTCCTTTTTCTTTTTTGCCTTCTGAAATCTCCTTTCTTCGTCGCTCTTTTGCATCGTCGGTGGCAATAATATGTAATCGCGTTACATTACCAACTCGAAAGAGTTTTTTTTTTTGCTCTCCCGTTTCTTTCGGCCAGTCTTCCGTTGGAGGGGCATCATTATATTCGATGCAATGGAAGAATGTCGGAGGGATGGTCGGCGTGTGGCTTGTACATCGTACATACATGCACGGTACATGGCACGAGCGAGCCATTATCGATAGCCGTTTGATCTGATGGACGTTGGTTGGACGGTGCAGCTTTGCATTGCATGGCCATCCGCCATGACATAATTGGCTCTCCGAATTGCCATCCTCGAGCACGACGACAGTCGAACAATTTACCACCGCTGTAATTGCTGCTGGTTCGGATATTATATTAATAGTATCCTGAGAGAATTTTTGAGACTTTGAATTTGGATTACCTACCTCAGCTTGGTCCATATATCCCTCAGTTTTGACAGCGAACTGCCTGTACGGTGGATCTTGACGTTGATGTGGATTTGGCCCCGGTCTGGTCTGGTCGGTTCGGACTATTTGTCTCTCTCCCTCCCCTACGTAATAGCTAGCCTCAAAAACCACCCGCCTCGACCTTCTTTCTCCCTTTCTTTCCTCCTCTCCTTCTCTGTTACACTTCACTTGATATATCCAATCTCGCCGGTTCTCTGCAATTATACTGACCACGAGAACTTCAAAAGATACACAGACAGACGTCGTCGTCGTTAATACTACCATACCAATTACTGTTTACCGGTTCTACGTATCAATTACCTCAAAATGTCGAAACTCTCTTTCAGCGGCAGCTCTCTGCTGAACCCTGAGGGCTTCCCGACGTCTAGAAGACATCCAAAGTCCCAGAGTGCCTTCGTGAGTTCCCAATTCTTCTCCATTTCCTCGTGAGACAATACCATTCGATGCAATTCGACGCAATACAATACGATACGAGTCAATACGACGACCTATTCTCGATGCCAGAGTCGCCTAGGCAGAGAAGGCGGTCGCTGAAGGTTCGAGTTTTGGCCGGATTACTGGCTCTAGCGCGACGGAGTTCGCCAATATATGGTATAGAATCGGTGAAATTGTTATACTGACAATTCTATCTCTACGGGCAGGCTTTCGATAATACATCGACATCGGTGGCTGCTAGCCAGATGCGAAATGCCTTGAACAGACTGGCCGATACCGTCAAGGACCCCCAGGCTAAGAAGGTACGATCCTCATACCCCCGTTTTCTAATTGAAAAACCATCTATGACGGCAGAATTCGCTAATACAATTTTGGGGATTACAGAAGTTCGAGACGGAGATGGACAACTTCTTCGCCCTCTTCCGTCGATACCTTCAGGACAAAGCCAAGGGTGCTACGCTGTACGTTACCCCTCAATCACCCCGCTATCGGCTGCAAGATGCATGTTGGCTAATCGAACGAGCAGGGATTGGGATCTTATCGCCCCTCCAAACCCCAAGCAGGTCATCGACTACAATACCCTCCCAGAGTCCAAAAATACCGACCTCCTGAACAAGCTCGCCGTCCTCAAGCTCAATGGTGGTCTCGGTACCTCTATGGGTTGTGTCGGCCCTAAGTCCGTCATCGAAGTTCGTGATGGCATGTCCTTCCTCGATCTCTCCGTCCGTCAGATCGAATACCTCAACCACACCCACAAAGTCAATGTTCCATTCGTTCTTATGAACTCGTTCAACACCAATGACGATACCCAGAGCATCATCAAGAAGTACGAGGGTCACAACATTGATATCCTTACCTTCAACCAATCCCGCTTCCCACGTATCCACAAGGACTCCTCCCTACCCGTCCCCAAGGAGTTTGACTCCTCGATTGAGAACTGGTACCCACCCGGCCACGGTGACGTCTTCGAGTCCCTTAACAACTCCGGTATCCTGGACCAGCTTATCGATTCCGGTGTTGAATGGCTGTTCTTGAGCAACGTTGACAACTTGGGTGCCGTCGTTGACTTGAACATTCTCCAGCACTTGAACGATACCGGATCCGAGTACATCATGGAACTTACAGACAAGACCAAGGCCGACGTTAAGGGTGGCACCATTATTGATTACGAAGGTACCGTTCGGTTGCTCGAAATCGCACAGGTTCCAAAGGAACACGAGCAGGACTTCAAGTCCATCAAGAAGTTCAAGTACTTCAACACCAACAACATCTGGTTGAGCCTTAAGGCCATCAAGCGTGTTGTTGAGAACAACGAACTCGAGCTCGAGATCATTCCTAACCACAAGAACATCTCGGTCGGCAAGGGTGAATCCGACTTGTCGGTTGTCCAGTTGGAAACTGCCGTCGGTGCCGCTATCAGACACTTCAAGGGTTCGCACGGTGTTAACGTCCCACGTCGCCGTTTCTTGCCCGTCAAGACCTGTTCCGATTTGATGCTCGTCAAGTCGGACTTGTACTCTCTCAAGCACGGACAGTTGACCATCGACGCCTCGCGATTCGGACCGGCGCCATTGATTAAGCTCGGAACACACTTCAAGAAGGTCTCGGACTTCCAGAAGAGGATCCCGAGCATTCCTAGGATGTTGGAATTGGACCACTTGACTATTATTGGAGCTGTCAATCTAGGCAGGAAGGTTACTTTGAAGGGTTAGTATTCACATCCATACCCCCACTACAATTCATCAAGGGCGCATATGCTAATTGTTATCTAGGGACTGTCATTATCGTGGCGAGCGAGGGTAGCACCATTGATATCCCACCAGGAAGTATCCTTGAGAACGTCGTCGTCCAAGGATCTCTTCGTCTGCTCGAGCACTAAAAGCGTTTGGACATTACTGTCATTGTTCTCTGATATACTTTCTTTTTTCTTCCTCTTTTTTCCTTTTTACTATTCTCTGTAAAACTTGAATGCGAAGCGACTTTGGGGCGGGATCATGGAATCACTTTTTAGTTTTGGTGGAGAGAAGGGGCAAAAGAACGGACTCATTGATTAGTTACTAAAAGAGTTTTTAGTGTTTTGTTCGTCGAGAGCTTGTGAGAAAGTGCGGTTCTTTCTATTGCTTTGGGGGCTTGAAGGGTAGCTTCTGCCCGAGCTTGCTTGTGGAGCCTTTTGAGCTTTCAAGCTAGCTGAGTTACCGGGCTATCCAATTGGAAAATAACATAACGATTTGTAATGAAGAAATGGAAACAAGCATACGCATTCGTTTTATCTAAGCACCGAGTGCTGGTATCGAAGTACTCAACATTTGCATCGTAAAAACCGTTCCAACCAACGGATATTGAAGAACCAGAGGGGTGGTGTTTTATTTGCGTTTCGGGTATTGCCAACGGCTCTTAGAAGTGATGAACCGTTCGTCCCCGACCCACATATATAGTCTCTACGTCTACGGGTCGGTAGACGGGTCGCTAGCTAGCTAGCTGGGACTCTAAGTCCTGAACTACTGCAGGTTCTAACGGTCGAGCGAGAGCGGTCTAGCTTGTTTCATCTGATGTTGTGGTTCTGGCGAATTAGAATCGTTGAAACCGTGCTACCACAAACTACGCGTGTTGAACATTTCTGTGACGACTGCCTTGAAAAAATTCAACATTCCTTCGGTGTCCTTGGCTCTGGGTCGAGAGTTAGATGCATGCATGTGTGCATTCCTGTCTATAGATCTACAGGATGCATAAAAGAAGTTTCCTTTTCGAGGATCGAGAGGAGGAGGAGCAGGTGCAGGGAAGAAAGAAAGACCGACGTGGTTCAGGGCGCTCCATCGTTCATGCACTCTATTTCTATCAACCTGTATCACGTTCCGATCACCAGGATAGCAGGAAGACATCCTATTCGTCGTCTCCAAACCTCTGCAACTAACTGACTACACAAAAACCAACAAATCCCCAGCCTCCGGGAACACGCCTGTCAATGGGGAAAGATCTCTTGTGACTTGACATCTCATCAATTTTTTTTCCCAGTCTTGGGTGAAGCTCCCACCACCAAACCCCGAAGGATGGCCGACCATGCCTCTGTCTCGCCAGGCGACATGCACAAATTAATATTACGCATGTTCTATTTTTTGATTTTTTACTCGCCCTGTTTAAATCTGGACCCTTTTTTTGTTTTTCTTGCAAATTAGACCGGGTGCATGGGAACGAGTGGGCCAAGGGAGGGTGCTTAAGCGAACATGCACGGCGGCTGTTGGTACAGTGCGAGAAATTGACTCTGGACCTGTCGTTTACATTGTAATGCGACTCGCGGGGGAAGGCACTGGCCACTTACTAAAACAATTTTTTAGGCTCATTCGCACTAGCATTGTATTGTTTCTCGTTCGGGGATTATTCATCATCTGCGCCCGCCGATTCTTGAAGAAGTGGAGCGGTGGGGGGGAAACGTGAATCGACTCATCTTTACAAACTCTGCTGCGCTGGCACGGTCGTCAGAGATGATTGAAGATACCTTCATGGACACCGTCTATTGGCTACCGTCACTCGAGAACCCACGTCTTCAACATGTCATCTTGAAACGATGCAAGTTTAAAGATATACTGCACAGTACAGAGAGAGAGAGAAGGGAAAAACCGGTTCCAAGATCTCGATCACGAACATATCGCACGACATACACCTCTTGGCGATTGTGCTCATGTTTTCTTATTCCGCCCACACTCGCGCTCATGGTCCGGGGAGCATTGACAGCCACGGGTTTCCCATGGGCCTATGGCTTGCGAATAACGCATGGTAGCTCCAGTTACCGATATTAAAAGTCCAAAAAAGATTTTCGCCCCCAATATATTATTACATTTGTACTGGTTGGCGATATTAAGAGAACTAGAAAAGAGCGAGAGCTAAATATACCACACCCCACTCAGAGCTCCAATCCACTCGTCCACTGAATCGCGATCGGAGCTCTAAAAATCCCAGTAATAAACGTTAAACGCAGAAAAAAAAGCTTGGTTCTTTTTTTGTCAGGCGGGTGATGAAGTTGGCGGGGACTCGAGTCAATCATGGGTATACGCATTTTTTCCAGATGCCATGCATTGAGCCGTGAGGCGACAGATCAGAAAGACATGCCCTATAGGATATGTATGTAGGACAATGTATGTGCGATTTCATGTATATAGAGGAGCCTGTACACTCGATCCATCGAGATACTTTTCTTGCATCTCCCAGAAGCACTTGTTTTATGTGCCCTTCGTTTGCATTCTCTTTTCTTTGGTTTCAATTCGATTCTTCCTTCTTTCGCACTCTTTGAGGTTTTTGTAGGCGATAATATCAGCCAGCAAAGTACTACAGAGGCACAACACACACAGTACATTCATTTTAATACTATCTATTCCCGTCTTTGCCCTCGTGAGAGCAAAGATACTTGATATCAGGAATATCTTGGAGCTATTATATCCATTCTCTTCGAGTACTTTTTTATCAACTCCATTCGCTTTCCGATAACTTCGCTTGGCAGGACCTCAGTGTGGTATTTTGCAGCCGAGAATTGTGTTGTCGACATCCTCAGCTTCAACCTCAAGCTCAAGATAATTTGGTTTGGCCGACTAAGAACAACAGAGAAAAAAGAAGCTTCAAACTCGGAGAAGCTTCAATAGTGCTCTATTTGGAGGGATCTTTAGTATCAGATAGAAGAAGGCTGGCTGGCTGAAGCAGAATTCCTATACCAGCTCTATCCCCAGCATTCTCTGCCTCATTCCTAATTATCGGCCTCACCCACCTGCTCAGCAGTATAGTTGTTGTCTCTTCACTTTTTATATGCATGAGCCTTTGGACGTTCTGATATAAATCCACCTACAATATTTCCCACCGCTCCTCCAACCTTCAACAACAACCAACCATCTACCATCTACCATCAGCAACAATCACGACTATCAACCAAACCAACCGATCACCAAGCATCTTAAAGCTTCCTCTCCATTTCACCTATCGACTTGACTAGATCTCGACTCGTGACAATGGACTCGTCTCTGAAGGTTTCGAGCCTTCTAGGGCTTCATCACATCCTACTCATCCTTGCTCTTCTTACTGGTGTTGGTGTCAATGGTCACTCCTGGGTACGTCTAAACAAACACCTTAATGATATGTACGACACTCGAGCGAAAAGCTAACTAGTTCGCCTTCTCATCTCTAGGTCGACGAGCTTACTTGCGCGAGTGGACCCTTCTTCGAGACTGATCCTAGTCTCCCGCCCTCACCAGGGTACATCAGAAATTATGGTATGCCCTCTCTCCCTTGAATATTATTCGCTTCTACCTCCAGACAGTATACTAACAATCTGCTACAGTCGGCCGCCAATCCACAGAAATCGACACGCTTACGACCTTCCGTATCCTAGATACATCGTCCAAGCAACCCGTCTGTGCTCCTAACACCCAGTCTCCAGGACAGTTACAAGAATTCCCACAACTCAACGCGACCCAAGGAGACCTCATCAAAGCCTCTTACCTAGAAAACGGTCACATCTGGCAAACTCTCGCTGGCCAAAACGGTCCTAAGGCAAGCCCCGGTATCATTTACTGGTACGGGACTCAAAACCCAAGATCAGACCGTGACTTCGCCAGTGTCCGAGAGTGGACTGCAGACGGTTCCGGCGGCGATGGTGAGGGCTTCCTATTGGCAAAGACGGATTTCGACGATGCGGTCTGCATCGAAACCGGCCACGAGGATGCCGATCCGCAAAACCCACGTGTTGGCGGGCCATGCAGTAGCTTTTTCCGAATCCCCGAGAATGCGGAAATCGGAAAGGATCTGACTGTCTACTGGCTTTGGGACTACTCTGAGCACTTTGGTCCAGACCCAACCTACACTGAGGTTTGTCTCTTCTTCCATATCATACACCATACAAGTGAATAGTCCTTTTTACTAACTATGATTCTAGTGGTACTCATCTTGCATGGACATCCGTATCTTCAGCAAGGAAGATGCCCGCCGAATGGTCGAAGAACGGGCCAAAGAACGGGCCAACGGAAACGCTCGTCGTGATACCGAGCACGTTTCCGCTGACTCTACACCAGTAAAGGGCATCAACCGCCACATCCGTCGCCAACAACTCCACAACGAACGACGAAATCAAATCGGTGAGAAGAAGTCGTCATGGTTCTCCTGGTGAAACCGTGATACCTTTCTTTTCGCTCCAGCCTTATCGACACACATTTAATTTCCTTTGTCTTTTTTCTTTTCCTTTTCCAACTCAACAGTTGTTATAACCCCTGGGAGGACGATTAGATCCTGTAAAGATACCACAAGTGTACGGATGGATGCATGTATGGGGTCTCCGCCTTCTTTCTCGTTTTACTCTCTGCATATCTGATTTTCGCAAAAACCTTATACCCCTTTCCTTTTATTCTTTCCCTTATTATTTTTCTGTTTTAACTCACTTTATCTTTCTTTTAATCAGCATTTGGGCCTGTATTATTCATACCAGGCTCTGGAACGAGTTTTCTTTTACTAACGCTCACACATCCATTCATTCACATCTGCATCTGCATCTGCATCATGGCGTTTTGTTTTTGAAAAAGTCGTTCTCATGTTGTTTTCTACGTGTCGACGGGGGTAGCTCTTCGGCTTTACATACCTACATACATATATACGGTAACCAAGAACAATCGGGTGCCCTAGGAGGGTTATCCTGGGTACCTAATTGTAATTTCATACATCAGATTGGCATAACTTTCTTGGTATCCCTAAATTTCGCGTGTATGCTTCATTTTCGACGTAAATAATCAATAATTGATAGAATTCAAGAAGAAAAGATCGAAATGAAGTGAAAGTAACATTATAAAGCGTCTAATGCAGCCTCTAACCCATTCACAACCACCCATCTACGTATATATTATCTAATATAAACCCATAGTCTTCCATGCATCACCAACAAGTTTAAACCTCTAAAGGGGAAAGAAAAGAAAAGAAAGCGTATTAAGCCGACACCCCAAAGAACCCCTTAAACCTCCTCAGAACCTCCCTCCCAGCCGCCCTCTTCGTCTCCCCTGTCCTCCCCAGGGCATCTTTATTTTCATCCGCCCGCCTCAGCAAATACTTCACACACTGCTCCATGGTACCCCAGGGGATATACTTGACGACATTAACCCCACCCCCAACACTCTGCTCCTGCGCATTAATCACACTCATAGAAACCTCATCCGCCATCCCCGCCAACTGCGCAAACGTAACTTCCTTCCCTTCCAACAACCTCCCCCCTTCTTCGGTCCTAAGCGTCGAAAGCGTCTCCATCGCCTTCGTAACGCTGGTTTGATTATGCGATGCAACGACAATGCCCACATTAATCCCACCATTCTTCGCCCCGCGGGAGTTATCGAAAGTCAAAAGTCGATTAATCCCGCCGTTGTAACTTTCGTCCGTTCCTTCTTTTCCTTCCCAGAATGTACTCCTAGGATCGGAGTGTAGATAAGCACCCCTGACAACCTTAGCTCCAAACCCAAATCCCTGCTTCTTCGCCGCCTCTAAATGTGATTTTAGATTGTTGGGGGAGACTTTTCGATACATCTGGTAGGTATTATACACCGTCGGCATCCGATCGGGTGTATTAAACTTCTTCATAAGCGATAAAGTATACCCATCCATCGCATCCTGATACCTCGTCTGCTCAGCATCAAACAGTAACTTCACATTCTTCCCGCCAACCTGGGCAGCAGCACAAATATCATCCAAAGCCCGCACGAACAAAGGCGACTGCGCCTCATCCGTCTCCATATTCAACACACACGCCGGCCCGGCGCCGGAATACTTCACCGACACGAACGAATTCGGCTCCGCGTACTCGATGGTCTGGATCGTTGCATCCCTCCACGTCTTCACATCCGACTGCAGGTGTTCCTGCGAGATATTGGATTTGCAGAGTTTGGCGGGGACTTCGACTTCCTTTGCGTAGGCTAGGATGATTCCTCGGAATCCCCAGGATTTTAGACGGGTTAAGGTTGATTGGATCTCCTGCGGTGTGTTCCCTGCGCAGAAGTGGTTGTAGAATGTGTGTTTTAGGAAGAACCGTGGGATTGGATTGGTGGTTAGGAAGGCTGTGTAGGTTAGTAGGAGCTTTGTGAGGAGGTTCGATAGGAAGGGAGAGGTCGAGACGGTGCAGATTAGAATCGTACGGAGGAGATATGGGGTTGGGAGGGTTGAGAGCGGTGGGATTGGTGACTGCGGGTTAGGGTTGGAGTGAGAAAGTGAAGATGAGGAAGAGTGGGAACTGGCGAAGGAGTCGGTGGCGGAAAGGGTCGAGTTTGGACGCCGTTGGGTGGATATGTTACGTGTGCATATCAGCGGTAAGATCGATCTGGTGGAGGAGGGGGTGAGGGAGAGGTTGTGGACAAGGGAGACGCCGGAGCGCCGGAGCATTGTTGGATTTTGTGCGTTGATGGAGAGGATGGATGCGGATTGGTGGTTTTGGGAGTGTCGATGGCAGCGAGATATCGATATAACCAGCGCGAGCAAATATCTTCAAAGTCTCAACCGTTCAAAATTTAAAGCGCAAAAGGTAGATTATATTTGAAAGGTAAAAATTATTACCAATTTTTTTTGCTTGCTGTAAATTTTGTGTGATTGTCACTGGAGTACCTTTTTTCGCCTGTCTCAAACTTTATGGTGTATACAAGGCAGGAAGGCCTGGGTAGATTTAAATCCAGAGGGGAGATAAAATCATTCAAATAGGAGCATTCCAAAAACCCACCGGATGCAACCCGCCCTTTTAAATCAACCATGGTGACATACATCACTCCGATAGTACGTAATAGTTGATGGAAGAGATGGGAGGGAAGGCGAAGAGGGCGCAGAGCACGGTACCATCGCGATGTCGCACAGACAAGCCAGCAAGCTGTCCGGCCGATTCAGAGTTCCGCCCCCCGTTCTTGTCACAAGTTGGGGGTGTATTCTGGCGTCATGGGTCACCTTCGATAAGCTTCGGATCTTCAGCGAAAAAGGTTGCTTTTAGCTATGCAGGCGAATAAGCAAGATAAGCTTAAAGCGGATGGACTGTCCCGCTTTGAAAAGAGAGTGGCCCAGAACAAGAGTCTTGATAAGGCTTAGCATTTTTTTTGGGGGGGAATATCTTCCGTCGAAGGAGCGCAGGGGAAACGGTAGTATTTCCTTATCGTAATTGAAATCCCATTGGATGCTTATTTCCTAGAGGCCCCAGAGCCTTTCTAATTTCGTTTTGTTAAAAAACAAAAAAAAGAAAGAAGAGAAGGGAGCTCAAGCAATAACGTCGTTGTTAGTCCCCAGACTAGCTACTAGGTTGTCGTGAATGTAATCTGGTATGGCTCTGGTATGGATGGGGTGTATTAGGGCCCCGCGTGATGCATGTCTCTTCACAGCTTGTTCCTGGCCCGCTGTTAGCCGTCCCTGCCGATTTTGGGGGTAGTTGCAGTGAAGCACCAAGCAGCCTTCGGTGTTCCGCCATGGCTGGCTAGGTCTCGTGGTCAGGTGGTGCAACTAGAAAATCCGTGGAATGTATTGTCGGACGAGCAGGTCCATTGGGTTGAATTGATGCCTAGATGCATGCATGAGCAGGGTGGATGTTGAAGCCATCACGGTGCCTCGACTGTCAGATATTTGAACGAGGTCGAGGAACAGGGAACTTGGAGAGAGCGAAGTCATGTGTTGAGGCGGCGTCGTTGCCAAAGCAACACGTTTTGCGGAGATCTTGAATCCACAACACTTCAACCGACCTCAACCTCAGTCTCTAACCCACAAGACGACATCAACAGTTTTTGTTCAATCGATTCACCATCGACAACGTAACCAGCCATTACCACGACCATCAACCATGGCCACGGCCGCTCCTACCACCCCGATAACCCCTTCACGGGCCAGTCGTTTCACGAGTGTAAAAGACATGCTCCTCCTCACAGAAGACCTCGAAGCCTCACTCACAAAGGACATAAACCCACCATCAACAAAACTAAAACGTCCAAACAAATCCACCATCCTATCCCGAAAATCCACAAATTCCCCATCCCTTCTTTCGAAAAACGGTAAAATCTTCGGGAGGGCGACAAAACCATCGTCTGCGTCTGCTACATCAAAACCGAAAACAATAGACACATTCGACGTCTTTGCGATCCCATCTTCGCAACCGGAAGAAGGGGAGGAGGAAGAGGAAGGAACGAAAGGAGAACTCCTTAAAACTCCTCCGAGGGAGACAAAGGAACAATATATCCCCGCAAAGCGAATATGGACGCCCGTCAAGGAAAACGCTCCGCCAGAGGTTATCGATCTGTGTACTCCGAACGATGAGGCAAAGGCCACAGCAGCGGGGTCGTTCGTTTCACTGCTAAGCTCTTACAAGCACCAAGATGTACCTAGTGTTGCCGGATCGTTCAGTTCGGCGAGCTGTAACGAACCTCTGAGAAAGGGAAGGTGCATCGGACTCGTGAATATTCCAGAGAGATCAAGTTCTTCTGTGCCATCGGCGGAGAATAAACAGAAGGATGGACCAACCTCAAAAGTCGGTGCAAAGGCCGCTCCGAAACCGAAAGTACCGAAGGCAAAGAAAGGAGTAAAGACTATAACTGGGCTAGCAGTGGCGCCATACCTACCATCGGACTTAGAGCCCGCTGCCCCCCCAACTGTTCTTGAAACACCTGTTGAGAATCCAGTAGAGGAACCGAAACCAAAGAAACCCCGGAAGAAAAGAGAAACCGCAGTGACAAAGGAACCAAAAACGAAGAAGCCCCCCAAAAAGTCAGCATTAGCACAACCGCCTCTCCTCTCTCCAAAGTCTGTGCAAAAGAGCTTAGACTCCCAAAATTTTGTCTTCGGAACCTCATCACAGTTACTGAGAACCGACCCGCCAGAAGATGGCTGGAGATTGGAAACGACGGGTAGGAAGTTGAATACCATTCAAACACATGCAACAATCCACGCGAACGCTTCCTGGGATTTGGAGCCCTTTGGCGATACGGAGGGAAATATTGTCGAAAAACCTGTAATACAGACAGAGTGTTCGGTCGATACAACTGGGTGGGGGATCTCGGACTTAGATATAGCGAGGGGGCAGAAGAAAGCCGGCGCGGGGATGTGGTCAATAGGATCAAGAGGATTGTTAGGAGAGTTGCATTCGGTCGAGGTGATGGATCTGGTGGACGAGGACGATTTAAACGATACCCCAAGCCAGAGGGTATCATCGCAACAGCCTAAAGTATCCAGCTCCAAACTGCAGAAGAAGAACCCCAAACCACCAACCAAGGAGGCCACAAAGGAGAACACCGCACCCTCAATACCAAGAGACCTACCAGCCGTCCACTGGACCCAGCTCCCAACACCGGATTCAACTAATCCAAGCGCCAAATCCTCAAAGCCAAAACCTACAGCAAAGGATGAAACCGCCAAAACAACGGCGTTGTCGGATCGACCTAACTTCGAAGGGTTCACAATGATTCAACTGCAAACACAAATCAAACAATACGGCTTCAAACCCGTCAAATCGAGGAAGACGATGATTGATATCCTAAACCGATGCTGGGACTCCGCAGAGATCATGGTAGCAAACCCACCTTCGCCCGTGGTGCTTAAGCCCAAAGCGACGACGAAAGGGAAGGGAAAGAAAAAGGCAACCGGCGATGAGGAAGCAGAGACAGCTCCCAAGAAACGTGGGAGGAAACCGAAAGCTGCGGCGGGTGCTGAAGACGATGCGGACGCCCCAAACCCAAAGAGGAGGAAATCTTCAACAACTGAGGCGAAGAAACTTGACACCTCAGCAATATTTAAACATATTGCAGCAGCTATCAAGAAGCAACCGAACTCAGCAGATCCCCAGAACTCATCCTGGTGGCAGCGAATCCTTATGGATGAGACGATTGTGCTCGAAGAGTTTTCGGAGTGGCTGGTGAAAGGCGGACTACAAGCCGCTGGAGTGGATGACAGTGTTTGGGTCGACTGCGGAGTGTGCGATAGTTCTGCAAGTGTCGGATCGATGAAGGAGAAAGTGAAAGTGGTAAAGATGTGGTGTGAAGCCAGGAGTGTGTCCTTCGTAGGGAGGACAAGCCTTTAGGGCACCCCCCTTGTTTTTGATGACCTTCATGAATGTTTGATGTTTAGCATAGCGACCTGGCGTAACTTTTCGATTTTTGGATATATATTGATGAGTGTGGGCGTGTTTTCTGTGTTGGAATAGGCGCAGGTTGTCGAGATTTGTAATTAGGGCGTGCCGAAACAATTGACAAGTAGGGCGTGTCCAAACGATTGACAGTTGAAGATATCGCATTCCCAAATAAAGATCGCAGTAATGCATTCTCGCATCCACAAGATTTCGTAATCGATAAAATCTACACTAGGTACACCCAAAGTTGCATTGTATGATATACGCGGACTCGAGGGAGATACTCCATATGAGCAGTCGACGTAGTGATTAGATAAACGTAAAATGGACTAGAAAAACCACCTGCAAATAATCCGAGCGAGAATGAAGAAATAAGAGATCAAAGAACTCCAGATTCAAACAACCAAAGAACTCCGCCTATATACCCGGCAAAAGCATGTACCCTAATGTACAGAAAGAGAGAAGTATAAAAAAAAACAGCACGAGATGAAAAAGGGGCTAGTGAATCATAGTATACAATGGCTTCGCATGGCACTGAGCAAGCAAGTTTAGGGGGGTAGGCACCGACAGACAGACTTTACGCAAACAATTCACCTTTCTGCCCGCCCCTCTCCGCTTTCCTCCTCTCCGACTCCAGTTCCGCCCTCTCTTCCCTTATCCTATCTTCCATATCCATGCTTACGCCCCCAATATCCGGCGGAATCTCTTGCATCTGTACACTCGGTGCTCCCTTGAGGTACCGCAGTTGCTCTAACACCTTCTGCCGCGCCAGTTCCAGATGTTTTCTCGTGTTCTTATTTTCATGCTTCGTCGTCGCGAGGTCGGGATGGAGGGTGTAGTCGGGCTTCCACCAGTCTGAATACTGCGAATCCGGTAACTTGTTATCGAGCTCGAGGTTTAGACATAGCCCGGTTTCATAGGCCCACAGGCGAGATACGTTCCTGGGGGTATACCCCCCACCACCTAGCACCAACAAGGGCAGACCAAATGATTTTATAAAGTCGACGCAGGCGCCGTGTGCTTTGATGTTTAGGTTAAAACATCCTAGACGGTCGCAGCCTAGGGAGTCGGCTCCACACTGAAGAACGATAGCCGACGGCCGATAGGAGAGAAGGACAGCTTCGGAGATGGATTTAAAGAGGAGGATGTAGCTATTATCGTCTATGCCATCTTTGAGGGGCACGTTTAAGGCGTAGTGTTTTCCGTTCCCAGCACCAATGTCATCGAAACCTCCTGTTCCAGGGAAGAACTCCTTAGGGTCATACTTATGGAAGGAGAGAGTCATGACTCGGTCCGTGGACCAGAACGCCTGTTCTACGCCGTCGCCGTGGTGGACGTCGATATCTATGTATAAGACTCGAGGGTGGTGACGGAGGAGTTGGAGGATGGCAAGGACGATATCGTTGATGTAGCAGAAACCCGAGGCCTCTGATTTTTTAGCATGATGGAGCCCTCCAGACCAATTGATAGCTATGTCCGATTGATTGTTGATGAGTTTCCTGGCACCGTCGAGACTGGCGCCGGCGTAGAGGGAGCCGAAGTCGTACATTCCGTCGAAGATGGGACAATCATCACCGATATTGTACTTTGTGATCATATCACTAGAGAAGGTATCGGTGTTATGAGGAGTCACGCGGCGTAAGAAGTCGAGGTAGTCGTTACTATGGAAGTCGGCGAGTTCTTCTTCGGAGGCTCGACGGGGCACGTAGACGTCCATGAGATGGTGCATGCCGTAGCCCAGGACGAGTTGGTTTGTGAGAGTCAGACGCCATGGTTTCATGGGATGGGTGGCGCCGAAATGATGTTCATCCGCCGCGGGGTTGTGATGATAGGAGACTTTGATGTTGGTGTGGTCTTTGATGGTAAAGAGCTGGCGGTAACTGAGAGTTTTGTCATCGACTGTGAATGTTGGGGCACCACTCGGCGGCGGGTCGTCGCGAGGGTCGGACGGGAAGGTGTCGTAGGTCTTTACGACCATCGTGATCGCTCAAGCAATATATCGTTCAATCGAGCGTATGCGATATGAAGTATGATAGTATGGTAGTGTGAGTATGCTTGGATCTCGAGCTGCTACCGGGGCATATCTTCGAGGGCGAGTGATTGATTCTATTCCAACATTCGAGTATCACGATCAATAAGCTATTGCTGACAAACAAACTCATAGAATTTTACATCGGGCTTACCTCTGATGCTGAATGAAGCCGATGATGTTGCTATTGACGGGCGATGGTCGACGGTCGACGATGTTGGTGTTCGATGTTCGATGTTCGATGTTCGAATGGTTGAAGGTGAGTTCGCGAATGTGGCGATGGACAAGGATAAAGAAACGAAGGCTGCTTGCTTAGCTAAACAAGAATGTTCCACAAGAAGGATTCGCTTGTTCGGCTCCAAACCTCATCCCATCGCCACTTCCTCGAGCATCCTTCAACCATCCTCCAACAACTAGACCATCAACCACCGACCATATCACATTCAAAAGCCCGGGTAGCCCGTCATCCACCAATACAAATCAAATCTCCACCTCCTGAGCATCACAACCATATAAAAAACCCCGTCCGAAACCTCAAACAAACAGAGAAAGCCGAGCTCAAAAGAAGGCAAGAATGTCAGCCTTCGGCCCCATCGAAGACGTCCAATCCGTCCTCGAACAATTCATCGAAAACGTCTCCAACCTCCCCGCCGAACTCACCCACCTCTACGAAGAGCTCGCAAACAAGGACAAACGCGTCCACGCCCTCAAACAATCAATCTCCCAGAAGGATGCCTCCATCCAACGTTTCATCCGCCAGAACGGCTCGCAGGTGCCCTACCCCAAGGAAGCAGCCTACAACAAAGCCATCGGCGAAGCTTTCAAGGAAATAAGCGTCATCCAGGAGGAGAAGTGCAAACTTGCCAAAAGAGCGACCGAGTTGATCGAGAAGCATGTAAAGCGGTTGGACATGAAAATCAGAGATCTGCAAAGAGAAGGCCTTATCAGCGAAGATTTCATTACACCGCAGATGTTATCTCAATATGCCCCACCGAACCTCTCCGGGCCGTCGTCGTCCGGTGCTAGCGGCAGTAGCGGCAGTGGTGCGGGTGGAAACAGCATTACTCTCAATGCCCTTCCCGTCCGTCAACCGCCGTCCGTTTCGGGCTCCAGGGCAGGTGGGAATAACTCGGCAGGTAGTGGAATGAGCACAGCGTCGACCTTGGAGGGTGTATCAAGAACTTTGGCAGCATCAGCCGAAGACCAGCTACTCCATACCTTGAAGGGCATCGTCCCATCTGGAGCTCCGGACGCCAAACGTCGACGTTTGAACACCGGCGGACCAGCACCCGTCGGCCCATCCCCGTTAGCAAACGCTTCGAACGCCAATTCCGGCGTAAATACTCCGACCCGTGGGGTTTCATCGCTATCCCAAGGCCAGACATCGGCGAGACGAAGCGGCCCACCGCCCAAACCCGTCCGACGCCCAACGGCCAGTGCGGCGCCCAAAAAGCAAAAGAACGAAGATGACATGGATGAAGACCACAGCGATAGCGACAATGACGAAGAAGAAGAAGATACCGGCGAGGATCAGAAGCCGTACTGCGTCTGCCAGCAAGTAAGCTTTGGCAACATGGTCGCATGCGACAACAAGAGCTGTCCCTTCGAGTGGTTCCACTGGGGTACGTCCCTCTCCCTCTCACCCTCTCACCCACCCGATTTCCTCGAATACTAACATAATCAATCCGCAGGATGTGTGGGTCTCACCAAAGAGCCAGCAGGCAGCTGGTTCTGCGACCACTGCACGAAACTAAGGAACCAAAAGGGTGTCAAGAAGGAATAGTATCTTTCTTGCCAAACCATTTCTCCTTACCTCAAATCACGCGTCGAGGGCCCCGTCCCTCAAGCTCCTCCTTCAAACGCCACCCTTCCTCAAAGGCCACCTTATTGATCATCTCCATTACTCTTTCCCCTCTTAATGTTTATAATATAATCCCAGGGAAACTTTCCTCCCTCTTCCTCCTCAGCCCTGAAAAAAAGCGGTATGTTTGCATTTCATTGCACGGCGTTTGGTTATGTACTTTAGCGGACATTATCTCTTTGGCATCCGGCGTGCACTTAGGCCGGAGTTTCTTTTTACACGAAAGACGAACGACATTATTGAACAATATATATATAAAAACTCAACGGGAGACATAAACTCTAGAGAGAAAAACGTCCCTGTTTCGATTCCATTCTAGATCTAAATTTCTCGTAATATACATACATAAGCTTCGTTCTGTCCGCTTTTTCTCCCAACAACTATGCATATGGTTTTTTTTTGGTGGTTTCTTTCCTTTCCTTTTATTTCTGTTTTTTCCTTGGTAAATTCGCAGTGAGAAAAGGTTGTTGTCATCACGCCTTTTTCGAAGGAGGATCCTAGGAAAAAAAGCAGGAGGAAGTGAGTACTTAGGGGAATCAGTGCGAAAGGGTGGTCAGGAAGAGGACTAGCTATAACCAAGCTGCCCAACATCTCGAATTAATGCATATTCCTAATATTTTCCCTTGAAAACATGAAAGAATAAATAAATAAATAACTGGAAAAAAAGAAGCAAAAAAAAGGATATTCTGCAGCGGGAGAAAGAGGTAGCGGATAAAAAAAGGGAAAGTGTCTGAGATATCCAGCGACTATCTAATGGTGACACCAGACCTCTTGCTGTACATTCTCGCGGCGATGTTCATGGCCGTTAGCTCCTGGAACAGCAGTTTGGCGGCGTACGGTAGATGGATTTGTGAAATCTTCGTCTTGTTGCGGCACGGGCGACATTCGAATAGGTTCTTCTTCAAATTGCTATATTCCCCCCATCGTAGTCTGTTAGATAATTCTTCCCGCAGCTATATGAAAGAGTGTGGAAGGGAACTTACGCAATCGGTGTCATGAGACCGCAGATATCACAAACGTGGACTCTGAACGCGTCCGAAACCTCAAAGAGACTGTATCATTCCCCTCATGTTAGTAACTTGACACTCTCTCCCAAGACAAGGAAAGGGGAGGATACATACCGTTCCTTCAAGAAAGCACTTGCACCGTGAGAAATCATACAATCGCGCTCCATCTCTCCGAAACGCAATCCACCATCTCTAGCACGACCTTCCACCGGCTGCCTTGTCAAGATCTGAACCGGTCCTCTTGCTCTTGCGTGAATCTTATCATCCACCATATGTCTCAGACGCTGATAATACGTCGGCCCCAAGAAAACTTGACAAACCAGTTTCTTTCCTGTATGACCGTTATACATGACCTCAAACCCTCTGGACTGATAGCCGTGTTCCCGTAACAATCGCGATACATTCTCGACTGTAACTTCGGTGAAGGGCGTCGCATCACCTTCAAATCCTCTCAGAGACGACACTTTACTCAATTGACACTCGATCAAATGTGCAATTGTCATACGAGAAGGAATGGCGTGCGGATTGATGATAAGATCCGGAACGATACCCTCAGCGGTAAACGGCATATCTTCATGTCGGTATGTAATACCGATTGTCCCCTTCTGCCCGTGCCTGGAAGCAAACTTGTCGCCGATTTGCGGAACTTTCGTGGTCCTCATCCGGACCTTGACGAACCGCATGCCCTCGGCGTTGGTGGTAAGCATGACTTGGTCTACTATACCATTCTCTGTGCTACGGAGCGGAGTGGAAACGTCGCGTTTAGTGTGGTTCTTCGTTCGCTGTCCCAGTTCTTCTGTATCTGCGGGGATGGGTGCGGTTTTCCCAATAATGATGTCCTCGCCGGAAACTCTAACTCCGGGGGCAACGAGACCATCGTCGTCAAGCTTATCGTAAGTTCCGTGCTTCAGCCTGAGGGTATTATTTCTCATCGGCTTCTCGAATTCTTCAATTGTTGTCATGCCAATTCGCTTCTCGGAGTCCATATATGCTCTGTAGAACAAACTTCGAAAGAGTCCGCGATCAATACTACTTTGATTCATAATAACGGAGTCTTCTTGGTTATATCCACTGTAACACATAATACCCACGATGGCGTTTTGGCCAGCTGGAAGCTCTCTGAATTTCAAGAATTCCATGGACCTGGTGGTGGCCAACGGCTTCTGCGGATAGTAAAGAATATTTGCCATGGTATCCATTCTTTCGTTGAAGTTGGTTAGGAAAATACCCATAGCTTGTTTACCCATAGCAGATTGGTAGGTGTTACGAGGCGACTGCTAGTTGTTAGCGGATGCATACATATCGGAGTTGATTCATCAAGTGTACGTACCTGGTTGTGATCCGGGAAGGGAATAATACTGGCACAGATACCCAAAATCATACTTGGATGAATCTCACAATGAGTCCACGTGTGGGCGTAAGGGTTGACTTTCGCCTTGACCCTCTTCGCCATATCACCGCTGTCATCAACTGGGATCTCGTAGCCTGCTTGGACCTGACGAGAAATCTCAAGATCTTCGGGACTCATGGAAATCATAATTGTTTCCTCTTCTTCGGCATCAACGTATTCAACACAGCCGTCGTTCAAAAGTCCGTTCCAGCCATACTTCTCCTCGCCCGGCGCAAGGTCTTCCGCAGTTTGGAATTTGGCGTTTTCAAGCTTCTCAATGTGATATTTCTGCAAAACCAGCTCTCCCTTGTGTAGACTGCCCGGATCATTGTCAATAACATAGAGCGGGCGAGTCACACGTCCAGCATCGCTGAAAATCTTAAACTCTCGGTCACGAATATCGCGAATGACGCTGACCTCGTGACTTATAACATTGGTTCGGCGCAAACTAAGGACCGTTCGGTAGAGAGAAGCAGCATCACGGTGAACACCAACCCAGGATCCGTTGATAAACACCTTTGTGACGTTGGGGGATCTGCCGGGTTCGAAGGTTTCTAATGGCTCAAGATTCCTCTGCTCCATGAAAGCCTGGATAGGTTCGGTTGGAGATCCGACAGTAATGTATGACATAAGAGACAAGTTTTTGACCAGACCGCAAGCTTGACCTTCGGGTGTTTCGGCAGGGCAGACCAACCCCCAATGGGTATTGTGGAGTTGACGGGGCTTTGCTATTTTCCCGTCTCGTCCAATAGGTGTATTTGTTCTGCGCAAATGGGAAAGTGTCGAGGCGAAGGTATATCTGTTCAGCACCTGAGAGACACCGGCCTTTGCGGAAGCCGGCTTTTTCTGGTCACCCCAGTTACCCGTAGCCAGCGAGTATTTCAAACCGTTTGTGATCGTGTTCGATTTGATAGCCAAAGTAACATTGAAATCTCGTCCACTCTCAACGCACTTCTGCAAATATTTGAAAACATCCTTTACGAGCTTCTTGAAAAGCATGCGGAAAAGATTTGCAAGAAGAGGACCGGCAAGATCGAGACGTTTCCTTCCAAAATGATCTCGATCATCGGTTTCTCTTCTTTCCAAAGCGCACTGCAACATCTTGTGAACCATGTATCCCAAGAAGAACGCCTTTCTTGTCTCGTGGCCTTCGGCTTGGGAGATGTGAGGTAGGAGTTCCTTCTGCATGATTTCTTTGGCGTACTTGATACGCTTGTCGCGATTTATACCTTGAGCGGATCCACGCTTTCCAATGAAATCAAGAGCCACTTCTCGGTCCTGAATGACGAAAGCTTCTTCGATACAGGGCTTCAACATCTCCAACATGGCGGTATCGTTGCGATCGTAGCAGACTCGGTTGAGAATATCCTCATCGGAGACGACGCCGAGGGCACGGAAGACTACAGCGATGGGAACATCGGTTTTGATGTATGGGAGTGTAGATCTTATAGTTCTACCAAACCCAGTTCTTCCCTCTCCCTTAGCCATCAGTTTAATTGTCAGACTGCTAATTAGGCGGGATCCCTTCTCCAAAGCACTTCGGATTTCGGCAATGTAGCTAATAGGCGATGGAGCTGCCTTCTTGAAGCACTGGACAATGTTGGCAGCACTTCGCTCCTGGGCGATCAGGACCTTCTCAGAACCGTTGATAACAAAGTAACCTCCTTGATCATAAGGACATTCATTGAGACCGTAGAGGCCATCCTCGTTGAACTCCTTCAAAACGCAGTATTGTGATTTTAACATAATCGGGATCTTGCCGATGAACACCCTGGTGTGATTCGAAGTATCGATATCGTCGTCATCGTCGCCAACTTCCTCAGTTGTATCACCGATGACCTGCCAGTGGAAATCCTGTTTTTCCTTCTTTTCGCCTTCCTCCCCATCCTCCATATCCTCATCCTCGTCTTCTTCCTTCTCGGCCATAGACTTCTCGCGTGCAACCATGACCTTTTGCGACATTTGAAGGTACAACGGCGAAGCATATGTCAAATTTCGTAATCTGGCCTCCTGGGGCTGCATGACCTGGGTAGAACCGTCTCCTTCCGTGAAAGTCGGCCGCGATAACAGCACATTCCCGAATTTGATCTCGAACCGACGAAGAGCAATACCTTCATCGTTGCTCGGAGTATTATGGTCGAGAACGAGTTGATTATCTTCATCGATCAATTCTTGCATGGTCGTGCTGACAAATTCATCGAAGGAATCGATCTGTTGCGAGACCAAACCTTTGGCGTCGAAGAAGGACGAGATGACCGTCCAGCAGTCCTCGGCCGTGATGTTGGACTCCTCCTCATACTCGTATTCTTCTTCCATGTCGGACATCTTGGATGGTATGTATCGAAGTCGGGCTTCCGGCTACGATTCTAGAAAGAGGATCAATGGAGCAAGCTAGAATCGAGCTTGGACGCGAGGGAGGCTAGGTGGCCACACTGTCGCGTTTCGACGTCGAGAAGAGAAAGGGAACGGGTCGGGGCCAATGGGACTATGTCGTAAATCGTAATTGTATGAACCGAAGCAGGGGAACGTGAGGGTTCCCGGGATGCTGGTGGTGATGTTGGATGAGAACGATGAGGTTGATGGGAAGAGGTTGTCGCTTGTGGCGAGCGTCCCAGCAGGTCGAGCAAAAGTGTGTGGTTTGGTGTGGTGTGGTTCGGGGCGACGGTGCTCAGCTAAGCGACCAATTTTGCGCCAGCAGAACGGGACAGTTCAGAACCAGAACAGGATCCGGCTACTGGGGTATCCTTTAGCTCCAAACTCGAGCACAGACAGCCAGACAAGATGGCCCGATAGATAAGCTCGACCACTGAATACTTAATATCGGCATATACTTGGGTGGGTACCCGGGTCTATAAGTGTATACATGTATATTACTATATTACTAGCGGCAGGTGGTGCATATAACAGGCATGGCGGGAGGCTATGTCAAACTCAATGGTGTTCCTCATAAACCTGTGATATCATATTTTACATTCCAGCATCTTGAAAAAAAAAAAAAAAAGACACTCAGCCGCACTGGAACTGAGCGTCATGCCCAGCCCTAGTGGAGCCGGAATGGCATTGGCATACATTGCGGGAGGGGAAACAATAGAAATGATAGATAGAGGGCTTAAGAGCTGCTCAGAGAAGAAGAACGGGAAGAAGAATAGGAAGAATAGGCAAAGACGTCGACTTCAAAACCACAAAAACGACAGGGAAACGACAACGACAACGTTAACGTTAACAGTTCAAAGAATATGAAAATCGTCAAATCCAATCCACCGTCCTGAAAGAGGGGGGGGGGGGGGGGGGGGGTGGGGTTCTCCCCCCTATCAACCGGAATTCGAAGTAGGTCCGGTTGGTGACATGTCAAAAGATTCAGAATATCCAAAGAATTTTTGATCCCAAAAGCATAGTATAACATATAACACCCATGCTCCCATTTTTCATCCGCTAGAATCGCTTGATGATGCCTATATGGTAAAAGAAAATAGGAAAGAAGAAACCAATGACAGGGTGAGGGATGCCGTTTGATTTTGATTGATTGTTATTTTTTGCATTTTTTTATATTTTTTCAATTTTTTTTCTCCCTTGGTCCTTTCTAAGCGGTCTTGAAGAGCAGTATCGCAACGTGGCCGAGGTAGAAGTAGATGAAGTGCTTGGTTTCTACACGAGTATTAGTCCGTGTCCTTCTCGTGCCTTTAGGCCTAGCGGTATGGAGAGACAATGGGAGCAAATCATACCATGGGTAACAAAGCTACCAAAGTTCCTGCCGACAATGCAATGCCAGGTCGACCCGTATCGGTTGTCAAACTATGTCCGTGCAGAAAGTCGCGTTAGTCACGTTTTTAGTCCAGTAGGATGCATAGCCGCGGCTGATATAATATCTCAAAGTTTACACCACATACCTCTTTCTTGATATGCTGTGCAATGTCCTGCAGGAAATGAATTGGAAAGGTTGTTAGCCATTTCGGACCAGCCAAGCGCTTGTGCTCCGCGGACAAATGCCGCTGGAGCTTCCCTTCGCCCCCCTCCCCTTCTATCCCCCTTTGGTTCATACCTTCTCTATGTTCCACTTCTCCATAGCTTCCTGTGCTATAAAAAAAACAGTCAGTTTCGCCCAACAAAAAAGGATGATGACACCAGAAGAGAAAACAAAACAAAACAAAAAAAATCACTTGCAACTTGCAACAACTTACCAACTTTAATAGCATCCTCTTGCATAGGTTCAGCCTGAAAGGAAGGAAATAACGGCACGGTTAGAGGTTGAGAAGCTCTATCGACGGGAGGATGGGGAGCCTCGTCTCACCATGTCGGCCGACTTGACCACGGCTGCAAAGCAAGGCGAAAAAAAACAAAGAGTCAGCACGTCCGTCCACATCGAAGCACGTATCGAGACCACGAAAAAACATCCTCGGTTACGGATGGCCTGAACATACCCTTCATATCACTGGTGCTGTCGTTGTTGACCATTGCTTCGAAGCGTCGTGTTGGGGATCTGAAGAGAGAGACCTTTGGTTGATACGGCTGTGAGAGTATCGGGACGGCTGGTCAGTCGGGTGTTATAGCTCCAAAAGATATCGTCGGGTAGGAGAAAGATAGGCAGATAGATAGGAGCGAAGGGGGAGAAGCTTGATGAAGCTTACCAGGGGTACGGACGATGGGATGTTTGTACGGAGAGATGTGAGGACGAGATGGGTTCTTCGATGGGGAGGAGATAAAAGACTTAAGTAAGAGCACAGCGAGTGGTGGTCAGGATGAAATTGGAGGGAAACAGTGTAACATGTGTCTGTCTGTGGTCTCAGGCCGGAGCAAGCAAAGAGCAAGCATGGAACATTCTTGGGAGCGCGAAATTCCATACTGTGCCAAGACTCAAGACGTGCCCAAGCCTCGGCGCCGTGTTGCCCACCCTGGGCATGTCCCCTGGGCACCGGAGGGGCTCCTCCGGGCTCTGGGCCAGTCGACTTTCCCTCCCGGTAACTACCTAGGTACCTTGGTGGTTGCCAAGACTCGACCTTAAACTCTGTCGCAAATTTTTTCTTCTCTCTTTTCTATCATCTTTTCCCTCCACTCAACCTCAATTATTTTTCTTCCTCTTCTCCTTCACAAAAATGACATCCGAGGACCCTTCTCCTGCTGGCACGTATGGTATCTCTCCTCTCCTCCTCTCCCCTCTCTTCCTTCATTGCATTGCCTTGCAAAGTGACAGTCTGCTAACGTCCATCTGTGCAGCCGCCAGCCAGCATCTTCCCGTATATTCATCAGGAATCTCCCTCCCACAAACTTCACTACCGCTCTCCTGAGATCCCACTTTCAATCTCTCTCCTCTACCACAATCACAGACTGCCGCTACCTCCCAGAGCGCAGGATAGCCTTCATTGGCTACAAGACTCCCGAGCAAGCTAGTGCCGCCGTCAAGTACTTTGACCGGTCATACATAAAAACATCAAGACTCTCGGTCGAACTAGCCAAGTCTACAAAGGATGACAGCCTTTCGCGCCCGTGGAGTGCAAATACTCCGGGCTCTTCCGCTTACGCGAAGAAAAATGGCTTAGACGATCCTTCTGCCAAGGCCAAAAGTCTCAAACGGAAACGTGATGAGGTCGTTGAGGCCAAGAAACCAGAAGACACTAAGGGCAATCCTTTTGATGAGAATGACCCGAAGTATAAAGAGTACATGCAATTGATGAAAGGTCGAGCAAATACCAAGATTTGGGAAAACGAAACCGCCATCGTCAATGAGGAACAGCCCGTAATCACCCAGCCTCCTGAAGATGAGAGCGAGGGAGAATACGAAGACCTCTCAAGGACAAGGCTCGAAAAGAAGAAGTCCAAGAAGGACGCTTCGGAGTCTTTGCCCGTACCAGTACCTGAAGGGCCAATAGCGGAGACTGCAGAGCCTGATGTTGATGCAGATCCTGAGATCCTTCCGGATGTCACCGCTCAGCCCGGTCTGTCAGACGCTGATTGGTTAAAAGCCATGACCAGCAACAAACTGGAAAAAGACGAGCCTCGTGCAGATGAAGAAGCCAATAAAGAAGGCACTTCAGATGAGTGGGGTGGTATAGACGGCGACGCGGAGATGGAAGACGCTCCTGAAGCCGAAGATGCCGAACCAGACGCTCCCAAATCCGAATCCGATCTGGCCATTGAAAAGATCGAAGAAACGGGCCGTCTGTTCGTCCGGAATCTGTCCTACTCTATCACCGAGTTGGAACTTGAAGAACTCTTTAGTCCATTTGGAGAACTTGAAGAGGTAAGACGGTCCAAAATTTTTAGCACCCACATCGCATCGCATCGTATCACATTTCCACATTCCCTCTACATACTACACACAACAGTCTCCGCGACTGCCCTTTATATGATGACATCCTCCTTAGATAGGGACAACTGCGATGCACCAAAAGGTGACATCGATGATGATCCCATTCATAGATAGTAAACCAGTCTGATAAAGCACAAATCCATCACCCCAATTCCTTCTATACCAACTTCCCACCAAAACCTCCTTGAAAATTTTACTAACAATCACTTAAAAGGTTCATCTCCCCATGGATTCAAAATCACACACTCCAAAAGGCTTCGCCTATATCCAATTCAAATCCCCATCCTCTGCCGTATCTGCTTTTCAAACTCTAGATACCTCAATCTTCCAAGGCCGTTCCCTCCACATCCTCCCGGGAACAGCCAAACGGACAACCCAACTAGATTCCTTTGCCCTCTCCAAACTCCCCCTCAAAAAACAGCGGGAGATCCTCAAAAAGCGTAACGCCTCAAAAGCGGATTTTGAATGGAACTCCCTCTACATGAACATCAATGCCGTAATGTCATCAATGGCAGACCGCCTCGGTGTCTCCAAAGCAGATATCCTAGACCCCACATCCACAGACGCAGCCGTAAAACAAGCACACGCAGAAACAAGGGTAATCCAAGAAACAAAACAATACTTTGAAAAACACGGCATAAACCTCGCCGCCTTCGCGAAGAAGAAACGGGGGGATAAGGTCGTATTGATCAAAAACTTTGCGTACGGAACGACCGTTGATGAATTACGCGGTTTGTGCAACGAATTCGGTGAGACGAAGAGGGTTTTGATGCCGCCTACGGGTACCATCGCTATCGTTGAGTTTTCGGACGAACCCAGCGGCCGAGCGGCTTTCACGCGTCTGTACGGCAGGAAATTCAAAGATTCGATGCTTAAGGTCGAAAAGGGGCCCGAAGATCTCTTCACGGCACCCATCGAACCATCGAAACAGACGCAAGTCGCGGACTCTGCGGGTAATGTAGCCAAGCCTTCAATCAAGGATATAATATCCACAGATGATAACGAGGCCGTACCCGGTGAAACCTTCTCCCTCTTCGTAAAAAACCTGAGCTTCGCAACCCCACAAGAGAAACTTAAAGATCTATTCTCACCTCTCGAGGGGTTTTTGGCAGCGAGGATTAAAATGAAACCGGACCCTAAGAATGTAGGAAAGCACCTCAGTATGGGTTACGGATTCGTGGAGTTTAAATCCAAGGTCTTCGCAGACGCCGCGGCGGCGGCTATGAACGGCTACTTTTTGGACGGCCACAAGCTCGAAGTCAGAGGATCGCATAAGGGAGATGACGCAGCCGCAGAACGCAAAAAGGCCGATCTTCGGAAAAATGCAGCCAGCACCAAGATCATAATCAAGAATCTCGCCTTTGAAGTTTCCGAGAAACAGATCAGGAGTTTATTCGGCCAGTACGGAAAACTCAGGAGCGTCAGGGTACCCAAGAAGTTTAATAGGACTTCCAGAGGTTTCGGCTTCGCGCAGTTTGTGAGCGTGCGGGAGGCGGAGAATGCGATGGAGGCGTTGAGGCATACGCATTTACACGGGCGTCCGTTGGTGTTGGAGTGGGCTAAGGAGGAAGCTAAGGATGCAGAAGAGGAGATCCAAAGGCTTACGAAGAAGGTCGGAAGACAGGTTGAAAGCGTCAAGTTCGCCAAGCTCAGCGGTGCGGCCGGGAGGAAGAAGTTTGACATCGAAGAGATGGCTAGAGAGCAAGATGAACAGAGAAGGGGTGGCGGCGATGACGACGATGGAGATGAGTAGATATTTAGTTCGCTGCGAGAATCGCAGAATAATAAATTCTCATGTGCCCATTTGGTCTCGTACCAAAACCCGTGCTCAACATTTGAATACGTTACTTCTTAAACACCCATCAGCCTCTCTCTCGTGCATATAAAATTAGGCGTATATAGAATGCTTTTCGCGTTCGTTATTTTACAAGACTCTGCTATCAAATATATATAATATGCTAGCCAGGAGATCCAATCAGCCAATATAACAGAACCAAGTCCAGATTTTGTGAATGCCATCTCTGTCGTATCTTACACTTCGCATTGGTGCAGGCCTTCCCAGCAACATTAACTCTCATCCAAACATGATATGAATCGTACGAACAACATCAAGACCCAAGTGAGCAAGTAGGTATCCAAAAAGAAAGAGCAGATGCAAAAATTAGAAAAGAGAAATAATCAAAGGGTAAAAAACAAGGGTACTATTTTCATTAGCCTCCTCCAATCAATAAACCATGCATGTCATACAACCAAGAGAGTAAAGAAAAAGAAAGCCATTTTCACTGTTCCCAGACAAGAATGCCAATATATAACAAAGGAAAAAAGCGCCCGCTTTTGTGAACTGATTGAACAAGAAGAAGTCCAGCATCAATCGTTAAGAAGAAAAGCCCCAAAGTAACGATGGCGGGCTAGAAGAGGAACGACAACAGCGAAAGGAAACTGATAGGTATGCTTTTTCCGCAAAAAAGTAATCTGATGTCCAACGAAAGAAGAGGGGAAAAGAGAAGAAAAAGAGTAAAAGAAAAAGAGAGGAATAAGAAAAATGGAAGCTTCGCAAAGTCGAACCAAACAAGATACTATGATATCTAGATCACGAGAGGAAGTGCAGGCTTCAACTAGAAAAAAGTTTCTTCAGAGTTGTTTTTCCACGGAGAGATTTCTTAATACGACCATGCATCGTAGATAACGAATGGCTAGAAATCCCAAAGTCGGCCCCAAAGGTCATCTTGTCGGAAAAAGAGGAGGTGTGAGTAACGGGTGAAACCGGAGCGGTGGAGCCTGGTGTCGAAGGCTCTGTAGAGCTTGTCGAGTGAGTACTATACCTCTCAGGGGAAAGACGTTGTAGCAAGCTTCGTCGGCGATTTGGCGGCTTGGTCTGAAAAATCCAATTCTCCTTGTCGTCTTCCTCTCGAATTCGCGAAACCGTATTATGCGAACCGGATCGCCCGAAGTGCCTACCGAACGCTTGAGGTCCTCCAGAGTGATCTGACTTGCTCCTCTTCGGTCTTAGGCTTCCAGAGCGCTTAGGAATGATGAGCCTCGAGGGGCGCCCCTTTTGGCCCGAAGCCTCAAAGTTGGCGGGTGTGTAGCTTCTTTTCCTTGACTGCCAAATGCTCGTAAAGGACAATTTCCTCATCAAGCCCTTCTCTTCAACGTATCCTGCTGACATAGACCTTGCCGACAAAGTATTCAGACGTCGTGGAGGATCCTTTTTGGAGACAGGCCCTGACAGTATATCGGTTGAGATAACATGTGAGTATAGGTTTTCGAGGGTATTACGTTGTTCTGGCCACAGTCTGGAAACAGCCTCCTCCCTTTTGTCGGTTAAAAGTTTCTCCAGGTCTGTATTCTTTCGTAAAATCTTCTCCAAAGATTTGTTGTAAACCGGCTTTGCTACAGGGCGTATATATTCAACATCTTCCCTCTGTCCCAAAGAAAACACACCGAGTGGCTGAGATTTCGAACGTGGGATACCCGCCTGGCCTTTAGCTTGTGAGAATTGCCCTTTGAGATCTATGACCGACGGCTTGTCGTCGTTTTCTCTGGCGCGGATGTCAATCGGCAGATAACTGAAATGATTTGCGGAAGAATTGCCACCGGTTGTGATTCTGTCGATACAATTCGATAAACTAGACCGCCAGACTTCAGCATCCTCTGCTGTCTTTGCAGATATGCGGATTCTGTACAGCCGATTCAATTTCCTGAAGTTTATCTTCCAAGAGAATTCGGCGTCCGGCAGAGATCGATCTATAAGTAATTAGTCCCCACTCAAACTAGCGATTCAGATTAAAGGTTACCTTGAATATCGTCCGATTTTAACGCTGCGAGTGGAACCATAAACAATGTCGAACAGACTGCTTTCTGTGTCGCAGGGTCAACAGTTGGCCGAGCTAGCAAAAGATGCGTCCTATATAGTGAGCCGATAGTATATCTAGCAGTTGGTCCATCACTCGTAGAATATGCAACTTGCAGAACCCCACACAGAAGAACTTGTCCAAGGTGTCGTAGTACGCTTTTTCGGCGGTCGACCGTGACGCGATTCGTAAGGCAGTCGATCTCCTACTCGTCATAGTACTTAGTCAAAAAGTCCTCAAAAAGATCAAGATGGATTTTGAACGTACCTTAGGCAGACTTATCATCTCACGCAAAAGCCATGTTTTTTCTAGTTGATCTCTAGCACCAGACGTATTACACTGAACACCGTTGAGCTCGCCTCCTATGTCCCTAATCGCTTTGATAATTCTTTGAAGAGATTCATTGGCTTCGGGAGCGTCTATGGTCGGAGTGACCTCCAGAAGTCGGTTTAGGAGCAGCGGGTATCGACAAATATGATGAATTGGCTATCTAAAGTTAATATGATAAATCCACCCACAAATAAACGTAAAATCCGTACCTTAATGATGAGATCTGAGAGAGTCGCTGCTTTCTTCCCAGGATAATTGCCCTTGTTGTATTCTGCGGAAACTGCGTTGGCCAACATTTCATATCCGGACTCCCAAGTTTTCGACCGAAATGGAGAGGAAGGATTATTATTGATGAGCTCCTGTAGAGCCTCGAAGTTTGCGCCATACTCGATGTGCGCAAAGAAGAATGCCATCTGTAAAATATTAGTTCATAGTACTTAAAATACTAGGAATTGGCAGGGGCTCTTACCCTAGACTCGAAGACGTCCGCCAAAGATTTGACGAGTGATGGATCCGCCAGGTTATCATAAGACGTCATTGTAACCTCAGAAGTACTACTGTTTACAAAAACAGGCTTAGTTGGCAGTGCGATAGATGCTGGTAGCCTGGTGAACAGCTCTGATAAGAGATTCTCTTGGTGCTCTAGAAGATCTGTCATATTATCGACAATTCTCCGCTTGATTAGTGCATCGGTGGATGGGGCAACGGCATCTTTCAGGGGAGTGAAAGCCTTTGACACCAATTAGTATATAGGTATTTTAGGTTAATCCAGAATTACGCAGGCTCCTTACCGAAATCATCGTTTTTAAATCCATTATGTACTCCTCCTCGGACGAAACTATTTCGGCCAAGATCTTCCATCTTTGTTGCGCCCGTTCTATTGTAGCAGTATCCAGAGTATCATCTAGGGAATCTTCTGTCCTAAGGTCTAGATCCAATTGGTCTACAGGACCCCGCCCCGAGAAGCCTGCAACACTGCCGTAAAATGATAATGACATCCTAGATGCAGTAGCAGTACCAACTCTTTGCAAGAAATTTGTTGAACCGGTGAGTTTTGTAGCGCTCGTCATCGCGGAGGGCGCGATCGAGAGATTTCCATGGACAGAATTCCTGGCCGCTTGGCTTTTGTAAATGTCGTAATGCATGTGAGGGAGCTTCGATTTCCCACGAAGACTTTTCATCCACCGGAGCATAACCCCATGTCCGTTCCCCCCGCGGCCTGAGGAACAAGACCTGAGTGTATTGAACTTAGGCGTTGGGAGGCTGCTGAATTGTAGATCGCCACTATCTTCGGTAGAAAACGAAAGCCTCCGTATGGATTCCGATGCATCAACGAAATGGTCCCCGTCCTGTGACACAAGAATCTGTGGAGCAGTGTGGTCTGCCATAACGCTGTCAACCGGTGTAACCGGATCCATTGCCGTCATCATGGACTCGCAGTCGCTTTGGAGAACACTGTCTCTGGTGTCTAAAACCAAATGTTCTGAAGACTCCCCCATGGTTGATGGTGATGATGGTGGTGGCGACGACAACAATGGCAGCGATGGCGGTGATATATGTAGGACCATGTGTATCTAGACCCCCCGGTATAAACGGATACTCAAAAAAAGAAATTTGTCGACTGAGGGGCAGCAGTCGACAAAGTTGCAACTCGAAGCTAGCGATATCGATTCAGGGCCGACATGAAAAGAAATATCGAGTGGAATGATGAATAAAGAGGTATTTTATACAATAAGTTTGACCTGAGTTATTGGCGAAGCGGGTGTTTCATCAATTGTGATTAAATGGCGTGGGGATATGGACCCTTCTCGAGGGGAGATATGGGGACGAGAGGAAGGGAGCAAGAGGAAGAAGAGGAACAGAAAAAGAGGAATGGGAATTTTTAGTCCCTATGCGTTCGTGGCGGTAATGTTTCGGGAATCCGAGTGTTTTTCTGGAACTGACTGAATCTGTGGTGTTTGAGCTGCAGTATGCACATATCAGATCAGTTATCACGTAGCCTAGTAATGTACCCAAGAGCCCAGTTTCCAATTGCAGGTAACATGCAATCGTACATGTACAGGCGCCACAACTGAGGCTCTCCTCTGTTGCAATTGTCGTAGATAATGCACCCGATAGTTCTATGCACATATAATAGCCACTCTGATGCAAGTGCCTGGCTAGTGCGCTCCCCCTGTGCGTGTGAGGTCTGAATATAAAAAGATCCAGACTGCCTTACAATGGCTCCTATACAACCTCTTTAGTTAAAAGTTAGCAGGTATATATATAAATAACTGAAGAGGTAAATATACGGGTGGACAAAAGTACCCCGGAGGGAATCCATTGTTTCCGACGAAAAATATAACATAGTAGATAGAAGAAACCGAAAAAAAAAAGAGAACAGGGTATGGAAGAGAGGGGGGTGTGGGGGGAAACTCTACATACCCTGCAGCATCCAGCACCCAAGCATCCAAACCAAACATACAAGCATCCAGCGCACAATATGCAATATGCAACCAAGCCAGAACCCTAAGAACCGATCGATCTTTTAATGTTTATCAACTCCCAAAGCAAACCGAAGGAAATGAAGATGGCGGCGAATGGAGGTGGGAACTCCATTCCTTCAGAAAGGTCAACAATTAAATTCGACGAGTAAGAAGCATTATAAGTATCAGACTTGTCTTTCTTATCGGGTCGACTGTCTGCTTTTCGAAGAACACCAGGCAGGCATTTTTTTTTCTGAACGCAGGAGCGAAAGAACGTGGCCGCCAACGTCAGTCAATAGATGTAATTAATATAAGCATGTTGCCTGCTTGAGCACTTACCTATCGACCGACTTAGCGTCTGTAACGCTTGCATTTGAAAAATCCGGATCCCCCCAAATAGACGGGACTGACCAAAGACTAGCTGTTCTGGGACCGATTGATTGAAGATGAATTGAAAATGAAACCACCCCCAACAAGAATAGTACCTCCGCCATGACCAAAACACGCGCTAGGGTGAGAGTATACATGCAATCGACAATGCAGTGTTCCACCACAAGCTGTAAAAGGCCTTGCAAGGTGGCTGTTAACTGGTCAATTTCCTTTCGCAACACATTCCTGACACCAAATGACGTCGCCAATGCCACCGAACCTGTCCGAAATGGACTAGATTAGTATGGCTAACCGGCCTTCTCTCGGCCAAAATCAATAAATAAGTACCTACGCACGCCACTGCACTGTCCATTGCATTTGTTCCGAGAATTCATTCTCTCCCCTTCCGTAGCGCCTGTCTTAGTATAGTAGCAGTCTAGTCCGGGTTATCGTCGAAGTAAAGAACATTGATGCCGTGATATCGATAGCAAGTTGTTTCAATCGAAGATGTTGGAAAATGAGATGGTGTTTGTCGTTTTTCGTGTTGCCGACGTTGGCATAATCTCAATTCACTTGTACGAATTCATCCACTCTCATTCGTAAGCTCTCTCTTCCTCTCTCTTCCCTCCTCCTCTCTTCGAACTCTCCCTCGCTTTCGACCTCTCTCCGCTTCATCAAATCCTCACCTTTTGGAGATACAATATCTGATAATTCGAAGTCGAAAAAGAGATATTCACTCAAATTCATACCGCCAAGAAACATAACATAGCATAATATAGCATAACATATCATGGGCAGACCGATGGAGGCGAATATCCACAATCCTTCCGTTGGCGGCCAGGCTGCAAACACCTCCCCTGCTTCTGCTTCAAACGGCACCTCGTCGCGAGATCGCATTCTGGCTCTCATGAAAAGAAAGGACGCTCTTGAGGCAGAAATTAGTTCTCTCAGCGCTGTTCTAGACACTGTACGGGGGTGTCCCTTCCTTCTCTTTCCATTTTCATAGCAGAACAATTCTGCCAGGTCTCTGGAATGTTACAGCTAATTAATAATTTTTTTTCCCTTTCCTTCTGGGATTTTAATATACTCTTCTTAGCATGGAGTTAATATGCAAACGCCTTTGACAACATTTGATGGATATCCCAGAGATGACATCGATGTCGCACAAAGTTAGCCCCCTCTTGACCGTTAGCTTTCCAGGCGAGGAATTGCTGACTGGAATGCCGTCGGCGCTGTTTAATTAAAGTCCGAACCACAAGAGCGCGTATAATTCCGCTAGTTAACGACATGAAGACCTTGATGGCAGAGATTGAAAAGACTCTTCATGTCCATCATGCCGAGCAAACTGGGATCTCCGCCAGTGTGGATTCACCCTCGACGTCGGCTCCTCCACCTGCAACGGCACCGCAGGCAACAGCCGTGATTGAAGCAGTATTCGCAGTTGTAGACCAGGTTTCTCCGTCGTCACCAGCAGACCAGGCTGGTGTTAAAGTGGGCGACAAGGTTAAGAGATTTGGGTCGGTGGGAGCTTTGAATCATGAAAAACTGGCCAAAGTCGCTGCCGAGGTTCAACAGAATGAAAATGTGAGACCCTCATCCTTCCCCCAGCTGCATGCAGCCTGCAAGCTTGTTGGGAGTGTTTTGTTTAACTGACAACGACGACTCATGTTTATTACTCAGCGAGCTATCTCGGTTTTGGTGTGCCGTGCAATTGGTGATGTAGAGCAGGATCTGGAGCTGCAGTTGACGCCTCGAAGAGATTGGGGCGGTCGCGGGATGCTGGGATGTCATTTGCTTCCGTTATAATCGCCTCGTTTGTTTGAATCCAACGATGCTCTTTTTTTCTCCCTCGTCCTGTTCAAAGGTTGACTGGCCTGGCATGGTATGACCAATTATTTACTTACTTAACTCAGCATTGATCCTGGCGTTGATTCATTGGCCTTCCTTCTCTTCTTTATCTCTCGCTTTTTTGCCTTTGTTTCTTCCTTCTCTGGCAGGATTGATAACTACGAACTTCCTCCAGGATGATATAAAACGATAGCGGAGGTTTATGAAGAGCTCTCAGATCGATTAGATAATACGCTTTCAAGGATGTATCAGGATACCATAAGGATCGCAGAAGTCTGCATCATGATTATAATACAATGAGGAAGAAATGACGCCGAGGGAGCGTCTTAGTCAGCAACCCGCGGCCCGGAGGCTGTCTGGATCCTTCGCCGGGGCCGTTTTTATATGGGAAAATTCGCTCTCTGTTTATCTTCTCTCCTCCAAAGCAGAATTACAAACACCACACGCCATCGAGCCATCTTTCTCAGTTTTATACATCTCCATAATCATCATCAGCTTCAAGTAAAATATAATTTCCTCATCGTAAATGTACGTTCTGCCCCTCTCGTCGCGTGCCTACTCCATCCTTCTTTCCCCGAGATGCTGCTGCTCTCGACTGCGTCAGGGGCAAGGATGAGACCTCCCCGAGCTTCCCAAAGCGAACCTCCAAAATTTTTTAAACTTCTTCTCCTCCAGCAAAATCAACAAACCAAAACCATCTCCCATACTCTTCACACCCCCCTCTCTCATCACTTCACTCCTAGTTTCTTCCAGCCCCATTTTCTAAACCTCCTCCTTCAACTACAACAGACACATCCTCAAATACAATGGCCACCACACCTACCTTCAAGCTCGTCCTCGTCGGAGACGGTGGTACCGGCAAGACCACCTTCGTCAAGCGTCACTTGACTGGTGAATTCGAGAAGAAATACATCGCCACCCTTGGTGTCGAAGTTCACCCTCTAGGCAAGTTTCCCCCAGTCCGTCTACACCAGACTTCACAATAAAGCACGACCACCTGCCGTCTGTTCGACCCCTCTCACTACCGCTCGAGCACCCACTCGACCCTTGTCACGGTCGCCCGGATGCCCAGCTAGCAAGAGTCAGACCAGCCAGCTCCTCTCGCGACGTCAGATTTTTTTTTCTCGTCTCTCGCTCGTTGAGGTGGTGCTCGCTGCTTTTTGGGTTGACAAACCAACACATACACCACCCATCTTTTACCCCTCCAGTCGCTCTTCGGCATACGGTGCCCCACCGATGTGACAAGGTCCCTATTCTAACCTCCGAAAAACAACAACAGGCTTCAGCACAAATTTCGGCCAGATCCAGTTCGATGTCTGGGATACTGCTGGTCAGGAGAAGTTCGGTGGTCTCCGTGATGGATACTATATCAACGGCCAGTGCGGTATCATCATGTTCGATGTTACCTCCAGAATTACCTACAAGAACGTCCCGAATTGGCATCGTACGTATTCTTTCTTCACTATCTAGCGTGTCAAATCCCGAAGGAAGAAGAAGAAACTAAAGTAATATCACTCGTTCAGGTGACCTTGTTCGCGTCTGCGAGAACATCCCAATCGTGCTCTGCGGTAACAAGGTCGATGTAAAGGAGAGAAAGGTCAAGGCGAAGACCATTACCTTCCACAGGAAGAAGAACCTCCAAGTATATTGCATATCTCTATCTAAAAACGGGTGGCCAAACATCTAACATATCGGGATAGTACTACGATATCTCCGCCAAGTCTAACTACAACTTCGAGAAGCCATTCTTGTGGCTCGCCAGAAAACTCTCTGGTGAATCCAACCTTGAGTGTACGGCTTCCACAATCCAACCAAAATATACTGCACAGATTCACTAACAAATGGAACAGTCGTCGCTGAAATCGCCCTTGCCGCCCCAGAGGTCGTCATTGGCCAAGAGCAACTTGCCGCAATGAACCAGGAATTGAAGGAGGCCGAGGCTGCTCCTCTCCCAGACGAAGATGATACGTAAGGCGCCCAGTTTCGCTCCTAACTTATATCTATATAACTAACAATATTCCCCAGCGATTTGTAAACATCTTCGCCTCCCTTACGCGAGATAGGCGGTGCATCCTCGAACCTTCTATCCGCCTTTTTTCGCCTCCCTGTTCTCCTTGGCTCTCCTTTTTTTGAAATGAAAAGATACTAGAAGAATGAAAAAGAAAGAGAAGGAATAAGAGGATTCAAACCCCCACAAATGTCAAAACGCTTGAAGAATATGGAATCTAGAGAAACTACCCCGTGCTTCCTGTTTTTCCCTTTTTATTTTATTGTTATCTTCTTCCGCACGGAAGGGAAAGGATTGGGGGGGCATAGAAAAAAATAACATAATATTCTTTTTTTTTTCTTCCATCGACCGAAGGAGGGAAATGGGAAAGAGGAGGTCATCACTGCTTTCTCGCGATTTTTCTTCCCGTCGTGCATTTCTTCTTTCCCTATTTTTGATATTCGAATAGCTAGTAGACTCCGCTGGGTTCTTCCGACCAACCCCATCTCGCCAACTTTTTGTTTCTTTGGTTTCTCTCTCACCCTTTTTCTTCGGGATTTTAAGATTGAAAAGGCAAAGGCGTGGAGAATCGACGGAACGTGAAAAAAAAAAGGGAAAAATCCTATTTTATGATAACATGAACCTTCCTTCTATCGTGTGGTTTCCTTTTTTTCCTTCCTTTTTTTTAACTACTACTATTTATATTTTAGTCTAGACCAAGCTTATGATATCACGAAGGGAGGGTGTTCCCGTTTTGATCTTCGAGATTGGTGTTTAGATCGGATGAATCGTTGATAGTGCATGCTTCTTGCATACCATCCACGTCCGCGTGCGCTAGAATGAGATGATACATGCATGGACCTTTAGTAACGTGTACCACGTTGATTTCGTAGATGTAGGACCTGAAGTTGTCTCGTAAACCACATGCTACTGTGTCTGATCTGAAGATCCGGCGGATCTCAACGTGGTTAATTAAGTCGAACTGATTACAACATGGCTACGGGATTGGTCTTGTTCACGGATGTCCACGGGATCTGGATTCAATATATCACAATGTCAACTTTTTTTTGTATTATTTATTGATTTACTTCCTATGATAAGACATTAAGAATACCAAAATATCGAATCAATTTTAAGCAGAATAGAAACAAAAGACAGTATCAACGAAGAAATCATAACTCCAAGTTTCGCAAGCAAAAACAGGCTGATGATATTCCACGAAACCGCTAGTATAGGACATATTTTGTTGAAACTTTCTGATCCAGATAGAAAGGTTTTTGTTAAAAAAAACACAGCAAAAGATAAAACGGAAACGGAAAATGAAATCGTATACATCAAATATATTAAAATCGTAGATTATTAGCTAAAATTATGTTGAATGGAAGGGGGGGCATTTGGCCTGTTAAAGGCATGGTATGTTATACAAAATGAAAAGGATGCGTCAACGTGTAAAAGATCAGAGATAAGGAAACCAGAAAGAGAGACACAAGGGAGCTTTCAGGGTATCAAATCGTTATCGTATCAATCCTGACTTCACTCCACCCAAAAAACCCAAGAAACACAACCCGGAACACCGACTCGCAAAAGCAAGAACCAGAGCAAAAACTAAAACCTGAGAAGCAAGGGGAAAACAACCTATGAGAAGAACCTATAGAACAAGAAAAACGAACAAATGAAAAGTTAGACGCTTATCGTGTCTATGTGACGTTCAACATCCTAACAGGGTGAATCCCGTACCCCGGTGGTGGCGCCATGTTGGCGTTGTTCGACATCATATGAGCAGGTAGTTGTCCTCCTTCTTCTGCAAAGCTCGGTAGTCGCATTCCTGCTGGCGGGGCGATAGAGCGAGGAGTGAAGAACTCTTCGAAGCCAGGGAGTTCCTCTGCTTCGAGTTGCGCCGAGAGATTGTTTTCACCAGATGACGTTACCTGAAGTGGCAACTTGAGGTTGAACGAACTCTTCAGTCGGGAGCTGATGTCTACTGACAAGCTGATATCGAGCTCGTACTGGCGGCCGACATGGCAGGATTGGAAAGTTGGCGGGAGGGCTTTGTTTTGTGGCTGCGAGACGGGGACCAAGATTTCGGCGTAGTAGTGGTTCGGAGACTCGGTGGAGTAGGAGCTGGTGCTGGCACAATCGGACATGTCAGAGCCTCGGCGGGAACCGTAAGTTGAATCGTGTTCGGGGTCTGCAATGCGTCCACGTCGCCATTTAATCCCGTTGAGGGCCCGGGAGGAGAGGGTGATTGTCTCTTGGTACTGTCCCATATATGGGTCGATTAAGTGTGATTTCCGCTGTGGGATGATATTGATTGATTTGGTGGAATAGAAAGTACGGTACTTGAGCTTCGTGGTAACGTTGCCGAGCTTTGGAGGTTCGGTGGCGTCGTCGGTGGGGATGAAGGTGAGGTTTAGAGTAGCTGTGGTGCTAGCCCGATGCTTGGAGTCATGGGATTTGTTTTCCATTGGACGAGGGGGGTCAGCTTGAACGATGAGACGGCCGAGCTTGCCCTTGAAGAGGCCCTTGCGGACTTCCTTCTCCTTCTTGAAGACGAACGTATTGTCGTCCATCGGTGGAGGAGCCTCGACGTAGTGTGGAGTGACGTGAAGGTTCCGCTGATCTTCAGCAATGACAGCTTGTTTGCCATCGGCTTCCCGTCGGCGAGTCACTCGAACTTTGATGCCGTACCGGATCTTTGCCATGTCAGGTGTAACATCGTCGAGCTCGAGACTGCCATCTTGATTGATGGCCTTTCCTGTACCCATGGTGGGAGGAAGCTGGAGATGTGCCTGGCGGACGACATCATTTTGTAGGATGTGACCGCAATGACTGTCCAAAAGCTGATCGGGGACGACGAAGCTGAATGGGAAAGTGTACTGCATGCCCTTGAGGGCAATTCGTGGAACGGGCAACATGGTTTCGTCAACCGGCTGGTTCATTTTGAGGAACACCCGTCGAACTTCGCTCCTGGCAGTGCCCATAGTAGGGCCTGTATTTTCGGTCCATACTCGAACGACACCTATAAAAATATTTCGAAAGAGACGGTTAGTTCCCAAAGCCTTATATTATGTATGAGATAAGATGAAATAAAATAGAACAAGATCATCGATCCAAGTTACGGGGACGTCTGCAGCAAAGTAAAAAATAAAACGACTGGGAGTTTGACAGGGTAAAAAGTTGCTGCCTAGCTGTAGCGAGGATTCGACGGGTAGACTAAAACAGCACCCAGGGTTCTTATGCGATAGACGAGAAACATACCTTCGAAAGTGATGTAAATGTCATCGAATCGGACATCGTGCTGCGGTACGATTGTGACATCTCCTTCGATTTTATCACGGGTGGTGAAAGAGGATGGGATCTTTTGGCCTTCCCGCTCGCCCTTGAGGGCGATGGTGATGTGTGGTTTTTGGGTGAGAAGGCCTGTCCGAACTGAGTTGAGAGTATGCTGCGCCGTAGAAATAGACGAGGTGTAACGGATAGAATTGTGGTCGCTCATGATGACTGATTTGAAGTTTTAAAAAAATAATAAAAAAAAAGACGGTGAGGCTGATGAAGACGAAGAGAAAGAGGAGATGACTATGAAACTACTATTCTTATGAAAGAGGAGGAGACAGATGGATCGTCCTTTATGCAGACGTCAGCCGTAGACAAATGATATATGCCCAAGAGACTGCACCCAATACTAGTCGATGTCCAAGGCCCAAGCTGGCTTGGCCCAACAGTCGATACTTTATAGAAAGGAAAGGTATCGAGATAACAACGAGGAGGAAGTGTCACACGCTACACTTCCACAAGACTCCAGACGAAAAAGCAGTCCCAGTATCTGGCCCCTTTGAAGTCTTGGGAGCTTCGGGATACGTCGATGAGTGCAGCGACAAGCCCTTGGTGCAGGGGGTAGTGCTGTACTCCACCCCACTCTACTACTACTTTTTCCTTTCTCTTTTCTCCTCGCAGGAGCTGCTGCGGACGCGGACAAGGTCCAGGCTCAATAGTGGAACCCCTCCACTTGACCCGTTCCAACGGAGGGGGAGAAAAAAAAGATGGGTCCGGTAACGTTAGGAACTAATAGCTTGTGGGCTACCCCAGGTGGGCTATTCGGTTGGTCAAACAAAGCGTTTAGTTGGATGTCGGCACGGCAGGTCGTAGGTCCGGCGACAGCACTTTTATGCTATGCTTCCGGGTTAATTAATTCTCCCTTTCTTCTCTTGAAACTGGCTATTTTCACAATAGTGGCGCCGAATGTGCGTTATTTTATTCGTATGCGAATGTTGTCTCTTCGGAAGAAGGCTTTTGTAGACGTTTTCTTATATCGTTGCGTAGACGGGTACTTCAAGTCGCAGTTCGGGTAATTGAATATATACGTATACGAAGCTGCTGCATGCACTTGCTGAGGAGTTACCGTATAGTAATAATAGGCTGGATGGATTAAATGGGTAAAAAAGAAGGGCCTGGTAAGTAAACCGTCTTCTAGAAGGCAGGATATCAATCGAAAGAAGCAATCTATCAATTGGTTCCTTTGATCTCGAGATCTTTGTGTGATGCTGTGGATTGGGTTCCGGATCCATTGGAAAGGCTCAGGATGACCCCCAGGCTTTTATACAAACACTGCAAACCCGCGATTGAATTGCGACTCGACTCATGATTCACACTCGTTTTGACATCTTAAGGGCGTCGGATATCACATAATCCGTATTGTTACTAATACAATACCCTACGGAGTAGCTCGTTAGCCCCCGCAGAGTTGTCGCAATAGAGGCTTTAATCTCAAAGGGGTTGCGCGGTGTGTGGAGACAGCGTGGTGAAGGATCTATGCAAGCATTCGAACTGTGAGACTAAAGACATAAAGAAGCAAAAACCTCCTACCGTTGTCCCAGATTCTCCAAAAAGCATCAAAAGCTAAGTTGAGTTAGGGCCCGATATGGTGGACGGCAAAAAAAAAAAAAAAAAAAAAAAAAAAAAAAAAAAAAGCATGGTGGTCATGTCATCCATCGATCCGGCTAAAACTCAAGTTTGTCCCTAAAAAAAACCCAGAGGAACGGCGTCGACAAAAAAGCTAACATCATGAAACTAACGAAGCTAATGCGAATTCAGGGAGCTCTCGTTTAACCTATACGTACCGATTACAAAGATTCTTCCTGACTCATCAAAGGGAAATCTATACTTTCCTTTGATCGATGTGAAGAATGGTTAATCTGTATCGATATCACAAGCTTTTGACTGCAAAACTAGCAAGTTCCCGCATGCGAACTCATGACACCTACACCAATCGTTTTGATCTATAACGTTAAAGGACTGAAGAGTGCCTCTTCTCAAATCGTCGCCAGATATCCTCAAACAATCGCAATATTCACCATATTCAAATGGCGCTTGATTTATCAGCAGTTCATGCAGAGCCGTGCTGGCTTGGCTTTTGAACATGAGGGGCAGGGAAGGGAATTCATATCCCTTTACGGTAATCAGCCCTAGCACGTTAGCCCGTAGCCATTCGGTACCACGACGCCGCTAATGCAGCTGGGAAGCTGGCCCAGCTTTCTGAGACCTTGTTGGTCAATTTGCTGTCGCATGTTCACTTTTTTTTTTGGTTGTTTGTTAAAATTTAGGGCGCACTTTGACGAACAAACTTAGGGCGTATTTTGACATTTCGACAAAATTTAGTGTCTTTTCGCATTCGAACCGGGATGCTCGTGACTCCAAAAACTGGTCGAAATATTGGATTCGGATCGAATTTGCGACCCTCTTTTAATTTTGGCAAATTAGTAAACGGCCTGGCTTACGAAAGCATGCCGCCGAACGCAATCATCGCTGCGGATTTCGAGTGAATATCATTGAAACCTGGCATCGCGGACGTCTTCCCACGGGGATGAACCTTGGTCGAATCGAACCGCGGAATTCGGTATCTGGTGGCCAAGGGGCCAGTAAATGACATAATCTGATCTCGTTTAGCAGAGATCAACGAACGTTTCGAAAGGAACGGCACTTGCATTTAGGTGTCTAGCTCCTTCGAACATCTGATAGAGATGCCGTTAGGGGATCACTTGTACGTAATCGCATAGTCATTCGTAATCGGATCCGATAAACTGTAACTCTTCAAGCTTTTCTGTGTCTTGTTGTCTTTTGGGCTTCGCATCGGGTCTCAGCTTGGGGCTTTGTGTTGGCATGTCGTCGTTCCTTCAATGAATTCTGCCGACTCGCCTAATCCGCCCGCATCTGATCCTTCACCAATGGCTTCCCGCCAGCTCAAAATTCATATTGATCCAGAAGCCCGAAGAATATAAAATCACTGAATCAAAATCAAAAGCAATGAAAATCAAAAACCTTGCTACCGGCGCCTGCAGTGCCGCTGTAGCTATCGGTTCTACTAGTTTCCAGGCCCATCTCGTGCAATTCAAGTAGAATCCACATATACGTGTATACTAGCTGGGGATGTATGTACGGATCCCCAGGTACCGGAATCTTCATCGGTGCCGTCGGCATGATTGCGGAGTGCGATTTTAACGTTCAAAGGACATCGCCATTTAAACATCGCCCAGACATCGAAACGTAGTCTGGGGATCAAAACGGGAACATACCGTCAACAGAGACCCACTTAGCTGAAATTTTTCCACATTTCCGCTTAATTTTTTAATTTTTTTTTTTTTTTTTAAGATTTGGTCGCATTAGCTCGGAAAAACTATACGACGTAAGTATATAAAAATACTCATGACTCAAGAAATCAGAAGATAACTATTCAAAAAGAAATTGAAGATTTCCCTTCTGAAGGAATTCCTACATTTTCTCGCACAAGCCCGAGTGAAACTCTGTTGACCTTTTTACCCTCTGTCCAGTAACCATCGTTGCTTGCAGGCACATGGTCACCTTGCTTGTGAACCCCGGCTTGGGCGGGAAGGAAAAGCACAAACCACCCCTAGTCCGATATCGCCATGCGTTCGAACTAGCTTTGGACCTTTCTACCACCACTTGCCTCTAAAGATCTAATCCTTCACGTAAAAATATCCACTATCTCAACTTTTAGGTAAAAGCTCGTCTCAGAAATCCAAGCCACGACGGAGATGTTTAGTGGAGTGAGAATTTTATATTAACGGGAAGGGGCCCGGTGTTAAGGGTCCCAACTTCCAAGGGGCGGCTGTATGCACGCCCGCCTGCGCATACTGTACGCGGCGGATGTGGGTATTCTCCATGCGGAATTTCTATTATATAAAAACTTCGACTTTTGAGACGATTGGTTTTTTTCCGACGGAGAGCGCTGGGCACTCAGTGCATTTGCCTTTGTTCCCATGATCCAGCTATATTTATTTCCAGGGATTCGTCTTTCGTACACCAGAAAAAAAATAGAGATTTTAAGGAACTCTCCCTCGTACGATATTTAACCTAACTTTGGCAAGACACACCAAGATTCTTTTTTGGGCGACGGCAAGGAAATACGGAGATGCGAATGCTCGAAAGGAAAGGAGGCGACGATAGTGAAAAATACGTTTGACACATCCGGAGCCCGACAATCTGGATTTACTATGATGCTCTCCCGAGCTTGGTTCAGTAAATATCTCGAGGGGGAAAAAATGGGTTTCAGGGATTGACCATTGAAGCCATGGATCACGTCACCGAAACCAACTTCTTTTTTAAATTACTATCTACATACTAGGCAACCCCGCTCACTACTATGCTATCATCATGATATGAATATATCATACGCCTTAATACGTCGGCCTCCTTTACCCTAAGAACATTACAATACTTCCGTCGCACTCTCGATATCCCTATTTTCCTGACATGAATTCGAAGACCATTTTTGGGTATCGCGGTCTAGTGGTGATTGGAAGAAACTAACTATACCGTCACTGATGTGATCATGCACACACAGTAACTTTGGCAGTAGCAGCCCTGGTAGCTGGATCATACCCCGCGAATGTCGCCTCCATATAATTTGGCGCACATCCAACTAGAACCTCAGTCCTGATATTCAAAACCAACGTTGACTACTCCTGGTCTCGTTCCCGGACGTCACAAAGACTACTCCGTATTAACAAAATCCTTTGGAGTATCCTAAAGCTTAAGGCTGCGGCGTATACAAGTATTACCTATTTATCCCAGGTTTTTCACGATCAAATACATTCCTGAGACCAGGTAATCTCTTTTTGTAGCATGACCACGACGCCTAAGATCCCATCTTGATAATTGACCCAGTTAACCACGATGCCGACTCGTAAATTCCCGCTATAAGGCGAGCTAAACGATTGTCTCCAGTTCCTTGGTCGCGATATCAACCTATCATCGGCCCCCAGTGCAATTTATATATCTCTAGGCCTTAGTCCTAGCAGAGCCAACCCGGGCTTGGTCGATTTAATATAACATCTGCATTGTGCATCGTATTAATAAGAGATATAAGTGTCCCCTAATCATAGCTATATTCTACATCAAATAAATTTAAATAGTGAATGTCGATGAATTTCGTCCCCTTTGTATTAACTCACGGGGATGAATTCCAGAATTCGACAAAGACACACGACGTCCCTTCGAAGATTTATTGTATATATGCGAGTCTCGAGGTCATGTCAGCCGTTTGAAATTCAGGTACACGCATCCGCAGCAGCATTTTGTTGATGAGATAATGTACACATGTACCCCCTGTAACCAACCTTAAAATATATAATATCCTGGAGGAATTTAACGTAAATTATGTCTCATTTTTATCTTGTTCGAGCGCGGGCGCCGGGAAGGGCGAAATCAAAACGCCTATTATACAGGACCAGCCTCGTACCCAGTGTCAGACTGTTCCCAACAAGCCCCGATGGCTCGAATTCATACTCTTAAGCGCTTTCTAGCGCCGAATCCCCAGGATAATGGGTCTCGTACCCAGAGGATTATCAAGCTCAAACACGACGATAGAATGGGTTTAGATACAAACTAACTAAAGAAGCCAGGACTAGCTTGTCTCTTCGTGGAGCCTCGTTACTGATTTCTTTTAGCATGGGTATGCAGATTTAGACTTATCTTTAGGGTTTTATATTGTCTCCCGCGCAGCAGCACCACTCTCCAGGCTTCATAATTTAGATATAACTCGGTTAAATAACTTTGAATCTACCGTACGTCAGATTAACAAGGAAAGCGTGCAAATAGTTCAGGTCAATAGTAATCTAAATTGAAAGCTTAAACCAATAAGCCATGATCTATTTTATACTGTTATGCGGGCAGTAATACATATTGTGTCGAATTGTTCAATAGTCCATAGCTAGGATGTCCGTACATAGCGTGCATCTGGTAATTAGTCCACGCCTATCAAATATTTTTCTTCATTATCGCTTGATTGTTTCTTGTGGACCTAATACAACATCGAACTATATCGATCCTCTCCGCGGATTCGCCCCCACTCCTAGGAATCATAAATTCTGTCGTTAGATCGAGCTGGACTTCTTTTTATCATCAATGCATCCCTCGCAGTTGACGTAGCACCTAGGTATGAGGTACCGGCCATGAAGTATGCTCTATTGAGAGCCTTGATAGGTGCTTTGATATTGCCCTTTGGACTGAAGCCGCAGGGCTGGCGCAGAGCCGCCTCAATGGACCTATACGTGCAAACTCTAGCAGCATATGCGTCCGCAATGACAGTCGGGAACTTTTTCAGCACATATCGTAAGACCTTATATACACAATAGCATATGCCCATAATAGAAAAAAAAAAAAAAAAAAAAAAAAAAAACCTACCCCTTCACAAAACTACTCAACGTTCTTGAAATTACTATCTTGAGCCAACAGTACCTTTCAGCAGCAATACTACAATATAATACTAACCTTGAGGCCAAGCTTTCTATATGCTACGGCAGGGTCGTCCTTCGCCATCCTTGATATCTCTATTGTCAAATAAGCTGTCCTAATATCTGCGTTCAAAGCTGGTGGACTAAAGGGTATCCCGTCCGCTCTGCCTTACTCAAGCCCCCAAGCGGGCGCTCAGTAGTATAGTGGGTGACCATATGCGAATCGCGTCTAACGCAGGTCCTTCTTCTTTTTTTTTTTTTTGTGCGAAAGTTTGAGGCTTGAAAGGGTTTAGGCATGATAAAATTACCGGGGTGGATGAAAAGTTTTTTTTTGGTGTTGAGCTTGTGGGATCGACCTCGTCTCGAGCGCCGGATGTGGTGACACAAAAGACACCTTAGTTGTCCTACAGCCACTGAAGGACCCAGTTTGGATTGTTACCGGTGTGGTATTCAGGAATCAATTCGCAGCCAGAAATACCTGTTGAATCGGTGTATTTCCGGCGAGTGGTTTCACCCTGCCCTCAATGAATGGGGGCCTTGATGGACCTACCCGTCTATTTGCACACTTCATTCCATAAGGTGTGATCACTGTTACCACTATATGCAAAGAAAACCTATTAATTCGACTTCGTTCGATCTCGTTTTTGTGCATAATGACAAACTAGGTTATTTAATTAAAGGTCCGGGCCCCTGCTGTTTTACTTGTACTGACTCTCACCAACGTGGCCGCTAATATAATGATATTGATTTGACTTGGACTCCTCATTATGTGTAAAATTGTCGTACTACTGCGTAGGTGACACCATACAGCCAGCCCAAGTATATAGTATAAAATCAGAATAGAATCGAATAACAACAATACCATGATTTTGAGCTCTTTCCTTTTTTCTTAGAAATGTATGCTTAGTATACATTTCTAACTTGTGGGCATAATACAAAAGGCATATCGGCAAAGCGTCTAAGTTGCCACAGGGGTTAACTCAAGGCCTTAGTTAAAGGCCAGCTCGTGAATGCCTGACTGCTTCAGCAGAAGGGACTGAAAGAAACCGCATGGCTGATTCGTAGTTGCCGCCTAATTGCAATTTGAGACTTTTAATAGCGGCTATACTTGGTGTAGCTACTACTCTCTAGTTAGTACTCATACCAAGCATTGTCCCAAATACAAAGAGCATTATTCAATTTAGAAATCTTTTTGAATTACATGCAATAACTCTTCAATAAATCTACTAATCTAAAAACACAATCAAACACAGCGCTGCATATACTTAATCAAATAACATACTCAATCAAACATAACATATTCTCAATCAAACATAACACGTACTCAATTAATCTTATTAAAGCAGTTTGCTCTAAGTATAAATGGGCGAGTAGCACCCGCGGACTATTATGCGTTCGGGCTACAGGACGGGAGCGAAAGAGTAAATGTACATTAATTTATGGCGAGACACAATATCTATAGATCTAGTGTGCATTGTATACGTGCAGCTGTTCAGAGATGTTCGAAAGGAAAACCATCACCACCGTCCGCGCAGGGAGTGACCCCCAGACTACACCATCCATGCATGCATACCTACCTACTAGAAAAGCTCAGGCTTCGAACCCAAGTTCACACCCGATTCCCGTTTTAAACCCCTTGATAGGTCACCATGCGATCGCGAGCATGCCGGTCTCGCAGTGGAACATACTCCCAGGCTCGAGGCTAGCAAGCTAGTTCCCCCCAAACCAGGCAGATCCCAGTGTCAAAAAATCGTGTTGCGTATGTGGCGAAGCATAAACAAAAAAATACCACGTTACACAAAGATCTTAACCTGTGTAACATAAGAACGACAGGGTTTCTTCCGAACACGATTTCCCCCCCTCCGACAACCTGGCACGCCAGGCTTGTTCTACAACCGTGATGCATCGCCGTCTAGATCTCATTGCTTTGTTAATCCCAAAGGCTCCTTCTGTAACGATCCACGGATCCGATTCCATCGACACCGAGTCTTACGCTATCGTCATAAAGTCGCACAAACCCAGTTATATACACCGCACATGTAACATACACACGTGAAAACTCCCCGTCGACGCCGCAGTCACGATTTCGATAAATATAAAGGGTATCCAAATTAATATTCTAAAATTATGTATGTATCACCCCATCACAAACCTGACGGGGGGAAACAAAAAGCAGTAATTGGATATCATAAACGACAGATAGTGCTATTCTACACTTTATGAGAAAAAAAACCCCAAGCTTCCCGTTAATACGCCGGAGAAATGACAGACTGCTTAGAATAGAGAGAAAAGGGCAGGATGATGGAAAGGAGGGAAGGGGGCGGGAATGCGGCGGATACGCTAAAGAAATAGTCATCTATGCATGTTGGGAATCCGAGAATCGGGGACCCAGAATCCGAATGAGTAGAGGAAAACAGTCGATGCAATGCAGTTAACAATATAACCCCATACGGGAAAGGAAAGAGAAGAGAAAAACGCCCGTTCAAAATGCTCTAGTGATAAAATGATTTAGGAAATGGAAAGGCAAAGAGGAACTTAGTGAGAAGGGAGGGAGTTGGGGATGTGGGAAGAAACACCGTTGCGTCTGTGGCCACGAACTTGGTGCACGTTTCGAGAAAGAAAAGCATTTGGGTGGGTCATCTAGTCGTCTAGTAGACTAATAACCTCGGGCATTTCCTTCTTAATCTTCGTTTTCGTGACTTCTGGAGGCTCGTGGGGCCTCCACATCCCATCTGACCGGATGATAACGCTTTTTGCATTCGAGTACTGTCCATCGGCTTGGACCTCCTTCAATTTGGAAACGGTATCTTTCATGAACCCATCAACTACAAGAGTAGCAGGTGTACACTCGCAGCTACAGATTGGACACTTCCAAGAATCCGGGACCGAAAACCCGGATGGGAATTTAGTTCGACTGGTGAGGTATCCCTTGAGGTCGAAACAGTCAAGATGCTGACAGTCTTTGCCTCGCACGGGTATTTCTATGAGTTGTTGAGACATGGGGCAAGTGACTGACACGGTGACGGTGTCCTCTTCGACAACGGATATGTCATCATCGTTGGCCATGGCATCAGCGGACCGTTTCAGGCGTTTGATGATCAGATCTTTAGCCTCGTTGGAGGATAAGCTTTGTGTTTGCGTGATCAGTTGGAATAGTGTATTGTAGTCCGCCACTTCCACCTCTTCGACGGCGGCGTAGTAAGAGGCCCCCTCAATTGTTTGACTATCCTGCACCATGATCTGAATGGTGTTCTCTCCGTGCTCAAGCTTGTCAGTGAGATCGGTGGTGCAGTCTTTGCCCCAATTTCTCTTCCGCCGGAAATGCAGTCTCCGCTTCTTCGTCTCTTTTTCCTGAGGCGCATTCGTTGCGAGTCCCTGGGCCGATCTGTCATTTAGCTCGGCGGAAATAAGTGCTGGCCAGCAAGTCTCCTGACCCCTCCAAGCTGAAAAGTTTTCATGCCTAGTGAGATGTGTGAGGTCTCGTTTTGAAGCTACGCAACGAAGGCGGTAGAGTTTGGACCAGTTTCGAACTGGGCGGATGTTGGATGCAGTTCCCTCGATACGATTGACTTTAGGGTAAGACTTACTCAACCCACTGTCGATGATGAAAGAAAGTTGCTGCAGCCTATTAGAAAGTTTGATGACTGGGGTAACACATCTCCTAAAATAGGTAAAATACTGCGAAGTGTCCCCTTCAGGCTTCTGAAGATCCGCAGGTAGATACCTCCATTCTTGGATCAACTTCCAACCAGGAACTTTGCCGCCCCAGTCTGTTGTAAAAACTTGGAGCTGTGTGCGCTGTGCGGGTCCAACATCGCCACTAGATGATGCTTTTCTTGGAAGCATATTTTGGGGAATCCTCCGCACAGATTGGGCATGTTGTGCATGTTGTTGCTGCTGTGGCTGTCTAGGAGCTGATGTGACCTGGTTTGGTTGCGGTTGGTGTTGGTGGGTTTTACCATGTTGTACTAGCATCTGTGACAGTGACACGCTAATGGTTTTTTGTAGGGATGGCGAAAGGATCCCGGCAGATGCAATTAGAGCTTGCGATGGGCACGAGAGCTTGTTCGAGTCGCAGTAGTTGTATAACGTGTCGAAAATTGGCCGAATATCCTGGAGCAACTTGAGTGCCGCCCCCATGTCATCATTGAATCCCTGAATCTTCGCCCTAGCCGCGCCAAGCTCCATGGGAACTTGAACAAAGATATCTAATGCACGCGTCGAAAGACTCGAATTGGCAAATAAAAGTTGGGAAAGCAACTCCAAGCCAAGCTTGCTTCGAGGGTCACTCCAGATGAAAGCATATTTGTTTTTCAGCATTGGGTGGTCTGCATGGCAGAACAACAGATGCAAAGCAACAAACAAATCATCACCTTGCTTGAGGGCGCCTTCAAGCAGGTTCGCTCTAAGGCTATCGTTTGGTTTCCATGGTTCTGTGCCCGCTTGTGCCATGAGAAAGTGAAGTCTTTCAACAAACGCGTAGCTCCACGGAGCTTTTGTGCGCCCATTTACAGGGTGTGAAACGGTTGGAGATTGCTGTTGGATATGTGGTCGGGTTTGTGGGGCCCGCACCACTGAGCTTTGGGGTGTGAATTGAGATGCGGCTTGTTGTGTTTGAGGTACAGGGTATTTTGTGGCAACAGGGGAAAATTGAGGCCAAGCCTGGTTATGAGGTGAAGGGGCTGCAGGTGTTGGGTTCTGCGCATAGAGATCCGCACCCTGAGAGGTTTGAGATGGTGGGTTGCGAAAATGGCCAATTGATGGCAAAGGCTGATGTGGGATGTGGGGCTGGGGCGGCGGAAGCATTGTATTGGCAAGACCCTGTGATTGTGCGGCGTGTTGCCTTTCTGCCTGGGGTAACGAGGCACGATGATGGATTGGTGAACAGGGAGCTGAAGAGATTGGGGATTGCGGGGGATAACCCGGCACTGAAGGGGTCCGCCGGCGCAGGATGTCGGTAACTAGCTCATGGGTTGACTGGACTGTACTTTGATTAATCTGCCGCCGGATCGAATCCAATGCACGGTTGAGCTTCGAATATCGCATGACCAGAGCCTTTTCTGGAGCTACCAACTGAGAATCTTTGATTTGTTGGCCTAACCTCTGAAGCTCGCCTAATAATAAATTGTGGTCCTCAATTGTAGGCTTCCGTAGGTCCACTCTGTGCATCTTGCAGGTGCCATCCGGAAGATATCTTGGCAGATCAATAGTACTAAGTTCAGGCGTCTGCGGTGAGGCAACTGGTGACGGCATGGCTGAGCTTGGGTGAGCCGACCTCAATCCGAGGTTATCAACCCCGTTCAGGACTGTGGCGCTAACCGGCGAGGTCGACGGTGGAGGTGTTATATTCTGCATATAGGTTGTGGCAATGGCTGTCTGGAGCGTTGGTCGCATGCGAGGCGCCGGTCGCATGCGAGGCGCCGGTGCCGGTGCCGGTGCTGGTTGCTCGACACTTGAAGCTCGTGGAAGGAATGCCACCCTCGAAACTCCTGCTGGTGGTGTTCTTGTTTCAATAGCAGGGCTTCCCCTGCTCTCAGCTACGCTATTCGGAGAGTTTGTGAACCCCAATTGACTAATTGTCGTCGGGGCAGGAACTGGGGATGGAGTAGAGCTCGTTGTGGCCTGTGGTCGGGGTATTAGACTAATGGACGGTGCGTTCTCTGGGGTGGAACGGGCAGTTGTCGGCGGACTAGCCATTGATATAGGATTCGAGGGCGGGTTGACAAGTGGCTGCTGCTCGACATCCATGACTGAAGTCTGTGGCGTAGCATCCTGTTCCTCAGGCTGGGTATCAGGAATTGTTATAACAACAGGTTCGGTCGTAGGTTGTTTCGGCGCAGGAGATGGTCGTGGAGCAGGCGGCGATGCAGCAGCGGTTTGTAACTCTGGTTGACTTTTTCGCTCTGAACTTGCAGGTATTTTCGTAGGTGTAGTCTTGACTTTCTTCGGCGGGGGAGCCCGCGGTGCGTAAGAAGGATTTCCTCCGCCCCCTTGTTGCATCCACGAGTGGCGTCTCCCTCCCATGAACATGGAAACAGTATTATTAACATTGGCAAGGCTTTTGACGGTCCAAGTCCGCATGTCAGCACAAAAGTCCTGGTTAAATCCACGTAGTCGTGATTCATAGGAGGGTTTGGCTACATACTCGATATCCGCCCTTGAGCTCGAGATCGAACTCTTACGTTTCAAAGATGGGGAGGTAAGGGAGGGCCACCCAGGCCCTGTCGATACAGATGTATCTATCTGCACTCCTTGGCCAGTATTTGTAGATTCGTCGTCCTTGCTTGGGCCACGAGGCCGGTCTGGCTCAATTGTTACCATTGATTCCTCGTGCATGGTGAGGTAAGTCCTATTGCAACGAAGAATCTCGCAGATGTGGTAATATCAATTTTCTGATGCTAGACGATAAAGATTGGTCCTTCTTCTGCATTGAAGGAGCAGCAAAACAAATGCTTCTTCGGGGAGAAAAGTTGATTGTAAATGCGGTGACAGAGCTCCCACCAGGAGGGGGTATGACTGTTAGGCTTTGATATACAGGAGATGGTATCTCCAGCTTCCCTCCATAAATTCACAGCTATAATCCGCAAGGAGGCTGTTAATTAGGGGGTTAGGCCCAAGTTAAAGTTTACCTAGAAGGAAATAGTATATTAGCATCGGTGTTCTATTTGGTATTTACTACATTCCCAAAGCATCAATCAAACATTATTAGAAGGATGGCGCCTCAATCACCAACGGAAAGGAGAGCGTTTGTTTGGCTGTCATAGCAGCTTGTGGGCCTTCAGTTTTCCTTCGCTTCGAGAAAAACAGTTAAGTGGTGTTTTATAGGGCTTATAGCACGCCGTTATAGTCCGGAGACGATAGGCTCCTCTGGCATGCGCACCCAAGACAACCAATTGCGAGACGGCAAAGCGTGCTGGCGTGCATGATATCATGACGTGCACGTGTGGATAACACTAACTCGAGTGGGCAAGCAAAAACGGCTATCGAATATAAATAGTGTGGAGGTACTTGCAAAGTACTTTGTGTATGTGTGAGGCCAGGAGCACCCTGGAGGGCCTTGAGAGTACTTCCCCCAGGCCCATCACAGTGTATCAGGCTAGGCTATACAGAGTATCGCACACGAGACATAAAGAAAAAATATATAAAAAAACCAGCCACTTTAAGTGTGACAAGCGAACGGATCGATCGATCAAGATCCATTCAAGACGAGACACGACAGAGCCTTATGCAAGGTGCAGCAAGCAGATTTTTCCCTGGCGGCACCCGAACGCCGGCGACTTTAAAAAGCCACAAAAGCTTGCAGCTAAAAAAATCCCACGCTATAGATATGAATCCGATGATATATGTACCGAACAACGACGCCCCCCAGAACAAAAAGAAGAAGGACTTACAGTTTGAAGATTCGGCTTTGGCAGATTTTTTCAGGAACTCCCCGTCAGGTTTCGGGTCGACGGGTTTTTAGGAATATGTACCTAGTGGAGATACAGTATTTCGTCCCGAGATAGATATCTAGGATACTGGAGAAATAAGGCCTGGAGATTGAAACTAGGTTAGCAATTAAAGATCGGAATATATGTAATGCGATGTCATGAAACGCAGGAGTGAATAATAGAACGTTGTGGGGTAAAGAGATCCATACGGAAAGTCCAATATAGTGGTATACGGATGTTCCAGCGGTTGAAGGAGGAGGCTAGTCGCTTAATTCCTTAGGCTGCGGCTCGAAATTTGTGCGGAATATATGCCCGTGTGTATACGTATGAGGCTTTTTGGATATAACTTGATGAGAGATCGAAGTCTTCAACAATCAAGAGCGTATAAGATGTGTTATTAGTATCAAGTTGATTTATGAGAAAATCGAAAAGATTGCCAAATCATCCATCAAATTTGCAAGTCCGGCGGATTATGGATGTTCCCGTAACGTTTGTCAATATAGCATAGTTCTAATATAGAACGGATGTGACATGACACGGACGGGGATGAGACGACGGAGAAGGAACGGCACCGATTGATGTGATAGGAATTAAAAGGTATTATATGCACCGAGACTAATATGCATTCCAGCACTTATGTAACCAAGTACCGAAGTCCTTACTTTGAGTAAGTACTAGCGACGGGTTAGGGTTTTTATAGTTGAGGTCGACGTCAGGAAGCTAGCCACTCGCTAGCTGTGGGGGTGTGCGCGCGCCAGTGAGGAAGTAAGTACCTACCTAAGTAAGCAAGCAAGCAAGCAAAGGAGTCGGCGCTGTTGAGACAAGAACAAGATCTATGTCGATGGTAGATCCAGAAAAAAAATTTCCCTCTCGAGCTCGTCAAAGAACAGCTTCGGACGCAAGGCTGAGCTCCACAAATGAGCTTGCGGTGTAATCTCCCAGGCGGTGAGTCCCGAAGTTTGTTGATTGTGTTGGATCCAATTCAATTCAATTTTTTTGAGCCTCGTTCGACTTGCTTAAGCGAGTAGAGCTTGTGTCTCGCAAGCAAGCAGCAAAGCTAGCAAACGGTAACAACCAGGAAGTCAGCAAGCAGGCAGGCAAGCAACGAAGAGGTCAGGTCAGGCCAGGCAGATCAGATCGTATCAGATCGCATCAGATCATATCGGGTCAGGTCAGGTCAGGTCAGGTCAAGTCTAACGAAATAAGTAACCAGAACAGCGACGATGGCCGTGTATGATGATGATGGTATGATGGTAACGGTGTTTTGGTCCCTTAGTCAGCGGGAATAGGTGGGTACAAAACAGGTAATGGGCAAATTGCGTTAGGTTCGCGGGGGAGGAAACAGAAACAGAAGCAGAAGCAGAAGCAGAGGGGGGAAATGAAGGTGAAGTGAAGACAAGAAGAACACCGATTATAATTACCTACAATATCGATAAGCGCCTATACGGTGCTGGTGGCAGTGACGATGGCAGCAGCGTTGATAATGGTGACGATGATGATGATGATGATGATGATGATGATGATGATGAGGAGCTACTATCGGTCTCAGCAACAGGCAGTCCAGAATCAATAGATATATCGATATCAGCCAGTATGGATAGGTAGTCCAGTCCGTATACTAAGCTGTTCAGCTGCTAAGCTAGCATTGCGAGCTCCAGCAGGGACTAAATTATATAATTTAACACCAAGCAGGCAAGATTATGATGAATACGAATCGATAACCACTGCAATTATATACAAATCGCAGTGGCGGTGGACAACTTTAAGTATTTTTACCTTCGGTGTCTCAATTTTGCACCCGTCGTTTCTTTTTCTCCTTCCTACCTCTCCGTTTTTTCCTTTTTCCTTTTGTCTGCTCGCCTTTTTTGATACATCGTACATCTTCCTCTTGCTCTTTTCTTTCTTTTCTTTCTCCCTTCAAATATCCAGCTGTGTCACACACCCACTCAATTAACTAGCACAGCATGTAGGTTAGCTAGTCCTTAGTTGGATCAAATAAACAAAAATAACAAAATAAGAAAAAAAAAGAAAAGTCTAAAAAACAACTTTCCAACGTTCATTTTATTTACCAACTACTGTTCGAAGCAGTTAGCTGTTGTTCGTGCTGCGCTTCAAAGCAAGGCTAGTTGTTGGATCAGGCATAATTCGAGTTGGGACAAGTCAAGCTGCACCAAAAGGTCGCCAACCTCGATATCCAACTAATGCTTCAAATCCTTGTCAGCCAACATATCAATCCGTCCACAGACGCTTCTTTGTCGAAAGTGCGTCTGTCACTCGACCAAAGTCCAAAATCCGAGAAAAATAATATTTATTAATGGATCGGTATGGCTCCCTCCCGCCCCCTGCCATAGACTTGCTTGCTTTTGTGGCAAAAATCCCTCATACAAAGCCCCTGTTTTTGCTTGCTGCTTTCTTTGTCTGGGTTTTTTGCCTGTCTGTCGAGGTTCACATGACGGACCCACAGGATGCATGAATGTCGCGAGCAGCAATTCCGGGAAACCTTTAAAAGGGCCAAATCCCCCACTATCTTCTTCTTAGCATGCAACCGTGATAAAATGAAAGCTGCACAACAGACTAAATCCGACCTATCAGAACTCTGCTTATACAAAGTTCCCGAACCTCTCAAGCCCCCCAGGACTTACCTCATTCCCACAAAAAAGTACTTACATGGTACATATATTCGCTCGTATTGGCGAAATAAGGGTCGTCGACAACCTGCAATCTTCGTTAGCTTTGAATATGTACACGCATACATAACCTGTAATTTATATGATGTATATCAACATGCACTTTTCGAGTGAGCGTAAGGTGTTCGGGGAGTCGGGCTGTCTTGCTCAACACCCCCAGAGATCTGCATTCTGCATACATTCTCTATATGCATCGCGACGTCTCTTCATCCTATTTAATAGGAGGAGAAACCAAAAGTTATATAACTTTTTTTCTCTGTCGCTTTCTCTTATTGTCTTTGGTAAAATCAGACCACCTTGCTTCAACCATCTGCTCTGAGAATGTAGATTGAGATACATCATCGAGGGATTGAAGTGGGTATGACCATCATAGGATTGGGCGCGAATCCGCCGTGGCGTTCGCAAAAAATATTCCTATTCGGCAACAAACGTCGAAGGAGCTCCGTAGATGTTTCCGCCACACCGCCGCTAGCCATGCAAATCCTGTAGATTCGGGTAAGTACCAGGGTTGTGATAAGATAGCCTTGCCTATCCCACGTTCAGTCAAAGCTTCCAGAAGAAATAACTGCCTTCAGAAGGTGCCCGCCACAAAACCAATCTGCCCGCATCTCGCAACGGGAGGGGCAGGTTATATCGATAATAGGCATGCGGAGCCATAGCATCGTGATGTTGGCATATGGACCAATCTTCTTGACTTCGTCGGATATGTATCTTAGGATCGAGACTAGATTAGACCGTGTAGCACGCACGTCTCTCGTTCGGTTATAGTGTTGTTTCGACATCGTGCCACTCCATTCAGACTTTCGAAATTGAGGCGGCTGGCTGGGAAAGAAGCTTCGATGTGGACCCTTAGAGAACGCTTCGACATAGCTTCTGGTACTACGTATGTACAGGTAGTTGACTGTGCCCACAGCTGTCCAGAACTTACCTAACCGTTAGTCTAGAAGCGTTCAAAAGTTGGAGGATATCCAGGGCTGCTTCAGCTTGGAACGAAAGCCACCGCCAAATCTTCCGTGATAATAAGGTTTTCAGTGATGTTCTAAATCGAAAACTGAGTTTTGTCGATTTACTCGCCCCTGCCGGAGTACCGAAGCCTGGAATGCATCGATCTGGCTTGCGATGGCACTTTTTTTTCAATCGACAACCTTTTGATGCCAATATCACATGTTCGAGCTTGAGGCTTTTACCAGTTTAGCCTTTTGGTCGAGTTAGTGAGGGGCCTAAAGCTAGTCTGCCAACAACTGTGTTCTTTGTTAGTTCATGTTCCGCCACCGTACGTACTACTACGAATCCATCCTGAATAGGATTCCCGAGTCAGGAAACTATCAAATTCATGTCATGATCGGAGCCACAGCTACGCAATTTCCAAGACCCAAAGACCTTCATTTTTCCGCACCGAGTCGCATCGGCATAGAGGCCTCTCGCAACGGCGCCATAGTCCCGCTTTACCCACCCAAGCGAGATTGGACTTGGTTGTTTCTACCAAACTCGCTTCGCATCCATAAGCCCAAAACAGCTGGCTCTCCGCTCTGCAATCCTTACAGATTAACAACATTGTACTATCGGGCGAAAACCAACAGTAACAGCTTTCCTCCTTGTATCGATACGCGCGCCCTTCGCAGTCTCCAGAGGTCTCGCTTCTCGCGTTTCGTCGACGGGTAGGAATAGGACCACTTAGTCCGTGGTCGCCTGTCGCCGCCGCCGCCGCCGCCGGCAATTTGTGCGCGGTCTGGATTGAACCCTAAAGACATCCCGGAAGGGTACTCTCTCCCTGGCTCGAGAATGGCTGATCATCCAGTTGTCGACTATCTTCGGGTCCTGCACGATTTCGATGCTCGGTCGCCGGATGAGCTGACGCTTAAGAAGAATTCGAAGATCGAATTGTTGGAGCGAGATGAGGAGTACAACGATGGGTGGTATTTGGTATGTCGCCTCCGTATATCGAAATGGTTTCCCCCGAATTGGGGCATCCCCGCCAACAACATTGCCCATTGCGGTCATTCTCGTTGGTCTGCGATGCCTTGGCCGCAACCGCCGTTGGATTGCGATTTGCCCAGAACGTTGCGGAAACATCTGGCTGGATGTCCCGAGTGAAATGGATGTATTTGCTGATCAAGGTTAATAACAGGGGCGTGATCCGGAGAGTGGAAAAGTTGGATTGTTCCCACAAGGTCTGTTCACTCGACGCCTGTTCTGAACGCTCAAGGGATCTGTAGCAACAATGGCGAGAAGATCTTCAATAGATTTCGAAACGCTGCGAGTGAAAATTCGACAGAGCATTTTGTTTGGCGCTAACAGTAAACGTTCCTCTGCAGTCTACACGACACAATGGCCGCAAGAGTCAGCGTTTTCGCAACCAACGATTATAGGTATGCGTGCCTTGCGCCTAGCCCTAGAATTAATATACTCTGGAACCAGGGCTAACATCCCAGTAGAGAGCCAGGTAGCGCCTGATAGTGAAGTCGCACCCCCGCCAGCATACTCGTCGGCGCCCTCAGAACCGAAGCAGGAGATCCCGAAGAGGTTGTCGGTTACACCAAGCGAGTTAACTTTGGATGAAGCGGGAAAATTTGGCGGATCTGCAAAGGATGTCACAGCCGAACCCCCACCGCTAGCTTTAGAGAGCAATACAGATAAACGGCGCGTTTCAGAAGATTTCAAGAAAGAACATCCGCAAATACAGAAGCTGAGCCGCAGCCCGGTGGTTGAAGACACGTTAAGCGACATCGAGGAGGCCTTATCGGAAATTCGTACAGCTCCTCGTTCCGTGGGCACACACGCTCAGAAGAACAAGCAGCCGCCTCCGATCATGGAGACCCCGGAAGCTCATGCAGTCGTAGAGCAAGATTTCGATGATTCCGCGTCGGATTACTCGAGGAGCGCCTTTGACAACAACGAAAGCTCTTTGTCTCTGGCGATTGCAAACCAACCATCTGTTAGTGGTTATCTCGAACCTTCTAGCAGGGCAACTTATACCGGGCGACCTCGGGAGTCGACACAGCGACAAAGTGAACATCCCCTGCAGTATTCTCAGCAATTCGAGCCTGATTCTTCGTCGGATGAGGATGAGGATGTAATAGAGCTGATATATTCAGCGGAGGAAATCCGACTATGGACGCCAGCCCAGGTTTCTGCATATTTTCAAGAGCAGCACTTGCCGCTGAGCATTTGTGATAAGTTCGAAGAGCAGGAGATCAGTGGTGCCATTGTCCTTCAGTTGGAGATGGCACACCTGAAGGAGCTTGAGATTGGTAGCTTTGGGAAGCGATTTGAAGTTTGGAAGGAGATCGAGAAGCTTCAGTCGATTGTGAAGAATGCTGGAGGAGCAATGAGCGAAGCTGCTAAAGATAAGAGAGCTCGCCATAGGAGTAGCAGTACACCAGCTGGGGTCCTCCCTAGGCTACCAAGCCTTCATAATCGTCCACCTGCCCGGGCGGGGTCGTTAGCGGTGCCACTGGCACATGTTGAGGAGGCGATACTTGATCCAATGAATCCTATCAGAGGTGAGATTCTAGCTCCTTCAATCAACCTCCCCTTCGAACCAACGTGTCCTAGTCGGCCTCGTCACCCAGACGGGCCGCAGAGGCAAGGTTTGGAGCAGCAGGACGCTAACCTCCTTGCAGAAAGCCCGACAACTATGAGCCCATCTAGCCCAGTGCCAGTGCCCCCGCCGAAGTCTGATGTTGGATCCGGTAAGTTAGCAATCGCCAATCAAGCTGGGGTCTTCTTGTTATACTGACTTGGATACAGCTGTCCACAGCGACGGACGCTCCGTCTCGACGGCCTCGATGGAACGGGCCTCGAGTAGTGGGGGCCAGCAGCCTCAACGGGTTCCCGGAGTTCATGGAAGGGACCCATCGTTTGACCGGGCCTGGACGTTGAAAGGCCATAAGGCCAACGAGAGCTCTGCCAGCGGCAGGAGCAGATATACAGGTGATAGTGGCTTCGCATCGCAATCGTCGTCGAGTGTACTTGCCAACGAGAGTCGTTCTTATCATAATGCAGGTGCCAGTGAAGATGGAGGCAAAAAAGACCGAAACGTGCTGCACAAGAGAGCAGGCAGCTCCGGCAGCCACGGCCACCACGCCGCCCATGGCAAGAAGTCCAGCTACACCGAGGAGCAGCGCAGCCGCTCAGGTAACAACACTCCAACGTCCACTCCGTCCTCACCTCTGCCGTATCCTCCTAATCCACCTCCATCTCATCATCCATCATCACCATCATCATCACCATCACCGTCTTTACGAGGTATCGTCTCCAAGCAGACCTTCGCTGTTTCCGAGAGGTCGTACGAGACGGTGAACCTCGGAAACTCTTATCCATACGCTCAAGCACCCAGACCATTTTCCCGAGAAAGCGTTAACCAATCCTTCGTTCCTTCAGGATACTCTTCGCCATCACCGGCTTCAGTTGTCTACCATAACACCGTCAAGGGCCGGAAGCGGAGCACTAGTGAAACACAGATCGCTTCACTCGACAACAGAGCCAGAGAAAGCCTTGCTGCATCTGCCATGCCGGGCGGGAAACCACTCAGTGTAGAACGACCTCCACCTGTCGAGGAGAAGCATGTCCCACCAAACATCCAAACAAAACCCGGATATCCCCATAGGTCAGTCTCTGACGGGGCAGAGAAGGCAATGTCGATGTCTCCGATGTCCCAGGACACGAATTCGACATTGATGTCGCCGAATGGTAGCGAACATTCGGCCTCCATCAAGATCACAATCGACGCTCCTGAAAGAAAATCAGACGAATCAAAGCAACGGAACGGCAGCAGTAGTAAAGACAAGAAGCTTCGGAGTGTTGCTTCTGCTTCTGGAATCAGGCAGAAATCAAAGAAGCAGCTCACAAGCGCCTATCTTGAAGGGCTCAAGGATGTCACGCCCGCCAATGCTGCTAAAGATGCAGATTTCAGCGGCTGGATGAAGAAGCGCGGCAGTAGCGCTGTCGTCGCCTCGTGGAAGACCAGATTCTTCGTCCTCAAAGGTCGACGCCTATCATACTTCTACTCGATGGATGATACAAAGGAAAGGGGTTTGATAGATATAACCTCCCACCGTGTTCTTCCTGCTTCCGACGATAGACTCGTCTCCCTCCATGCCTCGGTTGCGGCGATAACATCGTCACCTTCCCACGCCTCATCAGCGACCCCTGGGAATGGCCAATCCGGTCACAACCCCCCGCCGACCCCGCCGTCAAAGGGCGGCTGGTTCACCTTCAAGCTTGTCCCTCCACAACCCGGGGCCGCCAAAGGGGTCATGTTCACTCCTCCAAAGCTCCACTACTTTGCCACCGATTCAAAACAAATCGGCCGAGAATGGATGGCTGCTTTCATGAAAGCGACCATCGATAGAGACGAAACCGCACCGGTCATTAGCACCTTCTCCGCCAATACCATTAGTTTGGCGAAAGCACGGGCCATGCGGGCTCGCCCCCCCGGCTTTGGCGATAACAGCACAGATCCTACGCCCTCGCCTGCCCTCGGTCTTCCGATCATGAGCTCCCAAGGTAGTTTTAACGATTCTATCGAGTCGGCTCTCGCAGAACGACACCTTATCGACGATGACGCTGCGAATGCCGCTGATGACGAGCGATAGTCGCCCCTCTAACTTGAGACTTTTTGAAATGCCGTTTTCTTTTCTTGTTACATGTTGTCTTTATTCCTTTCATTTTTCGATTCATGGTCCATACTTCAGTCTCTACTATGACCTTTAATGCTTTTACTTCCCTCTGCCTTTTAAGCCCTGTTTTCTCTCCTTGACCACCCTGTTTTATCGTCTTTTAACGCTTAACCATGTGCATTTCCCGTGTAGTAATTGTCCTATCCCCTTAAACTACACTGCACTTCAACTGTTTGCATGAACGCCATTGTCGCAATTCATTTTGCACATTGTTTCTCTTATTCTTATTTTTCACCATCATCACCAACACCACCGCTTGTTTCCCTCATTTTTTTTAACTTTCACTTTTTCGGCCTCCTTTCCACGACATCCCGAAGTCGTCGAAAGAATATATTGGCCTTTATTTCTTTCTTTCCACAGAAGCATCTTAAAGCTTTGGCCTTAAGCCTTCTTACTACCAATATAAATTACGGAAGATGTACGATAGCTTGATACGAGGAGGGAATGATGTTCATTCAAACACATTCAATTCATGAAAATGAGGATCCCACAGCTTTTCGTTTGATTTCACTAAACACCTAATAGAGGGCGACAACATGCTTTAGACGCCACAGGTACACGACAGTCTGACTTCAGGATTCCAAATCAACGTCGTAGTTTCACCAAAGCCCATGGGGATGAGGTTCGCCGTAGCTGGCCGTAAAAGTATTCTCGAGTCCATTGACATACTTCATTTTCTCCGGCCTGACCACCTCTTTCAGATCCTTCCCTATGCTCTTCAAATCTAACGCTAGAATATTCACGCCCAATATCTCACCGATATTGTTGAATGGGAGGTTTCCAACGATGAAGAGGTTGGTACTGCATGTTTTGCAGAAGAAGTGACGGCCCCACTCTTCGCCCTTCTTACATTGTCCGCGGTGGTAAGCAGGGGAGTAGTAAGTTAGTTCCGGGGGGAAGAGGGAGGTATCGGTGGTATTCGCATATCTGGCGACGACTGGTTCACCGGAAGGGGTGTTGGTGACCGAGATGTCGCCGGGCTTGAGCATTGTGCTGAGCCTAAGCGAGGGTTATAACGTTAGCTATGGGAGAGCGCAATGGAGGGTTTATGAGGGAGAATGGCGAGTTTGCGTACTTCCCGGTAGCGGTACAGATTGTGCCTGTGCTCAACAAAATTAGCTGGAAAACTCGAATGTTGAGAGGACAGGAAATACATACAATTGCACCTTCCGACGTTTGCGAGGTCGACATTGTTGGCTTTGAATTTGATGGCGCCGCAGTGGCAGGAGCCTTCGAGGTCGTACTTTTCGGCTGGCGTTTCAGGAGCAGAGGACATTTTTGCAATTGGCAAAGGTTGAGAAGCCGAGATTTCAAGTAGAATGTGGTCAAACAGGAATATATATATACGGTGATTAAAACGATGAAGTTGACGATAAACGTTGGATATTTGGTAAATGTGCGTTGTATATGAACCAGAGCACAGAAGAGTTCCAAGATGCTTGGAAGACTCGCTTTAAATACTGTGAACCTGACTTCGGATGAAAGTTCAGGAGTAGCCCCCAGACTACGAGACCAGGATAGATCGCAAGATTTAGTATACTAAATGTCAAGTAAAGACCGACCCCGACTTGGGACGCGGCGAATGAGACCCCGACATCCAAGCAGGCGGAGAAATCCTCACGTTGTAGCCGCCCATTTAGAAGACCGCTATCGCTAGTTTGGGAGCGGGCTGATATGCATCGATATTACTCACTCCCAACAAAGAGGCTAGTATGTAGAGCAACCTAGCATAAATCCAGACACTGTACGAGCCAGGCCGCGTACTTGGAAACACGAAGTCCTGTGACTTGGGTCCACCGCCCCACCATCAAAGATTGTTCCACGCCCCTAACCCAGGCCAGGATACCTCCTCCTCGGTAGTTTTTGAATCAGGCCAAGTGGACGGCCTTAATTAGTCGTTGGGCCTTTGTTAGTGTCATAGTATCTCAGCCCGCCCAGGGGTCCGCGTACAACGTCCCACAGATGATCCTTCGGTCCTCAGAGTTCCGAGACCTTCCTCGCGGGAGCGAGATGCCTGCTTTGGGTCGATGTGACTAATTTGGCGGACTACCGCAGACGGTAAAGGCCATGGGTGCGGCCTGTTGTAATCTTCCCCCCAACACGCTTTTTCAGCCAACCGTCTGTTTCATGTTTGTAAAAGGCAAGGTTTTTGATCCAGGGCGTCATCGAAGTAGCACTCGAAGTCGTACCGTCGCCAGAACTCTGGTCAGCATCCAAAACCTTTCGTTACGATCGCACGAGCGCTGCGCTGCGCTTTCCTTAGTTGATGTTCAGGAGCTGGCTGTTTGTCCGGCAGAGCTCAAAGTTGAGCCTTCGCGTTGATAAGCGCTACAAGCGCGAATTGGATCCTCCTGTGTACATGTACTTACATACTTCCATCGTATGCCTCCGGCCCTTGAGCTCTTTAAATTGGCCAGCCCGCTGATCCAGATCTCGTTGGCCCTCGCCGCATATTTGCATAAAACTAGCCAATCGAATCGTGGCTCCAACTTGTCCAACCTCATCTACGGCCGGCTGCAGCTATAAGGCGTCTCGAGTTCACTTCGTTTGCCTTCCGAGTCCACTCCCATACCCTTCCTTCCGAACCGACCACCAACATCCGGCATAATAACTCCCGTCTGATTAGTAGGCTATCTTGTGGGAATCAGAGCCAGACTCATTTTTATGCCTGACGACAGGCGACGTGTATTCATTGCCCTTTTGCCAGGTTTTCGGTGTAACCTTTCTGGCTATTAAAAAAGCAGCAGCCGCCCCCATGGTCTGGAGTGAACCATTCCCAGGCAACATGAACCGAACACGAATATACGAGATGCCGGGGCGGTATCCAGGAGTATTGCTGGAAAACAGCGACAGCGAGGCCTTCGACAGCGGAGATAGTGACAGCCCATATTTTCGCACGTTAGAAGCGGTCCGGGCGGAACTAAGGTAAGAGAGCAATACTGTCAGCCTTGTCTTCCTGGTTTTATACAATGTGATATTATGGGGATATCCGGACCCAGAGAGGAGACCTGGAGGAAGGAATCGAAGGGAGGGGGGAATTGATACCTACTTTCTCGAATAATCTGGAGTTTGGGTGCTTTTCGCCTGGGTAGCCGGCCGTACAGCCTCGATAGGCAGGCTATGGGCTATGGGCTATGGGCGGTGGGTGGTGAGCGGTGGATAGGTGGTTGTGAAGGACGTACAGACAGCGCCGGAGACTGGCATCACGACGCAGCTGTCATACGTCCTCAAACAATGGCTGAGGATCAATTCGTGTTCTTCTTTTGCAGCGGGCCTGGAAGAACCTGCTTCTCACTTCCATCTCCATCTTCATCCTCATCTCCATCTCCATCATCTCACCTTCAGCTCCCACTTTCATCACCCTCATCAGCTCCCACTTCCAGCGCTATCATCCTGCTCCCATAGCCTCTCTACTCTCATCATCATCTCCCTTCATCACAAGCTTGCTCTCCTATCAGCTGTCTTCACCTGGGCCGTGACTGACAATCTTCCTCCATACAGCCATAAGAGAGCATTACTCGATTTCCTACCATCCCATCACGACTTCCATATACTCCACGCGCAAATCATAGGTTTGCAAGAGGAGTTTAAGAGACTGACAATGGATCAACGTGACATCGAAATGGCACAACTCCTCCAAGACTTCAATGCGAGAGACGAGGCCCAAAACGGGTTAGATGGTGTTGTGAATGAACTAGGTGCACATCAGCACAATATGCCTCCACCTCAGCAGGGCAGTAAGAAGAGGACGTACTCCCAGGTCGACCAGTCGCCCCAAGACAATCGCCTCGAGGACCTCAGGCGGCTCGCGGGGCCATCACATGATACCCCTCCTCCCCCTCCTCCACCCACTTTCATCCCACCCGTCCCATTCATCCCAATGGGCGAGAATGGCTTGGGCGCCATTAACAATGGCATGTATTTGCCTGTAACCCAACTTGCTGGCCTCGACGGCCAAACGATACCGCAGGAACAGCAAGTTTCCAGGTACGCTTACTTTAAACCCATTAGAGTCCTCCTTCGATCTGGCTACTGTAACTAATATGAATCATATAGCGACGAGGGATTCGCACGAGCCCTCCAAAACCAGGAGGTCATCGACCTCACTGGCGATGATGACGTCTACCAACAATTTGCCCCCAGGCAATACGCAAGAGCGGGCCCGAGCTCTCGTGGTCTGCTCGATAATCCCCTCTCGGGCTTAGGGGGCACAGCTGGGGATCCCAGCCCTCTGTGGTCTGCGGGTTGGGCTTTTTGGGGTGGAGGCCAGGACCTCATGGTCCAAACTGGCCCCACCCCAATGCCCAGCGGGCCACAGTTAGGGCTGCTGGACAACCCCATTGTCCTCTATGACGACGAGGAGGACGACGACGACTACGGGGCTTCGGGCCTAGGCTACTATCGCCGGCACCACCGCTCCCGTAATGCCGACCATGATGTCGTTTATAACGACACCAGGAGTCGGGGGAGGGACGAGGAAGAGGATGTCAGGAAGCTCCTCGAGCACTTGTCCGATAGTGCCGAGAGCAGGCAGCCAAGCGACCGCCTGCAGACACCTCCAGAGCTAACGATAAAGCTCATGGAGCACCAAAAAATCGGTTTGACATGGCTTGTCAAACAAGAGGAAAGCGGCAATAAGGGCGGGATTCTCGCCGACGACATGGGCCTTGGAAAGACGATCCAAGCGATTTCGTTGATAGTTCATCGAAAAAGCAGTAACCCGCACAACAAGACTACTTTGATAGTCTGCCCTGTTTCCCTAATGGCCCAATGGCAACGAGAAATACACGACAAAATTAAACCTCAGCATGCTCTAAAGACGTATATCTACCATGGCACCCAACCTAGAAGGTTCAAAAATTTCAACGTTTTAAAGGAATTCGATGGTAGGCCACACGATGCATAGTTTATGAGGGCTACTAGCTAACTAAGGGTTTTCTCCTTTCTTTCTAAAAACACAGTCGTCCTTACTTCCTACGGAACAATTGCTGGAGAATTCAAGAAAAAACAGGCTTGGATCGCTCAGAAGCGAGTGGTATTCCCGGCCGACGAATTTCCTTTCTTGTCCAACGAAAGTACTTGGTACCGGTAAGGACTTGAACTCGATATTCCAATATTTTGGTGCATATACTGACCCACAAATGCAAATAGTATTATCCTTGATGAAAGTCAACGTGAGTACGAACCTAGAACCCCCTGGGACATGTGGAAACTAATCAAGATAAAATAGACGTCAAAAACCATAGGACTCTCGCTAGCCGAGCCTGCACGGACCTGGTAGGAACCTATCGATTATGCCTCAGCGGTACGCCTATGCAGAATAACATCGATGACCTCTTTGGCGCGGTTCGCTTCCTTCATCTTGCCATGTATCGGGATTTTAGATCTTGGAACACGGACTTTGGATCACAGATTAAGCTTGGAAGAAACTATGCGACAGATGCCATGCAACGGCTACAGGCACTTCTGAAAGCAATTATGCTACGGCGGAAAAAGGATTCTTTGATCGATGGGGCACCTTTGCTTACTCTCCCCCCGAAAAATATCGAGTTAATCCATCCAGTCTTCAGCCCTGACGAACAGGAAATCTATCATGCCGTCGAGCAAAAGGTGCAACTTCGGTTCAATAAATACATTGCAAACGGCTCAGTTCTCCGGAATTACACATACGTTCTCTTGCTCTTGCTTCGACTTCGCCAGGTGTGCTGTCATCCAAAGATGATCACGGACCTCTCCGCAGGAATCTCAGAGGAAGAGAAGGAGTTGCAAATTAAACTAATACGGAAACTAGACCCCGCTACTGTAGAAAGGTTAAAGCGCGACCCGGTTGTTAGCTGTCCAATCTGCTTTGACAGTCCCGAGAAAATGAAGTTAATATCCCCCTGTGGACATTGCCTCTGCGAAGAGTGCTTGACAAACATGACAAATCGAAACATGGCGAACGGTGACGAAGGCAATCCATTGAACTGTCCAATCTGTCGTGGGCCTCTCAACCCCTCGAATTTGATTGATTGGCAAATATTCAGAGAAACCCATATACCAGAGGACAACGGACTGCTGCAGGAACTTGAAGGTATCGGAAACCAACTCGACAACGTTCTCGGAGGTAATTTGTCAGATAGCGACTCGGACTCGGACTCAGACACAGACTCGGAAACCGATTCAGACTATGACGATTCAGATCTCCAAGGATTTGTTGTTCCCGACGATGAAGTTGAATCAGATACTAGCGGAGATTATTCAGAACAAACTACAGAAAATAGATCACGCTTTAGCCCAGTAGCTCCAGCGAGAGTCAAGCGAGAGCCTAGACCATCTCGCCAGAACGGCATCAAAAGGGAAGAAAAGGTAGAAGACGACCTAACGGCAACCCAAAATTCCACAACGTCTTCCAGTTCGGCGCCCGAATCCGAATACGACAATGATATCTGGGAAGAGTTCGAAAAAAGCAAAGCAAAAGACGAAGGGGAGAGTGATAAAAGTTTTCCATTCGTCGACGAAGACGCCGAGCCAACGGCTGGTAAAGAAACTAAAGACAAAAAGACCTCGAAGAAGAGGAAGGGAAAGGGAAAGGGCAAGAAACCCATCTCAAAGAAGTCCAAAATATCGAAGAAGGCAAAAGGAAAGCAGAAGAAGAAAGAAAAGCGAGTATTGAACCTGAGCGACAAACGAGCATTGGCGGTTCGGAACAAGAAGGCCAGGAAGAAGTATTTCCGTGAGCTGGCAAAGGATTGGCATTCTAGTGCCAAAATCGATAAAGTCAGGGAAATTCTAAAGGATATTCGCGCGTAAGTCTCATAAAGTCATCTAAATTGTAGCCTCATCGGTCTAACAATCGCACAGGAACGACCCGTCGGAGAAAACCATCATCTTCTCTTCGTTCACTTCTTTCCTCGATTTGCTTTCCATCCCACTGGATCGAGAAGATGACTTCGACTTCGAGAGATACGATGGATCCATGACTGCAAAAGACCGCAACGACGCCGTTATTAATTTCACCGAGAACCCTGATGTCACGGTAATGCTTGTTTCACTAAAGGCAGGGAACTCGGGTCTAAACCTTACTGTGGCCTCTCATGTCATCATCATTGAGTAAGTAACTGGTTGTCAACTTTCGTAAATACTCGCTCTAACTTGCCTACCTTTCTAGCCCATGGTGGAACCCATACGTAGAAGAGCAAGCGATCGACCGCGCCCACCGAATCGGCCAAACTCGCCCCGTCTTTGTTCACCGTTTGGTTATAGAAAATACTGTTGAAGACAGAATCCTCAAGCTTCAAGATCAGAAAAGGGAGATAATATCCGCCGCAATGGACGAAGAAGCTATCAAAGAACTCAACAGGCTCGGTGTCAAAGATCTCATGTATTTGTTTACGGGATCTCGATAAACATCTAAGGCACAACGGCAATTCGTGGTTTGATCAATAAACGTTTTTTTTGCTTCACCTATTTTTCGCTGTCACTCGCTGTTCGCCCCTTTGGCCATTCCTCGGCCCCCAAACGCAAAGCTCGGTAATACTACCAGCTATTATCCTTTTAAACCCTGTCTCCGACACATGAATCTTGTACGCAACATTATTCCCCTAGGTGCTCCCTTCATATACTACACGGCGTTGGTGGACGTTTATTCTTTATTCACTGCCCTAACCCTTACACTGGCAACTTATATCCTTTTTCTCGGGTGTTTCTGGGGCGTTGAAAGAAATGCAAATGTATTCTTTTTTTCAACCTGTTACTATTATTATACGACCCCATACTCTGGAAGCCGATATCCTTAGAAATAATGTACACCACGTCCTTTCTAGCACCGCTTTAGACTTTTCCCCCAGTCACTAGAAGTTAGAGCTGCTTAGTTTATAGAAACAATGGGGAGTTCTGTACATGTGCTAGCGATTTCAAGAATTCTTTTGCAGTAAAGTTTTCGATTAAAGCATATATGTGATTACGCTGACTAGGCACGACTACTAGCGATGTTGTTTCGAATCAATCGTGTCGCAGTCAATTGACCTGCCGACTCACCCACGATATGCCATATGAGTATACCATTAGGGTCGGTGGCACCGAGCCTGCATAAAGTGATGTGGTTATTTTGCCCCGTAAATCAAAATTACAGCTGGCGGCTTTGTAATCTGGCGTCTTCTCCCTCGGCAACAGTTAGAGCGCATGCATAGGACTGAACTATGATTCTCTGGCGTCGTCTCGCACTCTGCCAACTGTATCGTGGGTGAGACTTACCATATATATCGAACACGACAACTATGCACTAGATGCATTGCATATGTAGGTCAAGAGACAAGTTTGTTCGGTGGTTTATTTTCTTTTTTGAATTTATATAAGAGTACGCATTTGGTGAGAGCTAGCTGGGACAGTTTGCCACTGCCGACTAGTCGACTTGAGTAGTTATGATAGCTTAGGTATTTAGTTAAATAATGATCATAGTATCTGTACTTGGTCGGGAGTTGTCTCGTATACCAGAGCGTGGATACCACCCAACTAATTATAACACGGGTATCGTACTTCTAATCTCAGCGGATATGCATCTAGAAACATATGATACAGTATAGATAACTAAATGTCACTAGGGTCTGGTTTCGAGACAAGTTACTACTCAGGTAGTACTTAGTTACTTTAGGATATATTGCACGATGGGTCAACGTGTTCCATTCTGATTGGAATATTCTGGCGTGTCGACGTCAGTATACCATGTGACCACGTCGTTGATTCAGGTTTGCATGATTCGACTTGGGTCTAGACTCGAGATATCGAGATAGGTTTTGACAGATAGTTCCTACGGATCCCCCCAACTTCCAACGCAATATATTGATAAAACGGGAATCTAACCAAAAGAGCTTGGCCGGACAAATCTCTGTAGACCGGACCGGATAGTACATAACTGTTAGTTGTTGACGTTGGTGGCGTTATATACCATGGTACTGGGTTCGTTTATTTAGAGTTACTGGGGGGCGCTATTCTGGAAATGTTGACGCTCGGAAGCTTTTGGATTTTGTCACAAGGCGGATCTCGATGTTGGTGATAGTACAGGTACATATGCGGCGATAGTGCGTGAACCTAACTGTTAGCAGTTCGATATGTTGGATTTTATCTAGACATTGTGTTGTATGGAGTGCAAGGACTCTAGCTAGCTCTGCGAAAGGGTAGGGGGCCTTCTTCACGATGCAACATCGCGTATAGACAGGCCCTTGGTCTCCTAGTTCTTTCCTGTTCATCCGACTTGATCGCTTTTATTCCTTAAAGTGTGATAGCCCGATCAAAGTTGACATCCGGCCGTAAGCAACTAACCTTAATCCCCACTTCTATGCACTCACCCTGCAACGAACCACATACACCGCACATAACATATTTGCAATCTTTCCTTCTCAACCGATTCCCCGTCTTCGGATTTCTAATAAATTGGTATCATTTGAGAATGACACTTTATACGGGACGAACGTTTGGTGCAACCCTCTCAACCTTCACAGTGAGAGAAAGAGGGACTTTTCCTATTGGTCCGAACCCGCACGTTTTCCCATGTAACATCTGCTGCCGCACGAGGCAGAAGTGACAGCTGCATGGTAACCGCCTGTTGTGGGTCGCACATCTGAGTTACACAGAGCTCTTATGATAAGAAAGAAGCTTACTGGGATGAAACCCGGGGGGTCTCGTTTCTTTCCCCCCCACACACATTACTCGGTGGGGAGGGGATGTTCCAACATATATATGTCGCAAGTTTCTAGGATTCTTTGATACGGTGGATGCGTGCTTTATGTGAGGTAATAGTATATACTTAATTTATAATTTTTATCACCAGTTTCCTGTTGTCTGTTCTGAGACGTAGGACTGGGCAAATATCTCTCCCACACAATCAACGATGATTAAATACATGGCGCTTCTAATATAGTAAGGGAAAAATGAAAAGTAAGGGTATAGTAAGAAGGAGGAGAACAGGGGGGAGACTAAAATGTGAGATTGGCAAATTTTTGATCCGCCATGATGGTAGGTAGAAAAAATAAATATAGCTGCAAAAAAAAATAACAAAGCCCAGAATCGAAAGAATTTCGCTTATAACACCGTGATATGATCGAAGATATAGACATGACCGTGAAATAGCAATTAACGAACACAAAGACCATTTGACAAATATCAAAGGAAAGACGTCATGTAAATCCCAAGGATTTTGTAGTTTTTTTTAGAAATGCTCTTTCCAGAAGGAGAACTGGACGGTCTCGGAAGAAACGGATCTGCAAGCTAGTTTGACAGATCGAGCTGCTACGTTGGGACCGCAGAAGTAAACTCCGACCTTGGTCTTGATGCTATGGTCTAGACCGCCGATATAGCTCTGGTCGAGGATTCCGTCTCTCATAGCACCGAACAGGCGCTTGAAGTCCGGACGACCGAAATTTGTTCGGGAGCGGAGTTCGGTCAACGGATCAAGTTCAGCGCCAACGGAGTTGAGGACGATGTTCTGTGCGGTGTCGATGTCAAGTTTGGCGGTGAGATAGATGTGAATTCGCAAGAAATCAGCATCGGCGGAGAAACCAGGTGTTTGAGATTGGCGTTCAAGGGAAGAAAGGAGGGTGTGGAACCACTCGAAGGAGGAAACTTCCTTGCAGACCCAGATGAATTCAACACGACGGAGACGGGTTGGTGGGTTTGGACCTTGACGCTTGTGCCAAATGCTCTTAAGGATAGAGGCCCATGGAGTGACACCGATACCAGTACCAATGAGAACAGCAATTTCATTTTCGAAAACGTCTTCTGCTGGAGCTCCGTATGGTCCATCGATACGGAGGGCTGGCATTTGAGCACCATTTCTGAGAGCGATTTCGAACATTGCGGTAGGATCCATATTGGCGAGTTCCATAGCCTTGGAGTTTTTGCCAGCACCGAGGGCCTCGCCGAGGTCAGTAGTGAAGTCACCGACCTGACGAACGTGAACTGAAATATATGGATCGGATGGGCAAGAAGTAATGGTGAAAGGATGCCATTGGAAGCGAGAAATGGATGGAACGTTGAGGAAGAGCCATTGGCCGGCCTTGTATTTCATCGATGGCTTCTTGAACTGGATTTCAATAGCATTGTATGGATGTCTGATAACCTTGGTGATTTGAGTCTCCCTGCGGGCTCTAATCATACGGTAGACACGTTCGATGAAGTAGATGACACCTGGTGCCAAAGTGAATCTCCAAGATTGATAACCAATACAATGGTCCCAGAAACGCTTGCCGGCAAATGGAGAAATTGGTGTTTTGGTGTCGGTATCTCGCACGAAGCAGCCAGTGGCATGGGTGTACAATCCAAGGAAGAAGATGAAGGCCAAATGATGGGTGTACCAGAAGACCTCGAAGGATTGGTTACGGATCTTGGAATGGGCGGTCGTGTACATCAAGAGCATGCACAACAGCATGATATGACCGGTAATACCACCCGCATCACCATAGTGGATTTGCAGAGCGGTGAGAGGTCTAGCTTGGAGTTTCTCGACATTGAAGAAGCTAATGTTCATGTTAGCCAACTATTCCATACAATTCAATTCACTCCTTCGCGATATCACGGGGGTTTCACACTCACTTGACGTAATGTGCGGTGGTGTGGACAATGGTGAAGAAGAGCAGGCTGTATGCGACCTGTCTATGGAACCATTGCGATTCGTCCAACGGCAGCCATCTAATTTTGGGTCTCACAACACGCAGGATGGTTCTGCACATGGGAAGCAATATCAGACCGCAATCGTAGGCAAGAACCAAACCGGCACCACGAGAAATCCAGACAGAGTATTTGAGGCCATTGAGAAGAGACAGACGAGGGTCCTGGGCTTGTTTGATCCTAGATATTTCCAACCAAGTTTAGTATTCCCCGCAGCAATCTGAGAGGGAGCAGATTCGGATCGCATTGCTAACTTACCATCCGTACGCAAACAGGCCCCAGTGCGACCCGTACCAGAATATCCAAAAGAATAGTCTCCTACTCAGGAATTCCCGATGAAATCTCGACTCTTGTTTATCTGCCATTTTGACGGTTTATATTGACGTGTATCCCAGACGGCAGGTGTATAAAAATATTAAAGTGTGCCCAAGGACGTCAATTCCGTTGACCAGCAACAGATGTTATATGTTCTCGCGAATTTCTTGAAGAAAGAAAAAAGAAAAGGGCGGGGGGATTCGAGAGATTCAAGTCAAAGGAGAGTGGAATGGATTGCAAGATCTCCAGCTCCTCTTCGAGAGTGTTATAGTGGATCCTTGATATACTAAATCCAAACGGAACACGACTTACACAACAGCAGTCGTCCACGAACCTCGTTAACTACTCTAGAAAAGAAAAAGACAAAAAACCGACGTGCCGGGGGGAGTGTGTGCTTGTTAAAGCTAAAGTTTGGCTGGATGGGAAAAAGAAAGATGCAGTGTGGTGTAGCTGCTGCCCTGGCCGGCCCAAGTAACGCTAAGGAAAGAATGTATTAGACAAGAAGACGATGGGATATTTGCTCCGAAGGCAAGAGGTCCAGAGAGAGAATTGAATGGAAAGGAACGTGGAAGGCGCAGCCCGGGGCCCTTGTGAGCTAACTAACAGACAGCTGCAGAGCGTATGCACGTCGTCGAATCGAAAGTTGGCCAGTGTGGAAAGGAAAGAGAGAAAAAAAGAGCCACAAGCTCGGCTTCCCTTGTGGAGACAGCCTGGAAGATAAGTGAATTGCTGCCAGCCAGCAATCCGCCAGCGCTAAACGGTGGATTGCCATTTGGTGTGTTTGGTTGGCCCCAAGTCACGGACCCACTGGGGCGGTTCGAAACCTTGGCCAGACGCTCTGTGCATGAGGTCTACCCCGGGCGAGACACTGATTTTCTTCAGCACAGAGACTTCTTTGACCCAACATAGTAAGTCCGTCCATGATTGTACGCTGCTTTAGGCATGATGATGGCATTTTACGATCTTGCCTGTTGGCCATATTACCCCTCTGATAAGAATGTAGGGGCCAGTCAGCCTTTTCGATGATGTTCGCTTAGGCCAGGGACGTGATTTCGAAGCTTCAAAGTTTGGCATCGGAAACATGTTTGGTATAAATTTGTTTCCTGTCTCTCGATCTTCAAACGAAACGCTGCCTGGGGGAAACTGCAAACTGCAATTGAATGCTGAATCCTGTTATTCGGCATCCCCCGCTCTGCGCGCATATCTGTCAGCCAGCTGTCAGCCGTAGCTTAAGTCTGATACTAAGCTATCCCTCGAGAAACGAAACGTTTTCTGATAGAGAAATGGATATCTCGATCGATCGACATAGAATTCTGGAAGAGTAACCGCTAGCTCGGTCTCCCGCTCGTGAAAGATTGATTGCATTCCGATGCTCCTGGTAAGCGCTCGAGTTGCACACGCACATGCCTTGCAGGTACATATTCAGATGTCCGTGGGTCGTTGACAGTCAGGAAAACCTCGTATCCTTTTCCTTTGGGCTGCGAGATGTCTAAACTCAGGAAACGTGATTTGTTGAAGCTATCGACACACGGCACGTCGCAGCAAATGGGGGTTTGCCAGATGGGTCCTGCGAAGAAATATTCGTCACGGGACGCCAACGTGATCCCGCTCGACGTGACTCGACCTGCATATCCCGGGCGGATGGGACGAAGTAATAAGAGCAGTTTGTTAATCTTTGCGATTCTCATCTCAACTTTGATTCGATTTGGATTTCGACGAAGATGTCCCAGGTCGAATTCAACTGGTCAACTAACTGGATTGCGAACAGTCTTTAGCGAGTTCCCCTGTGGATCCCCATGCACGAACAATCACAAAATCTGATGCCCCGGAGTGGGAAACCAAGGTGTGGCAATCGAAGTCCAAGAAGATTCTATTTTAAGCGCTGCGGCTTGCATAAATCTCGCATACAGCCAATCAACCCGTTGCGAAGCCTGTCCGTCGACGGTCTTCCAACCCAGGAACCAAGATCCATCCACAGGAGCACCATGCTTTTCAACAAATAGTGCTGCAAGCAAATTCACTAGACTGACTTCGAACATATTCCTGCCTCAAATTTGTAATTTGCACGATCGAATTGGTCCTATAAGGCTCGACCGGGGCGGACAAACGGTGCAAGCTCCTGTGCCAACCGAGCTCCTTTGATCTGGGCCTTTCCAACATGGCGGCGACAAGGGCGCCGGGCCCTTTCGAATGGTTGGGCGAGGCCTATATGGCGCCCCTTAGCGACCCTAACTTTAAATCACATTTTTCAGGATCGCGATCTTTATTCTCCTAAAGCAAATAAACTGCGAACCAAGCATTTTGAGAGGACGCATACATTGCGCATGCTATGTATGTATGTACGTATACACCGTCCTTGCAGCTGCTAGGCTAACATGATTGCTTCTTTTTCCCCATTTCAGGCGCGAAAGGCGAAGGAGAGATATTAATATATTAAATGTCCAAGGAAAAAGGGGAGGCCATCAATTCATGCAAACTTGGGGGTAGAGATGCAGATTGGTCAAAAATATATTAAGCATATCAAGACACTGTCGTATTCATCTGCCTGTCGCGAGCGCAACAAGTGCCCGAATAACGAAACAGAGCAATCTGGTGAGAGTCATGCTAATATCAAATGATTGTGGAATCGAAATGTAATGATTGTCAGCCCACTACGGATGAGGTACTACGCCTCTGGCGAACGGGATAGACGCCGTGGAAGTTGAAGGCTGTTAATATTTCCGACCGCTATAGGTCATATAGGGTTCGTTTAAACGGCTGAACACACACCCTTGACCGACGACATCTGCAAAAAATTGTGGGTCTCATGGTCTTAGATCTCGGCTTTGTGCAAACTTTTTCAGAAAAAAGGTTGCTATCAAATTTACATCACGGCCCAGCCGCGGGTCGACGAGATCCGGGCGTAGATAGCCACTAATCCTTGGGGGATTGGCATTCTTGAGGGTTATTTGGTTTCTCGCGATAGCCGGAACACCTATCTTTGACTGTTCCCGTTTCTGATAGAGGGAAGCCACCACCCCGGCCAATTATGGAGCTGCCGTGAACCGTCCTATTACTAACAATACTATCTATACTATATACTCCCACTTGATGGTGATTGTCGCGACGATAGGAACAACAAGGGGGCAGGAATGATGTCAAGCGGATTCAGTGTGAGAAGGCGAGCGTATATTTATGTGGAACAGTATGATTCTCGCTATAAACGGCAGCGAGGTAGGCTGTGAATGTTTCCCACCCCGTGAAACGACGTACACTGCTCCAAACAACTTTTGCACCAGATCACGTTTCGCCAAAGCACAAAAAGACAAAAGAAGAATAACGGCCGCAAAGGGGGGAAAAACAAGAGCGAAAAATATTTGATGTTTCTAGGACCCGAAGAAGAGTACCGAATGCACGGCAACGGCATGAGGGAAGCAATTGGCGAGAAGAAACAAACAAAAAAAGGCAATGCAATGCCGCGTGGTGAAGATGCTTGGCCAGGGCACAATTTCGTATACGCAATATCAACAAAGAGAACATGATCATTGCACGAGTAATGTCACGCATAGCACGATTACAGAATAGTTTCTCGGCAGCGTCAAAGCCGGACAGGTGGACCAGACTTTCGTCCACAGGCCCTTGCTATAGTATAGCTATTGGTAATTATAATATCTACCATCACTCTGAAATTCTGGAATTCCGCAAGTTCTAACATCATTATTTTACAGAGGTGGAGCCTACTATAGTATGGGGGCATCAAACCTTAGAATCTTAACGAGAGGCATCCCGAGGCCTCGATAAAACACCAATGGAAACAACAGGAAACTCCAGCTGTCTCTGAGAAGAGGCCGAGCCCTTGCAGACACACCGATCGCTGATCAGGGAATAGCTGGATAGTGACCCCTCCCAAGATCCATGTCTTAGCCCCTGCTCCAGCCAATGAGACCGGGCCAAAGCCCCAAGAGGATGTCGCAGGCCTGTCAAGCGCTTAAACGTGCACTACCACTGGCAGAAGCATTCTGCAAGCCATCATGAGAATATAACTAATATCACATTTCTCCACCTTTCAGTCCGTCTGTCTGTTTTTTCTCTCTTTCCAAAGCTGCGCTACGAGATAGACCGGTTCTTTCTTTCTTTTAGCCAATTCATTTCATAGTCTTGTCAGGCACGGACAGATCGGGTAGAAGAGCTTGCTCTCCCTGATATTCTTACGTTCTTTTTCACCGTTTATTTCTTATCACACCTTCTTTTTCCTTTTTTTTCTTTCCTTTCCAACCTTCTTTTCGCTTCGTTCACACCATATCGCATCTCTTCCCTCGTGTGCCTTGCTTCTCCAAGATCTTGGTGGCGCAAAAAAGTCTCTCATCGTTTGCTCAATAGGTTAGTGTCTACCACATGTGCATGCCCCATTTTTTAGTGTACCAATTCTGCATCCACGAAATGTACGAATCCCACCAGGCGCCGGGTGGTTGGAAACTGGAGGACGTTGAGATTGGCCGAACTTCGTGGCCCGGGTGGTTCCTCCCCGCCCAAAGCGGACTAACGTCGGCGGCTGCTCGACGGCCATGATTGAAGCCCAGGCTCCACTCGAGCGCGCCCATCGGTCCAATTTCTCCCAACTGTGTCTTTCACCGTGGAAAATTCCCGGCGACTGTGGAGGACCGATGGTTTCCTTTCCTTTTTTTGATCCCCTTCACAGCTTTTCCTTTTTCTTTATTTTGGGAATAATTACATATAACCGTCCGACCTCCTGCAAGTTGATCAATCTTATGTTGCTTCTTGTTCCCTGTGACATGCTTCCCCCACCCTGTTCGACTTGAGCTTCTGTTGAAAGTTACATGTTGTTCAACCTCACACATACACCATCCTCCATCCAACATTTATAACCAAACCCAACTGTCATATACAGCTTCTTGGGTCTTCGATCATTGTTCTAAAGTATTTTTATTTGTTGGAACAGGCACTTTCTATATTTCGTCCGGAACGATATAGAGCTAGGACCACCACTCGAGTCAGCTTATTACCATCACCGTACGACTACTCGACCCGGAAGCATATTTTCACGACCAGTGCAGTCACCGCACATCCTTCGAATCAACCTTTATTTAAAGAATTCCGGGGGGAAAAAATAATTTATATTTAAAAAAGATTATATATATTCAAAATGGGCAAGCTCATCAAGAACCATCTCGCTCGCTTGATCGTTATGACCGCTGCTGCTTGTATGTTGCACAAAGCCCCTTCAACTCGCTAACGAAAAGGACTTGGAGCTGACAATTGCAAAATTATAGACCAAATTGCAGCCGGAGTCCACGGTTACTTTTGGCCCAAGATTTTCTGGGATATGTGGACAACAACATTGAACCCGCTGGTCACACCTGCTCCGATTTTGCAGACCCTCAATGTTCTCGCGGGTCTATTCATGTTGGCATGGGAGTATCCTTTCCCATTGCTCGTCCCGGGAACTGCTTTCCACCGTAGCATCGTCGCCCGTCTTGTCGCATTGCCAATTGTCACTTTGATTGCCGTTCTATTATACCAAGGAACAAACCCAGCATTATACTACATCGTTGGAGCTGGTGTCTACCTGTGGGCATTAAATGAAGGAGAGGTGAGCTTATTTCCCCATATTCTTCAGCCTTTGATTTCAATACTAATAGGGATATATACAGGTCGTCTGCATGCCATGGAAAGTACCCACAAGAGGGAAGAACCAAGGAGGTAGCAGAGCATAGTCTCTCAATGCCTCGCATATTTTTCGACACGATTTCACTTCATCACTTTCGTTCAAAAATTTTATATAATCCTTGGGACTTTGCTTTTACCAACGGCGCATCTGGAGACCGGGCGGTTTCTATAAAATACTCGGCAGCGATATTACATTTTGATTTTCCGACTATATAACGATTTTTTTTAGTATTGTTTTATCTTCCTTCGAGAGCTTCTTTCGCAGCATCTCTACCACAGCTAGCTATGAGAGCAGCTCCCATTTCGAAGCGATTAAGGAGAGGGCCTCCTACGTTACTCTCCGTCTTGGATTGCAGACAGACTCCACCATTGCGCATTTGGTGGCGTAACTTTTTTTTTTTTGGAACACCACGCATTTCAGACCAGATCGCTCGAATTGGGGTTTATTTTTGTATAGGGCTCTTTCTTTCCAAACTGCATGCATGATACCACATTTTTCTTCTTTTCCACTGCGAAAGGTTAGGGCCTACTCGGTCTCCGACTTTCGTACGTGTTCTATTTTTCTTGTTTATTCTTTGATGTTTAGCGTTTCGTGCTTTCCCTGCATCTACACCTTTTATCTCCTTATTCCCACGGAGCCATATTTGTTCTGGCCTCTTTTCTCTCTCTCCCTTTCCCCACTCCCCAACCGTCACTACTAGACTTATGTGTATAATCCTACCCTATCACTGCCTCCCCGGGTATATTTTTACCGGGAGGCGGACAATGAGAATGGGAAATATCTGGTTGGCTGCCGGAGGGCGTATCCCGAGGCAAGTCAGTCACAGATTTGAACAAACAAAGAAAATAAAAGAAAAAAAATAAATATTCATTCCTATCGTGATCCTATCGTAAGCTGTAACAGCCCGGGTGACAAGTATAGCAAATTCGCCACCTGTGCTGCTGGGCCATCCATCCTATTGTTGATTGTGTATGATAGTTCCAGCCGTAACGGGAACGGTTTCAAAGTCGTTCACGAGCATTTTGAATAAAACAAAAGACTTGGCGGGCAAGGCTACGCTATCGGCGAGGGGATTGGAGGCATTGCATGTATGATGTTGAAACTGCTTAAAAAAAAAAAAAAAAAAAAAAAAAAAAAAGATCATTCGAGCCTCGCATGTCATAAGGATATCATGAATGAACGGTGGTGTTTGTTGGAGGGGAAGGTTTGGCTGTGCCACACAACGTCCGGTGCTTCGCCACAGTTGGAACGAACATGAACTCGGCTTGGACGTGGACCGGTGCTTCAGGCATCTCTTTCATTATTCATCATCGGCTTCAGGCTTCATCGACCTTGCCGCCCAAAGCTGTTGTTCCTTCTGGCGCCAGGTATCACTGCCTCCTATTCCTCCCCGCGTCTTTCGATACTCCGTCTTTCCTTTGCTTGCTGGGCAGCACTGATCTCTATCCTATCTTCAGCTACTCCGTCCTGATCTGATACGTATCGCACCAATCGCCACCATCCATCATCATCACCATGTCCTCCTCGGAAACACCAAAGGATGCCCCTCCCCCGGAGGAACCAGCTCCCGCCGAGTCTTCGTCCTCCGCAGCTGCTACCGATGAATCCAAGGACGAGGAGATATCATTTTTTGTCAAATCTATGGCCGATAGCAAAATTCCAATAGCCGTAAACCGCTTCATCTCCGTCGCAGACCTGAAACAGAAGCTCGCAGAACCATCTTCCATCCCCGCCGACCGCCAGAGACTAATCTACTCCGGCCGAGTACTAAAAGACGACCAAACTGTTGACAGCTACAAGATCCAAAATGGCCATACCGTTCACCTTGTCAAAGGTGCTGCTTCTAATGTCACGGCAGCTAGAGGGGCTGTGGCTGGTAGCAGCACATCTACCAGCGGCGCTGGAACAGCAGGGGCATCGACCGGAACCGGTGGTGCTACAAATCCTCCTCCGCAACTGCCTAGTATGGCTGCGGGCACCGGAATGAATCCTCTTTCCAGGTTCGCGAATCATATACCATTACCTTCTGCCGATATGTTTGGACCGGATGGTGGGGTGAGTGGGGTCCCTTTTCCTGTCATATTGCCGCCTAGATCTCGATCCGTCTACGCATACGCATAGTTTGAATCTGAATCTGCATTCGCATTATCCTCGCCTTATTGCTTACAGGCATCATTTATGCTAACTTTGTCCCTTTTTGTCTATAGATGGGCCCGCCACCGAATCCCGAAGTAAGCATGCGGCACGGTGCCGCCCCCCTGGCACCACCTAAAATTAACAACCGACACCCTTAAGCTAACCACAGAAATGCTTGATCTAGCAAATGCTCTCGATGATGGAGCAACCTGAAGTTCGTGCCTCTATGAACGCCTTACTTCAAAACCCAGCCCTTTTGGAATCCCTAATACAATCGAACCCGATGTTACAAGCCATGGGACCGGACGCAAGACGCATGATGCAATCCGAGGAGTTTAGACGCATGATGACCGATCCTGCTATCTTTAGGCAGATGACAGAGATGCAACGTGCGCTCGGTATGGGTCCATTTGGAAGAGGGTTTGGAGGTGCTGGAGGTGCTAGTGCTTTCCCGGCGCCTGGTGTTACGGATCAAACACCGGCTGATCAGCAGGCGGGTAGTGGAGCTGCGGGAGCAGGAGCGGGAGCGGGAGCAGGTGCAGCGGGTTCTCCACCACCTAACCCTTTCGCTGCTCTCTTCAACCCTTTCGGCGCTGCTGGACAAACACCGCCGTCGGGGGCAGGATCGCCTCCGCCGAATCCATTCCTGCTCTTCAACCCTATGTTCGGACAACAGCAACCGCCTGCCGGCCAGACGCAGACGCAAACACCGGAGTCGGGCGGTGAGCAGACAGGAACCACGGGAACAGGCGGAGCAGCAGCAGGAGGACAACAGCAGCCGCCAAATCCATTCAACCTCTTCATGCCACCCGGTGGAGCACCGGATCTGAATCAACTACAAAACATGATGCAGCTTCTAGGTATGGCCCCTGGAGGCGCCGGTGGTCTAGGTGGTCTAGGTGGTCTAGGTGGCCTCGGTGGCCTCGGTGGTTTGGGTGGATTTGGAGCTCCACCCGCGCCTGTGGACAACAGACCACCGGAAGAGCGATATGCGGATCAGTTAAGACAGGTTTGTTCTCTTCTCAACAGCATAATACTTTCAAAAAAGGGGACCAATTGCTGATGTGAAAACTATATATAGCTAAACGACATGGGATTCTTCGATTTCGACCGAAACGTCGCAGCCCTCAGAAGGAGCGGTGGTAGCGTCCAAGGCGCTGTTGAGTACTTACTTTCAGGGCCGTAGTCTAGTCAAACGGCGGGAGTTGTATTAGCGCCTTTTCTGTTAGTCTGTCCTTTTTTTTACTATCTATAATCATCAATCATATCGATATTTCTTGTGGGTGGGATGCAGGGCTTTGCGACTGGGTATCATGTCACGCCCCCTTCCACCTTAGTCTCTTCGGAGGGAGGTTCTTACATCCTGATTCGTATTCCTTATTCCAACCGTGGACTTGAGGGTATGGGGCGGAAAGAATAGTGTAATATCATCTTGCTATCATTAATGGCATTTATCAACGACTTGTTGCATTGTCTCCGAGGGTATTAAGAATATACAAGATTACACTTAGTTAAGGTTTTAAGAGCACGTGCTAGATTTAGAACTTGGTTGAGTAATACCTAGTTACCTTCACTTAGAAAGTAAGGTCAGGCGCCTTCGTGAATGAATCTGGGTTTTTCAGAGAAATAAACCTGGATATATGAATCCAGGGTCCCCGGAAGCCTAACGATCTAAACATCGACTAAGATTCGATGGTACCGGGTACATATCAGATACCCCGTGGGTACCGATAGTCAAAAACTATGAAATCGTACCCGCAAGGACGACTTGTTAATACTTTGGAGAAATTTAGCTGCTAGCTGCCTCATTACATTAAAAACTCTATTAAATCCCAAAGGGGACGCTATCTAATTCAAGTGGTTACAAATACAACCCCCTCAATGGATATAAAAGATAAAGAAAACACCTGTGGTAAAATATGGTAAAGACAAGCCCGACTCCTCATCAACAAAACGGAGGGGTAAAAATCCGGGGAGGAATGATAAAGAGATTGAAGGAGAACCATCAGTCTATGTAGGATATCTGTTTTTTTTTTTTTTTTTTTTTTGGTGTTTTTCACATGGGAAAGGGTTTGTGGATGGTTAGCTAAGCTACCTGGTACTAGCTAGCTACAGCTACCAGAGCTGGATGGAGCTCTGGAGCTATAGCTGCATGCGAGATTATAGTAGCCAGGGTTGAGACGAGATTTTTAGTCTCGACACTAGAGAAAGGAAAAGAGATAACCTCAAGATTGGAGGAAAAAAGACGGGAAAGGAAAGAGAACAAATAAGATGGTGTACAACTGAAAGCCAGTAGTAAAGACTTAATTGGGCAAAATAAGAATATGAAAGAAGAAAAGAAAAATATATGGGGTATTATCCGTCTGTGACCGGTTCAAGCCAGCTAAAAAATTTTTGCTAAAACAGAAAAAAAATACAAAAGAATATATGTATATCCATACTCTCAAGCCCACATAAAACGCCCAATGAACGCCGCAAAAAAGACAGGGTTTAATAATACGTAAGCTTGGACCGCCGCACCAATTGAAATCTTAAAAAAAAAATGATAATGAAAATGGAGGGAAACCGTTGGTGGTGTAGTGTTACAAAGGAAACTGATAGGGTTTATCACGTGTCGAGTATTTGGGTAGAAGATCGGAAACATTGTGCTTAGGGAGTTAAGACGAAGGTAGGGGAGGATATTGGCGAAAAGACAAGAGCTAAGGAGAAAGGATAGCACTAATTAGGCCGGGATGGTCGTGGGTTGGAGAAATTTAGAAAACTGCTTGTGCCTACAGCTTGGGAAGGAGGCGGATTGGTTCCAGTCGACTGTTGTGGTTGGTCTTCGGCGCTCCGGCGGCGAGAGAAGTTCAATGGACGTACGTTTGTGGGTTTCAAACGTAGAGGGTCTAAAGTATTAGGGGTCTCCAAAGATCGTCTTTTGGCGATAGATTTCGATGGTGTGGAGGTGGCGCTAGCTAGCGATGTGAAAAAAAACGAATCGCCCTCGTCGTCTGATAGTGCCTGAATTAGAGCCTCATGGTCGACTGGGCTCTCCGCCACAATCTTTGGCGACTTCGCCACGGCCAAACTATTTCTTGATTTCCGACCCTTTGCTGAAAAGATAACACTTGCCCGACTTCTCTTCGGCTTCTTGCACCGGTCTGGCGAAAAGAATGGCGGGGCCTACTCAGCCAATACTTCAGCCAAGGATTCTTCGTCCACAGGAGTCGCAAGGACGATTGGTGCTGATTTTCTGGGCATCAAGCTAGTTGGTGGCTTAAGAAGCTTCTTGGATGGGGAAACGGAAACGTTTTTTATGGAGCTAGCGGCAGACTTGGTAGATCCTTCTGCACCATTTTCGCTAACGGTAGTGATGCTGCTGTCGTCAGTCACCTCTACGTGTCGGGCCAAGCTCGATGATGCGGATTCCGGGGCTTTCGATCCTGATCCGAATTTGTTCCAGAACCAAGAGCCAACTCCACGCTGCGGTTTTGGCGGTGGGGTTTTGGGCGTGTTTGAAGAAAGGAGAAGGCGAGTGTACATTTGGGAGCTGTATCCTGTCGGCGTATTCTGGGCTGTTGCAGGAGTTATAACTGCTTGCAGAGCACTGAATGCACTAGAGCTGGAGGTAATAGAGATTGGGGCCTTCTCGCCCTTTGGTGTTCCAAATATCTCAATGGGTTCTGTTTCTGGGACAAGGAGAGACTCGTGTGAAGCCGAACGGACAAGCCTTCTCCCAGGGATAGTAGTGGCGAGGAACGGAGAAGGCGTGCTAAGTTCGAAAGCGTCAGGGATCTCTCCTTCATCCTCATCTTCCTCTTCCTCTTCCTCTTCCTCCCCGACTTCCTCATTTTGGGGCGTAGTATCGATCTCAAATTGGGGCAAATCCACGGACTCCTGCATAGCAGGTTCGCTTTCTTCCTCAGGAGAGATGTCTCCTATCGACTCGCCCATCGACTCGCCTATCGATTCAACAGGCGGGTGAACGTCTGGGAATTCCTCTTCACTGAGGACAGAGAACGTCGGGGGGTTGAAGTTTGAATGGTTTCTCCCATGCCCTCGTCTCTTCTCAACATAAATCGGGCTAATTGGCATTCCCGATCCCATAGACCCAGCACTAGTGGGCCTTGATTCGTCGACGTTGAAACTAGGATCGAATATTGAGGAGTCCCGATACGTTGAAGGTGCGGTTTCCGAGATGACTGTATTCGGGACCGACGAATTTCGAGTATGGCCACCGAAGGCACTTGTCTGAGTGGATGACCGTTTTGAAGGAGTAGTTTGCTCGAAAGCGGCCCAGGCAGGAGGCAAAGGACTCGAAGATGGTGGATTCCTTGCCTGTGGAGCCTTGACTCTTCTCTTAACTTTACGTATGCTTCCCTTCTCCTTCGGCGTCAGAACGTGATGGTGGTGATGAACGTGCAGTTCCTGTGAAAGCTTCCTATAGCCATCAAATTCATACGAGAGCGGCGACCGTCCAAGTTCGTTTAGGTCCGGTCTCTGTGTGAGTAGAACCTGTTCCCTTAAAACACCAATCTCGTCCTGTGCAATCATCAACATCTGGCGTAATTCAGTTGTCCCGGCTTGTAGCTGCTGGTTATCCTGAAGAATCTCCTTCATAAAATTCGATATAGCTGCACCCTCCATTTTCTCGGCTTGGATGTTAAGGCCTCTCAACGATTTCCTGGAAGCTATCTTGCTGGCCAATTTCTGTGTTTTAACCTTCTCCTGCATATACTCGGCTTCCAGCTTATTGTATTCATCCTGCAGGTCCTCGACCTGTCGCTCGGCCTTCTGCCATCTCGCAGCAGCATTTCGTTCGTCTTCTAGGGTTATCGATAGATTCCTCCTGAGATCATCCTGTTCGGTCTCAAGAACGGTAAGTTGGGCTTCAAGTATTTCGGCGCGAGCGGCTCTAGCGCTAACACGGTCGAGTTCTGCCCTGGTATCGTCAAGGTCGGCTGTGAGTTCCCTAAGTCTGGAATCGGCCTGTGTGACGGATTCGTTCAAGGTCTCTAATGTCTGTTGGGTTTGCCGGACAACACATTCCGAGGGGTCAGCCCATTTCTGCACGACAGTATCACACAAAACGGTCGAGGAATGTGGTCACAACAGGCACTTTTGTGGCCGTTGAGAGGGATCGCGAGAGGAGGGGATGGGTTGATGGATGGAGTGATGGATGGATGGATTGATGGAGGGATATCGCACTCACATTTAAAAGATCCCGGTTCTTATCAATACTCAGTGTATTTTGTACTTCCAACTGTTTAGTCAGTTCTTCAAGTCTGGTGATTTTCGAAGCCATGTCGGACCGAATCTTTTCGGCGTCATCAGCTTGGCGTAGGAGAGCCTGAATTTTGTGAAGGCGTGGTTAGTGCCGCCGGTCTTGTTTAAGTTTGCCTCTCGCAGTTGCATCCTAACGAACTCATCGCGATGTCATAGCCATAGCGAAACAGTGTGTCTTGTGCGATCTCCTTCTGGATTGGACAACAACAATGAAAGGGTTAAAGAAATTTTTTACAGATAAGAAGATGTTAATGAATATACCCCGCCGCCCACGGCCAATCCATGGTACAAGTTAATTTCAGAGCGTGGGAAAAAAAAAAAAAGGCGTCAAGTTTAGGCTGGGACGGTGAAGTAAACAAGGAGGGACAACGGCAAATTAGCTCGCCAAAATAACGGAAGGTGGGCTGGAGAGCGGAGCAAACGGGTTTGATGGGCCCTAAAAACCAATATTAAAAGGCCAATTGCAACCGCGCACCGTTGGAGAATTTTGGCAGTCAATTGGAAAGGAGGGAAGGGCTTCGACGTCAGAGGAAATTTGCTTTCAAGACTAAGCTTGACAGATTGTCATTGTGAAATTGGTAGGAGAATTGGAAGAAGCTGTGCGAGATATTCAGGAACCAGGGCCGCATGCGGCTTAGCGACCAGCTTGGAGCTGGCCAAGCTGGGACAGAAAATATGTGATGGGACGAGGCGACCTGCATTTGCAGATGCTCTCAAACATGCATGGTCCTACATGGTCCTACATGGTCCTTATGCTGTCTTTCCTCTCAACCCGATCGATATCCCCGTCGATAGCCATGCTCATTGGTAGAACGGTGCAGGGCAGCATCCAATGGAACCCCTTTAAGGCTGCTTCGAACCTTCTGCCGCCGTCGACTTTGGCTAGTCCTGTCGGACAAACGAAAACCCCAACAAACATCACATCACATCGGCCGGAAAGCTGGGTGCTGTGCTGGTGCTGCGTGCCGAGTGCTGCTCTGTGTGCTGGCGGCCGGTTGATTGATTGATTGAGGATTGATTGAGCTCGTCATTGCTGCGGCAATGCAAAAGGAAATTAAACAAGCCTTCGGGCTCCCACAAATAGGGCAGGACATGCGCAAAGCAATTTTTTCTCCTGCCAAGGGGACGAGCTCAAAGGAAAAGAGTATTTCCAATTGGAACAAGGCGGACGCGAGGTAAAAGTAAAAATAAAACAAACGGGAATTGTCAATGGGAAAGCTTCGCCGAAGCATGCGGGTCCGACATAAGTAAGTATGGATGTACATACAATATCGTGTACATTGCATACATTACATGTATGTACTTATGTCCGCAGTAGTGCTTTATGTCGAGCGGTCTGGTGGTGGTGTGGGGGGAACTGGACTGGAATGCTGTTTGTCCAAGGCTGACGCAAAACTCACCTGTCCTAGCTGTGCAGCGGTCTGCAAGTTCTCCTCGAGTTCGGACAGCACCGAGACGTTCTTCACCCTAGCTTCACAGGTCTTCAGGCCGCAACAGCAGTGAACTTCGTGTACCGGACTGTGACTCCTTTCGCCGCCGTCTGCTGTAGAAGCAGGACCGCTGCGACCGTCGAAAGATGAAGCAGCTGTCGGTGTATTATACGCCGAAGGGTATTGTCTTTCGCGATCCAAGAGTTTATTTCTAGTGTATTCTGTAATAGCGTCCAGACTTGTTCGGTCGTTGAAGGTGCGAGAGTGTAGGATTCTCCGAGGACCGATGGGTGATGACATGACGGTTTGAAAGTCGATTCCTTTATATTCGTCGGGGTATACCGGTGCCGTAGTAGATCGATTTGCGATTACCTCCTGTACAACCACTCGGTCGTCCGTCCGTTGGGACCAGATTCCCTCGACGTTGGACAAGAGGATTTTACTGTCTCCTGTGGGTACACTCCGTACGCTGGTGGTTAAACTCGGTATCACCTCAAGTCCGGAGCTTTGGGTGGTATGAGCTGGTTTATAAGGGATAAGTTGAGAGTTAAGGATCGATCTTCTAATGTGATCTGATCTGAACCCCGACCTTTGATCTCCGGATGGTGTAGCGTGGGCGGTTATAGTAGCTTTAAGTGCGGAGCTATAGCTGTAGCTAGCTCGACTTTGTCTCGATAATATACCAAGCAGGTAGCTACTACCTAGCTGAGTCCCAAGCTACTAAGTACTTATGTATTATGCACAGGCCCGGCGATGTGGTCTTGCGACGGTGTCGTGGGCTACGCTACCTAAGAGGCAAAATACCTAAGAAGTACCGACCGACTTGGCCAAGAAGTACTTAGAACAGGACTTTGTATGTCGTTCCGAAGTCAGGGCGGCGGCTCCCCGGAAAGTTAGGGATGTCGTAATCTCGCAGGGAAATCCACGCGTGTCCAGTTTGTCGGCAGCTCTCGAGAGTGTGCCAAACGATCGTAAGAAGATAGTTAAGGGAGAGAAAGAGATGAGGTTAGAAGCTTGATGTTCTTTTTTCCTTTTTTCCTTTTTTTTTTTTCCTTTCTGTCTTGTGCGGCCTTGTGTGAAGCTCAAGCTCTGTGGAAGTAAAAGTTAACTTTACTCAACTTAACCCTGACCTGGGAGCTTCTGAGGTTTTTCCAGAATGGCTGGTGGGCCAGGCTGGCTAGGATCAAGCGGGAATAGCTCCAGCGGAAAGACTGAAGTGATGATTTGGCGCGTTCGGCAACAGGAAGCTAAAACCGGCCGTCTTTTCTGCAAGTAACTCCCATGTGCCTGCTCCCTGTGAGTACTATATAAGAAGTATGTAAGAAGTATATAGTTAGTGATTTCGGACATTTAAACAGCGGGGACATTGTCACTTCTGAGTACTTACTTAAGCAAGTACTATACCACGTATGTAGGTATATAGTCATCATGCAAGTCAGTGCCTCCTCAGCAGATGGAAAGCAAGGGAGAATCGAAAGCGATGGGACTGCAGGCTGCGTCATCCATCGACGGACGACTGCCATTGGACGGGATGTCGATGGGATGCAGCTCAAAAAACCGTTCGATTCTGTCGATGTGATGACGGTTCACATGCACAGCGCCCGACCCCAAAGCCGGCCACTTGCAGAACGACCGTTCGAACTAGCTCCGAAACTAGTCTCGTCGGTTGCAATCAATTGGTTTTTCCTGCACGATCGAATTCAGACGAAACATCCTACTGGCTGGTGGGGACGCAATCTAACTGGCTGTTCACTCCGATAGGTACTTACTATTAGTCAGAGGTATCCTCGTCCATGCCGAGTCAATGCTGGTGTGTGTGCTACAATGAAATGTGTTGTCGAGTATGTTGAGATCGATACCTTCTATCACACTATCACATGTGGTCGGTCTGCTAGTTAACGCACACCGTCTGGCCTGGAGACTAGTCTGCGAGCAGACTGGCTGCCTTCACGGAGGACCCTCTTTTTTTGGCCTGATCTGTTCAGGGTCCAGAGGAATCACTTGCACTTACACAGGTGTATGGACATGTACACATCACAGTTACCCGTACCAGTACTATTTTGTCCTTTCGAGTTCTCCATAAACAGAAGATCCTTGTTTTTTGTGATGAATGTGGTGCTTAATCAAGCCGTATTTCCAGCATTAGTATAAACTTATAGATTTATCCCCGTACTTGGTGATCTGACGAATTTGTGATTACGCAGACTCTCATAAAAACAAACAACGGTAACAATATACAGCAGCCCTAACCGCCGGATATTAAAGAATTTCCATGCTACGCACTTCTTGGCAACTATATCGGTCAGTTATTATCTTCCATTACCTTCATACCTCCTATACAGGAAGTACTTAGTAAGAGGTAGGAAGTATATGTAGCGTACGCCGGTGCACCACACTCACTTGATCGGAATACAACGTGGTCAACACAGGTGTCGTAACCAGCCCTAGAGCCCCAGCCACTAGAATAACAGCTACAGTGTCATACTGAGCTTCAATATATGCCGATAGTTTAGAACTAGGTATGTATATACCTAGGTAATCATCTACTTGATAATAATTAGGCTACCAGCAGCAGTACTTAGTCTAACAATCAAGTTGCTTAAATATACATGCACCTTCAGGGGGAAAATATAGAGTAGAAAGATCATTAATCAACCGGAGATTCGATTCAGCTAAATAATTTTTTGGTTTGTTGCCCGAAGTCTCGGCCAATCGTTCGCATCCCAGGGATCGGTTGCATCCGGTATTCAATGACGATGCTCTCTGGCTCCGAGCTGCTTGGATTCCTAGCACCATTGATGGTCTTGACTCCAGAAATGAGATAGATATACCCTCCCCAATCTATCCAATCCGGTCTATTGGGCCCCTCCGGATATATCCAACCCCGGGAGCCAAAGAAATACGATTCGAAAACGGACCGCGCAGCCCCAAAAAACTCCTCTGTAAATTCAATTCCCTTTGTGGTGATACTGTCGAACTTTACAAAATCGGACAGGGGCCCGCCTTTACGAAACATACGGCCTGGGTATCGGCATGGGCATCTTGATGCCTCCGTCCGCTGGGTGTTCAGAATTTCAGGCACATAGTTGCACCTAATAAATTCATACCAAAGCTTCTTATACGTCGGGGATACCTGATCGTAATCCTCTGTTCCTTCACTTTGTTTTATAGCTCGTGTAGGTAGCTGGTCCAGTATATTATCGATGTCTGCGATCACAGCTATCTGGTTAGGATCATGTGTGCTTTCTATTATGATGCTGCCCACTGCGATCCTAGGCTCAGCGGCCAGAGTTTCCCCCATCGATAGTGTTCTGATGCGTCCCCAGGGCCGGCGTGATGGCTGTGTCTGTGTTAAGAGCTCCAAATGATCATCCTCGAAACTACTCGATGAAAAGCCACCCTTGGAACCACCCAAGGCTGAATCCCCTCTTGCCCGAAAACCCTCGACCGACGGGTTTCCCAGAAAAGGAGTGTCTAGCCAGCCACAACACTCTATTTCGAACAGCCACTCTTCAAGTGTCTCGAGAATTGTGGAGGTTTTTTCGTCAGAATATTGAAACCTGGTCATGTCGAAATGATTTTGATCGATGGCGATTGGGATAAATGTAGGGAGGTATGCCCATACAGGGGACAAGACCTAAGACACATTAACCGTCTATCCACTAGAATGGCTGTTTTGCCCTCGGGAGTATATCTACTCACAAGTCTAGTATTCGAAATAGGTATCCTTGCGAAGCAACCAGCAGCTCTAATAGGACCCTCAGAGTTCTGATAATAGAAGCGACGAAACTTCTCCTGGATATCCACTAAACTTCCCAGCTTTTTATTGTACGGACGCCATTCTACTGACCGGGCGGTTTCACCGCCTATTAATCCAAGAGCTGTCGCGGAAATCACCGCCCATTCTGCAAGTCCAGCGGCAAAATGGGGGGTATTAAAAAGAAAGGCAAGGTGAGGGCGTAAATAGAACTCGCCCCCAAAGGTGTCTAGGTCCCTCTCTCTATCGTAAGATAGAACGGCGGCCTGCAATTAATCGAAATTAGCGTGATCAAATTTTGACATTATGGAATGGAAGGATTCATCAACGATCCTTACCCGCTCATATATGAGACCACCGTAGCCATGAGCAAAAATGATGAGGGGTTGTTTGGCCTGTCGATGTTCGTGCACTAATATCGGGAAATCTTCCATGAAAATGTTCGCATGCTTTGTGAGGATATCGGGGTCCAGAATGGTGCCCATCGAAGTGAAATTGCTAGTATCGTATCCATATATGGAGATTTCGGCTTCAGGAAACTCCTCTCTGAGAATTTTTGATGGCCAAAATTCACCAGAATCCTTGAAGTGCCAAGGCCTGTCTCGGTCCTCGGAAAGATCATGGATAAAGACAAATCGAGGACTGTCACTATCTAGTCGTTAGTCCACAAACCAAAATGCGTTTGTGTATAGACCAAAATACGCTAGTTGTACATACCGGGATTTCCACGATGCACCGTTTAGAGTAATGACACCTTGTTTGGTGCACGGGGGTCCATTATCATGGCTTAATGGTGGTCTTCCCAGCAGCCGATCCATCCAACTCCACATTTTGGCTCGATTGTAAGTGTTCATAAAATTATTTTGAAAGAGAAATATTTCTAAGGAGGTGGAGAAAGATACGAGGATAAGAGGGCAGAAGAAGCTACTAGCTACTAGCTACTTGAGAAGCGGCCCTTAGGCCCTCCTTTATAATTAGATTCGGAGGCACCCAGGTACAAGCTGATACAAGCTGACTAATCCCGCACCGCACCTTTCCTATGTCACTTGAATTCGACTCAAAAACGTTTATATCTATTAGCTTAAGTATTATCGCTGCGATATATCGATATACAAAGTTCCGAGCGAACTCGAAGGTCTCATTGTGTGTTGAAGGGTGACGTCGACATATTATATATATTATAAGTTACAAGCTAAAATTTACGAAAATCATCAACTATCATCCTCGGGACGGTGGTGGCCCCCGGGCTAATAAAATGGCAGCACTCCTCGGAGCAAGAAGGAACTGTCACGTCATACAGATGCATGCGGGACCTTTGTCTTATATTTTCAGACACAGCTCAGAGTTAAAGGAGCATCCTTCGTGTTCTCTCTACACGGGTGTAGAAGCTCCGTGTTTCTATTATTATATAATTATGTATAGTATATCTAGATATACCTTGCCGATTTAATATTTCTAGTTGGGGGGGTTAGAGCTGTGATTTTTACTACCCCTTCATCCAAATACAGTCTTTAAAGCTTTCACCTATCAGAAAAAATACTGGCTTCCATAGGAAACCGCTGAACAAACGGATCGCGAAGGCATTTATTGAGAAGGCCGATCGATAAATCAGACGATCAGGAGGGATGGCGTCTAGTACTGAGGGTTGGGTGGTTGGCCAGAAGCTTCAAAATAAGATCATTGTATGCTTCGACGGCACTGGAAATTCCGCTTCTGCAGTCGCAAGTGGAAGGCAAGCCACAAACGTATCGCGACTCCATGATTGTATCGAGGAATTCTGTGCCAATGGAACACGCCAAAGGAAATTATACATTTCGGGGATTGGTACAGACTCTACGAGCAGCTGGTGGCTTAGAAAATATAATCAGGCTATGGGGGAAGGTTTGTGATATCTTTTACCATGATAGTGGTCATTTTAAAGGGTAGCTAACACCAATGAATCAATAGGTCTTGACGAAAAAATCCAGGAAGCGTATAATTTCATCTGCGGCGCTTACGACTGGACCTCGGGTGAGGACGATGCGATCATTCTCATTGGATTCTCTAGGGGCGCTTTTACTGCAAGATGCCTTGCTCATTTTATCCTCAATGCTGGACTTCGCCGGGATGACGAAGCCGCCCGATCCGCTATGTATCAGGCTTGGAGAGGTAACTCGCCCCCACATTTGCGGTTAAATCAAATTCGTGAAGACAACGTGAAGGAAGGACTTGGTAAGGATGTTACTATCAAAGTTTGTGCTGTATGGGATACGGTCGCCTCTATTAAGCGCCCGTGGCCGAGCTTTATTGATTCGAGTTTCCACCGGGGGATCGAGAATGCCTTCCAGGCACTGTCGCTCCACGAGAGACGATACTACTATCATCCAATCGTATGGAGACGCGCTGAGCATGCGGAGAGCAGGCTTGAGCAGTGCTGGTTCTCCGGCTACCACTCAGATATAGGTGGTGGGAGCGACAGTGAATCCCTTGCGCAATTCGGACTTGGCTGGATGATGTCTAAGCTCGAACCGTATATTGGCTTTGACTATCTGCGTTTTTGGAACCCAAGACCACTAAGGTCATGCTGGACCTTAAATTCGACAGGTAAGAGTATCTGGTTGCCGTTATATTACCAACGGGACCTACAAACGAAGAGCTATATATGCTAAATGCAAATTCCATCAGAACCTCTGGATCAAACTTCAATGAAAAGCTACTACTTGCTCTTAGGAACTAGAGAACGGAAACCAGGGATCCAATTTTGGTCTGACGGTAAGGTGGAGGATGAGGTGCCCCCTCCGGCTCCTGACCATCTATTCGTGGGCGAAGAGATACACCAAACTGTAAGGTTTCTACTAGAATTTTACGACGATCTCGGAGCGACGCTAGGTACAATGCGCAACCAGAACCCCCCCGACAACGAATTGATCAAATCGAAAGAACAGGATCTGAAGAGGATGAGACCTCCGGCAGGCCCATTCCTCGGAGCCACAGCGCCCATGCAACGGGACGCGGTATGGGGCTGGGATCTTGTATTTACCTACTCTTGGTGGAGCCATATTATCGGATATTTGTCCAATTTTCCTAATCGACAACCCAGCCCGCAACGTATTATGTATCGGATGAACGAGGCAGAGCTTGGGTCTAGGGAGAAAACACTTCTCCAAGGCTGGGTGTGGTCCGGCCTGGCTGCTTTGCAGGCGTATTCTGTACCAGGTGTTACGCCCACGACAATAATAAGCGATCTTGACCAGTTTCTTCAGAACCAGGGCGTTTATCGAAGACGAGGCTCTTGAGAATTGGGCCCGGTTGGCTTTTGTGAGGAAGTTATCCAGGCACTCCAGCTGTTGTAGCGGCTGTACGTTGGGTCTATCTAATAGGGCTTCAACGGAGTGATCCTGGGGGGGTGGTCGCCCGAGAAACTTCTTGGTTCAAAGTTGAAGCTGGCTGATTACCTACTTAAGTAGGCAATTACGATCCTACTAAGTATACTTCTCAAGTGCACTGTCTTTTTTCTTGGATGTTTGTATACGATCCAATCGACATGCTATGCAGTTTGCACACAATGCGAGCATTAGCATCGAGCCCAGGTAAACAGTAACCACTCAGGCTGGATGACAAGACTTCCCCGTCTGAGAGTTCTTCTATATCTATCTTTTTGCAATCAATGACCTTTTCTAGGAGATTGATTATTAGACCGAATATAATGTAAAGTCGGGGGGGTAATCAGTCAAGTTTGTTTACAAAGTGAGTAAAGCATTGGATTGGTTTAATGAAGTTTGCAAGGTACGGTATTAGTAGCTTGAAGTTTTGAAGGGTTTATTTTGACGGGAAACAGCCTCGAATCCGACGGGAAAGGTGATTATATCTTCAAATTTGCATGTGGGAACGTTGAAAGTTATGATAAGTGATATGGGTTGTTTGTGACAAGGTGGTGTGAGTTGCTCAAGAGAAGGTAGTATTTATGAGACGTTTGATAATATATATTAATATTATATAGCGGGTACCGTTGGGGGTTTTTACTAGGCGTTTTTAACACAATTTGGTAATATGATAATAGGAAGTTAGCTGGGCTATACTTTGGCCAATACTTTAAAAAAAGAACTGAAGAGGGCTTGATCACCGCGAGGCCAGGCTTGATTAAAAGGCATAAGTCTTTGTTTTTACAACACAAGAAGGGTCACCGAAACTGCTCAGATTGGAAGCTTTAGGGTCCTAAAATAGCGAGTTGCATCTTCAATTAACCTTCTCAGCTCTGGAACGACCCCCCCAAAACTGTGTTTAGAAGTAGTCTGGTGATACAATAGAATAGATACCTCTTGAGTACTGTGTATAGAAGCCGGGAAACTTGTGATTGTCAACCAGTACTGGCTATGGCCCCACAGTGAGGAATATTTAGAGTTTTTTTGCTACAATCCGTAAAACTTCACAATCACTTCCAAATACTCTGTAACCTAACTCCTGAAATGAGATCACAAGAAGCCATGCATATGGCATCTGGTATGGCCATGCAGGACACACCACCCTTTTTTTGTTCTTTCTTCTCCTGTCACCTTCGCTCTTCGAAATTAGTTTTGACCCCCAGCAACAGCTAGCCGAACAATATTCCGAACGGTTAAAAAAGGCGTATTTTTGTGAGGCCTAATCGGGACCCGTGGCTGCTATGAAACGAAAATTAGCTCGACAATGAGCCAAAAGATTCGAAAGACTGCGGCATTCCCCGATTCCCCAGGTCCTTTGTGTGGATACTCAACTCTGAGAGCGGGTCCACGCCCTGCCATGCCTAAGGCGTCGGTCACCCTCGACAGCGAGCTCCGTTTCATGAATCTAGTTACTAGCTACCCTTCCCCCTTTTTGAACTATTTTGTTCTTTGTTTTTGTTTTTCCTCAGCCCTACAAATGAATACGGGAACAAAGTGCAAGCATGACACGACGAGGATTGAGAATTGCGAGTGGAGTTGATAGCAGATATGTTATAACCATGCCTGGATTCAAGGCAATAACCATGCTGTATACAGAGGATATATTCCAACAGCAACAACTCGGATATTCACTACCAGACTACATGCAGTCCCTCTTGTTGAACTACGTCTCGACATATGGCCGATATGACCTCGCAAACGGAAGCCACTAGCCAACTATAGTTATAGCACGTTTCCGGTACAAGAAACCAGCAATGCAGCGCTGCAGTTATAACGTTAGTTCAATGCAGATTTGTTCAATCAATTGATTGTGTGCGGGTGACACAAATCAGCCGCTGATATTAAGCTTAAACGTGGACCCTAGTCAGTTCGACTGACAGGAATTAAATCAAGATGGTGGGCCAAAGCCGCAAAAAAAAAGCCTTCCCAGTAGCCCTTAATTTCGCTTGATGAAGACTCCCCAGTCCCCTTTCGACTTCGTGATCGATTGGACGGGTGTCTCAGGCTTAAAGCCTTATTGGCGCTCACGATTGATCCCTCGAAAACGTGATCCCTGAGGAAGAGTTCTTAAGGTTCTGCTTCGCCTCCTTGCGATTTTGAGAGCTGTGGAATCTTGTTTTTTCTTCCAAGACTTTTGTGCTCTTCACCTTGTCACCAGTCTCACCTGCCCACACATAGCACACCGGCGCTGACAATAAGCCGGCCGACGTTCTTTACAGTCTTCTACACTTGTCGAATTGCCAGTTCATCGTTGATCAGTTTGACCAGGAAGTTCCAGTAGTATTGCGCAGATACGACCCACCGGGAGTAAGCACTATACATACATATACTTGATAGATACATTATCACCAGTCGATCGATTCGCTGTTAACTTTCGGTTTCAATTCTGCCACACCTTCTTTCTGTGTGCAAACATTGACATTCCATTGATCTTGACTTGGTCCACGTCTCATTCTCATCTATCTTACCTGCCTTATTCTCTCACTCTCTCTCGATTCCACCTTTTTTTTTTTTTTTTTTTTTTTTTTTCCTTCTTTTTTTTCTGTGTTCGCATTCTTCGCCAATATCGATTGAATCGTCCGACCAATTTCGCTCAGCCCCCAGTTAGCGAGTCGAGATTTCTTGGGACTTGTAGACGATTATAAATAAAAATCCCTTGGGAACAAAACTTCCCCAATCGAACGCTCCACCTTTCCTTTTCCAAAAACGCCGACGTTGGACCCGTGAGCATTCTCCTCCGCTAGTGTAAGTAGAAGGCAATCAGTCGCTTTTGCATTTTCTCTTGGATTCAGCCCTGCAATGCCTAGTACTCCAGGATGTGGGTGCGCTGTCCGCATCGCCACTACATACTGGGTAGTAACCAAAGTGCACAATATCCCCCCTACCCCTTCTCGCCCCCGAGCTCAGCCTGGCCTGACATGACTTCATCGGTGGATTATCACCGACCCTCAGCTCTGCCTTGGCCATAGCTTGCATATTTTACCCCTACTTAAATATAAGGCTGCATCCACGTTTCGATTCCTTCACTTCTTTTTCAGCCTTCTCCTACGCGATATCTTTGATAATCTTTAAAATTTGCCTCGATTCTATTTGTCGCAAAGAGTCGCTCGTCGGAATAAACCATAATTCTCCAACACATTCCCAATTAACATTCATCTCTCGCATCAGGCATAAGATAATCACCAACCTCTACGACCATCAACCAAAAACTCCAACCTTTTCACCGTACGAAATCTCGGGCTGTTATCGTCAGCAGCAGGAGTTTCATCAGTAATTCAAAATGAAGTATTCGACAGTATTCCAAGCCGCTGCGACAACATTTCTCTTCACAGCCGGTGTTTCCGCCATCAACCCGGCTGCTAGGGCAATCGCTCACCTCCAGCCTCTTGAGAACGCCGAGGATGTTGCCAACAGAATACACTTCAAGGAGAGGAGGGCGATAAAGCACGCCAAGCCGCTTGAAGATGCTGAGGGCGTTGCTCAAAGGCTTACATTCGACAAGCGATCTGTCCTGGAGAGTGCTATCAAACACACAGCGCCTCTCGCCAATGCCGAGGATGTCTCGGAGAGGTTAACGTTCGACAAGAGGGATGAGGGTGTTTCCAGGCCGATCGAAGGCTTCAAACCCTTGGAGAAGAGGAAGGGCGGTGGTGGTGGTGGAAAGGGTGGTGGTGGAAGCAGTGGTGGAAAGTCCACTTCTTCTGGAGGTAAGAGCACTTCTTCCGGAGGAAAATCCAAAACAACAACTGGTGGCAAGTCGACCTCAGGCGGTAAGTCGTCTGGTGGCTCGTCCTGGTATAAGTCGTCAAGTTCTAGTAGTAAAACTTCAAAAGGTAGTAAATCTAGTTCGTCGGGGAGCAAAAGCAGCGGGAACAAGAAAGGCTACAAGACCTACGGTGGCCGATATGGTGGCGGCGCCTCTACTGGGTACGTTCTATTTACCGATACACAATGCAAATATTTCATCACATCTAACAAGATATTATAGATACAAGGCCGGTGCAAAATCCCCACTAGGACTGGCGCCATTCCTCCTCCCGCTTGCCGCAATCGCCTTGATCTTCCCGGGTCTCTGGCTCTACGCTGTTTACAGCTATCACTACAATACTCTGTACCAGTACTACAACAACTCCCTGAATGCCATTCAGTCCGTCCCAGTCCAGTGCCTGTGCATGCAATACTCCGACTGCGCTTGCGATGACAATGGAAATACCACTTTCATCGACGAACTCGTCGCACTCAACCAATCGAACACCACAGTATTCGCAGTCGTCGACGGTGTCTGGACCCTTCTTATCAATGGTACCGTCGAAAATGGAACTGGTCCTGCAGCTGGAGAAACAATAAATGCCGGTTCCAGCCTTAACGCCCTCGGCTACCTCTGGATGGTCGCGTTCACATTCTACATGGTGTACACCATGTAATCAGTCCCCCGGTCTTCCCGGGCCTTTCCGGATACTATAAAAAAAACCATTGTCGCCTCTTCGAGAGGTGCTCATCGGTCAGGTGCGCTCTTTTTTTATATTTGTAGCTGCTTCGGTTTTGATACCTTTTTTTCCCGGGGTATAGTCGTTGCCGTTCCTTTTTATGCTTCGATTCTTTCAGCTATCCAGCGTTACACTACACTTTTCTTTCTTTTTCCTCTTTCTCATATTACAACCCGATTGTTCACCGAGCCGGTGGGCTCTTTCGCCCTCGATTACTCCACTTCTTTCTGATGGGCCTGTATGATATTGCTCGGTTTGGATGACATTCTCTTTTTCTCTTAATGAATTACAAAAACATCGAAGGGACGGGATGGGGCGTTTTGGGTCTTATTTTTTTTTATCTTAACAGCACACAATTCGGTATCAAATCGCCGCTTTATTTAGATTACTTCATTTTTCATGCTTTTTTCTTTCTTTTCCTTTATCTACCCAGATTCATGGAGCAGAAATTATACAGAATCTCTATTTTGTAATTACACAACCCGACGACTGTCCCGTCTTCATACCGTTATTTTACTCTAAGCGTGAAGCATAACTTCTCAACCGAGAACTAAAGCCTTAGCGACTTTTTTGTTTCGTAAAACATAGAAACATAGAAATACTACGATCAACCTTGATTTAGCTTAGTAGAACCCCCTGTTGCATTGTAGATGAAATAAGCTTAAATCTAAAAATCGAGGAATTCTTAAACATAGTCTAAATTTTCAGCCCTGTTAGAATTTGCCCCACAGCGAATTGTCGCCAAGGGGCGATGACGACGACTTTTGGGTATTATGAAAAATTAGAGTGTGGTCTGTGTTATTGTGCATCCCTCTTGAGGCTTTTGGTTATGCAAGGGGGTTTTCTGCATGCGTATGTATGTATGATGGGAAATTTTTTTGTTCAATTCGATTGGAGGGAGTTGACTGGGTTTTGATGCGGGTTGATGTTTTGAGATGAGGCTGTCAGGTTTTGAAAAGGTGGGAGTAATATACGTAATTGGATTTGAAGTCAACACAGAGCACTTTGCCTGATTAACTCGGTATAAAGCTATAAAGGTTGGCTGGGAAGTTGAGACGAAATGATGATACTTACGTACAGATGTAGTATCATCGAACCGGGGCACATGATATTATTCGATCTATCGAAGACAATTCCATGAGGTCGCAGAAGGGATATTCACTATATATAGGTAGGTAGCTGTATCGAACTCTCAAGCGCTTTAGCCCTCTTGGAACTTCAAGTTATGGCAATCCCAGCCGCAAACCCGGAAACTTGCAAGTCGAACAACATGGTTCCGCTCGGTGAGACTGTGTAACTGGTAAACCCTACTTTAGATCCTATAGGTCGACTTGCTCGCTTCGCGATCCATTGATATTGAACTTGCGTTCATAGGCGTGTGCGACATAACTCCTATCAGTGCCGTTCGAGTTTGAATCCTGCGGGTTCTGTGGCGCGCTACGAACTTCCGGGCTTGGATCGACATGAGTCTGCTGCACCGGGAGGAGAAAACGCTGTTGCAATTGATATCGATTAATATTTGCCAACCAGAAATTTTTGAACCACGTTAAACCGGCATAGCTTAGCTACATGGAAAGCAATAAGTACGCATATGTGCTTACCTACACGATAGGATCCTGGGAAAGGCTGCGTGGTCGGGTTATAACACCAGATTTACACAAGAGCAGGTGGGCATGCGAATATATATCGCACGGTAACGAGTGCTTGGTGCGACGATTTGTGACATTTTAACCACCAACACAACCAACGAAATACAATGCATACCACGCATCTGGATATCTTCAAATTAGCATCTGTATGCACTCGAATATTCGTGGATGTACGCACGGTGATAACACGTTTTATCCAGTATATGCCTCCGGAATCGCAATTGATCGGAATCACAAAAATACCAATCCAAATTGCCATAGAAAGAGAACCCAAACTCGTATTTGTGGATATCCTTACCCAGTAGCACCGTAACTGAAAGCTTGCCTCTTTGGCCAACGGCTAATGGGTTCCGAGCACCTTATCGATTTCGATCAATCTAGCTTCAGAATTCTATTTCTAGTCTAGAATCCTAGAGAGAGAAAAAAAAAAAAAAAAAAAAAAAAGAAGAAGACGTACATCATAGTGTTATCATCGTTACACAAGCCATTGTATATACTAATTAGGTAACCAGAAGATTTATGAAATTATACACACGCCCATGTAGTTTCTTTTTTACTCTTATTTTTCTTTTGAAGGAGGCGTAAGCACTCGGGCTTCTCGGCAGACGGCTCCAAAAGCTGGAAAAAGGGTCTCGAGCGTGCCTCTGGATACTCGATTGAGGAACCTACCTTTCGTTTACCTAACCGAGAATTCAAGAGCCGAATTGATTTTTCGGTTAAGGTTACACAGTCGGTAGAACCCAGTACATAACTCACGATGCTGGAAAAGAAGAATACCGTTTTCCTGAAAATTTTTTATATAAAGGCGTCGAATCTCCAGTGTCGAAATGAGTTCCTTTTCTACAAAATTTTTTTATCACCGCCTCCTCAGCAGTTCTGCGGAACTGCAGTCTTTCATTCTATTTTTGGGGGTTTACGCCTCACCGCAGTCTCTCATTTATTGCAACAGGAGTTTTGCCTTATACTACAACGAGTTTCGTCTTTGAGGTTGCTTGTACGACCTTCATTGACCCCCAAAGTCATTTTACTATCAAATAAATTTGGTACAAACGGAATATTATTTTTAACAATGCATATCGTTAAAAATACCCCAATACTTTTGTCTCTATTCCAAGCGGTGCTCACACTCCCTGGTGCAACTGCTTCAGCCGGAGCCTGCAATGTCGGATCGGCTTCCAGCGGCGTCCTGAAGGGTAGCGAAGGCGGCAGCCTCACCATCGAGGCCCGTTCCCGTAACAGTGCCTACAAATGTTCCCTCGATGAAACCGGCAGCGGAACTAGCTGGACAAAGGAACTAGCCACCGCTTCTATCAATGGTGCCTTAACCATCAGCCTCCCCCAAGGTCTTGATTGTGAAGGGAAATTCAAGGATTTCGAAAACCTTTGCGTCGTTAGATGTCAGGATAGCCGTAATCCGAGGGGTAACATTTGCACTGTATTCGAGCAAATAGACCTAAATTCCGAGCGCAAGAGACTTGCGAAACGCTCCAACCAAGACTCTAAGGATCCCCAGGATCTTGACAAACGTTCCCTTGGGATTGAGCCTCGGGATCCGGTTATTGTCGTAACAAGGAAGAAGATCGTTACGAGGAGGAAGACGAGGACGAGGACGAGGACTGGGATTAGGATTGTGACCAGGACTGGCACCGGTGCTAAACCATCTGGTGCGAGCGCAGCTAAGGCTGCAAGCCAGCCAGCTGGTTTCAAAATCCCGCCTGTTCCCGTGGCCGCAGCAGCGTCGCCTGCCCGTGCCGTAGCAAAGGGGGCTACAGCAACTGCGAGTGCTTCTTCTAAACCGCCTACTTCTAGCGTAAAGAGCGAGGCGGGGGATGAAGAGGATGAAGATGACGGGGAGGAAGAGGAGGAGGAGGATGATTAAACGCCTAGGCTAAGAAGGAAATCACAACGATACCGGCGAGTTTTACTGCCGCGGCAGCTAAACTTCGGTCCCATGGGGATTAGATACATAGACGGCTTCACTGATCCCATTTGTTAAATACCACGTGCCGGTTAGCAATATTGATGTAGACTATCAGTAGAAGCCTCTTCAATTCCATGCCCAGGCGTATATATGCATGGGCGTTCGGGCTCAAGGACATTGTACCCTCTGTATTTAGATATTCAGCGATAGATCGAATTTGAATGCCTCAATGCTTTGAACTTGTCTCGTACCCAGACCACAGGGGTGGGTTTGAAGCTGTAAATAAAAATCTTCAAGGGTAACGTCTTTTGAAGAATTCGGCCTGCTTGCTTAGGCGTTAGTATAGTCTCGAATTCAACTCTTTGCGATTCGTTTTTGCGTTATGTAGCCTGTGGCCCCGCACTGTAGTATGTACTTACGCACACACAGTGTCATGGATCCATGGACTAGCACTAGTACTATAATAGGCCCACGTCTCTTCGCCAGACTAGTCGACTCTGAATTTGAAGTACTTGCGAGGTGATATCCCAGTCCCTGTAGTGTCGCACAGCATTTGCTTATGTCATTACCCAACGGTGGGCAACGCATGCCTAAACATGTACATGGATTGATGTCACTTATTGGTTCAGCACGATGGTACGGTAGAGCCGAAAGACTCGGAGCCGGAAACTAGTTTCGTAATTTTATTTTTGTTAACTTTGGCACAATATATCTAAGGGGCTGGGCGCAGGAACTTCTTTGCAGGAGCCTTCGTTTTCTTAAGCCATTCCTTTGTACGTACAATTGTGCGACGCCGACGGTGATTGGCCTGTCATGGTCACAATGGCATATCTTACCAGACAGCTTGGCTGACAGGACGGCAACCCCGTCTGACTATGCATATACAACAGCGTCGAATTAGAGACGAATTAAAATCAAGTGAGTGATAATGATTACATATATAGCTTAATTAGAGCTACTTGTGTGTAGTTTATGCACTCAGCAAATGTGCATGATAGTACACCAATTGGGTCCCGGAACCGCTTTTGACGGAATATTATTCTCGTGCTAGGATAATTTGTAGGTTTCTTCCGTAGAATTCAAATGAGCTGCAGGTCCTGTTCTGCGGTTGTATTGGGTGGTATATATCTTACACCCTACGGCACGGGGATAATATTAAATGCCCGGGATCATCCCATATGGCCAGGCCAAGAGCAAGGAATGCTTATACAGGTTACAAATGTTTCTGGCGAAAGTATTATACACAATATTACTATTGTATTAATTGGTTATACGAATTCGCGAAGTACTAGAATGCATATCTTTAGACTACAACATAATATTAATATTTTAATCTTGGAGAACATATTTGGAAAGGTTCACGCCATGACGCGTTTCGTCCTTAACTATGTCTATTTCTCCTCGCGCCGTCTAGCCTCCGTATGGAAATGTATAAGATAGGTTATATCAGAAGTTTGCAAACTCTTTGAGCAGTACGCCTGCGCTAGAACGGGAGTGGTATATTTGCGAGAGCTAGAAATAAAGTCACTATGCGGCGCCTAGGTCTGAGGTGCCTGACTACAGCCGTCCAATGCGACGAAGGACAAAATACAACGTCGACTTTGCGTTGCCAGCTGCTTCCCCAGATCTTGGCATCAAACAACGGTCACGAGAGGTCCGGAATAGTTCGATTGCATTGGTCGGACGACACATTGCGCCTCGCAATGATTCATGATGATGAATGAATTCAGATAACTGAAGTAATGAACCAACTTGAATACCCTCAACTCGCTCTTTCCAATGTGGCAGCATGCGGTTGGATTAAAAGTAAAAACCTGTCGCCTCATTCCGGCCCTGCAGTGACGCTTTTAAATGTAAAAGCACAGAGTGACGTCAGTGTCGACGTTCCGGGGGTTGGCCTAGCCTCTTCCAGGAACAGGCCCCGATCGACGCGGAAGTGGGAGATGGGGGAACAGGACATACGACATCATTGTTACTCCGCGCGTGGCTGCGGGGACCCTTTAAATACACCTCCAGCTCCCCTCTTTCTTTCCTGACTACAACTTCCTTCCTACTCCCCCCCACTGAACACACAAGTACCCTCGTGCCCCATACTCAAACCTATTCATATCTACAATTCCACTTGACCAAATTCCACAAAAACCCCTTCTTTTGCCCTTTTAAAAAAAGAAGAATACATTCAAAATGCGTGGAGCAGAGAAAGTCAGCAAGGTCTACCTCCAGAAGAACGGCGAGGACTTCATCGTTCTCGTTGAAGACAAGGACTCCCTCAATAAATGGAAGGGTGATACTAGTGTTCCGTTGACAGACGTTATCAACGGCTTCAAAGTTTTCACTACTCACCGGTATGCTATCCCTCTTCTTCTTTAGTGTCTGGACCGGGTGTGTTTTTTCTGTATTTTGTATTGGATTATATACCACGGCATCGACGCTGATCAGTTACGGTTTTGTTGAATTGTAGACAAGGAGCTCAGGGAGTTCTAGACTCCGCTTCAAATGCCATCCTCGACGCTTCGTTTGGCACACATAAAGTCGACGACATCATTCCCGTCATTCTGAGAGAAGGGCAGTTGCAGGTCACCAGCGGTGTATGTAACCATTATCCCCCCCAATCGAACCGTCAGAATCATTTAGAAGCTAATATAATTCCTCCTACAGGGCCAGGACCGTGGTTCCTCCACAAACGATTCGAAGGGCAGCATGGCGAATCACAGATAAACACATTATCATTCCCACCCCTTCCCTCATTGACTTCCAAGCAAGGGGGAATTTGGCTTTTTTTTTTCGATGGCGGGGAGAAATCCGGTAATCGGGAAATAAGAAACGGGAGCGTTGTTGTTACCCTTTCGCTGTCTTTTTGAACATTCGAAGGGGGTTTGTATTACAAATAAAGACACAATAGGCTCGCTTGCTATACTATTTTTATGGCATAGTAGCAATTACAATAATCAAACGGAAGGCCCAACCACCTTTCCTACCAAGCGCGTTTGCGAATTTCTGAACTAAATACGATATGGTACTAACGTGCGTTCGTGATCGTATACCGCCTCATATTTACCTATCCTGCCTAGTATACATGCATAAAAGAAGTCCTCGCGTCACGCCTTCGTTCGAAAATGGATAGATCGAAATCATAGGTCAGAAAAAAACAAAAGCAAAAGCAAAGCTAGCATATAGCGATAGAATATAATAGGCATCCAACTTCTCCATCTAGCACACAAGGGGTAAAGGCTTCGTGAAAGCATTGGATTATGGGATGTTCTACCTCCCACCTCTGAAGGCTTGCGAAGCAAAGAAATCGTTCATGTCCTGGCCTCCGAGACCGTTGTTTGACATACTAGCGTCCCGCGTGGTCCGTGCTGCGTCGATCTTGCCTTGCTGTGGAATTGTTAGAGGCCGCGTGCTAAATTTGATGTTTAATATCAAGGAGGAAAAACGTACCAAGCTATTAGAACGGACATCGATTTCTTGGAGAGCCCCAAGGTGGTTATTCAGAATCTTAACAATCGTAGCAAGCTGTAGTCACACAAATTAGCGGAGTTCGATCAACCTTACATATACAGCACAAGGAAGGCAGCCACTTACAGGATCCTCAGCACTACTTGTTTTGTTAATCGTGCTTGTCGCATTGTTAATATCTGTAATAATGTTACCCAAACCCTTGCTCATAATATCGAGCTGTTTATCCAACTTCTCCGCCAACAAGTACGACTTCTCCCTCTCTTGATCAGCAGGCTGCATGCCTTCAGGTCCGCCGATCTGGGTCTGGAAGATATCATCAACCTGCTTCTCATACAACTCGAGAGCGGCAGCGAGTTCCTCCTGTTGGCCAACAACATAATCAAGGGCTTTGTTAATGTCCTCTTGTTTTTTGGTGGCTTTGAGGGTCTCGGTATGCAATTCAACGAGCTTGTCACCATTGGATACGAGCATACGATCCCAACCTGCAATTTCGGCGGCCTGCTTGTTGAATTCTGTCGTATATTTGTCGAGGTCTGAGGTCCAGCGGGTGATGAGTTCGTCCAATGATTTGTTCTTTAGACGCGAGGCCGGCTGGACTGGAGTGCTTCCGGTAGTCTGGGCTGGGGGGATCGTGGTTGCTGGAGCGGTTGTGGCCTTGCTCGCATCTGTTGCTGCTGGGGTTGTTGCGGGAGCCGCGCCTGGTTTTGTCCCGAATAGCCCGGTCGTGGCAGTGGCGGTGGCAGATACAGGAGTGGCAGTTGTGGTGGATACCGGGGCAATTGAAGCTGCTGTACCTGATTGGGGCCCGCTAAATAGACCACCACCTGCCGCTGGGGTGGTGGTTGAAGGTGTAGCTGGCTTTTCAGTTGGCTTAGAACTGAATAATGAAGGAGCGGGGGCCGTGGCCGTTGATGGTGTAGTAGCGGAACCAGTTGTAGCGGTTGTGCTTGCTGGTGCCGTTGTTCCAAATAACGAGCCAGGCTGAGCAGATGCCGAGGCAGGAGCAGTGGCCCCTCCAAATAGACTTGGAGTTGTAGGCTTTGTCGCGGCGGGTGCAAATAGGCTACCTGCTCCCGCTTGTCCAGTTGTTGCCGCCCCAGCAGTAAATAGGCTACTCGGCCCGGGTTTAGAAGTAGTTGCGGCTGGGCCAAACAAACTAGGAGCTGAAGCAGTCGGCTTTGGTGCATCACCGGTTGTCGTCGCCGGGGTGGCTGCTGCTTGTGTGGCAGCAGTCGGTGCAGCGCCGAACAGACTAGGCTTTGGGGCCTCCGTCGTCGTTGTGGTGGTCCCAAACAACCCGCCAGGCTTTGCCTCCGTGGTCGGTGTGATGGTGGCAGAGGTTAAGGCAGGTTTGGACGCATCTGAATTGAAAAGCCCGCCGCTGCTCGCTGGCTTTGCTGTCTCTGTCGGCTTAGTCCCGAAAAAACTATTAGGAGTAGCGGTTCCAGACGCAGCAGGAGGCTGTGATCCAAACAAACTACCGGCCGAGTTGCTGCCAAAAAGATTCGAAGCTGTTGGAGTAGCAGTGCCAGATGGAGTTGGGTTAGCTGGTTTTACGCCACCGAATGTCGTTGAGCCAGCTGCGCCAAATAGGGAGGGCTTTGAAGCATCACTGGTCGCAGCAGCAGCTGGCTGCGATCCAAAAAACGAGCTGCCGCCGGGTGTGGCAGTTCCAGACGACCCAGTACTAAACAAGGCACTGGCATTTGATGTGGTAGGATTTGGTTTTTGTCCACCGCTGAAAAGATTTGCGCTCGACGTATTTCCGAAGATACCTGATGTTGCCGCTGGTGCCGCCGCTGGCTTAGTAGAGTCGGTAGGAGCGGCCCCAGTAGAGGCTCCGAACATACTGCCACCTAGATTCGCTGGCGGTGGAGCCGCAGGGGTAGTTGATGCCCCGAACATATTACTCTGTGCTCCCCCAAACAGTTTATTCGGGGCTGGCGTTGTGGTTCCAAAGATATTAGAAGGAGCAGTGCTCGACTGAGTCGGCGTAGCAGAACCTGGAGGGGTAGCGACTTGGGTAGATCCGAAACTGAAGTTAGGAGTCGCGGCCGTCTTCGGTGCAGTGCTAGACGCGCCACCAAATAGTGACGAGCCGGTCCCGGTTGGAGTACTGGCGCCAGGAGTATTGGTCGATGCGCCGAATGTCGTATTTGTAGACTTTCCAAAGATACTGCTGCCTCCGAGAGTTGCTGCACTTCCAAAGGGGTTGCCTCCGCTCGTTGTAGTACTCTGTGACGGAGTATTTTGGCCAAAAATACCGGCACCTGATTGACCACTGCTAGCGGGTGTGCCAAAGAGATTACCTCCCGAGGAGGCCCCAGTGTTGGTGCTGCCAAAGAGGCTCCCTGACCCACCACCACCAAATAGGCCACCTGAACCTTGGTTTCCGGACATTCTGTTGAAATTGGGAAACGCGTGGATCAATCGTACAAAGGAATTTGAATTGCTGTGGGCTGGGCAGCTAGAGATACTGCGCGTATCCGAGACAGCAGCGGTGTCGTGAGTCAGAGATTGACGCTCTCAGTTGGATGTTGGGTGCCCTAGATTCTACCAACAGCGGCGCAATTAGTAGGGAGATGGTGGGAATAGGAGTGGGGAGGGCGAAGTCGGTGATCGGTTTGCGATGAGGTTGAAGTTGAAGTTGAGGTTGAGGTTGACTAGGATCTCGTTAACGAGCGCTTGAACGCGACGCCAAAATGTCACACATCAACACCATTGTACTCACCATCTAGCATCTACGTGTGGTGCTGCTAACCTCATACGATAATATGGTCCCGCCAGCCAGAATATTTGTTATAGATCGACTTTGAGGAGAATTGCTTGACAAGATAAATTTAGAAAGGCTTCAACATTAAATATATTCTTTGGCTTTCCACAATGGCACTATAAAATTACGCTCTACCTTGCCGCTATGTTATGATACCAACATACCCCGAATTATAAGTAAACGGATGAAACTCCCGAATCAAAAACTCAAGATCTTGCGCCGTTCGTCTATTTGGAACCGACGGGTCTGTCCTTTCTTCTCTTTTCTAGTACCCTCCCAAGAGCATCCCTCATTTCAGGTTCCGACTCTATCCTCCGTTCCACCAACCAGTCCGCCATTTGCATCTTCAGGTCCCGGTCTATGCTTCCGTCTTGCCTTACGAATGGCGCAACTTCCATATCTGAAGCGGCTTTGGATTCACCCCTAATGGCCGCTGCCTGTGCCATCAATCTATCCAGGCGGTCTGAGTACATGGTCTCTGACCATTTGACTTTTCTCTCTTGAAACAATGGTGCCAATTGTGATATCCCGATGATGGCTGACAACAGGATCTGTTGTCCTAAGGCAACTTGTTCGAATGGCAGAAGGGTCCGGCGGGTGAAGAAGTATATAATCCGGGTAGAAAATAGCAGGTATGGGCGAGTTACCGAGGCGTAGTCGAAGAAGAACATACACGCAAGAGACAGGAATCGCCACTATATCCCAAGATTTTTGTCAGATGCCACACTGTTGTATTTGGGGTTTGCTTTGCGAAACCTACATATTTCCCAAACTCCAGTACGCCCAAAGTTCCGAGAACTACGAGGACGATACCGCTGCCGGTATAGTTCGGCAGCTTGACCCATGCGGCATGGGAAACGAAGTCGTACCGAGTCTTGCATAGAGCCCAGTCTGGAAGCGTCATCGCGGGACCCAATCTCTCATATGCAAATCTCTTCACTGGGTCTAATAGGACATCGTACGCGATCTTGTACTGTACGAATATGTGTTCAGCACCTGACCCAGCTTTATCTGGGTGGTGTTTGACCGTCCTAAAGGCAGGATTAGCTTCGTATCTTTGATTATTGAAATCCATAGGGTTTAACATACGCTTTCCTGAACCCCCTTTTGATTAACTTCTCATCTGCATCTATTGGCACACCCAGCATCTCGTAAAAGGTCGGCTGACCTACAATCCCCGTCCAGCATTCGTAGATAGTGAACGCCAAATACGTGGCGATTACAAAGCAATAGATATATTTGCGATCTCTCATAAAGCGCGGACTACCGGCTTGTGGCATAGGATCACCGGCGCGGGTGAAGAGGCGGTAGAGGAAGGACTGGATCCAGCCAGTTACCAACTACTTTGAAGGCATCTATGTTAGCTCTCGAATTCCAAACGTATAAATTGATAGGCTGGATTCCCGGAGTTTGGCGTACATTAGGAAGAAAGGCCCATCCTATGAAGGAACCGATGGGCCCGATGTTATACGACGACGCTCCCGTTGCGGCCGTCATGATCGAGAGAACTGAAGTGCTATACAGATTGTACAGTGTAGACCGGCGCGGACCAAGCCAAATCTGACGTCGCAGGCGAAAGTGGATACGGTATGCCACGGTTGGATGCCACGTGTGTTGTTTTCATCAACACCTGTTTGATTCCCTCAAACCTTCCTGATCTGACAAGATTCTTATCGCTGCCCTTATCGGTCACCTGACTTGGAGCTAGTCCAAAAGAAAAAAGCAGTCCTTTCCGTGCGGTTTTGCTGGTGATTCGAGGTTTCTTGGCACTTTGAAGCCGCCCCAGCAAATTTGTTGAACCAGAGACGTAAAGAGAATATTGGTCATTCGACATCCAACCTTCAGCGAACCCCATCGACACCTACCTTCTCCCTTTCCGACAAATCCCCGACGAGCATCACTCTCATCGTCCTCTTAATTCAACATGGCTGATTCCGTGACAGTATGTCATTTTCCCGTTCCTACCGATCCTATTCGACGGCGCGAGCTGGAGGTGGAGATGGTGCTGTGAAGCTAGATTCTGACGATGGATGAACGATTAGGTCCGAACCCGCAAGTTCTTGCGAAACCCTCTCCTCCAGAGGAAGCAGATGGTCGTGTAGGTTATCCTCTTTGTTTTTTTCACCGTCTTTCTCGATATCTACGGATGGATCTCTTGGGAAAATATGGGCATACGGCTGGTCGACAAAATCTTCGGTGCGATGGACGGGAGGGACTGTGCGAGCGGAGGGACACGACACGGAATATTATGAGATATTTGGAGGACAAATCGACAAATATAGCCGTTATGCTGCCAGAAATCCCATGAAGAACCGGATATCCGATTAAACGATAGAGTTCCGAGAACAACCAGTCACTAATATACTTCCTTCTATTTGTTCAGTGACATTCTGCACCCTGGTCTCGCCAACATCTCCAAGTCCGACCTCCGTGAAAAGCTCGGAAAGATCTACAAGGCTGACGCTGGCACCGTCTCCGTCTTCGGTCTACGAACACAGTATGGTGGTGGCAAGACTACCGGCTTCGCTCTCATCTACGACTCGCTAGATGCCCTCAAGAAGTTCGAACCCCACTACAGACTGGTCCGATACGAGTATGCCTCCAAGATCGAGAAGGCCAGCAGACAGCAACGTAAGCCTACATCCAATTGTTATAGTTTTCCCGCACAAGGTTTCGGTATTGACAACTTCCATAGGCAAACAGCGAAAGAACAGAATGAAGGAGGTCCGAGGAACAGCAAAGACCAAGGCTGCCACCAAGGACAAGAAGAAGAAATAAATGTTTCATTTCTTCTTGTTTTTTCTTTCGCATTATTGTTGCTTTCCGCTTTTTTATATACACCTTTTTATTACGGCGAATTGATCTGGACTCTTTTTTCCTCACTTCGGGGTTCCTTATTGTCAACGGGACGGAATGAAAAAACGTCGGTTTTTCTCGAATTGTGTTATATAGGTTGTCACGATCACGTTCCTCTCATAATTGCGACGAAGCAGAGTTTCCTTTGTTTTCTCGCTATTTCACTCCTCGGTTACCAGCCCTCCCGTCATCCTCATTCATACTCAGAGGGGCGGATTCACTCATCCCCTCCTCCAATGCTTCATCTATGACTATCCTCATCCCTAACGTTCTGTGTATATCACCTCACGATGAAAACCTCTTACAAACGAGGAACTCAAAATAATGCCGATATTTCTCAAAATGGGTGTTCGTATTGCTCCCGTAGTTAAGATGTCACGTCTTCGTATCTTCGCTTCATTACGAGGCCGCGTAGATTTCTTTTTCATTTTCATCTTAGATACAATTGTGTGAGCTTGGATTATTATTCTAAGCTAATAGTGTATATTCGTATTGGTGTATCATTCCCATAAAACCAGATTTGTCTACCGGTTTCGCTAACTTCTCGCACTTCGAAGTTGAGTTCCGCAGCGGACAGCTCCGTGTTGAATTCGGAGAGGGTGATCTCATTCCGCACGGTAGCGGATATGATAACCTTAGCCCCCGCTCTTCTGTTCGCCACAAGTAGCTTCTTGAGGGTGAAGACTAGGTCTGACAGATCTCTCACATCGTATGTGATATCGCCACCAATGATCAAGTCCCAAGGCTCTGTATATATGGGACTGTCTTCTTGGGAAGTGCCCCAGAGCAGTTGAGATACCGAAATATTGTTCCGGCGGCCGTTAAGATTGATGTTTCTTTGGATAGCATCACATACCCTTTCGTCTCCATCCGTCGCTAGCACATACCTGGCGCCCATCTTGGAGAGAAGTATTGACGTGAACCCTGTTCCCGCACCGAGTTCTAAAACCCTACACTGCGGGATACGCTTTGAACCCGGCAATGTTGCGGAGAGAAAATACTCTCCGAGTGCAAGAGCAGCTTCCCAGGTTCTCGAGCCGGTATGTCCATCTGCCGAAAGTACAGACTTTCGTTCGGATATGACAACCTCTGTGTCATCACCTTCTTCTCCCCTTCCTCGATATGGAGGTTTGTTTGCAGGAAGAAGATATGTGATAAAAGTCGGCATCGTGGCATCAGATAGCGAGTCAGGTTTTGACATGAGATTCGAGTAAAGGGTCAGAATGGAATCGTGAAGTTCCTTAGTGTTCAAAACCCCCAATCAGCACCAATTGCCTCTCTAACCACCCAGTGTAAAATGGGAGATTGTAGAGTATACCACATACTTCGTCCTCTGCCAGATTCCTTTCCAAACAAGCAATAAGAAACTTGAGGAAGCGTCTAGTATATGCATCGGCAGGCTGGTATGGTGTTGCATCTTTGCTCAGGATTGTGTTGTAGAGGCGGTCTTGGAAGCCCCAGTCAACCCGCCCCACAGGCACGAGAGCATCAAATGCGATGCTTCCTGCAGGCACCGATTGGAGATACAGCCGCTTGAGCTTGACCAGGCTGCCGTGGCTCGAGGAGATGTCATTTTGCTGTGCACCCATTCTGTCCTCTTATAATTAGGTTTCTCCAGCCACCATCGAATTTATGCTGAGTCTGCGGGGCCAGTGACCGACCGAGCATTTGGTGCCTGAAGTTCTGAAGTTGAGTTTCTGGGGTAATTGTTACAAAGAGGGGAAAGGCTCATAATTTTGATTTTTTCGAATTGTTTATATCAACGGACCCCAGCTAGCTCGGCCATCAGTCAACGCGAACCATCTCGCGCCCATTGCATTCCACCAGGCCTTCATCACCTCTTTTTTTTCTTTTCTTCAATTCCTTCGCCTTCACACCACCTCCAATCCTCCCTCCAGCTCCTCCCTCCCACTCTTACACCCCCTTCTCCTCGGAGACTCTCTTATCTCACTCTTCCTCTACCTTACTTATCTAATATCCCCTCGAGTCATTCGCCCACCTCCCTTGGCCCCACCACTCCTCCACAATGCGCCGGGCACGCCTGGTGATCAACCGGGAAGGCCTTGCTCCGGCTCGAATAATATGGCCCTTACAGCCTGCCATTGACCAAAACCCGCGATATTCCGTTTACGATTTCCTCAAAGATGTCAACAAAGCTTTCCCTCTCGACGACGGCGCCCGTGGCCTCGAAGACTATACCGTCGAAGTTTCTGGGTGCGATTTAGTACATTATATGCCCATCGCCCATTTAGTCGGTGACCAAGACGAGATTACGTAGGTTACTTCATACCCCTCAGGCTAAATGGATGTGCATATACTAACATACATTAGGATCCGCCCGTTGACAGCTACCGAAATACGCGAACGTCGCAAAGGCGGCCGGCGACAAATCAGCGATGTTGGAAGGGTGCTGCTCGATGGTGTCGCACCCGGTAGGCTATTTGTGGCGCCTGCGCCAGATCGTCCACGAATCACAGGAAGCGATCGCCCTGTGAAGCGACGTAAGATTTCAAATACGTTTGCAGACGATGACAGCAGCAGTCAGGATGTTGGTACATGGAAACCTGTTGTTGCGTCGAAGAGAAGGAGAGCATCAAGGTTAGCCTCTGGTACGAAGAGTGTTCACTTTGACGATGGTGAAGAAGACCAAGAGGAGAGTAATACCTCTTCGGCTTTGGTCCTCGCACCTGGAATTTACGAAGACCTGGAAGACGATGAGGATGATGAGGACGACGAAGATTTTGACCCAAATGGGGGAGAGGGAGAAGGTGACGATTACGATGAAGATGAGGACGATGAGAGCGAGGATGAAGAAGGAGAGGACGACGATGAAGATGATTCGAAAAAGGGAGTGGCTGCAGGTTTTGATGAGGATGAGGATGAGGATGCTGAATCTGACTCCGATTTCGAAGATGAAGAAGAGTCGGCGGCAACGGCTGATCTAGAACAAGTTCTCAAGAGGCTATCGGGTGCAAACGATGAAACAGAGGAGGAAGAGAAAGAGGGAGAGGAAACTGATTCTAGTGACGAAGAACTTGAAAGTGACAGCAGTTCCCAGTCATCTAGCTCATCTTCCGATGATTCTGATGAAGATTCAGATGAAGAGGAAGATTTGGCCAAACCCTCTAAATCCAGGAGTAAGACTAGCTCGAATCATACCTTTAAGATAAGGGAGCTTTCGGATAGCTCTTCGGATAGCTCTTCTAGTGAATCTGAAGACTTCGAGGACTCCGAAGACGATTCACTCCAGAGCTCGGAGGCTGAAAGTTCATCTGATTCCAGCTCCGACTCAAGTTCGGATGACGATGAAGAGGATGAGGATGAAGAACCTCCTAAGGAAGTTGGTTCTAAACATTCAAAACGGGGGAAGACTATGGAGGCTGACCTGCCTGAGGAACTTTCTTCTAAAATTATCGCTGGGCCTCCCATGCCTAGAGGCTTACCACCAATAGTTACGACTACAAAGCCTCCTACGGTCCCAATTAAACTAGCAACAACCACAAGGTCCCCGCTGCCACCCGTGGCGACGGCTACAAAACCCTCCTCAAACCAACCACCAGTAGTAGCCACAGCAAACCCCCCGTTTAACGGAACCTCGAACACAAGGTCCCGGAACCAGAGAAGAAGGGACAGCAAACGTTTAGAGCAGCTCATCCGGGAAGGCCATTTACCCGCTGGGTCGACAAAAGAGGATTTGTACAGATACCGGGAACAACAAAGCAGGGATAACGGCGAAGTTACAGACACCAACTCTAGGCCTTCTGATGGTTTGGATGCTGTCCCTCAAACCAACGACGTAACTAGTCACACGAATGGATTTCAAGATGGTAAGGACTTGTCTCCGAAATATACGCCAATGGAGCCCCTAGAGGTTATCGTCGAGGAGGTGAATGTGTCAATCGAAGTTCCAACTACTTCACAACAGGAGCCAACATCCTCTAAGCCCTCTCAAAGTAGCGAGCCGTCCTCATCGTCCGCCGATCCAACCAGACGTCGTCCCACCGTATCAGACGCCACAAAAAGGATGATGCTAAACGGCATCGGCCTGCGGCTACCGCGAAACCAAGCTGAAGACGAGAAGCAAAGAGAGGATTGGAAAAAGAAAAACGCTAGCCTCGTTGGGAACAAGAGCAAGGGCTTCCTCGAGGCAATGGCGGGGAAAGAGGGAGTTCACTCGCGGTTTGGGGACGATGGTGAGAATCTTGTGGAGGTTCCAGCCACACAGCCAAGTCAAGATGAAGATCGGGACTTGTGGAAGCGAAAGGTTCAACTCTCCGCAGTCGAATGCGACGAAGATTATATCGACGAGGAAGGCCAAAAGAAACTCGAGCCGTCTTTTCCCTTCGACCCCCAACAGCTTCGGGGAAGTGGAAACGAACCGAACCTCAGGAGGAAATCGAAAAACAAAAAGAAAAAGAAGAAGAATAAGAACAGGCAAGATAATGAAGAATCCCATCAAGAGGAACAGTGGAACCCAAACTTCTATGACGACTCCTCTATGCAGGTCGACTCTGCACAACGGCCGGGGCAGGTCGAGCGCAGCACACAGGGCGCAGACGAGGAAGTGGATGATCTGCCACCTATCCCGGACAACCTCTCCGACTATCCCGCGATCAAATCTCCAGTTTTGCCAGAATCCATTCTGGTCTTTAGGATGATGGTACTCGATCCCTACACCTGCAAGCTCGACCACAAACAAGTTACCGCCAAAGTGCTGTGGATTGAAGGCCCGAACATCACTTTCCAACTTGCGAGACGCGATTGCCCGAAGCCAATGTTTGACTCAGAAACGGGTGAGAGAATTTTTGGTAAGTTCCATATGCCAGGGATGGAGGATAGTGAAGGCATCGAGACTCTCCAACTTCATTTGATGCATGAAGGGAGGGTTATCAAAGAAGGCGTGGCCCCTGAGGCTCCAGAGGCTCTAACGGCGGAGGAGGAAAGGGGGGTCGATCTGGTTCCAGAAACAATTCTGGAAGGCGTTAATATAGACAAGGTATGATTTCATATAGGGAAACAAAATATGTACTTTTCCTGTTACCTCCTACGGCGTTTGCTTTTTTCTAATCAAATTAAAATCCTCGTTCTCTTGTACCCAGGATAATACCAATCCCCAAAGTTTTTCTCAAATTGAAGATGAAGGTTCGTCTATGCCGGTAGATGGGGGCACCTCGATTCTCGCGGTCCCAAACGATTCCATTCAGTCTTCGAGCTTTCTTGAGCCACCATTCCAGACGAATGGCTCAGACGGCAACATTGACAGCGATCACGACATGGAAGACATTGAGGATGGCGATTGGAACGGAACCCGCGAGGAGAAAGAATCCCACAAGGGTGATACCACACTCGATCGCCCCTCACGATCTCGCTCAGCTACGCCTATCGCCGATGTGGAGGACGAGCAGCTAGACTCTAGTGCGGAAGCCCATCGCTATGAAGACGCGCCGTCCCAAGATTTTATACCACCAGAAGATGTTGTTCTGAGCAATATCCCTCCCCGAGCTGTACTAGAAATGGGATTTCAAACTCCGGCCGCAAGACCCGAAGAGCCCGTTGTTCAGGTTCCTGGGACGCCAATCTCGGATACACCAGGATCGCCAGTGCAAGAAACGAGTATCCAAAATTGGGACCTATCGGTGGACATCTCAGCGTTAGACCCCAGCGATGCTGCGATCGTTGAGAAGATGATTAAGGTAAAGGAGGAATGCCCCGAGGACACCGATTTGCTCAGAGAAGCGTTGAGGCCTTTCCACCACCCTCCGGAAACCCAGGACGAAGTTAACGTCAGCGTTGATATTTCACCGCCTATTTCGCCAATCATCAAAAAAGAGCGGATGAGTACACAGGAAGCCTTGGGGTCTCCAGATACTCCTTTGAAAGATATCACAGGGCGCTCGACGAGTGGCGACAACGTCGAACGTATTGAAGAACCCCTGGATGAAGGTAACCCCAACACCCGAGACGATATTTCCCCTGGACCTGCAAGCCCTGGTAACGAGCCACTATCTCCACCTGCCATCGACCTTGCTCCATTGAAGTCTGACAACGCGTTTAAGCGGCGGCCAAAAGTCGGTGCTTTATATCGTAGGAAGCCGCCTAGTCCGGAACCCAAGGAAGCTAAGGAAGTCAGTGTCAAAGAAGAAAGCGACGACGTTGACGACGATTTCGCCATACCCTCCACTATGCCGGAGCGATCTCTCACGAGTGGCCGAACAGCTTTCAGCGGAAGAGCCAGTGGTGCCAACCTTACCTCCACGAGCGAACCACCCAGGACTAGAGAAGTTGAGTACATCACGGTCGAAAGCGATGGAGAGGAAGAAGTAAAGTCTAGCTCCAGGGCAAGCCTCGGGATTATTCAGGGCACAATTTCCACCAAGCGTGGAAAAGTAAAGCTCAAGCCGGCCTTAGTAAAAAGGCCCGTATCTATAGGAGGCTCCCAGGGATTCAGTTCTCAGGGATTCGGCTCCCAGCGTTCGACCTCATCTCAACTCTAGGGTCACAATTACCCTTCCTAAATTCTGTTCGACAATCCCCTTTTAGCGTCCTATTACTTTAATATTACCTTTATCGCCTTTCCTGAATGCCTTTGCCTTTTGTCCCTTTACCACCATTTGATATCCTTGTCTCAACAAACTTCTTGTTTTCTTTGATTCCTTGTTTTATATTGGGATGGGCTGGCGTTCATACGATTTCTTTTATCCTTCTTCACAAACATTGAACATTTGGTATCAATGCGGTCCCGCCAATGATGCGGATATGTGTATACATGTATTCTATGCATGAACAGTGGGGGGTATATAGCGTGGCAATAATATACAAATGGGATGTGCTATTTCATCCCGATGACTGGCTCTATGTACAAAAGATATCGGGTGCCCAAAATCTCCAAGTTGTAGACACATTGTAGGCGGTAATTCCGAAGCCGATTAGATGGAGTCCACCCTCGAGTACTCATCAATCGTATGAACCGACTCCCACAGAGGACCATTATTTAAAACCCTCTGGACCAGAAACCCATAGAACACCCCTTTCTATCTCTTCGGTTTATCCTCGCTATTGCTAACCGGTTGCATCTTCTCGTACTCCTCCCTTAATTTGGCCGACATTTCGAAATCCAATGCTCGTTCCCGCTTTATACGCTGACGTTCTTCGTCACGGACTACCCCCTGATGCATCGCCTCGCGCTCAGTGACTTGCGTGTTATGAACGGCCACGACGATAAGACCCGTGACGGCGGAGACGAGGCCGAGGGTTACTTTCGAGGCTCGTGACATCCTTTCTTTCTCTGTGGGAGTATTTGCAATTGTCTGTTTTTTATCCTTCTTATTTTGCTTTGCATTGAAGGGTTTTTTTTGTACAGCGATATGAAGCTTCTGCGTATAATCTTGCAGACTTTGGAAAAATACAGTTAGTGATGGAACGCCTTTCGATACCCCCAAAAGACAATTCAATGATTGCATACCATACACTCGCCCCCGCCACCTGGGGATTTCGAAATCAGGAAAGGATGCGGACGTCGAATTTCGTTTCGTGACGGCGAGAGATTTTGCGGCGAAGGAGAACAGGGATCAAACGCTTTCTTGGTCGGGATTTGCTTAGCGTGGGGATTCTGCCGCATGACGACGAGGGGCAGCTTGACCTTTTGTTAAGTACCACTCGTCAAGCCCGGACCCGAACCAAACCTCCATTCCACAGCTTTCCCACCTTGAAACCGCCGGCCGATTACCCACGTCGTTTATCCCAAACTTCAGATCGCTCCCGCTACCCCCCCCTCCGAGAAAGTCAAGATGGTAAGGACCAAAAGCTCCAAGCCCCCCGAATCGCAGATTGAATATCCAAACTGGCGAATGCTAATTGAGAATAACCCACCAGTCGGCGCAAAACTCCCAGGGCAAGTGTCGAATAACCCACCCATGACGTTCGAAGTTACTCCGGGACTCGGTTTCTAACGGGATCTCTTTACTCGGGTGTATAGGGATCCAAACCCTGCTGAATGCCGAACAGGAAGCTCAGAAGATCGTGCAGAAGGGTGAGATGGTCTTTTGCTACCCTGTGGATTTAGATGGGGGAAACGTTATGCTGATTAGGAGTTTTTTCTGCTATTTCGATGGATAGCTCGAGCTTGTATGTATCTCTGCTCCCTTTATTATTCCCACCGGTGCTCTCGATCTTATCCCTAACTCGCACCGGCGTTTCCGTAGATCGAGTCCAACGCGTCAAGGATGCCCGAGCGGAGGCACAGAAGGAGATAGAAGAATACCGTCAAACGAAGGAAGAGGAATTTCAGAAGTTTGAGTCGGAGGTATATACAACGACCCAGCAGTTTATCCTTCCATCTCCAAACAAAAGTTCGACACCGGAATCCTAACTCCTAAATTTCTCCCCTCTTTTAAAAAAAAATCTAGCACACCGGAATAAACGCCCAAGCCGAGAAAGACGCAGAGAAGGAAATCGAAGGCAAGCTGAAAGAAATAGCGGAGGCGGGAGAGAAGAACAGAGCACAGGTCATACAAGATTTGATCAAGGCGGTTACAACGGTGGACCCCAAACCACACATCAACAGCAAGCACAAATGAAAAAGTGCGTGGGGGGAAGGGCTTCGATTTTCAAGATATAACCATCTAGACTAGGGTATTGTTCCTCTTTAATTGGACATGAGTTTTGGGGTGGGCTGACATTCTTGCATGCTCTCTTTTTCTTTCGTTCGTCCTTTCTTTGTAACCTTGCTATTTGTTTTAGCGGAATGCATTCGATCATCTTTCGCCTTCTTTTCCGAAGTACTACATGATATTCACCGTTGATTAAAAAAGCCACGAGGGACACTGAAAGTTAAATGGAGATATGAAAGGCTATATATACATATTCGAAAAATAACGGCCATCGATTATATAGGTCAAAGATATTCTATAACTTCTTATAATTAAGTTTAGTAAACGTATCCTCGTCAAATCCACACATGGAATTCTACTCAAGCCGTCTTCGCATCGACAGCCTTAATGGAATCGATTTCCACCGGCTCCGACGAGCCGGCCCCCGTAATCGACCTTGACTGAGTAGATTCAACATTCTCAACCACCTTCGAGGTGGACTTCTGTCCCTCGTTGGAGCTGGAGTCGGGGAGGGCATCTAAAGCAACTGCTTCCGCGCCCACCCGGTCCGCGGGCTTCACATAACTCCACGGCAAATCATCCTTCGTAATCTTTCCACCCGTATACCATATCTGCAATATAAATCAGTATCTTGTCTCAATATCCTTCCGCAAAAGCGTAAATCGGAAAAAATACTCACCGTCACAAACGAAGTCAAAAGACACAAAAACCCAAACAGCAGCACCATATTATTCCACCCGATAGCTTTATTCAAAAACCCCCCCAACAGCGGACCCACCACCGAACCCAGCGACCACGCAATATTGAATAACGCATAAGCCTGCGCGAAAGCCCCCTTTTCGCCAAATATACCCGGTGACTTCTTCTCGAACTCCACGACGCTGATGCTAATCTCGCTCATGGCGCCTGGCATCGATGCCGAAATCACGAATCCGATGCAGAAGAGGAGGACGCAGAGGAGGGCTATATGACCCGCCTCGGGTCTTTGGGGAAGACGGAGGAGGATGAATAGCGGGAGACAGACGAAGAATGCGACGACGACGAGCCATCGTGGACCGTATTTATCTGAGATTTTACCGCATAACGGGGCTACGAGGGATGGGATGATAATGGCAAGAAAGATCAAACCTGCGGCGGTGGAATTGAAGTGGAAAACGTATTTCACCCGAAGCGGTAGAACCGCATCGAAAGCCGTAAAGATCGATCCAAGCATGACCGTGATGAATAGAGAATTCAACGTACGGGGCGACTTGAGTAGGAGGATAACAGCGGGGACGCGAGACTCCTTGCGAAGCACGGTGGTGGCATCTCGACTATTCAACATCACATCGCGAATATTCTCCTCCTTTTTAACCCTCGTGTCTTCGGGTTTCTGGTCTTCGAGGTTGGCGCCGTCTGAATCTGAAGCATTTGTGGGTTCGGATATCCACTGCTTTGCAGCGGCTTTCTCGATAACGAGCAGCCGCATGATGACATCGAATCCGATCTATAAGAATCCCATTAGCTCCCATCGCATGATCCGAGTTGGTCGCCATGAATTCAAGAAGGGGACATACCACACAGAATGCAAGGATGAAGACGGCAGTATATCCTGCTTTGTCGTATATAATACCACCCAGCAGTGGACCCAAGCTAGATCCTGCTGTCATGCCGATGGATACAAAGCCCATGGATTGAGCTTGCTCTTTGGCAGGGACGGTATCAATCACAAGCGCAAGGCCAACGACCCAAATGCATCCCCCCGACATGCCCCTGTTGAGATATCATATATTAATTTTAATTCTACTATCATTATGATCTATCGTCGGAGATAGAAGGGGGTTCATACTGTATCAATCGAGCTACGACCAGAACGGGGATACTATTCCCGACGAGGAACATGGCCGTGGAGGCGGCGAGGAGTATCAACCCCCATAACTAGAATATTATTCATTTCTTTCAGCATGAACCTCAAAAAATATCTAACAGAAGAGGACGAGGGAATATTGAATACTTACGAACGGCGACCTACGATACTTCGTATGATCTATCATTCACCCCAGTCAGCATCACCACTCCGGACCCTCCCCCTTGCGTTGGACGTAGCATCGTCACCAACCTGCAATATACCCAAATATCGCTGCACCATTCCCAATAACATCAGCCTCAAACTCGAACTTGCAAAAAAAAAAAAAAAAAAAAAAAACCATAACCAAATACAAGATTTTTTTTTAAAAAAAAAAACTTACGTGAGGCCACCAGTAATCCCGCGCCATACACAGCCAGCATGATCGATATCCATCCCTGCACCGAATCTTCAGTCACCTTCGCCCGCGAAACAAGCGCGAACGGTCTGAACGTCGAACAGAAACCACAACAGTTAGCTTCATATCCACAACAATCCAGCGATCTCAAGGACATCCACTGAGACAGCGCACGGAACCCTGTCCTTGCACGACTCAATTGACTAACTCAAGGCTCAAAAAGGGTCCAAAGGTAACACTAACAGCACCGGTACAACAATCGAGTACAGAAGGATATCGACAAATATCCCAAAGGCGACTGTCGCGATTATAAACTCCTTGCTCGACCGCCAACCCAGCCATATCGGCCGCTTTGTGCTCTTTCCGGTAAAAAGGCCTACGATCCGAGGCGTTGGCATGTTGACCTAAAACACCAACTAGTGAAGAAAGGGAGGAGAGTATATGAAAAAGGACCGTGATGACGGCCAAATTCAAAAAGAATAGTAAGAATATCCTCTAAAGAAATCCACAGTCCATCGTCAAAGAACCAGATAAAAAACTGGCCGGGGAACCGTGAAATTTTATATATCTTCGTTCTTACTAAGGAGAAAATTAGAAGAGAAAGGGAGAAAAAAAAAAAAAAAAAAAAAGCTAAAGAGGCTCTCAAAAGCTTGCGAAGCTTAAAACGCAACGTTCCTAACCGGGGCCAAGGTTTTGCCGGTGTATCGGTGGATGCGCAGCAAAGCCAAGTGTGTGCTCAATAATCACGACGAAAGGGAAAACACCCCAGACCATTCTCCGTCCAGTGGGTCCAGATCTCGATGTTCTTTTGGGAGGTGATTTCGTAATACATTGTGTCGAGTCATTGCATTCACGCTCGGGTAGATGCGAGGGATCAAAAGAGCTCTATGGAAACAACCCAATCCATGGCCTGGGCCCAGCGCCTTACAGAGATAGTTAGTTATTACATAATAGAACGACTGGGAGCCGTTCTGATGATTCGGCACCGAGGAAAATAGCGTGCAGCCCGCGGCCTCGGGCCCGACTGCAAGCACGCGATTTTTAACATGCAAAGGCCAGCCAGAACGAAGGTTCTAATTCGCACTTCAGCCACATAAGAACTCTCACGCTGCATCTTCCTGCCATGTAATCTACCCGTCATAAATAAACCTGTAACGCCCCGGCTTCTCTATATTACATAATTTAATATTCAAAATCGTCGAATGCAGCCTGCTTACACCCGTCATTCGCAGATATATCCATACATCCATTCAACCTCACGTCGACATCCACGCAAGCTGGAGCACATTTCATTAATTCGTGACATCTTTTCGCGTGCCGTAATGCAAAGGCGATGAAAATTCGAGTAAGCAACTTGCATAATCGCCTTTAAAACCAGGCCCGCCCTCCAGCGAAACGCTCTTCGGGGCCTGAGGGCCTCAAGAACGGGCCCGAATTCTCGCCCTGCATCAACTGCCACTCCCTCCCACCTTCCGGAACTTGGACGATTCTAACCCCCTTGTCGCTTGCGAACTTGACAAGGTCAGCGGAGACCCTATCAACGCCATTCATGATGACTTCCTTGATGCTTCCGCGGCACTCGCCCGTTGATATCAGCTGGTAGACGCCAGATCCATTGACCGAAGTTGATGACAAGTTCAACTTTTTCAGGGAGGGTAAACTGTAAAGCTCCCGCACGGATCTATTATTGTATTCGTAATCTCCTTCGACGGAGAGTTCTTCCAGCCCGTCTAGCGATTTGCTCCGCAGATAGTTTTCAAGCACGTCTTCGAATCTGATATTGTTCGCCCAGCCGATCCGGAGATGGGTCAATTGATTTTCGTATGGAGGGACAAGTTCAAGTAAAGCCTCCTTGGGCAGATTCGATCTGGTCACATTGAGCATCTTCAGGCTCGGCAGAGTCTCTTGGTTTTCGGTCGTATTATGGCCGATGAATTTCGTACCTGCGACGTCTAATACTTTGAGCGATGGCGGATACCTGATATCCACCGCTGCGAGATTGGAATTTCGACAGACAAAGGTCTCCAAATTCTCCAGAGGCGTAAAGTCTAGTATCTCCAAGTTGATTTGTACTTTGTTCAGTTGAAGCTCTTGTATGTTCGGTAAAAGTTCCAGCAGGCTCCCCTAGACCACTCGCAAGTATGAGCATACAATCCCCCAATCAAAACGGAGAATCCGCCCAAATATCATACAGGGGACAGAACCTACCAGATGCACCATTCTCTTCACGGACGCGGCTTCCAAATCCGCAAAGTTCACCAGCAATCTCTTCAAAGAAGTGCACGGCTCCTTCTTCCCGAAGCTCAACTCCTGCGACCTCTTCGTCTGTCCCAAATTCAGGCATTCCAAATGCTCCAGCGGCGCCTCCGGGTTAAGCATCCCCTCGAGCGTCGTAAACGGGATCTGGCAGTGAAGTACCAGAGTCTTCAAACTCCTCGTCAACTGCATCGCCCTGGTCAACGAACTCCCAACCAGCCCATCCATGATCCTCATATACTCTAAATCCTTACAAATGCTGACCATATCGATCAATGTCGTATCGTTGTAATTGTGTATTCGGTTCAAAACAGCCTTCGTGAGAGTGTACTTCGACTTGCTGATGCAACTTTTCAGCGCAGTTTTGCTAATAGGCTTCCGCGCACGGGAGAAATCCAGAGTAGTCCAAAATCGAGCACTGCTCGATATTACCCGCTGCCAGGTCTTCGATACCCTTTGCATTGCCACGATGTTTTGAAAGTGAAGATGACCGAGGACCATTTCCAAAAGTTCAAGCGGAAGAACTTCCATGGGATCGTAGACCTTCTTCGCAGCAGCTTTCATTACTCTATTTTGTTTTTCCTGCGCCTTTTCGAGGATTTCCTTGAGACGGGGGAGCTGTGGGTCGGATGGTTCGGCATGCTTGATTCCGAGCTTGTATATTTCGATCGCAAGATCGGCTTTGTCAAGACGGTGGAGCACCTTGCCGGCCCGAAGGTAGCCCTGTATATCGCCGGTATCTCTTAGCTTCCATTCGTTATAAGACGGTGACTTCAAGACCTGCTACCACGTACCTTCGGATTTGCTTTCTCGTGTCCCATCATAGTCTTCGCATCCTTCAATGCCAGTTTCAATTTCTCAGTCTTATCGTACAGCGCTGCTCGCGTATCCAAGAGTCCCATAAGTATGGGTGGCTGCATATCGATAGCCTTTTAAAAAGACGAAATTATTAAACCACCGCAGCTAAAGTATTGGTTCGACTTGAAAAATAAAGTACCTCCGATAGTTTCTCAATCGCAACATTGTAGTTGCCCTTCCGGATAGCTGCCGTAGCTTCCGCCTGTAGCTTTTCAGCAGCTTCGAGCTGGACGTTTGAAGATTCGAACCGCATCGGTAAAAGATAGCTTGGATCTTTTGTTTTGGAATCTTTATAGCTCAGCTAGTTTGATGACGTCGGTGTTTAGAGCAGCTGGAATAGATGCTCCGGAACCAAGGATAGTTGGAATCAATAGGGTTATCTCATTCCATTTCGTGGTGTTTGCTGTAGTTGAGACCGGAGATTGTATACCCTGGTGTTTGTGTTTTGGCTGGGACCAGGAAGACGTGACGGAATGCAGTGGAAAGCTTTCACGGCGCGACGGTCTCAAAATACCACAACGACGGCACATGCGCAGGCCTATGCTACACACGCACCCCAGAAACTTCCCTTTTGAGAGTTCGATTATTTTCGGCATGCCAATATCTTCGGGGAGGAGCAGCTATATAGCACAAAACTGAGATTACTTTTGAATTTGGTTTTCAGAGAGTTGCTTTCGTCTACATACAATCTCAATTCCAAATGAAGCCGCGCAGTTATAATATAGACCGACCTCGAGCCCACAAGTTCCATTTTCGCACTTACAAACACTTTTGCGATCATCATAGCGACCCTCATAAGATAAGGGAAAAGAAGAAGTTATGGTAAGATATAGACGGGGAAAATAAATGCTAACCGTTGCGAGGAAAACATTAAACATGTAGGCAGTATCATACTTTTTTAGGAGAAGAATGAGAGGAATAAAAACTATGAGCCTGTGGAGTAAAAGAGAAAAGGAAGGAAGAAGGAAACAATCCCCATAACACTGGAGGACTAGAAGGACGACGAAAAACGACACTTTCATCACAGCATAATTGTAGGGCATAGCCATTCTGTATGGATGGTAGAGAAATCAAAGGAATGCCAAATAACGATCTGGGATAGAAAAGGAAAAGTAGGAAAGCCAGCGCAACCGTTCATGCAGTCAAACTAACAATTTTAACACCTGTGGAACAACGACATGTACGCGACGTAGGATTACTATTTGCCTGGATGAAAAAATAAAGAAGGACACAAGGAAAAGCATGATGAACTCCGGGAGCGGCGAGAACATAACCCCATACATCAAACAAAAAATGTCATACGGTAAAAATATATTAAAGGTTTTGAAGGACGGCATCGCGTGCTACAGATTCTGTTCGAGGCTGGAAATAAAAGGAGGCGGGGATGGGCGTTTACTGAGCGTAGACACTCAAGAATGGACGTCCATCGGCTTCCAGTCGGTCGGCAACGGAGGCGTCATTAGAGGCCACCATCTGGTTCAGCCTTTCTACACCAAGGATTTCGGTAGGAGGGACGGGGTTCTGGATGGCACCGGGCATTCCAGCTGGTGCGGCTGCACCTTCGGCACCTTCAGCACCCTCGGGCTTCTCAGAATGGACTGGATATGCATTGGGACTACATTATCATAAGGGTTTCCACGGTTAGCTTTCCATATCTAGATAGGTGTAAGGGGAGGGTTGTTCCGGCTACGTGGGTTTTCGAGTTCAACGGTGTGTAGAGACATATACATCAAATCGCGCAGTGTCACAAGCCCTTCGTGTAGATCCAGTGGGGTTTAAGAAAATAATACGGTTAAATCGTAAAAATAGAGATAGAGAGTGAAGAAGTTTCCATTCTGATATACCTTTTCGTAACAGTTGGACATCTTTGATATATGCTATGATTGGGAAAAAAGAAAGGGAAAATTTTTTTGAAAAGGTTTGAGACAGAAATAAAAGACAAAAAAAAGGGAAAGGCAAACAGAAATCCCGGAAAAACTAGCAAAGGGGCAAAATTGTAACAGAGGAAACAGTATCGTAGCACCCATAATTTTTGTAGAGCACCCCGTTTATATAAAAAAACGAATCAGACAAGAAGCGGTCGTCTTTGGTATAGAAACTGCATGCATCGACCACCCGATCCAAGAGCCCAGTAACGGAAAAGCAAAAGCTTTTGGTCGCAGAGATAAAATAACAGAAAGAGACTCGAACCACCAGTGGATATTAGGAGTGTATCAGCAGCAGCGTCCTGTCTGCGGGTCCTCTTTCAAATAAAGAACTGAGTTATCCGTAGGAAACAGTAAGTGACTTTTGGGAACTTGTTCCCGGTTGCATCATAATTGAAGGATTTCATAATCGACCCGTAAAAGAGATGAAAGTGAATTTTGTGGTGCCATAACATTTGAACTCCGTTGGTTTTCCATAAAACAGTGCGCAAGGAAAGGAGCAAAGAACATCCACAGCGAGGAATAAAGTAAAGGGGAAAACGTCGGAAGTACGAAAAAAGGGAAGGGACCAAAATCCATCAGGGCGTAGGGGAAGAAGGATAAAGCAAAAAGAAGAAGGAAAGAAAAAAAAAAACACGAAGGGAGGAACAAAGGAACAAAGGAAATACGATAGAAGGAAGAGAGAAGGATAAAAAAAACACCGTGAAAGCAGAAAACAAATTTAGAAACCCACGTAGCCTGTAGTTGGGATTTTTGTTAACGAAACAAGTCGGGGAGGGCGTTTACTTTAGTGGAGCGTATGGTCCGAATGGGTGTTGAGGGGCCATTCCCATGGATGGGTAGACGGGTGGTGGAGGGGCTGGACGGTATGGAGTGCCGGCGGGTCCAGAGTTGTTTTGGCTGCGGCCCCAAGAGAGCCTGACGCGAGAGTTGCCGATTGGATATCCCTGCATTTGGTTGATGGCCATTTCCGCCGCATGTCGCTGAACGAACTGAACGAAGCCGCATCCCTTTCCTGGTGGGATCTTGACGTAGGTGATCTCGCCGAATCCCTGGAAGAATGAGCGGAGCTCATCCTCGGTGACGTAACCGGAAAGTCCACCGACGAAGACAGTAGTGTTGTTGGGATCTGTGAATTGGTTCATTGGCTGAGGAGCGCCGTAGTACCCCATGGTGGGGGCACCCATGGTGTACATTCCCATTTGGGGAGCCATACCTCCCATGCCCTGCTGCATCATGCCCTGATTTCCACCCTTGTTCTTCGGGGTCGCGGTAGAGATACGCATAGGTCGGTTTCCGCAGTAGACGCCTTGCATCTCAGTGAGAGCGCGCTGCTGGTCCATCTCATCGGCGAATCGAACAAATCCGTATCCGCGGGACATGCCGCTGATAGGATCAGTCATAATCTTGGCAGACTTGCAAGATTGGAATCGACCCTGGAAGAGGGAAACGAGAACGAACTCGTTAACCTCTGGGCCGAGATCGCCGACGAAGATTGAGTATTCAGGACCACGGTCGTCTCTGCATGTGAGTGCTCGTTAGAATATTTAAACACGGAAAGGATGGGGATGGGAAAGGGAAAAACGAAGGGAGACCCCGTACCTCCTGTCAGCGAGGCCGCCGCCGGAAGCCCAGTTGAGCTTGAATGGGCGGTTGCTGTTTGGAATCTGGGTACCATTCAAAGCCAAAGCTTTAGCAGCAGCTTGTGGACTAGTGAAATCGACGAAACAGTACCCGGCGCTACTATACAGAATTGGTTAGATCGCAAGTCGTTAATTCATTTGCCCACAAAATATAGAATGTATGGTAGTCTCACCCGTTAAATTTGTCGCGAATCATCTTGACATTAACTTGTTCACCGAGGCTGTACCAGACACTTCGGATGAAGTTCTCATCGATCCATGGCTCAAGTTCACCCATCCTATATAGGAAAGACAAACGAGGAGGTTCTAATTTAGCATGCATTCATTCCTAAATGAAAAGGTTATATATAGGATATAGGCGATTATACGCACCAGAGGGTAGTCTTGGCGTCATTGCCGTTGGCACCGTTAGCGGACCCGTTGCCGTTGAATGGAGCTGGGGACTGGCTTTGGGGTTGTCCGGGGTTGGCGGCTTGGTTCTGGCCTTGCTGGTTGGTGCCTCCGGGAGAGGTGGAACCTCCTTGTTGGTCGTATTGTGAGTATTGGAAAGACATGATGACGATGAGGTTGTTGCTGAAAGACTACTTTTCTATGAAAACGAAAAGAGTGGAAGAGTAAACCGTGTCGGAAAGGTCGTTTCTAAAAAGTTGGAAGAGAGGACGACTGTATGTGAGAAAAAGAAAAAAAAAGAAAAGAGAAAAAAGTAAAAGTGTTAGGATCCGCAGAGTTTTCCCAAAAAATTTCCATTGTGGGAGGAGGGTTAAAAATCTTTTTTTTTCGCCTTCTCCGTCATACCGGAAAAGAGAAGGGAAGAAGCGGCGGGTAGAACAAAGAATGAATGCAACCAAGCAAGCAAGGGAAGGGGGGAATCGAAGGGAAGGGGAAGGGAAGAAATTTTAAAAAGTAAAAATAAAAATAAATAAAAATACTACCGGAAGTAGGAGGATGAGGATGAGGAGGATGATGATGATAATGATGATAATGATGGTGATGATGGTGATGATGATGATGAGGCTGACTTACAGTTTTGATACTGGAAAACGGAAAGAGATGGGAATCCGAAGAACAGCAAGATAACTCCGTGTAAATGATGTCGAGAGAGAAGAGAGAATTCTTGATTTGCAGACGGAAAATTCAATCCCAAGGACTCGACGCCAAGTTGCAGCAGAAACAACAAAAGACGGAAGGATGAACTTTTGTCTATTATCGGGGTTGCTACGACGTGGACTGACGACGACGACGATGGCGAAAAAAAGCTGAAGATGGTTAGAAACCGAAGAAGCCGATCGGAAGAAAGACGTGCGAACAGAAATGCGACGAACGATTAAACGACGAAGCAAGAAAGCAGAACGGGAAGCAAAGAAGGAGAAAAAAAAGCGTGGATGGTTGACGGGAGAGTCTATTAAGAGTCGGTGGCGGGGAAGAAGAGAAGAGGAAGAAGGTGGGATGTGGGCGGATGGGGAATTTAAAAGGTGGGCGGGCGGGCAGATCTGATGGGCGGGCAGGTGGGCAACAGTGGGCGGTGGGCAGTGGGCAGTGGGTGGGCAGCGATAAGCCCGCAGAAAGGCATGGAAACAACACAACGCACAGAATGCCATTACCCGGATGCATGGTCAAAAGACAAACATTCAAACAGTAATAAAATAATAAAAATAAAATAATAAAAATAAAATAATAAAAATAAAATAAAAATGGAATAAAAGGGAATAAAGAGAATTGAAATAAATTAAAATAAATTAAATTCGGCTGGAGGAGAGGGAGAGGGAGAGACGAAAGGCGTGTTGTTTCAAAGAATGCAAAGGCACCAGCACACCAAGAAGGAATGCAGACCGCCATAGTGGTTGGAGCACCAGGAGACATGGGATGGGACGGGACGGGATAAAATAGGACGGAATATATTAAAATGTGATACGAGATGATGGAATTGGATAGGACAGGATGATATGATGATATGGTGAAGATGGAAGATAGCTGGTGGTGATGATGATGGCAATGATCATAGTGATGGTGATGATGGTGGTGATAATGACGGTGATGATTTGAGGGAGGATGAGGATGAGGGAAACGGTAACGCAAAAAGATCAAGTACGTACTCACACACGGTAATGGAACAGACAGCAAACAGCAGCAGCGATGAAGTTGAAGAGTAACAATAGCAGCAGCAGCAGAAGAAGAAAGAAGATATGGCGAGGATGAGAATTGGTAGGTGGTGATGTTGATGACAAACGGATTTGAAAAAAAAAAAAAAAAAAAAAAAAAAAATGACAGACAAACACTGGAAGATGAAGGCGATGGGAATAGGAAAAAGTTCAACTAACAGCTAGTATCTAACGTCAAATCGGACGAGAGGAACAAGTACTTCTCGATGTAGCACTATAACCAGGTACTCAAGCAAGAGCAGGTGCTGAAGAAGGTATGTCAGTATGTAAGTACCTCTATCTATACGGCAAGAAGAACTAAGACCAGAGGAGTTCGACAGGGTTGAGGAAGAGCGTGATAATACCGATTGAGAAATTCTTCGAAGAAAAAATAGCAAGGGAAAAAAATATAAAAAAATAAAACAACCGGCAGCAGCAAAGCGTCGAACCGAATTTGTCTCTTGTTCTTTCTTAGAAACAGATAACAAGGTAATCAGGGGAGAGGAACGAGAAGAGGGCAAAAGAAGGAGAGAAGAAGAGGAGGAGGAAGGGAAGAAATCGACGAGGGTCGATTAAGAGACTGGGAAACCTGCTTGTCGGTCGTTCTTCCTTCCTCTCTGTCAATTCTGCTCGTCGATGGTCCTCTTCTCCTCCACCACACCACACCCAAATTGAAACCTACAGGGAAGCCTCTCTCTCTTGTTTTTCCCTCTCGCTTCCCTTTCCTCCACCGGTACCTCTATCAGTATGGCCAGGCACGGTATATTTAGGTCATGGTACTACTGCTCCTACAAGGTATCCTAATCCAGTCTAACCAAGATCAGGCCGGTTCTCCTTGTGCATGTATCGTTGTATGTGAGGATGTATATGTATTGTGTATGCATGTACTTATATTCGGCCCGATCTACAAAAATCTACCGTGACAATATAACCCGGGGAAAGGTACATGTGCTATATGCAGTATCGTATGTAGGTAAGTACCACACCCACTCCCTCCAAGATCTGCTGGGCTAAATCGAGAATATAATATAATATATAAAGAAAAATACCACCAGCCTGGATAGCCTCGATGCCAGGCGGCCAATTCGAATAGTACCAGCCTCGGCGCCAGGCGGTCAATTTGGATGAAGTGAAGCAGCAGGTAAGTAAGAGGCGATGGGATGTATGCATCCTGCAACCTCACGCAGATGGCTCCCCTGCCCCGCGCTCTGCCCTACCGGAAGGACCTGTTCTTCTCGTCAATCCCCGCTCATCGTGATCCCCTAAAACCCCTCTATCTTTCATCTTCGTACATGCCTATACGATAACCCTCATCCTCTTCACATGTTCGCGCCTTCTCTCAGAAACTCAGATCCCCAAGTCACTGATGTACCCAATTAGGTACTTATCGATAGGCGTCATAATAGCGGGGGTAATATTCCTACTAAATTATTAAGCCCTACGAGCGCACCCACCACAAAAAAAAAAACTTTTAAATTTTTTTTTTTTTTTTTCGCGCAAAGCTTTCTTTTTTTCCCCTGCCATTGACGAGCTCAACATTAGCGTCCCAGACCTACCCACCCAAGCCAAGCAAGCTAACGATGCCCTTTCCCTCGTTGGATAACAAAACTGACAGCCAGGTGGTGGGGCCTCCAAGGTGGGTGTGATCGGTTGCGGGAAAACCTTTCAAACCCTTTTGCTTGCTGGGTCCGGTGCTTGCATCATGCCCGATCCCGTTCAATCACAAATTTTATCAATATTGAAACATACCCAATACTACGTACGGTCCCCCTCTCTCGGTTTTTGAGCCTCACATCCGCGGTAATAAATCCCTCGAATTATCACTCGCATTTGGCGGAGGGGGAAGGGGTAAAAACGTGGTTGTGAAAATAAGGTTGAGAGTGTTTTTTTTGTGACTTTCACATGATAGTGGCTAGGAAAAAGGAAGGAAAAACTGAAAGTTTGACATCAGCCAACGCGAAGCGCGAAAGTATGTAAATGTACTACCAGAGCTACATATCATCTGGTGGATATCAGGTGTCAATGCCGAAAATGTAATCATGATAGTAACGGGATAAAAGCGATGATAATGAGACGCTCGCGGCGGCCAACCAGTAGCTTTCTTTTCTCGCGGCAGGAACTGTTGAACAACCATGCCTGTTATCCCACGGCCGTGCCGGGCAAGGAACCAGGCTGTCAGCAAACCCACCATGACATTGTGCTACACAAACCGGGCTTTCCGCCGCATATATGAAGTCAGGCTACTCCAGCCGACAACCAAATACCAAAATACTAAACCAAACAGGGTTATCCTACTTAACTCCCATGTATACATTTATTCAAACCCTCAGCTGGATAGCTGACCTCGTATACAAACCTGTATAGAAAACACGACAGCCGAGGATAATCTGAACTCCAGGGCATCGCATCCCCCCAACTTTAGCCATGTCCACCGCTGTATACATAGCATTCGAGGCTAGTATATATTATTAGCACCCACGATCAATGCATGCATTCCTGAAAACAAAAATCGCAACACGGAGTCCTGTTGGTAGTGAAGATCTATATGTTGGGATTCCCCGAGAACGTCCATAGTTGCTATGCTAGTTTAATTTCTTTGCTACCTTGGTGCTTAAGTAGCCAAGTCACCTGGTACCGAGGGGTATGCGAAATACCTTATTTAATATATGAGACTAGAAGGCTGAGGGCCAGAATCTAGATCAGTTCTTCGGAAGGACCGGCGGTACGTCTTGATGCCCTTAGACATTCTATATTAGCGTAATGGGAAAAAAAAAAAAAAAAAAAGTAAGTTAGTCAGCGATAGTAACGATTAAAAGCCTCGTAAGAGAAAAGACATTATGCAGTCTAAACATGTCGGGTACTGCTTCGCAACCCCCGGCCGCCAGCACTAATACTCATGGGCGACGATTCGACAGTCCCGCTTCGCAACTCCCTGATCTTCGGGTTTTCTATCAAAAATACGAATTCCATCAGTAAAATATTCAAAAACTTCCACATAACAACTCACCCGTGACCCCAAAACTTACCAACAAGATATTGAATACGACACAAGTCTTGATACGGGATAAATTCACGGCAGTACTCTCGTGAAGTCTTGTACGGAAATGCTCCAAACGTAACATTCGATAAAGAGGGCTGCTGAGGATCACCCTTATGAACGGTATTGGCTAGAACGACGCCCTTTGTGGAGCGGCGGTAAGATGGTTTTCGCCCAGACGTAGAGGAAGGTGGAGAGCTATGCTGTTGACCGGGTGAATATTGCATCTTGTTGGTTGGAGATGATGAAACCGGCGAGTTGGAGGTAGCGGCTGGCAATAACTAATCTTAGCTTTCGCGGTTTCTAGACTCATCTGGCACAGGTTCGAGACTGTTCGAAACCACCTTGGTTTGTAGACATTGAGGTACTTACTCGAGGTGTTGGCGTCACTATTTCTTCGGGCGCGCCGGAAAGAGTAGGGGCTTTGTTGGAGGGGTTCCCCAGTGACAGCCTGCCAAAATGAAAGTCGTTAGCGCATGGGTTCATATTCTGTCACTCCAGAATCCAGCAATACCTCTGCTAGCAGCATGGTTGTAGAAGACACTATAGTGCCATCGGCATTGACACGAGCGCGCTTAATTCCTTTCTTTAGACTAGTCGTCTCAACTCCCCCCATATCCTCGCCATACGCTTCACCTTCCGCCTCCCTTTCGAGCTCCCAATCTCTCTTGCGGCGCTCATACGCCCGTTGCACTACCCCTAGCCTGAAAACATCATTCTGCATCCACTTCCTCTTCCAAGCATACAGCTTGGTCCTCGGATTAACCCCCCTATCCGGCCTGATCAAATTCTGATGCTCTTTCCTCCAAACGTACCCGTTGAAATCTCCCCCACGCAGCGTACTACTCTCATACTTTCCATAATAAGGACCAACCCTCACCATCTTAGACATAGCCTTCGAAGCATCGTGGTAGCTAAACCCACCGATCCTCCCAACAGTAACTAGTATATTCAACGTCGACTCCCTCAACTTCTCAACCGGATTCGAAGGAACGGTGAAAAACAACGGAGTCTCTCTGGCATCACCGCATCGTTGGCCTACAAACTCGATACCCACGGGGATGCCATTGGGTTTAATGCTAGCGTGGTTGATATACCCGATATCAACAATCTGGCCGTTACACGACAGCTCGATACGGAGATCCAAGAACTCGTCTTCGTTTTCGGGAAGGTCCATGTCGTGAAGTACTTGTTGGGTCCACACCATGAAGTGAACTTGCAGCGGTTCACCCGGTTTGGCTGTTATCTTCGAGTATGCGGTGTGCGTGTGGTTGGAGTCGTAAGCGGGGAGCATCAGGCCATCTGCCATGAATTCGTGCATCTCGGGTCTGATTTCTTCGGGTAGAGCGATGGGAGGAGCTTCGCGAGGGCTTTGGTCTGGGCCGCCATTGTCGAATTCAGGAGGGGCCGGGAGGGAGTAGGAGGTTATATAGACCCTCAACCCATCTCCATGAAATTCTGGCATTTTCTTTTTTTCTTTCTTTTTTTCCAGCTGTCTCCACAGTGGAATGAGTGTAAGTTCTTAACTATAGTGTCTTTATTCGTTGGTGGTGATTTGTAGAATGATACCAAAGCAAATGGAGGGTAGGTCGATGTGGAATCAAAAGAAGCTCTAGAGCAATTGGGAGAATGATCGAAAGGTGTATTTGTTGGAATGAGAAAAGAAGAATTATAGGGTAGCGTAGTTGGATATCGCCTCCAATGCAGAGTATCAGGAAGCCATGATACATGTATATACAACGGCGAGAACTACAATTGAAGCTTTGCACGACATCTCAATATTAGATACATTCCGTGTTGTTTTTGTGGTAACCTCGCACCCCAAACAACGACACACCAACACAATCAAGCTGCACGGAATCCTGCGGCCTCACATATGTCCCCAAACCCCCTCAATATTCACATCCCTCAACATCATCCCCTCTATAAAAATGTCACAACAAGGCGGCTTCATCCCACCACCGACCTACCTCCCCTCCCCTGCCCCTTCAAACTACTCCTCAACCGCATCCCGTAGCTCCAACGTCCTCCCGACCCAGCGATCCACTCCTCTAAAATCAAAACGTGAATCCTTGCTCCGGAACTACCTCGACACCGCACTCCTCCAGATATCTCGGAAATTCACAAAAAAGTTCCCAACCGAGGAGGAAAAATCGGAATTCGCAAGGGCGAATGATGGTACCGGTGCCACTGGCGAGGGGCTTATATTGGGGTATAGCGATGTAGAGCCTCTCATCGAGGATTTGGAAAAGCTGGTGGGATTGGTGTGGGTTAGCGGGACAGGTGAGTGTCATCTAGACCTTCAGTAAAAGACCGAGCTCTCCTTGCTCCTTTCTTTTTTAAAATATATATATATATATATATACACCTATATATGCATATTCTCGGCTCTACAAAAATCCATCGAATCCTCAAATGCATGAATCGTAACTTATTCGTAAACCAACTCCCCCCAAAAAGCATCCCTCCAAATCCCCTACCTCCTCCAAATCGCCGGCAGTCTATTAGATTACCTCCCCCCCTTCCCCCCACGCCCGACCCCAACATTCCGCCTCTTCAACAAACTCGACCTAGCCTTCCACACCCTCCTATCAGAATACCGCCTCTCAATCACCGAAAAAGTCCGCCTAAACAGCATCGTAAAAGTCTCAAGAGCAATGGTAGTAAGGTTAATCGAAGGCCAAGATTTCCTCGACGAACCCCAGGAAAACGGCAGAATCGAGGAAGAAGACGAGGATAACGACGATTCGGACTCCGACTTGGATTTAGACAAAGAAACCCACGATTCCGACGAAGAATACATGGAAGTCGATGAAGAAACCGAGGGTGATGCTTCAAGATTACAACGGAGCTACGGCCGGCCTACAAAGAAAGAGGCTGACCGGACGGAACGAGTCATAGAGGAAGAAAAGGAAGACGAGGAGTGGGAAATCGAAGTTGCGAGAGTATATAGTAGAGTTTTAGAAGACCTCGGGGATGAAATAGGAGGCGACCCGATAGGAATAGTCGTTGACGAATAAGCTTGTACATTAAGATGTAACCAATACCTGATATCCACCTTTTGTGTAGCTGGCCTGTGAGACCGATATCCACTAATGCCATCGAACCAACACCGTTCTTGCAGTCCGAGGACCTCTAAATGCAATACTATTTACACGTTAATTGCAAATTGCAGAGAAAGAAAGAAGAAAAAAACGAGAGGAAGGGAAAAAAAAGGGGGGTATCGATATGCATTTCTTTGGACGCCGCTTATGATTTTGTGCACAATGGCAAAAAGGAACAGGAAGAATGACATATCGTACACTAAAGAGGAACCGAGGCTTAATATATCGGAATGAGATCCGAAGCCACCTTAACGCCACCTGGCTGTAGGGCAAGCAAGGAAGCGATGAGGATGACGTTTCTGGCGGTGGTTAAGGTACCCGCCTATTTTTTTGAAAGAGCATTATGGTATAAAAGTAGGATTAAGCGCATAGTTCAAGGTTGCTATTGCCGGTTAATTCCACTTTTATACCATAATGCTCTTTCGCTAAATACTGCGCTGTCAGAAACGTCATCCTCATCGCTTCCTTGCTTGCGGTCTTTTGGCCAAATATGTTTTTTAGCGGCCCAACCTTTGTTTCCTGGTCACCATGTTCCAGTATCACAAGGACATCATACATTCCGACCACCCCTTCTACCGGCATCAACTGTTTCTGGGGTGCTTTAAACCCCAAGAGAGTACACGCCTCTACACTCACGGGGAGAGAGGACCATTAGCAATCGAATGAGCCTCTAGGCTACTGCGCAAACCAAAGTACCACTTACCGGTAGCAATCTCCCCGATAGTCTTATCGGTCGCATCAATTTGAACAACAGATCCAGGCGCCAGAACACGACCGGCTTTCCCAGACTTCCCCTTCAACTTGACAATCTTCGGGTTCTTATCCGCAATCCAGTTCAACGCTGCTTGGGCCGCCCTATTACGAGCAGCCGCCTTGTTCGGACAGGACGGGTTGGGGTCACCGAATTTTCTTTCGCCGTCAATATTAATAGTAATCTCACAACCAAATGAATACGGCGGTTTGCTATTGCTTGTGTCTAGAACGTGGGGCCTGGGGAGCGCATTTTGGGAGCAATACCCTGCCAAGCATGAAGGGATCAGCGGATGACGCATAACAGAAACGAATTTTTTTGAATGAAAGGAGGGGGTGATAGTCATACTATTAAGTTCACCCATAGGGCTCTCCCCTTTCGCCTTGCCCGGCCCGACAATGATATGTTCAGGCTCAGGAGGTATCGACTTTAGTAGTTCTAGCGCAAGATGTGCAACATGTTCCTTTGCCGCCTTTTTCGACGGGAACAATCTGGGAGTAAGTTCAATGTCGTCGCCTTTTCGATCGGGCGCCGGTGTAACAGGCTCTAGACCTTTCAGTCGCAGAGATACCGTGAACTGCTGCAGGTGCGGTTCATCAAATTCAAAACTCTCAACCGGGTGTTTCGGACAATGGCCCTGTATGTACTCGTATAGATCGGAGACATAACTCGTGGTAGCTCGTTCTCCGACGACCCTCGTAGGATCCTTCGGATTGGGTTTGACCGCAGCCGGCACGCTGCTGAAAGTCTGCAGGGCAATATTTCTAGGTGGAGGTTTTGCATTCTTGGGGGATACGGGGTCGGTTTCTAAATATTGCTTCATGGGTTTTAAGTTTAACTGCGTGGTCTGGATGCCCCCCATGCTTTCGAAAAGCTCATCCAAGCTCGGCGGCAGACCCCCCATCGTGTGCAGCGGCAGTCGCGAATAAGAGGGGGGGTCCATGACCATATCGTAGTCATTTACCTCTTGCTTTATGTGCATCTCGCGCTCCATTGTGGGAGATTTTTGGGTTCGTTTTGTTTTACTGCTGATCGAATCAGCAAGCCCCCTTGGTGATGTGCCCCTTCTGCGGGGCGCTCCAGGAGCCTCTTGATGTATCCGGTGTCTACCAAAGGAATAGGATACAGGCAGAAAGATAGATAGATAGATAGAAGCGATCGAAACGATCGAGAGGCTACCTGAAAGGCCCCGGTTCCGGGATATTGCTTTGACACGCAAAGACTTTGGGGGTTGTCAGAATGACTCTCGAGGCTGGTTTGTGCGGGTGTGTGTGTTAGTATCTGTTGCATTTTCGATGTTTTCAACGGACGAACAGGATTTGGAGGACCCCCAGCAACAAAGCCAACCAACAAACCATGCATGAAGGAACAAACCAAAAGGATGGGAAAGAGGAAGCAGAAAGATGGTGTTCTCGCTGGGTCTTAAATCCCGGCTTACCTTTGGGAAGAATGACGACCTTTTGGAAAGCGACTAAGCTACCGTCTAGCAGCTAACCGTAAACGACAAGGGGCCGACTATATTAGATCGATCTTTGATTCCAGGACAGTGGACAGTGGACAGTACAGGTACAGTTGAGGGTCACAAGGCAGCCCAAGAGCGAGAGGCACGGTTCATGCTAAAAAATTAGTGTGAGGCGGGTAGATTTGGGAATCTGAAGGTTCTCTGGAAGGGCCTGGAAGATATAGCAAATGCGAATGAAGCTGTGCCGTGCGATCAGTCAGGTTCCGTCAACGCCCTTTTATTCAGAGTTGGCGTTGTTCGGGCAAGAGCTGCAAATGCGGATGTTTGACACCACGGGATTCAACAACAACAGGCACAATATGGCTGCCCTGCCGGGGGGTACCAAGCGAAGGATCATATCCATATCCCAGGCTGTGGCAATTGAGACAGCGATGACTGCAAACCTGCGGTTCTGCACCCTGAATGGCTGGCTGGCCAGGGGGGGTTATCTATAAATACAGGAGGGGTGCCCATCATTGTATAAGATAATACAATAGGGGTCTGATTCTGCGATTATGATCGATCACTGACTACACCTCACGTGCCCCGCTCAGCTCAGCCCGTTAGTTCTGAAGCATATCACCGCCAGGACGTTGGTATTTATTCATATGCAACATGTGTATACATGCCTAGCTACCTAGGCACGTATACCTACAAAAACTAGGTATCAAAGAGTGCCGTTTAAATTACATGTTAGTGGCACAAAAGTCTGGGTGTCGGACTGCCTACACCTGCTCTTTCTTTGAGAGCTGTCGGGATCACAAAGGGGGCTCGCTCATGCACAATATGCCTGACCACCGGCCACCACGTAAGCAAAAGAGGAGAAAAGTTGCAGATTGATTGATAACTGCTGGGCTAGCTATGCAGCTGGGTACCATTTAATTTTTTGTGAAAAGCCCAACATTCAATGCGCATATGCGGCAAGATAGAGAAATCGAAGAAAAGGAGAAAGAAAGAAAGACCAAAGGGGCCCGTACATGGTACGCGGTAGGCCGAAACACCCATTGAAAACCTTAATATATATAATAACTAAGCACTTAGCCCCCCCTGCACATACACTCAAGATCCCTCAGGGTCGGCGATTCCTCCGTTGCTAATGATGTATGTCGCCTCGCGTTCCGGGCAGTCGGGGCTGTCCTGAATCTGTCCAAAAAACCTCCTAATTAGTATAATTCAGGCCGCCACCCCAGCATATCCGCCTGCGCCTACCTTAGCGACTCGCTCTTCTCCACGGCCTTTGCGCTGCAAATTAAACGTCCAATGTCAGTAATCATCTCGTATTTATTATGTATTTGTTTTATTTTGCAACATTTCCAACACTTAGGCGAATTTTTACAAAAAATTTCCTAATTTTTTTCACCCCCGGGAGCTTCTGTCGACATACCAGCAAAATTCGGGTAGCACTGGCATGCGCGAGAACGTGTCCACCTAAAACAAAAAGCTAAGGTGTTAGTCATTGCCCAGGCACGGTGATTTACCTGACCAAATAAGATGCAGGGTTGTACTTGCCAACTAGTATTTTCGGGTGAATTTTTGGAGAACTTTAGTTCCCTGATCTGCCATCGAGTAATGTTGCCTGAAAACATTTCTGAATCCAACTTACCTGGCTTGCGTCTGCAGGTAGGACATGCAAGTTAGATTCAATGGAAACCCCCTTCCTATCGGTGTTAGTGTATAAACGTACCCATCCGCACCTGCAAACAATGCGCTAGCACCAGGGTCGCTCTGGACCTGATTGGTCTATGGGAAAATCAATTAATGCCTGAAGTCCAACCTGTAATGTTGTCCCACTGATTTACCATATAAACCGCAATGTTGAACTCTTCTGCCATAGTAGTCAAACGAGCTAGCATCTGTCCTAGCTTTTGTTGACGCTCGGAGAGCTCACCCCGTCCGCTGTAATCAACACGGAAACAGGCCATGATGGAATCGATGACCAGGAGACGGTATTCACCGGACGCGAATGGCTCCGCAAGTTTTTGGATAAGTTCCATTTGGACCTCGCTATTGACCGCACGAGCATAAAGGATGTTTTCAAGACAAGCGTCGCCATCGACCCCGAATCTTTCGGCAATTGCTCGGATTCTTTTCGATCGTGGTTAGTGACGTATCGATGGGGGCATTTTGTTTGCCAGAAGAAGAAAACTCATCTACCTCTCAGGACGAAACGTTCCCTCGGTGTCCACGTATGCCGCCTAAAACCCAGTCAGCGTCACACAGGCCCAGGATCCACGCATAAACACCAATCGCCCATTTGAGTGTTACCTTCCCAGCAGCCCCGCCCATGTCCTATGTATGGTCATCTCGTCAATGCAGTTGAACCTTGCCACGCCACATGGGATAGAACACCTCACCTTTGGTAGCTGGCAAGTTACACAAAGTGTATGTCCCATCTGGGTCTTCCCACAGCGAAACTCCCCAAAGACCTGCGTCGGAGGAATGCATTAGCCCTGTCCGGTGCGTGCGACATAGCATAGGGTTATTGCAGGACTCGAACCTCAGAGATACTCATCGTGGTGAACCCACCACCAAGGATACCGTCGAGATTTTTACTCCCTGTGGAAATACGAATAACACGCTTACGATGCTGGCCATATTCAGAGGCAGTGACGAAGGCAGACCCGGAGGGATTGATTTTCGCAACAGCATCCTTGATTTTATCGACTTTGATCTGTATGTCCCAGTTATCAGAACACCGAGCTCAACAATCCTCCAGACTAGGGTAACAATACCTCACTAAGTCCCTTGATCTTCCCAAGAGTCTTTCTCATAGCAGAATGAACAGACTATCCAGATAAATTAGCCCTTTCCCTTAACCCCTAACAAAACCCAAAAACGGGGGAACGTACAGCAACAGTCCAATAACCAGCAGCTCTAAGTTTCGCAATATCCGCAGCTCCAATCCCTGCAACAAACAAACATCAGCTTAACCCCCAACATCTCAGACTAAACCCACACGAACCGTGATTTTGGAGCTGGTCTATATCAATGATCATAGAATCCTACCCATGCACCAATTAGTCAATCGTAACCTGAAATACCACATCACATGGCCCCCATACCTCGTCGGAATCGAAATCGTCGTCTCCGTGAGTTGATGCCGGCATGTTGGATGCTTCACTTTTCTTCTTCTATTAGCTTGCCGACTATTTACTCAACCGGAATGGTAGCCTGGTGGCTAAATACTGGGTTTATCGACACCAGCAAGCAAGGAACAATACCAATGGCCTCAACGAAGACTCACAAAGATGCAAAAGTGGTTTGAATTAGAATAATAGGTTATATGGAAATTTAGGCCCAGGGTATAGGTATAGACCGTAAGTGTAGATGAGAGATACAGCACCACGAATGTGGTGTGATGAAGGTAGCCGTGTCGATGAGAATAGGTACCTCAAAGACGTTCAGGTAGGCTATCACAACTAGCTAACCCTCAGCCCATTTCACAACAAGGATTTGTGTTGTTTTCACATCCCCATAAATTCAATCGATCCAAATCTCAAAACCCAGGTATTTTAACGAGTCATTGTGTAATCAACAGCAAAGTCGATTTTTATTCGAGGACTTTGATTGATTACTTAGTCGCCTTAGTCCTTTCCACCCCTCCGTAGTCCTCTGCTAGTTTTGTTCTAGTTTACCAGTTTCTTCCTAAGGGACCAATCCCATTTATTCTAAAATTCACTACCATAGTTTGTGATTCGTTTGGGTATATCCTGCCCTGCGTTACCAATTTGATCTAGGGAGCAAAGGAAAAAAAAAAAAAGAGAGAGAGAGAAAGAGAGAGAGACATGATGGGGTTTGATGGGTCGAAGCCCAAGGTCATCGTAGCAAGTGCTAAGAGCAAACAAAATTATAGAAAAGCCTTTCGTCCTAGAACTAGTATACTTTTGATAGAGTGCATGTATTCTTGAAAAAGAAACGTACCGAAGGAGAGCGTAGCTCGAATGTTATGAGGGCAAGGAGAGAGGGGATTCGTTAAGAGAAAGGAAATAAAAAAATTTGTATGAACAATCGATTCTGGAAGTAAAGGGTGCGAAGTTGTATCTAAGTAAAAGAGCAAGGGGAAAGGGCCATGAAAGGGACCGTTATGTTAATGGCGTTATTCGTATAGAGGTAATTGATAATTAATTGTCGAGAACTGGATTGAAAAGCCAGTTGCAGCAAGTGCTTCCAGGGGAAGTCCAGTCGAAAAGGTCCATAGGAACAATACTATCGACGTGCAACCAAATCACAAAACTATCTCATCGCTCTAACCTAATAGCCATTCCAATCTAAGCGGTTTGGGTTGGAGCGGCGGGGGTTGCGGTCGTGTCAGTGGTAGCAGTGGTGGTAGAGGCGGTAGTAGTTGTACCGGCGTTTTCGTTGCTGGCAGCAGTGTTCTGGGGGCAGTCTCGGCTCTGAAAAAGGTTTGGTGTGAGAATACTGTTGCAATTTGAGTCCTGTTACCGGCTTGATACTTACAATGTGTCCAGCCTCCCCACAACGATAGCAGGTTTTTCCGGCAGTATTCAACGGCCCACCGTTGGGGGCGGTACAATCACGGCTGATGTGACCCAACTTTCCGCAGGCATAACACTTCATAGCCTGAGCCTGGCAGTCCCGAGCATAGTGGTTAGGTCCGCCACACTTGTAGCAAGTAGCTGGCCTTGGCGCAGAGGCGTATCCTCGCATGTTGTTGCGGCCGTTGAAACCACCGGTTTGGAACCTTTGGTTTCCGGGGCAGTTACGGGCGAGATGGCCTGGTTGGCCACACGAGTAGCATCGTCCGCTAGTAGCTCCGCCGTTGATACGAAGAGTTGGGCAATCCGCTTGGACGTGGCCAAGACCCTGGCAGTGGTAGCACTGCTTAGCTAAATGAGAGAGGTATTGTTAGTACCTTGCCTGTTTTATCTTCCTTTTCGTCGGTCCATCGATGAATTTGACTATTTCAGCAGGAAGCCGGGGCCATACTCTCAGTAGTTCTTGGGTGTGGGCAAGCGTTAGATTCGTGTCCTGAAGAATCGAGTTAGTTCGAGGTTTTGAGCATGCTGGTTAAATAAGATATATCCAAGTACCCGGTTGCTTGCCTAGAGGCGTAAAAAGGTCAATAAATAGCCAAAGAAAAAGCTAGAAATTCCCAAGACTATGCACTCACAGTTATAGCAGAGCCTTTCTGCAGAGGAGCAGACCTATAGCAATAAATAGTTAGTAAGACATTCTCTCACTGTTTACCCTCCCCCAAGTTTAAAACAAGGGAGCCGGAAGAGCCTCCGGAAACTCACTTCAGCGAAATGCCCAATGGACCCGCATCTACGACACGACACTCAACATCAGAATTCAACTACCCCCTCACACTTTGGCGTAACTTGATCTGACCCGGATTACACATGGCAAAGAGACGCATGATAACCGGGGAATAGATCGAACGAGAAAGACGGATGGTCCTAGGCTCACTTGTAGCATGCTTTTCGCGATAGGGACGTCATGTCTTCGTTTTGGTATTGTGATAAGGAACTGGTGGTGATGAAATCCCTACTTGGGAGAACTGGGGAGGGGTGTCTTGGAGAGACTAAGGGAGGCGTTAGATCTTGAAACCAAAAAGTGTTCGACATTTCCCATTCGATGAAGATTGTAGCTAGCAGTTGAAGGTAACAGGCACCGGGGGGGGTGTGGTTGATGGTCCACTCTCAGAAGGAAATGAAATGATGAGGCCTGAAACTAGCTACGACCGCAAGCTGGCAAACTGGACTCGATGGTTTTGGAACTCACCAAAAGGCCTGATCAGCGAAGAAAAGGATAAACCTAAACTATCAATATGAGTCCGTTAGCAACGTGGCTCTGTCCCGCCAAACAAACCGAACGAACGAAACGAGAAGAACCAACAGGTAACGAAGGAGATTTATATACTGCAGTTATACGCAGTATTGTTGCAATGTCGGAATATGCTGGTTGTGAATGGTCCCTGGAGCAGGGTGTTAGGGTAGATGGAATGGGATTGAAGAAGATAAGAGGGGGGGGTATTTTGGTGGGTAGGGTAAGGTGTGGATATAAAGTTCCTACAACGAAGCCGCAGACACAATATGGGGGACAGTTATATAAAAAACAAAAAAAAGACACAACTTTTCATTGGAGCCCCCACAGAGCGATGTATTAACAACAAATACCAGCAGAAACGAAGACGACGACGACGGCGGCGGACATGTAATGGTGATTATGGAAATGACGATGATTGATAATACAGTTCTCCCATCAGCTCAGCTGCCAGCCTTCATTATTCAGCGGGCCAACGTATAGCTGCCACGAAGGTTATGAAGAGTTATAAAGCAGACCAAATCGAAAACCGACTAGGCCTCTCTCGAACCATCTTCTAATCCCTCCGATGGCCTTCGTTATGTATAAACAAGAAGCCAAAAACATCACACCGGGTCCTATGAAGTCGTCGTTCGTCCTGCAGGTACCGATTTTATACGAGGTCCGAGTCCCAACAGGAACGTTGAAAACAACCCAAGGGGGGAACAAATCCTCTGTTGTGGAATGGCGGGAACCAGCCGCGAGCCGGAATGTCTCGAAACGTACCTCGAAGCGATGCAATTCTGGTACCGACTGCGACGACGACGTTGCAATTGGTCATGTATTGATGGCCGTGGTGAACGTCAATAAACCTGATCCTCCCACGAAACTCTTTTCGATTTCGACTTCTTTGTTCCCCTCCAAAATAACACTGCGACTACTGCTGCTTCTGCTTCTGCTTCTGCTTCTTTCGACTTCGACTTCGACTTCTGCTTCGGCTTCGACGACGACTTCAACGACTTCAACAGCTCAGCTTCAACTACCAACCCACTCCCAAACACTCGAAAGGAAGGGAAGAGAGAAAAGAAAAAAGAGAATAAGGAAAGAAACCCGTGCCTATTCGATCGGATACCCAACGGAATAAAAGAAGAGAAAAGGAAGAAAAGAGAGTTCAACCCGGGTGCGACAGACAACCCTTTTAGCACCTTTTTTTTTTTCTGTCCCCTAGCCACTAGACCGATTTTTTTTATTCGAACGAACCAACTTCCCGAAAAATTTTGGAGCACGTTGATTTAAACAAAAAAGCTAAAATTCCCAAGAGGCAAAAAGGAAAAAAAACAAAAAAACAAAAAAAAGAAGAGAAAGAAGAGAACTTGAGAAAAAAAACGTGGACAGGAGGGAAAAGTGTCCGGTGGACACGCTATTATGAACCTCGTTCGAAAAAAACTATACATATCACCCATCTATTCCCTTCAGAAACGGTATGTTCAAAGTGTCCCGCTTTTCCTTGTCTGGACATCTTGCTCTTAAACCTGCCTGGGGACGACCCGGATGATGGGCCCTCCCAAATACGACATGCCAAAAGGAACAAGTTCTTTTTTTTTTTACTCTCTCGAAAACAAAAAAAAAATCCATTGATCTGTATGGTCAGTATGGTACACATACGTACATAAGTACATACATGACATACATGACATCCTTCGAGTATGCAAGCTGGTACTGGCATATCATGTTATTCCGTTCGTGCAGCAATTGCTTGCTTACATCGTGTCCGTTTTCCCACTCGCTCCCTTGTTCAAGAGAGGGGCAATCAATGCCTACGATACGTTGCCCAGCTATGAGGCAATGGGGGCCAGTCAGAAATCCCGTAACCGTTCAGATATGTAAGGGAAACAATGGTCGTATCGGGGTGGTGGCCCCCATTCTCTCTGGGTCCTGAACAACAGGACAGAACCAGCTGCTGGCAAGATGAACGAGGGGACAGGACACGAACCATACAGCCAAAGTAGGTGCTTGCATGGGCCATGGTAATAGTGGCCCCCGCTCCTCATCGACATTATACTTAACCTGGCCTGCAAAATCATCATGTGCCTTTAATATAACCTGGCCGTGATATTTGGGCTAGCGACAATTGGCAAGGTCCAAGAAGGGAAAAGAAAAATGGTCTCGAAAAACAAGAGAAGAACCCATGATAATCGGATCAATTCGTCCCTTTCGAACTCGAGTGGGATTTGAGATATCGTCATCCCGCTTCCAATTTCTTCCTTATTGGTAATTTTATATGCAACGAAGGGGAAAAAATTGAAAAATTAAGGAAAAGGCGATTGCGGTTGCAGTTGACCATGACCCATCTTCGCAATGGATGTGAGATATATATTGTAGAACCGCTTATATTTGTGTCTTACTATTGACAACCCCCAGCCGTTTCCCAGCGTATGCAACACGATGGGCCATGGGAAAGGATAAGATGTTTAGCCATGAGGCTGTAGCGGCAACATCCAAAATAAAAAATAAAGAAATAGAAAAAAGGGAATAGTACTAGAAGGGGAGAGGAAGAAGAAAAAGGCTGTCGGTTCAATCCCGACCTATCTTGTCATTCCCTTCTCGGTTAAAACGTTTGGGAGAGATTGGAAAGAAAAGAAAATATACCTCGACCGAGGGAGGGGGAAATGGAAAGGGCCCAGTGGAGGACCTCGTTCGCGAAGACGCCCCATGCGAGCTCTTCCTGTCGAAAACGGTTTCTGCTAAGAGTCCTGACCTAGTCTTCAGTAAGTCTGTGGGCATCTCGGATCAACTCAAATCTCATCCTGCAAAAAGCGGGTCATGGTAAGTAAGTAAGAGCAGTCGTGCAGCTGCATATGAACAAGCGCCTGAGCAAAACGAGACGGACAAGGGCCAGAGGTCCGGAGCCAGGCCACGACACGCCCGAACGTTTAACCTCAGCCCTCTCGAGTCGACAGTTGGAATTCCCGAAGGCCCCCTTCTGGTTGAGTTCTGCATATAGCTACATACAGACATACGTAAATACCGTGTGTCCGTTGATACGATACGCAAGATTTCAAATTACAATCCAACATGCAGACTTGAGCTCGCTCGAATTCGCATCAGGCCGGTCGCCGTCGGCCAGTGCTGGCCAGCGCTCATGCAGCCTCAAGCGCCAGAGGAGAAAAGAGCACATGATTATTCTTCAGATCCAATCTCCAATGAAGAATCAAAATGCACCCCTTGAGACCGGCATGTCATACTTCGTAATGATATCTCAATCTCTCGTCAACTAGACGAGAAAAAAAAAAAAAAAAAAAAAAAAAAAAAAAAAAAAAAGCAGGGAAAGAAAAGAAAACATCATAAAACCTTAGTACCCACCGAAAGGCACAGAAAGTGTGCAATCAATGTGCATTAGTCGATGCATACCATCGGCACCTTTCGTCTGAACTTGAACAGCTAATAACGATGAGCGAAACCTACCGACCTTTTCTCTCCCTTCCCTTTTTTACCCCTCGCCTGCCCGTTTCTTTTTTTCTATCGATATCAAAAAACACATCGTGCAGTCGCTTACCCTTGTTCCACCTGTCTGGTCCCCAGCCAACGACAATTAATACGGACTCCAGGTTTTATCGTACGTATACCCCCTTCCGGTCCCGACTGGTAAGATGCAGGAAAGACAGGATTTAAGAAGCCTTGCGGCTTCAATGGGAATCACCTGCATTTATCGCCTGGCGCAAGCTATGATATGCGTGGAGTGTGGGAAAAGCGTGGGTTGGTGGAGATACCACTTATAGGTAAATCCTTCTAGACTCCGCGACTACCCAGCCAATAGTTCAACCCTGAATTGTCGTATGGCTAAACAGGGAACCCGAAAGAAAAAAAAAGAACAAAAAGAACAAAATAAGAACGAAAACTTAGGTAAATAATTAAGGGACAACGAGACCATGTCCAAAGCTGCATGCAGCTGGTATGTTTAAGGTTAAATATCAAAAACAGGCGAGTTGTGCCGAACTTCACCACAATGATCCGATTCGAGTCGGGGCTGGGGGAGAGGGGGGGTTTGGCTATTGGAGAGAGCATGCTAGCATCTGAGCTGGATCGTGAAGGGTAAAGCCCTGGCCATACTAACAAGCATGGATCTATCTGAGATAGCTCAGTCGATCGGATAGCGAGTAGGAATTCAATATACTTACGTCTCACCTAAGTCCTTTTGAACTTACTCTCCAACCTAAGCAAGTAGTACTTAAGTCTAACTTCCTCGTGAGGCTTGATTTGTATTTGTTCGCTGGCAGTTCGGTTCGCAGGCGGGGTAACTGTCGACATTCGTCGGGCCACGACTCGGCCAGGCGCTGTGCATAGTAATATCATCAAAGGAGGTGGGGTCGTTTAGCTCGTGGTTACGTGCCGTATACCATATATCATGTATGTACATACTTAGATTCAGTACGCAAGTACCTACTACCTCCCGACAGGACACAAGTACCTAGGTAGGTACTTATATTTATGCATTAGGCGCATAGAAGCTAGTATACGTACTTATTGTCTACGAGCTCCTGGGACCCGGGCGGTCATAAGTCTGTCTAAATACGAACAGGGGGGTACAGTTGATTGTATATGATTGAAATATACCCGGATAGCCATAACAAGAGAAGTCACTTGGAAACACACGTATGTGCCAATGAACCCTGTATTCCCGAGGCCTATCGAACATGACCTCTCACGCCCAAGTCTCGAGGTATCGATCCCGAAGGACTATAGATAACGGAAAACCCCCGCTCCCGGCCAGCTGTCAATCAACACCATATGCCCTTCAACCTCTCCAGTGTCTACAGCTACCTACCTACAAACTTACCTTTCCACCGTCCCGTCTTCAGCTCGTATGCATCGGATCGAAGATTAAACGCACTGACACCTCACCAAACTACAACCAAAAACCGATACTACGTATTCGATATTCACAGAACCAGAGAAAGGGAAGAAATCACGTGTGTATGGCTTCAGGGCGACGGTGCCATTGCTTCTCGCTCGCCCATCTAGTTCTATCCCCCCCGGGTATTGATATCATTTACTTCGATCGAAGATTGATTTTTCTCACTTTATGAACCGTGGTATTTAAAGTGAAAGAAAAGCAAACGGTGGGTTTAGATGGGAGCCGGGAATGAAAACAGAGCCATTACTATATAAGAGAAGAAGGGAAGATAAAACCTTGAGGAAACAAGTATCAATTCCAGGGGCTAGGGGAGCTATAAAAATCGAGTGGAGACAAAAGGAAAAAAAAAAAAAAAAAAAGAAGCCGTTCGACAGGAAGGATATACGATAAAAGCACTTCCATAGTTCTCAAGTTCTTGCTTGTCAACTTTTGGTTCCCGTTTTGAAGACTAGTAAAAATTTAATTGTTTTTGGTGTTTCGCCGTTTTCATTGTTCGGTAAACCAATGTGAACAAGCCAGATCGATGAACTTTACGCTATCGAGGTGTCTTTCTATGACCAAACAAAAAGAGTATTATATCGCCCTTCTATTCCTTTGCAGCAGTCTCCGTCTCGGCCGGTGGGGCGTCAGCCATTGTTGTCTCCTTTCCTTCAGCTGGGGTTGGATCGGCGTCTGCTTCAGAGGAGGTCCAGAGGGTCTATTTTTGGATGGCGCGTTAGGTTTTCGTCACAAAGTTGCTCAGAGGAAGAATTCATCTTACCAAGTTGTCACGGAGAAGCTGCATGATCAATGTGGAATCTTTGTAGCTTTCCTCACTAAGGGTGTCAAGTTCTGTCGTAGATATGCCGGGTTAGTTGCCGTTGAAAAGCCGAACAAGGAGAACGGACAGGATACGTACCCGCAATAGCATCATCAAAGGCCTGCTTCGCAAGATGGCAAGCTTGATCCGGGGAGTTCAGGATCTCGTAATAGAAGACAGAGAAGTTCAGGGCAAGACCGAGTCGGATTGGGTGAGTTGGAGCCAAATCGTTCTGGGCAACCTCAGTAGCGTTCTTGTAAGCCTCAAGAGACTTATCGGCGGACTCCTTGCGTTTGTCACCAAGAGCGAACTCGGCGAGGTAACGGTGGTAGTCACCCTTCCTGTTAAACCGGCCTGGTTAGAAACACCGGTTCATATATAAACTGCCAAGCTTTCCCCCCCATTCTTTTTCTGCTTCTTTATTTTGGTGGAGAGAACATACATCTTGTGATAGAAGACCTTGCTCTCACCACTCTGGGCGCTTGGGATAAGGTGCTTGTCGAGGACCTCCAAGATGTCTTCACAGATCTTGGCAAGTTCGGCCTCGATCTTGACACGGTACTCCTTGATGAGCTTAACTTGGGCCTCATTGCCCTTCGAGTCCTCCTTCTGTTCGATGGAGGTGACGATTCTCCACGAGGCTCGGCGGGCGCCAATGACATTCTTGTAGGCGACGGAGAGAAGATTTCGCTCTTCGACACTCAACTCGGTATTAGAGGAAGCGACAGTCTTCATGTTCTCAACCATCTCTAAACTTCAGGGTTAGTAGCCGAACCCGTCATTACATGTGGCAATCACACCGGTCTTGTGCCTGGTTGCTATCAGGGAAAAGAGCCGGGTTGGGAGGGGCGAATTGGGAGCAAATAAATTACCTTCATAGCGTTCAGCCTGCTCGGCAAGCTTGGCCAAATAGACAGCGTCTTCGTGACCCATTTTTGGTTATTTGTGATGGAAAGGTGGTTTCTATACGAATATCAGGGTATGCATTAGCGACGTTCCCGTAACCTGCACAATATGTCGTCCACAGTGTATGTGTTGGAACGGTGGACTGAGGGTGCGAGGATGCGAGAGTCCGACCATCTCCCAACAGCTGCTCCGGGGGAGCCGTAGGGGCTTCATCGGGATAAGTGGACGTTTTCGCGGCCTTGGAATTCCCCAAAACTCCAATGTGGCAAAAGACACACGGCCGGAGTATAGAAAAAACGGTTGGCAGAAAGTTGGAAAGATGGTAGAGTGGCTAAAACGGGCATCGGTATCGATGGAAGCTTTGAGAGCTACTACCCGTGTCGCGAGCCTGGTAGAGAGCACGATCGAATCCCCCGAAGGGACAAACAACTCGATATTCAGCCGTGAAATACCTGATCTCGACGATAGAAGCCGATATTTGCTCGTGTCTGACGTTGTCTTCGGAGTGTTTTTGGATGGAAGGGCGAGGAGACGAGGAGAAAGGAGGGGTAGCAGCGGAGCAGGGAAAAACTCGACGACCCTCGCTTGAGTTGCTCGCTCGTGTAAAATGATGCATGATGTAACCAGGCAGTTGAACTCTCACCTTGAAAAAGTATTTGGTGGAAGGCTGTTCGTCGAGACGAAAGGTAGTAGAGGTGGTCAGGTTGGTTAACTGGATGATGTTTGAAGGAGAATGAATGCGGTTAGCGATGGCGATGGTTGGGAGGGAAGAAAAGAGGAAAGGGAAGAGTGGTGGAAGTTTGGGAGAGGATGGGGATTTAGATTGGGATTTTGGCTTTGCTCTGCAGTGCTGGGGCCCTAATAACAGACATAACAAGCAAGCACAAGGACAAGAAAGGGCGATTTACACAACAGAAAAGCGGAGCAGCGCCAGGAAACCGAGAAAACTTGAGGGAGAGGATGAGAAGGAGACGGAGAGGATACAGGTGTAGCCTTGGAGTGCCTGAGGATGGAAGATCGAGAGTTTAAGCACGTATATACATGTACCTCCAAGCACCTATATCCTACGTATCATAGACGTAGTTGAGAGGTAAAACGACAAAGGGTAATTATAAGAGGTAAGGTAAGAAGAGACAAGGTAAAGGAAGGACTACTTACTGCTTGAGTACCTGAACGTCTGTCTGCGTGTCTGGGATGGAAGAAGGTAAGAGGTCGTGAAGTGATGGATGGAGTGATAGTGAAGGGAGGAATATTAATTCAGGGAAGGAAGGAAGGGGTTGATAGGTGGACAGTACACTGGCTGGCTGCTTGCTGGCTGGCTGGCTGGCTGGCACGGCAGAGAGAGGGCGAGAGCTAGCTAGCTAATTAACAACACGGGCAGGGCAGGGCCAGGCGGGGCGGCACAAAGTGGGGGATTTTCTATAACCATCAAATCTAATACGATACGGCTAACAAGATTGAAACATCTATCACCATTGCACAAAGTACACGGCCTCGTATATACTGACTGACTGACTGACTTAAGTATATACAATGTAATGGGTGTCTGTCTGTCTGGATCTCTCTACTTGGGTAGCGAGGAGCCAGCTTGGCAGGCAGGCGGTCAGGGAGGGTGCCTAGACACTTCTTGAGAACTGTTTCTCCCTGCACCGTCGATGGACACTTGGTACTTAAAGAGAACTTGTATAGATGTCGTGTAACCGATATCCGTTTCGAGATACATCCTAATAATCCTAACCGCCGCCATGGCCATCCCATCAGAAGAGCAGGCGGGCTGCCTGAATTCATATTCATGCACGAACCGCGCGCATCAGCTCGTTGACCTTTATTATATAATACCCGAGTTGAACTTCTCGAGCTATATGCTTAAGTACCTAGCCTACTTACTGACTAAGTAGCTAGTCCATGTTGACTATTGACCCCGTCGATCTAGATGGATCTAGATGGAATACAGGCGCTGATATCTAGAATCAAGGTGCACGCTGGTGTTCGTCATCGACAACGACGTAAATGCCATCAACCTGCCTCTGATTGGATCCGTATTTTATGACAGCAGACCAGGGGCAAAGATGCTCCTCCGAATGACCATATCCTGATTTCTCCTAATATTACCGACCTACCTCGCCCACTGAAGCTCGGGGCATCCTCTTGAATATTCTCCGGCCGGCCACGTGAGCCCGCCCCCCCAGAAGGTCTACGCTGCAAGGCCGGACACCGACGGTGAGCGGATGTGACTCCAGTCGAAGTGGCGTTATCATCCCACCATGCCGTTTGTCGCATGTACCCGGGACAAACACTCTTTTTGTGTTGCCCCACTCGGTGTGGCTCAACAACGTGCAAAAACCCGTCTGACGTCTTGTCTCCAACGTTCCTTTCCCTTCGGACATCCGGTACTCTCTACTTCTCCCACACATACTTTTTGTATATAAAACCCCGAATATCCCCCCCCCTCCAATCACCTGAACCACCCCATTTCCCCACAAACAATCATCCAAAATGACCCTACGAACCGCCCTCACCAGGACCGTCGTCAGACTCCCACGGGTTACCGTTTTCCGCCCCTCGGCTTCTCTCATCATGAACAGAGGGTACAGCGCGGGAGATACCGGTGGAATTAGATACGGAGGTACGTACCTTCACTCCGGATCACCATATCAATCTATCGCTAACTCTACTCCCTCCAATTGACAGGCGAGCAAGCTGGGTAAGCCCTTTCCTCCCCCCTCTTTCGTCTTCCGGGAGAAAAAAAATTGTAGGCCCCCGGTTCCTAACGAAAATCACCATATCGTTGCAGAGACTCCTTCACGCGCCGTGAAAAGGCCCAGGAGGACTTCTACATCAAGCAGAGAGAAAAGGAACGTTTGTCCAAGCTGAGAGAAAAATTGGCTGCTCAGAGGAAGCACTTGGACGACCTCGAGGAGGATATGTCAGTCCCCCCCACTCCCCACAATTCACGATCACATGTCAGAAATGGGTTACTGATTTTTGACAAATTCCGAAAATTTAGTAAGGAATTGGAGAAGCATGCCGGTGGCGAGCACAACTAAAAAAACCCTCTCCTCCGAAATCACTAAATTTTGTGGATTCATTGCATTTCTATAATTCTTTTCAAGAAAAAAAGATGCAGGCGGAAACGTTTTTCGTTCTAGCGTGACCTGGGCATTCTTTTTTTATGTATTAAAATGAAAAAAATCGGAATTGTCAAGTTTTGGTCAATTGTGCATACTCGGGGGGATATACTTTCACCTCGAAAGAAAGATAAGGATGGATGAATAATCTCCGCTTACACTATGCTCTCTAATTTGAATCCACAAATGTGTATATTTTTTTTCTTCTTGTCTTTCTTTCTCCTTATTTACATATAAATTGACACCATTCCGAAGATATACACACCGTCGTATTCTCTGTGCCTTCAAGGATACTGCATCGGTTGAAAAATGAAATACAACTAGAACTTGAAATCATCGCTAGCATACACCGGTTTGATAACTAGCTGCTCTCCGGCCTCGCCTGTTTCCCCAATGTGTTAGCACGGCGAAGGGACAAAAGGTGGGGATGGATAAGGAACATACCAGAAGAGCACCTTTACCTCCTAGCGCTTTCTCTAGCCCGTTATGCGGGAATTCCCTCGGGACTGCCGGCTTATCTGGGTAGAAGGAATAGATTGCGCCGCAGAGCCCGAAGGCTGCTAGGACGAAGCAGGAGAACGAGATGGCTGCTTGCTTCGGCGTGGCGACGGTGTATTCGTAAAGCGTGAAGATACCTAGGGTATCTTCATCCTCGTGGACCTATTCCGGGTACAGCGTGAGTATATAACCACGATTCCGAGAATTAAGTATATCGTACCGGTTCGCCGTAGTTCCTCCTCTCCTGGGGATCCCACCACTTCTCGTACGGATCTCTGAACTGACGTTTCAGCGGAGCGGGTTGGGTGAGGGAGTAGCCGTCGTTCTATTGGGCGTATATTCGCGCTTCGTTAGCATGCTTTCCCTGCGGTTTGTCGGTGATGATAGCCATTATATATCGGGGGATATTGTGTCGGGCAGGACAGTTCGGCAGCAGGAGGAGGATTGGTACCATTCCAGGGTCATCGATTTCAGGATTGCCTGTGAGAAGTCTGGGGATGGGTTCCGGTTGTGGTGTGGCGGTAGAGGCATAGCATCGTTGGCGAGGGATCTGGGAGAGGAGTGGTCGAGCGAGCCGTAGTCGCGAAGCACCACCGGCGATAGATCTGACGGGAAGCATGGTGGGCCGTTGGGCACTGGACGATGGTTAGTATCGCGGTTGAGGCAATTGGGTAGAGGGGGGGTGCAGACCTTCTTCAGTACCGACTTCCCGGGGGGGTGATGAAGTCGAGTGGAGGGATGTATATAGAACTGTGTGGTGTTGAGGTGAGGTCAGTCAGGCTTCCTTCCTCTCCTCCGCGCTGCCGCCGCCGCCGAGAAGCGCTGCGTTGTGTTGTGGCAAAGCAAAGCAAAGCAAAGCAAATCATCAAATTTTATGTCGTTTTATTCCTTCTCGGCAAACCCCCCCCAAAACACTAAACTGTAACCTCAACCGTTGGACCCAAATCACAGCGCCTGCCATCTTCACCAGCCGATATCTCGCCAACTACGCGGTTCCAGCAGACGCGAATAAGCTAGCTTGAAAGCCTGGGATCGCGGCTTCAATCTGACCAACTTTCAGAAGGCTCTTGGATGATTTGGGTGGTCTGGGACGGGTGAACCGCAGAGACCACCCCAGCAACCAGCCTGCTGTTATGACGCCTGACGACTCCAATCCCGATCCCGAAACCCCTCAAAATGACCGTATGTCCTCCAGCCGGCCCGCGGCAATGTGCTGAATCCCCGGTGCTCAATTGGTGCCATGCTGAGCTGTATTGTTTCTCTTTTTTCCAGGAAACGGCCACCTACCCGCTACCCGCAGCAGCTCGAGGACCACCAAGTCCCTGCTGGTCGACACCGAGACCGCCCAAAATCTTAATTCGAACTCTACCCTGACCAACGAGGTCCTCCAACTCCTGAACCCGTCCAAGAAACGGAAGCTGAACGGTCCTCCCTCGCCACCATGGAAGTCGGCTGCCGCCCAGACACCCTCAAGTTTCATCGACGACACAGGCAGGAAGAGATCCATGAGAACCATGCCGCCGCCGCCATCTCCTGTCACTCCGGCAAAGGGGGGTCGACTTACAAGGTCCGCTGCAGCACAAATTTCACCAGATCCCTCTCCTACTACGGGCAGTCGCGCTAAACATAAAGAATACAGACCTGGGACCCGGACATCGCCTAGGTCGAAGCAACAGCAAACCCCGACCACCGCTCCGAAATCGCAGCCTCGGGGCAGCGCTAGATTCGCTGCCGCCACAGGTTCTTCCTCGTCTCGCAGCCCGGCAGTCACGAAATCCAGCCAATCCCGACAAGTCATCCATGTCCGACCCTCTCCAAGGCAATCCAGCCAGACCTCGTCGAGCCCGAAAAGGACCAGAAATGCGATTACTGTATCGACAGCTCCGAGAAGACGAAGCGGGAGACTTGCAATGGCCGAGGAGCATGTTGAAGCAGAGGAAGAAGAGGAAGAAGAAGAAGATGTTGAAATGGAGGAAGAACCCCAAGACTTTGCTGAAGAGACCTTCGATGATTCTAAGAGAATATCGTGGCGCCTTAAGTTTAGTCGGAAGGTTAAGCCACCTATCTTCTGCAACATTCTCAACATTCCCCATGCTCGCAAGTTCTCGTCCCTCAGAGAGTATTTCGACGCCGAAGACAACGACCCGGAATACCTCAAACAAATGCAGGATGCAGCCACCGTCGAGGCAACCAAACGTGCAAAACTCGAAGAAGCCTACGAAAACGACACCCTGCGTCCGGAGAATCTCCAATTCGCTTTGCCTCAGCTCGTACCATTACCGGAGCGTCTGAGGCCGCAATGGGGACATCAAGACCACTTCGTCAACCATGCCATCCGATTCAGCAAACTTCTTAAGAGGGAGCGTATGCAGCATATCAAGGACGCAAAAGCCATAGCCAAGGATGCTGCCGAAGCCGCGCGAAAGCGACGACCGAAGACCCGTGAAGAAGTCGAACGCGAGCAGAGGGACCTCAGCATCAAGAGATACAAGGAGCTTGTTACCAGTTTCAAAGCCAAGTTGAAACTTACAGAGAAGGTATTCGGTTGTCCGTACATGCTTGTTGGTTTTTAATAATACCGCTAACATTTTACCCATAGGCTGCCCAGGATATCAGGAGGGAGCAGTACCTCGAAGCAACCCGCCTTGCCGGCCGAGAGACGCTAAAAAAGATGCTACAGCACTCTAGCAAGCTCTTGGATGCACGTATTAAGACCCGTGACGGCATGCCTGAGGAGCTTGATGAGGTCGACGCCGAACCCAATGCCAATGAGACGGAAGACCTGAGTCTCAGCGAGGATAATGACGAAATTGCAAGCGAGAATGAGAGCGAGTTATTGGAAGATGCCTCCAACATGTCTGAGTCAGAATCTTCGGATGAAGGGGGCGATATAGACGATGACGGCGATGATAACCTTAGCCCCGAAGAGTTGCGACGGAAGTATGCCGGTTTACCAGAACCCGAAAACGAAATCATTTCCGGAGACGAGGGCACCGACGCATCGATGTCCATGGACGACGTTGGGCAGGATGAAAGCCTCGTTGGACTCGAAGATGATAATGCACATTGGCCAGAAGGCCAAAATGTGGATGAAAGCGACGAAGATATTCCAATAGATAGCGAGGAAGAAGAAATGTCCAGTAGCGAAGAAGCAGAGGGGAGTGATGGGGACGAAGAAGACTACGATGGCGGAGAGGATGACGATGACGATGACGACGACGACGACGCTGATGACGGCCTCTTTGGTTTCTTTTCGAGGGATGAGGTTGATAGAATGCGGCAAGGGGGCGCCATGGGCCCTGAACGCTCTCAAGGGCTTGATGGTGCAGAAGATGAAGATGAAGATCTCGAGGAAGTCGATATGGTCCCAGTTACCGGGGAAGGGGATGAGACCATGAACCACATTTCCGATACTGCCGATGAAGCCCATCTAGCCGAAGTTGATCACTCGACAGGCAAACATCACCCCCATTCCAGCGATGAGTCGAGCGTTGTTAAAACCGGTGTATCCGAAGTTAGCAGTGTCACCACCCCAGCATCTGTTGGGAACGTCGGGGATCACAAAGAGCCCAAAACTCCAATTTCGAGCTTACTGAGGGGGACGTTGCGCGAGTATCAGCATTTCGGCTTGGACTGGCTCGTCAATCTCTACAATAACGGTACAAACGGTATTTTGGCTGACGAGATGGGCCTTGGTAAAACGATACAGACAATTGCCCTTCTTTCCCATCTAGCTACCGACCGCGGGGTGTGGGGACCGCACCTTGTGGTCGTACCGACAAGTGTCATTCTCAACTGGGAAATGGAGTTCAAGAAATGGGCGCCGGGTTTTAAGATCATGACCTATTACGGCAGCCGTGAGGAACGGCAAGAAAAACGTAAAGGGTGGATGGATCTTAGCGCTTGGGATGTTTGCATTACCTCCTATCAACTTGTTGTACAGGATGTCCAGACATTCAAGCGGAGACCGTGGCACTATCTCATCCTTGATGAAGCACACAATATCAAAAATTTCCGATCTCAGAGGTGGCAGACTCTTCTCAACTTCAAAGCACAAGCACGTCTACTATTGACTGGTACTCCATTGCAAAACAACTTGATTGAGCTTTGGTCTCTCCTATACTTCCTGATGCCTTCCGGAAACAATATGTCCGCTGCCATGCCGGCTGGATTCACTGATCTCCGGGAGTTCCAGCAATGGTTTTCTCGCCCCGTCGATCAACTTATAGAAGGGGGGCGGGAAGGCATGGACGAGGAATCAAAGGATAGTATCAGGAAACTACACACAATTTTACGACCCTTCCTCCTAAGGCGTTTGAAGAAAGATGTGGAAAAGCAAATGCCTGAGAAGCACGAACACATCGTCTGGTGTCGGCTTTCCAAGCGCCAGAGGTTCCTATATGATGATTTCATGTCTCGATCACAGACTCGGGAGACGCTCACCAATGGCAACTATCTCTCAATTATTAATTGTTTGATGCAATTGCGGAAAGTGTGCAATCACCCTGATCTGTTCGAGACTCGCCCCATCATCACTTCATTTGCGATGGGCCGCTCGGTCATTGCCGATTTTGAAATCAAGGAACTGTTCGTACGCCGCAGGCTCGTCCGAGATGGTACCTTTGACGCGGTTAGCCTCGAGACGCTGAACCTCAACCTCGTAGGCGCTGAATCGAAGTCGCGCATTTTTACGGACACTACTAGCAAACTCATTGCACAGAAGGCGATTAAAGATCACCTTAGTGACCTCGAGCAAGAGATCGTCCCTGACCTCCAACCTGATTTCTCGTCCTCCAAAGCTCTCAACAACTACATATCGAATCGCGATAAAATCTATCAGTTTGAGAAGGTCAAGCAGACGGCTTACCTCAATACCTTGCGATGCCGCGGAAGACCAGTTTACGGAACCGATCTCCGCCAGGCTTGTAATATTGGCGCACACCCTCAGTTCAATTCGCAAATGCCGGAAAACCGCAAAAAACGCATAGATTGGTTCTCGAGTGTTGTAGCGGTTCTAAATGATATTACGACTACTGTGGTCCGCCGGGCGGATGAGTTCGATACGATAATTCAGAAATTTGGGTGTGTTACCCCGGCTGTGGTTGCCTCTGATATGCCATCAATCACAGTAACGCCTGCTGGTCAAGAAATCCTTCGCCTTGTCAAGGCTAGGAAATTGGAAGACCCCTTCCACAGGGCTCGCAATCGTCTGTCCATTGCTTTCCCTGACAAACGTCTTTTACAATATGACTGTGGCAAACTTCAAAAGTTGGATGCCTTGCTCCGAAACTTGCAGGAAGGCGGGCATCGAGCCCTGATTTTCACGCAGATGACAAAGGTCCTCGATATTCTCGAGGAATTTTTGAACATCCACGGTCATAGGTATCTCAGGTTGGATGGCGCCACCAAGGTGGAGCAACGGCAGATTCTCACGGAAAGATTCAACAACGACAACCGTATTCTAGTCTTCATTTTATCATCCCGTTCCGGTGGATTGGGTCTCAACTTGACCGGAGCCGACTCTGTTATTTTCTACGATCTCGACTGGAATCCGGCGATGGACAAACAGTGCCAGGACCGATGCCACAGAATCGGGCAAACGCGCGATGTTCACATTTACCGCTTCGTTTCTGAGTTTACAATCGAATCTAACATTTTGCGCAAGTCGAATCAAAAGCAAATGCTTGATGATGTTGTGATTCAGGAGGGAGAATTTACGGTTGACAAGTTTAACCGGTTGACTGTTGCGGATTTGTTCGGCGATGATGCGAAGAAGTTTGGGTTGGAGTCGATTGGGGGGAAGACTATCGGATCCACGACGGGGAATATGAATAAGGCTCTCGAGGAAGTCGAGGATGCGGATGATGTCGTCGCCGCCAAGGCAGCATCGAAGGAGGCCGTTGAGAATCTCGATCGGGACGACTTTGGACGGGAGGATGGGCAGAAATCCGGAGCTGGGGCCTCGGTTGATGATACGCCGAATAATGTTGGAACGCCACGAAACTCGGAGCATGCGAGTACACCGGCAGCAGCCGCGACCCCTGCTGGAAACGAGGAGGTCGAGGATGTTCGGGATGAAGAAGGGGAAGAAAACAACTGTAGCACGGTTGACGATTACCTTGTTCGGCTGTGGGTGTGGGAACTGCGCGATACACCTGTGCTCATCCCGGACAAGAATAAGAAGAGAAAGGCGAAGAAGGCGAAGCCGCCATGAGGGGCAATTGTTCATTGAGACGCTTTTTTTTCTCTCTTTCTTGTTCATACTTGGTTCATTTATTTTGCTTCTTAGGTGTTATAATGGTTCTTGAGGTGCCCTTTTTCTTTGTCTCTTTTCCTTTTTTTTTTTGAAAAAAATTTTGTTTTTGAAATTATTCACTCCACTCAAACATATGATCTGGTGCCGTGCATGTGCATTATACGCGGTTTCTAGAAGCCCTTTCTTCATGTTTCTTACGGGCTCGGTTGGGACCAACGATGGGTTACTCCGTTTTGACCAGTCAGTTTTAATCTTTTACTGAGCACTCCCCTTCTTTTCTTTTTTTATTTTGTTTAACTTGTACCTTTCACAAAAGTGTATTACTAGCACGTTAGGACATATCTTTATTTATTTTTCGGTGTAGAAAAAAAACCAAAATGGGAATCAAAATTTTTTAGTATTGAGTTTCTCAAACGCTGTATTCCGTTAAAAATAAAAAATTGATCGGGGGAAGGAATTGGCGGGTTTGGAATGGTATGCAACGGCGCCTACCGTGTCCTCTGCAGAGGGTTTTGGATATGGAGGGTTGGAGGTGTTTGTCTGAGTTGGAGGGGTTGCAGGTGATTGTGGGTGCAGCACGATGACGTAGATGGCACTTCTGGGGTGCGCTCTCGCTTCGGTGACAGCCCTTCAAGCCTTGAGTTTCATGTTGTTCCGGGCAGAACTGCAGCCAGAAAATTCACAGAAGTCTTTTTTTTTTATTGTTATCTATCTTTCAGGTTATAATATTATGGGATGATGGGGATGAATAGGTGATATTGTATGTATGTGCAATCGGCACGGAAGGCTGAGACCGTGTTTGGGATTTGGAGAGGGAAAGAAGAAAAAAGAGAGTTGGTTTGGAGCGGCATCTTTTCCGGGTAGGTTTGCATGGCGATCCACATCAGCTGGCACACCCGTCTGAGGGAATGGAATGCAGTCTGTTCGAGGCAGAGACCCTGGCCAATTGCCGCCGGATTGATGTTCGGAGGGTGAAAACACTTTCTTTCTCATGCGGGTTTTGGTGGTGTTCCTTGGAGATTACCAATGTGTGGATTATGATCCCGTTCGTACATGAGATCCCGTCGAGATCCCGGTACGGTGGATTGCAATTGCCATTTCAATTCAGCTTCAATTCAGTTCAAATTCAATTCAATAGCATCTGCCGCATCTTGTATTGAGGAGATAGAGGTCTAATGTGGCCGGCATCGTTTCATCCGATGGTATTAGTACGATTGATTGTGTGGATGTATGTGTACATGTTGGTCGGGCGCCACCAGATCTAATTCCAACGACCACGCTTAGGCGGTACTTGGTATAGTTATGGTGCCTTAAGGGTTTAAAACAGTTTGACTATTCTTTATATATCCACCACCGCCAACCGACATGACGTTGCTGCCAGATCTCGTCCGATTCACCGGACAGAGCAGTATATATACTCAATATAGGTGTATAGTTGTAGTCTGTAAATATTATCTAGTAGGGTGAATTTAAAGAAGTGTGGTTGCAGCTATATCCCGCTAAGCTCGTACCCCTGGACTTCTTTTTTCGATAGCAGGCCTCCCCGCCCCCCCTCCTAGCTTCTAGCTTCCAGCTATACCTCCTCTTCTACCTCTTCTACTTCTACTCCTTCTTCTTCTACTTCCTCTCCTCCTCCTCTCTTTCCCGCTCCTACTCTCCCCGGGCATCTTTTGGATAGTTAGATCGTAGTATTTACACATCCTCTCCACCTCCACCACTCACCGGGCATATATTACACAAACACACGAACCGAGCTATGGTATAATTTGAGAGTCCTTGGAAATATACTATTGAGACAGCACAGCCAGCAGCTGCTGCTGCATGACAGCAATCCGGTAACACGAAAAGAGCTTTCCCTTACTTCACTTCTCCCTGCTCAAAACAGGGCGGCGCACACGCGGATCAGGAAATCCCTTCGTCCATACTATATTTTATATCAATTCAATATCAATATCAATATTATCCAAGGGAGTCAGAACAAAGAATAAAATATAAAAATAAAAAGAGGTACAGGCTGATTCAATTCCTACTTTTCCTTCCATGCCGCCTTGTGATATCAGTTTCTAGCGTCAGTTGGATCCCAGCTTGGGCCCCCCTTGCTTCTGGGTCTGGTCTAGAGCTCTAGTCTGGTTCGACATACGGACCCTTCTTTGCTGCTCGTTTCTGATCGAAACCACAGAGCACATCACACATATCATACATTACATTACATTACATTATCACCCGGCCTAAAACCCGTCCTGGCCAATCCTCCCCGTTTTCCCTCTTCTTCCTCCTTCTCCTCCTCCTGCTCCTCTCCCTCGAATCCTTTCCGCGGGCCCAGCAGTTTAAAGTATCCTGGAGGAGGCAAACCCCGAAGAGCTGAAGAGTTTCCTTCTTTTTTTTTTTTTTTTTTAAACGCTGCTCCCCTCCCCGACCCCATCCAGTCTCCCCTTCCTCAGAGCTCTCGGAGTCGGTGTGATCGACTGTGCACCCTTTCACATCTGGAGTAAGTGATACCCAGTTTTTATATTTGTTTCCCCGTCCGCTAGGTGCGTTTGGAGCACATCTGCCTCCACAGGGCGGAGATCACGGGAACTAGCTGGGGAATTAAATCTAATGGCATCGATGGGAATATTCGTTTTTCGCTGCTGTTCCCGCCTCATCTTTCCCTTTCCCTCTTTTCCCTTCCTTTCCCTTAAGCTTTCCCGTTCCCCTTCCTCTCCGTGTCTCTCCTCGACGTCATCCTGGAACCCGAGCGAGCAAGCAGGCACACATTGGAAACTCTGTCACAGTACATACGGAGTACAGTCTGGTTGGTGGTATCCCAGTTTGACGGAATCTCCCAGTCGGTCTCGCTTGAACAATATTTTTTTTTTTTTCTTCGTTTCTGCCGTGCCAGGCCAGGATAACTGAACCTCCCGTTTGGTTATCGCTTGATACTTGCTTGATAAACGGAGGGGCGCTCGGATGAATGCACTGCTGGTCAATCAGTCGTTTCATCCATTTTTACAGCCCTTCTTTCCTTCTTTTGCACTACATGAAATATATTTACATTATATTTTAATATATTATATTAAAAATACAGCTGCTGACAGCGACAACACCGCAACTAGGTTTAGGTTCGGCGCCCAACCCCATTTGAGTCCCTTTTGTCTGTCATCCATACATCATCTTGTCCCCTCCTACTTTCGCCCTCCCGATACCTTTAAATTTCTTATATCCCGAAAGGGCTCTACCTTTGGTCTATACTTCCCCAACCTTCTAAAGTAAAATATATTCGCCATTCCGCAAATAAGAGTGTCACGAGACGTCCCGAAGGCCTCCTCCTCCTCCATCCCCCCCCACCCGGCATCCGCTCTGGAGGAACCGCCCCACAAAAGACTCAAGATGTCGGCTTCTCCGGACACCGTCGCCGCAGCCACAAGGCTGCTGGCATCTCTCGCCGCGGGAGGTGCTCTGGTGCCCTTGGCCACGGCAAAGCTTCCGGGTGAGGACACGGAAGAGAAAAGAGCCCTCGAGAGGGAAATATTCGCCCTGGCAAATCGGATACGCCTGCTCGAGCTCAAAGCTTCGGCCGTCGGTCCCAAGTTTTTCCCGGAGACACCTAACGATGGCCCGCCGCTTGTGTTAGCCGCGCCGGAGAATACCGATATCTCTGCTACCACCACCACTACTGCTGCTGCCACCACAATCTCCGATAACTCGTTTAACGATGGAGTCCTGCCTACCGCTGCTCCGGTGCAAAATAGCGGCACCAATGCTCAACCCATCGATATCGAACCCGATCTGGAAGTGCTCAAGCAACACGTCAAGGCTCAAGAGGGCGAAATCCAAAGCTACGGGAAAAATGTCGAAGTTTTGGTGGAGGAGATAAGCCAGCATCAACATGCCTTGCAGAACGTGAACCAGGAGAAGGACAGAGTCGAGGTATTGGAGAAGGAGCTCAGGAAGAGTCAGAGGGCAAACTTGGCCTTCCAGAAGGCATTGAGGGAAATTGGTGAAATCGTGACGGCTGGTAAGCTCCTCTAATTCCTTCGCTCCCATCCCAGCACACGACTGATATACAAGTATACACATGTAGTCGCTCGAGGCGACCTCACGAAAAAGGTTACTGTTCATGATGTCGAGATGGACAAGGAAATCGAGATTTTCAAGGGCACTATCAACAATATGACCGACCAGCTGCAAACCTTCGCCAGTGAGGTATCCCGTGTCGCTAGAGAAGTCGGAACGGAGGGCAGATTGGGAGGTCAGGCCAGTGTCAATGGCGTTGAAGGCACCTGGCGTGAATTAACCGACAACGGTTCGTCCTCTTCTGATACTATCTTATGATGGTAAGTATAACTAGCTAACGAACTGTATAGTAAACACCATGGCCTCCAACCTTACATCTCAAGTGAGAGAAATCGCCGAGGTCACCTCTGCGGTCGCCAACGGTGATTTGTCGAGGAAGATTCATGTTCACGCTCAAGGTGAAATCTTGATGCTCCAACAAACAATAAATACCATGGTGGAGCAACTTGGAAGATTCGCGCTCGAAGTCACAAGAGTGTCGAGAGAAGTCGGTATAGAAGGAAGACTGGGCGGCCAAGCAGAAATCGAGGGAGTCAAGGGTACATGGAGAGAGTTGACGGATAACGTCAATGCTATGGCTGCAAATCTAACTGAACAAGTCCGAAACATCGGTAAGGGCTAACGCTAAAACATATCTCTGCGACTGTCCGGGAACTAATTTGATCTAGCCACTGTCACAACTGCCGTCGCCAAGGGAGATCTTAGCCGAAAGGTCAGCGCCAGCTGCAGAGGAGAAATATTGCAACTCAAGGAAACTATCAACAAGATGGTTGACCGACTTCAGAATTTCGCTAGCGAAGTCACAAAGGTCGCCCGTGAGGTCGGAACCGAAGGTCAGCTTGGCGGCCAAGCAAACGTGGATGATGTCGAGGGAACTTGGAAATCTCTCACTGAGAGTGTCAACGGAATGGCTACCAATCTTACACTGCAAGTCAGAAATATTGCATCCGTCACAACCGCTGTGGCCGAAGGTAACCTCAGTCTTAAGATTGACGTACCTGCGGAGGGTGAAATCCTCCAGCTGAAGAATACCATCAATAAGATGGTGGAGAGACTGCAAAACTTTGCGACCCAGGTCACGAAGGTGGCTCGTGAAGTCGGAACCGATGGTATACTCGGTGGGCAAGCTCGGGTGCAAGACGTGGAGGGTGTTTGGAAGGATCTCACTGATAATGTGAACGTCATGGCTAATAACCTTACGACGCAAGTGAGAAGTATTGCGGATGTCACAACTGCTGTGGCCCAGGGTGATCTTAGCAGGAAGATTACAGTGCACGCACAGGGTGAAGTGCTTGCTCTCAAATCTACGATCAACAAGATGGTGGATCGTCTCGAAGTGTTCTCTCGAGAAGTAAAACGGGTCGCTCGCGATGTAAGTTGTTTACCCTGCAAACCATTCTCATCAGAAACTTTAACGAACATGTGCAGGTCGGTATCGATGGCAAACTCGGTGTGCAAGCCGAGGTCAATGATGTGGACGGGTTGTGGAAAGAAATTACCACAAACGTGAATATCATGGCAACCAACTTAACCTCCCAAGTGCGAGCGTTCGCCCAGATTACTGCCGCTGCTACGGACGGAGACTTTACGAGATTTATCACAGTCGAGGCTTCCGGGGAAATGGATGCTCTTAAGACCAAGATCAACCAGATGGTGTTCAATCTCAGAGATAGTATCCAGAAGAACACCGCCGCCAGGGAAGCCGCCGAGTTAGCGAACAGAACCAAGTCCGAATTCCTCGCCAACATGTCGCACGAAATCCGAACACCGATGAATGGTATCATCGGCATGACGCAACTTACTCTCGACACCGACCTCACCCAGTTCCAACGGGAGATGTTGAATATCGTGCACAACCTTGCCAACAGTTTGTTAACAATCATTGACGATATTCTGGATATTTCGAAAATTGAAGCCAACCGTATGGTTATGGAGGAGATTCCGTTCTCCCTCCGAGGAACCGTGTTCAATGCTCTCAAGACGCTGGCTGTCAAGGCTAATGAACGATTCCTGGATCTTGTATACAACGTCGATAATGTGGTTCCGGACCACGTCGTCGGTGACTCGTTCCGTCTTCGTCAAGTTATCCTCAATCTCGTTGGAAATGCTATCAAGTTCACCGAAAGCGGGGAGATTACTTTGAGCATCAAGCCAGCCGACCAGGGTCGCTGCAAAGAAAACGAATACTGTTTCGAGTTCTCCGTGGCGGATACGGGAATTGGTATCCAAGCTGACAAGTTGGACCTTATCTTCGATACGTTCTGTCAAGCCGACGGATCCACAACAAGGAAATTCGGCGGTACCGGTCTCGGACTTTCGATTTCTAAGCGTCTTGTGAATCTCATGGGCGGAGACGTGTGGGTTAAGAGCCAGTATGGTGTCGGAAGCACGTTCTACTTCACCGTCGTTGTCAAGTTGGCGGAGACAGACCTTACTCTCATCCGGCCACAGCTAGCGCCTTACAAGGGGCACCAGGTCCTCTTCATCGACGATGTTTGCGATCAGTCTGGTGTTGCCATTGCCGACATGCTCAGGCAACTCGAGCTCGTTCCTATTGTGGTCAAGAGTGCAGAGGAGGCACCGAGAGCGGACCACCCGCTTTACCCTGCCAAGAATGGCATCGCGTACGATGTCATCATTGTGGACTCCATGTCGATGGCTCTGAAGCTTCGGACTTTCGATCACTTCAAGTATATACCATTGGTCTTGTTGTCACCGGTGATACACGTCAGTCTGAAATCGACGTTGGACCTCGGTATAACATCGTACATGACGGTTCCATGCCTCCCGATCGACTTGGGCAACGGAATGATTCCAGCGCTGGAGGGACGTGCGGCGCCTTCGATATCGGAAAACTCGAAATCCCTAAACTTGCTACTGGCGGAAGATAATGTGGTGAATCAGAAGCTTGCTGTCAAGATTCTTGAGAAATACCATCACACCGTCGAGGTTGTCGAGAACGGCCTACAAGCTGTGGACGCGGTCCAAAAGAAACGATACGACTGCGTGCTGATGGACGTGCAGATGCCGGTGATGGGAGGGTTCGAAGCAACGGCTAAGATCCGTGAATACGAACGGGACTTCGGTCTACCGCGGACCCCGATCGTGGCTCTCACCGCACACGCCATGTTGGGCGACAGGGAGAAGTGTATCCAAGCACAGATGGACGAGTACCTGTCGAAGCCGTTGAAGCAAAACCAACTGATTCAGACGATATCGAAATGTGCGGCTTTGGGCGGCACCCTGCTAGAACGGGGTGTTACCAAGTCGGATGACAGGAGGGCGGTCGCCAGCCTTCCTCGGCCACCGTATGACAGCAGGGCGATGACTTCGAGTGCATCTGTTATGAGGCCGGAGGCGAGCGCCAGCTCAAGTGCCATGTCACCGACAACCCTGACACCGGAAGAAGCACTGGAGAGCAGAGTAAGTCGACTTCCGGCCGTGAAGAAGACCGGGTTGAATAATAATCTATCGAGGCGCTAACATGTAGGCGAAAATTGAATCATTAGCCGATATTTAGATCTAACAGCTCTTAAAAAAACAGAAAGAAAGAAAAAACAAAAGCTTATAAAAGAGAAGAGGGAAAGGGGAAAAAAAAAAGAATAATTTGTAATTCTTAGACCTTTGTCTTCCTTTTTCTTCTTCTTCTTCTTTTGCTCCTTCTTGTTTGTTCTCTGTTGTCGGTCTCCTTGTCCTTCTTCCTCCTTAGCTCCCTCTCTTTGTAATTTTGACTTTACGGCAAGGGAAGGGTTCGTGCGGCGTGTTTCTGGGTATTATCTTTTGGTTGTGTGCGGGATGGACGAAGGATTGGAGCTTGAGGGGACAACGGGAGCAGATTTTTGCCTAATCGCTTGCGTATTAGGACGGGCGAAGTATATTTCGATTCAAGAGGAGCGCATGTTTTCTAGAAGAGCATTTTGTACACTTCGATTCTTGGGTTTTCTTCACTTCTTCCTTCCTTCCTTTCTTTCTTTCTTTCTTTCTTTCACGTTTCCATTTCGGCGAGGGGGTTTCAAAGGGTTGAGAGTCCCTCTCTCCCATAGTCACTACTTAGGTATCCTTTTATTGTGTATCATGGATCATACTATTATTTCCCATTTTTGCTTTCGTTCGTGTTCTTTTTCTTTTGTTTCTTTTATTATATATAATTTCCTTACGAAGATTACGGATTGTTTTTGGTTTTTATGTACTGTACTGATTGAGGCCTTTAAACTATCATTATATTATACTATATTCTTTCTGATTAGGTTGGTCCAGAACAGCCCGTTTTGGCGATCCGGAGCCGGGTGCAGTGTCAAAACCCCCTCTCATGTACTTATTACAGGTAACATTCCAGTGCTGCTGTGTATACGTAGTTTATGTAAGGGAGACCAATCCGCTTTGGGGGCGGACACACGCTGTTGGTTCTATAAATAAGCTTCCTGACTAAGGTGCACGCTGAGCTGAGCGAGCTGACGGGAAGCTTGGGAACCCCGCAGAAGGAGACCTGTATATATTTCCAGCTGGGACGCGAATCTTCGGTGCTTTTACTGACTATATATATACCCATATCATTGCAATTGAGGTGGACGACTCTCCCGCGGATTCAACCTTCCCACCACTGGATATATACTGTAGATAGTATATTTTGTAGCTACGTCATAGCCAACCAACGCAACTTCAATATTGCAACAGAGTCCACATATCATAGCCATTGACATACAGGCTTCTTTCTCTTCAGCCAACTCCACCATCTCATTCAATATCCTCCTAAATTAAATTATATAAAAAAGAGTATAACAATGGCAGGAATCATCGACTCCACCCTCAAAGCCCTCCACCTCAAAGACTCCACCGTCCCCCCCTCCGACGATGCCGTCTCCGACCTCAAGGCCAAATACTCCGCCGCCGGCCAATCCCACGTCTTCAACTTCTACGACTCCCTCGCCAATTCGGATAAATTGGCGTTATTCACCCAATTGTCCGACATAAACCCTGCACGCACCTCCGAGCTCGCGGAGAAGGCCTTGAATCCCGTTAAATCCTCTGCAGAGGATGAGAAACCACAGATCGAACCCTTACCCGCTCAAGCTCGGGCTTCGACGTTGGATTCGTCCAAGGCCGATCTCGATAAATGGTACAATGAGGGGTTGGAATTGATTGCTAGCAATAAAGTCGGTGTCATCTTGATGGCTGGAGGACAGGGTACCCGGTTGGGTTCCAGCGACCCAAAGGGCTGCTACGACATCGGCCTCCCTTCCAAAAAGAGTCTTTTCCAGATCCAAGCCGAGAGAATCTCGAAAGTCCAGAGCTTGGCGGATGAATACAAGGGTGTGAAGAAGGGTGTTAACGTCGCTCAGATCCCGTGGTACATCATGACCTCCGGACCGACGAGGAAACCGACTGAAGAGTACTTTGTGAAGAACGACTACTTTGGATTGGATAAATCACAGGTGGTGTTCTTCGAACAGGGCGTGCTACCGTGTATTTCCAACGATGGGAAGATTATCCTGGAGTCTAAATCGAAGGTTGCCGTTGCACCGGATGGGAATGGTGGCATCTACGCCGCCCTGGACAAGTCCGGCATCCTCAAGGATCTTAAGACGAGAGGCATCGACCACGTACACGCCTACTGCGTCGACAACTGCCTCGTCAAAGTCGCCGACCCGCTCTTCATCGGCTTCAGCGCCCTAAACAGCGTCTCGATCGCCACCAAAGTCGTCCGCAAACGCGACGCAAAGGAATCCGTCGGCCTCATCATCCTCAAAAACGGCAAGCCGGACGTCGTCGAGTACTCCGAAATCGACAAGGAAATGACCGAGGAGCGCGATCCGGAGAACAAAGAACTGCTTAAATTCCGCGCCGCGAATATCGTCAATCACTACTACTCCACCGAATTCCTCAATACCATCCCGGAGTGGTCCGATAGCCTGCCGCACCACATCGCGCGGAAGAAGATCCCGTATTTGGACACCGAAACCGGCGATCAGGTTAAACCCGAGAAGCCGAACGGGATCAAACTGGAACAATTCGTCTTCGACGTTTTCCCCTTGCTGCCGCTGGAGAAATTCGCATGTTTGGAGGTGGCCAGGGAGGATGAATTCTCGCCGTTGAAGAACGCGAGGGGCACCGGTGAGGATGATCCGGATACCAGCAGGAGGGATATTATGACCCAGGGTAAGAAGTGGGTTCAGGCTGCCGGGGCACAGATTATCAGTGATGATGCGGATAAAGATGGGATCGAGGTTTCTCCTTTGCTGAGCTATGTAAGTTTTATATTCACCACCACCACCCCAGATATTTTAGGTGCTAACGATTATTGATTACAGGGCGGAGAAGGTCTTGAGTTCCTCGGCGGTAAGACCATCAAGGGACCCGCATTGATCGTTCAGCCAAGCGAGGTTTAAAAGGCAAGTGTAGCTGTGGGAGTATTAGTTTTTGAATTTGAATTAGTCAGAGTATTAGCTTAAGAGTATTAAATTTACGGAATCAAGTTGGTCCGTTTGATGCTTCAGGAAAATAAAAAGTGTTTCGCTCTAAAATATACATCAAAGGCAGCTACGGAAGGCATATAATACACAATAAGCTAGAGAAATGCTTGTAAAAAAGGACATTACCAGAGACAACGTAGAGGAGATCACTCGGCCTTGCCTTCTCGTTTTCTCTTCTTCTTCTCCTTCTTCTCCTTTCGCCGTCTTTTTGACTCCTCCTCGTCGTCATTATCGTCTTCTTCGTCCAAATCTTTCCCGTGAAGTTGTGTGATCTGCCTCTCCGGAGCACCTGTGGTGGTCTCAACTATCGAAGGGACGTCCTCGTCCTTGAAGCTGCCTTCCAGCGATAACATCCCCCCATCGGCTTTCACAGCCGTAACCACGAATTTCCGAAGCCCCTCGACCTCATTCCCCTCGGAATCAAACCACCTCCCCATAGCCTTCGTCAACCCCTCAATCGGATCAGTGCCCCCAACCGGCTTCTGCCTCTCCCTCCTCTTCCCCCCGTCGCCGGTATAAACCTCCTCCTCCTCCCCGCCAACTCCATCACCCCCCTCGGCTGCCACAAACCTCCAATCGCCCGGTATCCCCGCCGCCGTCACGGAAACACTAAAAACATTCCCATACAACATCCCCAAATGGCTCGGCGACACATGATTAACAAACCCCTCGAGCACCATCCCCACCGTCGGTTTCCACAGCATGAATTCGACAAGACACCATACGAACGCGAAGGGCGATTCGCCCAGTATCTTCGCGGCGGGGGATTGGAATCGTAGGTTCTGGTGGAGGAGGATGATGCCGTTTAGGATCGGGTCGTATTTGAAGACCAGAGGGTCTAGATGGTCGCGTTGGATGCCTACGGCGGGCGTTGAAGAGTAGGCTGGGGAGATGGAGAGGTAGCGGGAGGCGGTGGTTAGTGCGTACGGGGAGGAAATTTTGGCGGATCGCAGGGTTTGTGAGGTCGGCGGCATTGGGTTTGAGGGGGTGGTCTCCGCGGGAGACTCGAGTTTACGCTTTTTGGTGGTCCGTGAGGGGGTACTTGTAATTTTGTGTTTCTTCTTGTGTTCGGTTGATGTTGATGGTGGTTGTGCGACTTCTGCCATCGCTGTTGGGTCTTGAGGTCGATGAGGTATCTTCTCGTTCTCGTTTTTTCCCGCGATAGGATTATGAATGGATATAAACGCTAGATGCGATCGTTATTCCGGTAGAAGCACACTGGAGCTCCAAACCCGCGTCTTTTGTAGTAAATTGGAAGGGGGGGTGCCAAAGTCGGAATTGGCAGTTTATATAAAAAAGGTTGAAGAAGTTTTATGAAATCGAATTGTCGATTTTTCGCAACCGAAAAAAAAAATAAGCGACCCAGCGGACTGGACAACACGACATCGTCCCAAATATCCAACAAAGTCCAATACCCCCCGGTAGATCATGTGACTGCATTGGGGGACTCAGAAAGTCCACCTCCGAATTATATATTATCCATAAACAGGGCGGGGTGATATTAATCGCATAAGAATACAAGATTATCAATAATCATGCTATGATTTCGAAGAATATAAAAATAAAAAAACAAGCTAAAACAAGTTTGCAAACATATGAAAAACTTAATTTTGTCTTTTTCTCATTCAAAGAAAGGAAATATGAAAACCCGATGTCGCAAAAATGAAGCTCCCATAGTTCCCCACCCCCTTCCCACCCAAACGCCGCTTAGCAAGTACTCTCGAGTGGTTTTTTTTTGTTCCCTTTCATTCCTCAGGAGCCTTGCTGTTCTGGAGCAATGTTTTCATCAAAAAATAAGGTGTAGACGTGCGTAATGTCGCATAAGGGCTTATCGTGAGATGGATCAATAATCGAAACGACCAAAACTGAAACCCCGCATTGTATAAATGGAAAAAGAAATTGCAATCTTAGCATGAAGAATTCGATGGTCAACCCCTCCCTCCTATCGCCTCCCGAGGCCTCCCATTCCGCCTGCTGTCATCCTTCCGGCGCCAGCATTGATACTCTGGGCTACGATGGCCTCCGCCGCTCGTTGCGCTGCGATCCTCTCCTTTTGCTGAGATCTTGCTCGCAAGTAACCCGCCGCATCGGCTCTCATCCTCAATATTCTCAGAATCATATCATCGCTGGCTTCAGCTTGCGCCTCCTTCCTCTTTTCTTCCTTTGCCTTCCGCATCGTCCCCAAGTTTCTATTCATCAGCACCGACTTCGACCGTTTCGCCATCGGAACACCCAGAAGCAGAGCACCCGATCCCGGAGGACCGAGATTTAAGCTCTTCTGCTTCTCCGCAGCCCTGGCGGCGTTTTGTGCGGCAATACGTTCGGAAGTCCGGATCAAATTTTCGGAAGAGTCGAAGTAGAAAAAGCCAAGGGATTGTAGGTCGTGGTACTTGGGTGATTTCAGGATGTCAACTGGGACACCGGTTGACTGGCCTTGTTCATCCGGAGCGTTGAAAAATTCAAACAAGAACTAAAAGCGTGTTAGCATCCTTCCATGTTCCATAGAAGCAGGCAGGGTAGCAATACCTTCAGCCATTTGAATACAACATCGAGCTCCTGGTTAGAGAGCGGTTTTTGGTTCGATGGCTTGTCAGACAAAGGTGGCACCATGAGGGTCTCGATCGTAGCAAGAACTTCTTTCCAAAGCTTGGCCATAACATTAATCAAGGCTTCGTGGGTCAGAGTCTTGTCCAGGATTTCGAAGTTTTCGTTGAAATATGTGAACAAAGGCGTTAGGGCATTGGCGACATCGTCGTCAGTTGGTCCCGCTTTGATCACAGACTGCGGGCGATTCGATCCAAATCCAGTTCGGCTAAAATAGCTTGACACGGAAGCTATGGAAATACCCGGGTTTAAGATCGATTTAAGCGCTTGTTTCGATAAACAGTGTTTAATGAACGGTGCGCACTGCTCGGAATTAGCGAACAAAACAGATCCTAGTCGATATAAATGATAATCATACCTTGTCTGTGATCTGGCGAGCCATATCACGTTCTGTGCGCTTCAGCGTCCTAAAGGTTCGACCGAAATAAAATTGGATGTCGTCGCGTTCCCCTTCCATACTAATTTTTAGTAGCAGCCGACCTTGCGTATCAAGGTCCAACCAGTATTCCTAATAGTAGACCATTAGCCTCTAAAACCACCATATGTAAGAGTGTAAATACTACCCTTGGTTCGTAATCCCCAAAATAGGAAGGGTCAAGCTTAATCGGCGCTCTCCCAACATAATCATGTTCCCCGACAGTATCGTGGTCCCAGATAGTCGCAGTAAGTAACACCGGCCCACCCGTAGTGATTTCGACAGTTTCATCGAACCTAGGGTTAAGAGTGGAGTACATAACTCTTGTCTTGGCCAATCGTTTATGATATTCGTCTCCCAGGACAACATATGGATCACTGAGTCCATTGATATCGCACGCCTTGAGATCCTCAGCCTCAACGATCTTGATGGTGAAGAGGTACTTGTTGGAAGACTGTTTCTTCGGCTGGTAGACGGGTGTGTGTTTAGCAATAATCGCAGCACACCGATCCACGTTTATCGACTTTTCGACCAGATCGAGTTGATGGATCGCGTACTCGATATTGTTGAATTTTACACAGGTCTAGATGATTATGTGAGTCCTAGCTCTATTAAACATTGATGTGAATGCATCTTACCTCGGGTAAGAAATTAAACGGGTCAACTTTCTCCTTACTATTAAAGTAAGCAAGTAGTTTTTCCTTTTGCGTTTTATTCCTAGCCGCCTCTTGCTCTGGCGTTACGCGATCCATCTCTTGGGTGAACAGGTTCTCAACCTTTTCGCAATAGTACATCAACCCCGTGCCTATCGACTTGGAAAGCGCGGTAAAGAATTTGGCCTCTTGATATTCGTCAGCCCAGTTGAGATCTTTGAGGGCTTTGATGTTTTGTATAAACGACCGGAAGACGTCTTCAACCGATACGGAGTGTCTGTCGTTTGCCATCGTCCCATTTTCTGACTTGACAACGAACTCATCTCCTTTCAAGGCATTGTCGACCCATTCAAGAATCTTGCCATCTATATTACTCAACCATCTCCAGACAAAATCCTGAATCATTTTTTCAATGTCGAATGGGAACGGACTCCTAAATGCAGATCAGTAAAGTGAATCTAAATGCCGTTTTGGGTAGGAAAAAAGGCGCCTAACTTGATAACCTGATCGTAGATGTCTCTGACTTCGATTAGACCTTGGTACATGTCGAATGCATCCTGGATCTCAAGATCTTCTCCTTTTTCCTGTGACGAACGGAATATCCCTTTGATGATATTCTCTGCGTCCTCTGCAAACGCCGGGAATATGCCTTCAATAGTCAGGAAGTCTACTTTTACTTTCCTAAATAATGATTCATTGGTCAGCAATAGTATAAACCTTGGATCAGACCGCGGGTTCGTACCCGAGGATGGGCTCCGGGAACTTCTTGGACAGCCTTTTTATCAAGCCGATAAGCTTTTTTCCAAGCTCAACAATGTGGTACATGTCCCATTCTTCCCTATTCTCGGGAATGTCCTTCGTGAACCCGGAATACACTTCTTCAGCACGAACTTTAAGGCCATCTTTCACGGAACCGATAAATGTATCTAAATCCTTCCCCGCCGAGAAAAGGGGATTCGGGTAGAGATGGTTCGTCAAGATGTACATGTATTCGTCGAGAGAGGGTGGTTTGAGATCGAAACACTGCATAACAGCATGATACAACTCCCTTAAGATGTTATCGTAGAAGGAAGACAGATTTTTCCGTTGAAGTGTTTGCTAACGGCAATTTGTTAGGGCTCTGTCTTTTTATATCTTTGTCGGGGAAACTCACATCCGGGATGGTCCATTGCTCCCAAGGGGTGGCAACAGATCCTTTAATGTATTCGAAAGCTTTATCTACTGTGTCAAGATCTGCTCTTGATTCCGCATACATTTCTCGAACAAGCCCAAGAATCATAATGGCCTTGGTGAAGGGAGGTATCCGCCAGCGAACAGAACATGCATCTATCAGCGAGATCTCTTCAAAGGACAGAACCGGAGGCAGAAGCTCGTCACTCTCACCCTCCGCGGCAGGCCCTGCATGGTTATCAAAGCACATCTTTAGGAGCACGCGGAAATATTCTTTGGTGTTCGGAGGAATGAACGTGAATATTCCTTCTGCGCCATCCGTATGTGATTGAAATCCATTGACCTGGTCTCCATTGATATCGATGCTGGCCAGGCCGGGGTTGGCTGTCACCATGGCCTCCTGCATCAAAGGAATATACTCCAGCTCTCCAGCTTTCCAGGCTTCGTAACCTTCGTCAGTATCAAAGTCATCAGCCGTCAGCGTAGCTTTGGCACCAGCATGGATTCTAGCACCGTATAGTTTGAGTTCCTTCATAGCAATGGTATCACTCCAGGCCTGGCGGTTCCTATTGATGTCATTTTGAGCCTGGGTCAAAGAAATGCGGAAGACTCTCGCAACTGTTTGCACATAGGGCATTTCCCGAACGTCGTATGATAAAGGTACTTCTTCGGTAATCTGGGCCGGCGGTTGAGCAGTGTTTTGGGCGTCCACGAGATTCTTGTCGTGCGTAAGCATCCGAGACTCGAGGGTCGATAGTCTATTTACGAGTTCGGAGTGCCCAGACGCCCATCCGTTATCCTTCAGGCATAATACTATCAATCGAATGAATAGTGCGACATGGCGATCGACTAACAGGCCGACATTTTCTTTTGTTACGCCCACCAGCCCACCCGAATGCACAGCTAGCTGAAGCTCATTTGTGGCCCGAGAGATAAACAACAGGATCATATCCTCCGCGCGTCGGCTTTTATGCAAGACCTTCCTCCTCTCTGGATCGATAAGTTGGTTTAGGAACACGGCGAAGGTGCGCTTGACGAGTGGATCCTTGTATTCTTTCCCCGGTTCTCTACCAATGATAGTCCCTTCAAGCCGCCGCTGGAAGACCGTGACGAAGTCGACTTTCGGCAATTTCGCAGACTTAGATCCAGTGGAAAACTCCGCCAGGAGTGCGCCTGCAGAACTAGAGTAGGAGGAGGAAGGCTTCGGAGCCGGCTGGGTGACAGCCACTCGCTTGCGCGGTTGGAGGAGATAATTAAGAAAGCCGATCCGTAGAGCATGGCTATAAACGTGCTCGGGAGTGGCCTGGTGGCCAGCCACACGACGAGCACTCACGATGGAAGCATGGCTGTTCTGCCGATTTTGGGGGTGATAAGCGGCATTTTCGGGTTGGGCATAGTACCCCGCAGCATCTTGGGTCGACCATCGCTGCGCCATGGTGACCGAGATCACTCTATGGCAGGCTGATGGTGGACGAGAAGCAGCTTTCGGATCTGTAGAACGGGTCGGTGTTGGTCAGCGGTCTTTTTTCTATTTTTTTTTTTTTTTTCCTAGAATTTTTTTGATATGAAGGAAACGAGAGGGGAGCAATCTTTATGACGGACTGATGATATCAAATAGCTAGTGGATTCAATCTTACATCGCTTAAGGAGCTCGCCTGCGTCGTGATCGAGATGCAAGAACACGAGAACAGACGAAGTAAAATGGTAAGGATAAGTGCACGTAGATGTCGATGGAGTAGCAGACGCCGGGGGGGGTGTTAAACAGATGTTACTATCGGGTAAGGCAAGGTAAGGCCAGGTCAGGTCAGGTCGGTTCAGGTAACGTTGGCCGCAGCAGAAGTCGGCTGTGGTGTCGGGGAAGCCAGCAGGCCAGAAAGGAATGTTGTTTGTTGTTCAGCTGCCAAATTGGAACCAGATGCCAATTCCCACCCCAAAAGCTCTCCTTTGGATGGTTACCACCCAATTTGACTAACATAAGTACTTACCTAAGTACCTAGCTATGCAATGTATGTACCGAGATGCTTCTTATAATACCTAACAAGTACTTAGGTACGAAGAGAGAGAGAGAGAGAGAGAGAGAGAGAGAGAGAGAGAGAGAGAGATAAGGATGATACGACGGCCGCACTAACATGGTCTCTAAAATAGGCACTTTTGGGTTCCTGAGGTCAGTACCCACTCGAGTAAGTACTTACTCACTTACTGAAGGAAGTGTATATATGACATCCCGCGGTGCTGCATGCAATAATGCATCGATGCTGACTACCTGCTTCTTGCTTACTATATTCATACCTAGCTGCTTGAGAACATACATACACATACATCCACATACACACACATACATGCATACATACATACATATATGCATGTCGCCGTCGTCGATTTATAGGACACGGCCAGATCTTCGATATTGGAATAGCCTCAGTAGTAATCTACCTCTAAAACAAACTAGCAGACTATAATAGTGTGCTCTGTGCACGGGACAGGTCTGTATATTATACAACTATATGAACAACTAGATCAGGGGTAAAAGCCGGTCTACAGACCCCTTCCTCGATCTAAGCTTCGTCGGACTTTGGAGCATGTACGCCATTCTAACAGCTAATCACAAACTCTACGTGTCTGGTTGCGGAGCTGACCCACTTAAAATACCCTGCGTCACACCTAAAATAAGTCAGATTCTAATGGACTAACGGCCAACCATACTTCAGCTCCTGGAGGCGGGTGTATTTTAAGACACGTCGGAAATTTAAAAATTATTATACTTAAAGCCTGTAGACCTACGGATACTCGAAGTGAAGCTTACTAGGTAATTGATAATTAAGAATGGAAGTCAGCACGAATCCGAATATTAGGTTTGTGGTTATTATAGTGTATACCTAAGTACATATCTACTAAACCAGATATCCAGCTCAAGAGGTATCCATCCACCCCTCGAAAACGAATATTATATCGAACTAGAGCTGGAGGGAATAGCAAAGGGAGGGAAGAGTCGTATGTCTGCCTAACCGTCTATCCTCAAACGAAAGCAGGCGCCTTCACACGTCTACATAATATTACCCCGACGCGAGGTAAGCGGGCGAAGAAGCTCATTGTGCGGGTTCGAACACCATGAACGCAAGGTAAACGGGTCATGCAAACCCTGCATAATGAAATTTTAAAAGAAACCCCGGACCCACCCCTTCATGCCCCTACTGTATGTGTAGATGTGCGTAAGTGCTCCTCCACCCGAGCATTACGACAGCTAACAAGTGGAGTTCCCTGGGAAATGCCGAATTGCGACAACCTTTTATAAGTACCTAAGTAGGTATACACTCAACCTGAATTTCAGATCGCCATGATACACCAGAGGAGGGGTTCAAAAGGATCCGACTTCCAAGCAGGAGCTCTGCCGAATGTTTGAATCCCATCATCCTCGGATGGTATATGCTCGACGCGGCAAATACCAAGGTGCCCGAGCTGATAAAGCTGAGCAGCGAATTTGCCACAGTGAGGGGTAATCAATAAAAACGGCTTGTTTGTCAGATTTGTCGGACTCGGGGCCGTCTGGTTAAAGAGAATGCTTCGCCGCCCCCAGTCGCCATAATACAAGCATCGCCTGACGGAGGAGTCTTTCATTCTGTTCCTCATTTTGGGGACCTCGCCTGTTGCGGTTGCTTGACGTCATGGCACCGCATCCCAGGAACAAACCAACAGTATCAGCTCGCTGCTGTGTCACTCGAAACAAAATCTTCTCGTCCCAACCAGAGGTCGAGTTCATACATATTCAAAAAGAATGTTCCCACGGGTGCCAGTAGTATACACATACACATAGAATACCCCTTATTCGTTCCCCGGGGGCTGACTACGGAGTGCAACGCCTGTGTGTGCATGACGTAGCCGATGTCTGAGGATCAATCTCTTTTCTCCCATATGGCTATTTCTCTCTTAAGATCTTTCTTCTTTTTTCTTTATTTCTCCAAGGACTTGATAAAATGGATAAGAAGGAAAAAAGATAACGTTCGGTGAAATGCGTCTTGTTGCCTCTCGTGACCGTCAGCCGGCTCCAGCAATCAATCGCAACAGGACATGGGAGACAATCGGTTGACCGAGACAAAAAGGAAAAAATTCAATGCAGATGGCGATGACCGGGTAATCAAGTCCCCCTTGGACTCGTCAATCAAGATTTGAGATAGTATCCAATGTGACCGTACTCCCAACTTCTTTTCCACGTGTGCATAACAGGTACAGTACATATGAGGCATGTATATGGGTTCTGCAGCACTATGCTGATATATCCTAACGCCTGGGAACTTGTATGAAAGTAGCGTCGTATCAATCGACTCACGGCCTAAAAGTTAGATTCCACAAAAAAAAAAGAAGATAGATTATTCGGACTAGGTGCCTATTTGATGAGCGGATGGGAACATAGCAAGTTACAGCGCCAGGCTTCTCCGATACGCCATCTCCTTCAAGGGCTGTCAACGATCATAGACCAGGCTAGGTAGATCCTTCCGAGTCTTCACGAAGCGGTTGTCCCGCCCTCCGCCCAGAATCAATCATGTGCATATGGCGGCCTTTCGATCGAAAGAAATCTGGTAGCTTCGTTCGTATCCCTTCATCTTCATACTCTTCTTCTTTCTTTTAGCCCTCAGGTCGAACTATACCAGAATTAGGAAGTTGTCAACTTTTTATCGCCATTTATTGGGAGACACCTGTTGAAGGTAGGTCGATTCGATTTCCGGCCCCAAATTTGATGGGCTGCACCCACACGAAGGAATGCTGGCAGAATGCCAGAACTGGGAGCGCCGGGATTCGGATGGACAAACCTGCATGAGTTTGACCTCGCCAACTGCATGTCGTGCGAAGGACGCGGTCCGATTCGTGCACCTGGAGAAGCTATGAAATCATAGTTGTCTGGGCACGAGACTAGTGAACCAAAAGCCCCATCTGCTTAAAAAAAAAAAAAAAAAAAAAAACGTTTTCAATGCATAAGACGAGTCGCTATATACCTCCTAAGGTACTTACAGAACCTTAGTATCCTTCTAGGACTTCCTGTCCGGAAAGCCCAACATCAGGCTACTCGACAAAGCCTCGTGACCCGTGGATACAGTACCATGATTCTGGTATACAGTCCGACCGAATGGAAACCTAACTGTTTTAAGCAAGTACTTACTTAATCATTTTTATTTTATTTTATTTTTTGAAAAGGACATAAGCTACCCAATGTAAATTAGCATATCATCGTCATCGATCGAGAGGCAGAAAATTGGAGTGGGAGCGGAAACGCTTAGTTAGGCCGGCGGCGCATGAATGTGGAATTGACACAAGTTGGCCATCGACATCCGATATGACAATTCGAAACGTTGGAAGCCCCTAGTGCGAGAAGAACGAACAAACACGCTTCATCTCGAGCATCTAGTGGCATAGATCATCCCCCAAAACAGAAATCGATCAAAGGGACAAGAGCGAAGATCCTGCCTGCGGGCCAAAACAGGAGTACTAGGCATAGGAATATTGGCAGTATTCGGTAGCCATAGTACTGTGTAGTAGCCCCCGAGCGTTTAGTCCGGCCGGTACAAGATGCAAGTACCTTGACCTGTACAGTAGTGTGTGTGTGCCTAGGTAGTTAGCACATGGATTGAATGGTGGTCCGTCAGCGATATTTGATCAAATTGATTGATTGACCGAAGATTGGCGCATCATTCGGGCTTCCCAAAACCAAAACCAGTAAGTAAGGAACGGGCTTTGGGGGGCCATGTTGGGGTCCTTACTGTGTAAGTACACAGTAGCTGACTGGGCGCTGGCTGTGAGGGGTGGGGTCTTGTGAGCAGGCGGACTCTTAAAATGAACCAGTGGTGAAGTAATGATCTGGAAAGAAGGAAGAAAAAAAAGAAACTTGCGAATGATCAGAAGAAAAAAAGGTTTTAGTTGGGTTGAGGATGTTGTTTTAGTGCGCCTCTCCGGCCTCGAGAATGCTGGCGGGTGCGGTCAAAATATTTCCAAGTCGTCACTGCTCTGCTCAGCTAAAACCAAGTGACGACCCCGAGCAGGTGGAGTTGGAGTTTCTCTTTCTCCTGCCATCCCATCCCATTTTCCCATTTCCCGTTCCCCATCGATAGTACTTACTTACTCACATCGCAGTCAGTATACTAGTAGTAGCAGTAGTAGTAAAGACTAAGTGCAGTACTTAGTATACCCTTCTTGCCTCTTTCTTCTCTCTTTCTTCCCTCCCTGTCACAAACTGACAGAACCGACAGAACCGACAAATTTAATCCCACCCTCTCCCATTTTAACCTTTTCCCCCTACATACCCATTGTTTGTATGTACTCTTTGCTGTCTCGGACTTGACTCGACTTTTCAACAAGAAAAAAAAAAAAAATTACATACATACATACATACACATACACACACCGACAGACAACAGTCACTGCGCCTCCCTCCTGGTCTTAATATATATTCATTCTACTCCGACACTTATTACTTGTACTCCGAAGGGAAGGAAAGGGAAAAGAAACCACAGAATAACTCCGACACTTTTTTTCCATCGTCGAACTCGGCTAGCCTACCCAACTCGAAGGAACTCGGGGACCACGATGTCGCTGTAATAGCTAAGAAGGAAGAAGGCACCCAACCGAAAGTAACGTACGTCGTCAGGACTGGAACAGACGTGGATAAACACTATTCATCAGCAAGGCACCGCCGTTTATATTTTATACAACCGTATTCTATCGCCGACCACCAACCAACCACTTCATCTAGTTTTTTTTTTATATATATATTTTTTATTATATATTGACGTCGACTGGTATATCACATCCCGACTTCTACTTCTGCTTTCTCCCGATAGCCTTTCCTGGCCTTGTACCAAAAGTACACCACACTCGCAACACACCTCAACACACTTTCACACACGCTTCCTTACCCTTTCTCGCCCTCGTCATATCCCTCTCGAACTTGCGAATATTATCATATAAAATAAAATAAAACAAAACACACCGCCGTTAGCACTCGAGCCTGAAGGAGCGTTCGGTATTCGGCGACCGTGTTATCATTATTGGTCAATACTCGCACCATCTGCCTCCAGATTCGTCCTTTATGCTCAGTCGATTTTCTTTGCGTGGGATTTCAGCAGTACCTGGCTCTGGGATGGACGCAGCTGAACGATCCCCTGACTCTGTTACCTCCCCTGTTCACGCAGGCGATGATGTCAACGTCCTAGACTTGGAGGACGAAGAAGTAGACGCTCGAACAATGAGTCCGAGGAGGAACAGTGAAGAGATGGAAAGATTCGCCACTGAGGCAAAGGAGAGATTAGAGAAGTAAGCATATCATCCATTCATTGCATGATACGTTCCGTCCATATCGCTAACATGTTATCCAACACTAGACAAGCCAAACTTCTACAAGAATCCCTCCTCGCTCTTCTCGACCGTGTCGACAAGGTCCGGGAAGAGCATGACAAGCTGGAAGGAGAAAACAAGTTCCTCCAGGACTATATTGGCCACCTCATGCAAACCAGCAAGATAACAGGTTCGGGTGGCCTGAAGTCGTCAAGTAACAGAGGCAAATAAACTGCTGCTGCCTTTTTTCGTTTTTTTGCCACAAGCCATCAAGACATCACCGTTACCACCTTGTCACGGGATGGAATCCTCACCAAGACAGCTACCCTCACAATATCCTCCTCATCACCGTCACAATCACAATCACAATCATCAAAACGGAGTTACAACGCAAAAAAGACATATTTCTCTATTTCAGGCGTCATTTGAACCTTTTCGACCTGGGAATGGTCGTTTCCTCTATTCTATCAGTGTATTATTATGATTACGCCCCTCTCCCGCCGCCCCTCTTCCCTCAAAATTACTTAGACGGATCCCTTTATTAGACGACCATTAAACACCCTCCCCGATCCCCCACAAAATCCGATGAAACCCCGTGACGATATATGGTCGTCGTCGGGGCTCATCTACGAAGTTACGACTGATCCAAAGGCTTTTTTCGATTGTTTTTAGCCGCCATAGTCAGGAGTTTAAACGGCTTTTTGCTATATCACTTGCTTTTAATCTTTTATTTTATTTTATTTTATTTCGCTTGGTCCTGTTCACTTTGCCTTCGACTCTGTTGCTAGTTTTGCACCCCTCACTAACCAGTCCCTCGGTATATGCCGTCTAACAAGCCTCCGCAGGTGCTGTTCCACCTTAAGAGCTTCATCGAACTCATACCTACCATTTACCACACCACCTGCCACATACACATACACATTCACATTCACATACACATACCGAAGTGCTCGGATACCGTTTAACAGTTCCCTTCTCCATCTCAAATAAAATCTCAAAATTCCATTGTGTATTTATCATACTTTTTTTCTTTCTCTTCTCTCGTCCGTCATCGGCGCTACTTTAGCAATAGTAATTCAAAGGGTTGAATACCTTTTGCTCTATGTATATTTACATTTTCTTCTTCTTTTTGTAATACATCGATCCGATATTCCATGGAGGATACGAGAGGCCCGTGCTGTGAAGATTCGAGTACTCGAAATCAATGCCCGGCGTATTTGCCTTTTTCGTCGGCTATATTGATAAAAATGACCGTTCACATATGACTTGATATATATAAGGCTCGTCGTCGTCGTCGTTGCCGTATGCTGCATGAATATTGGCAAAGCTGTCGAGGTTTGTGATAATATGTACTACCTGTCTGCGTAGCCCTCCTGTTGGAACAAAAGCTAACTGGGGGATGCCTCTTATGAAATTTTACCCACCGCAATACCTACCTATCCGATGGTTCCAATATAGAAATAGAAGGAAGCGGGTCCTAAATTTCTAAAAGACGAGATATTACACCGAGATTATTCCCTTTCAATCAATCGATTAGACTCCAGACCTCACTAACACTTAGATACAATAATCCCTTGGGGATGTCGAAAGGGGGGTCGTTCGAACACGGTGGAACGGTAGCTTCCTTCAAATCCGCACCCTGCGTTTTGATGCAAAATGCTAAATGAGCTGACTCCGTGATAAGACGGATGGTAAATGCGCTCTTGGACGAAAGCGACTGGAGGGCTTGGGTACGTCAGCACCCTGTAATCGTCATAACTTACTCGCAAGGGAAAAAAAAACCCCCCATGGGGCACTGTTTTCGAGAGCGGTGATGGGAGGGTAACAAAGAGGAATGGGAATCAGAAAAACCATTATCGCGATCATTCTCGTGAACCGAAGTTGCAAAAATTACCAGAAAACGCTGAGGTCGACTCTATTATCTAATATTGCGGACGGACCTCCGGTGGGTTGGCTCAATTATAGCGAATAATAATAATAATAACGAACGAACGAATACATGCATGCATTAATACTCCGATCTAAGCCGGCGGAGCGCATGACGTCTATTCAAACTCCGTATTGAGAAACATCGCACATTCGAGAAATCTAAAGCACCTGGTTTTTCATAGAAAGATCTCCAGCAGGGGGTTTCCTCGATTCTTCCACTACTATACTAGTATAGACATTGTACATATGTAAAAAAACAGTGAATAAATCCTATCGGGGATCTCCAGGATTTATCCATTCCTAAAGGGAAATACTCCTTTCCCGACTAAAAACAGCCTAGGAATATCAATAGAGGACGATTCGGAATCGATGGGATGAAGTATCGAACGGTGTTTTATTGGAGAATATAACTTGTGGGGAGGGGCCTGGGGTGGTCCTGTACCCAGTCTCCCTCAAGGGTATCAATTAAGTATGACGACCGCATTCCGATCCACGGAATAACAGCGTAGAAATGAAGTATTAGAAACGAAATCACAGTCAGGTCTCTGCCCGACTCTCCAATCCATCAATAAAAGTTCAACAAAGGAAAAGAAAGAAGAAAAAAAATCGCGACGCTTTTTGGGTATCGTTTAGTCGTAAGCTGGAGACAAAGGAAAATTGAGTGGGCGGTCACATGGTATCATGGGGTAACTTTAACGCAACGGTAGACGGGACGTGAGGGGGGTTGCTGTTGACGTGGTGTGCTCTATGGGTTCGAGTGGTTGTTCAATTGGTTGTCCCGTGTAGGATAACTGGATCGGCGAAGTAATTGTGACCTGGGGGATCGAAAAGGGTTGATCTACGGGGGGGCGCGATAAGCGCACACTCATCGAGGGTCTCTGCTGCGACATCCGCCTGGAGGCATAAGATGGTGGTCTTGTTCCTGTGCTCCCAACCGATGTCCTATTCGATGGGGGCTCATTGCTCCCTTGCGAGTAAACGCCATCCGCCTGGCTCCGCCGTACCCAATAGAACTGTGCGGGATTTACCCTAACAGTCTGCCTCCAAATACCATATGCGGGCGGGGGTGGGGGCAGATCCTTCGGTGCTCCATCGTCGTCCACCGATGCACCGCTTTGGCCAGGCATGGCATAAACCTGGATTGGTCTTTCTGGCTGTGCATACCCCCATGGCCCTGGGCCTGCCGTCATACCCCCGAACATTGGGTTAACGTAAGCTGTCTGCGGCTGCTCTTCGTCTGGGTACGAAAATGGGCGAGCAACAGCCAGGCACACTCTGATAAGCGAGTGGAAGAAGAAGAACGCAGACATGAGGGTGATTAATATAAGAGATATCTGCAAAGGAGGTGCAGTTAACTTATTACCCATAAAGAGGCCAAGATCTGTAGTCTCTCCGTTAGCCATGCCATCGGTATCCTTAGTTCCTTTACTTATACTTACAAATGGACAGAACAACGATAAATACCACCGACCAAACCAATAGAATTGCGACTCTTGTCTTCAATTCGGGTTTAACCAGCCATGATTTCGCAAACTCTTTAAAAGACATTGCGGTATTGCTAGAGGTGGAAGTCGAGGGCCTCCTAGGAGTCGCATTTGCGGGTGAGGTGGTCGGTTGTGTCTCTGGCGCTCCTACTGGCTGGGTTTGGGGTGTCGTTGTCGTCGGTGGAGCGCTGATTATGGGTTGGAGGGGCTGGTGGCTAGGTTCCTGGGTCGTAACTGTGGATGTATCTACAATTTCCGCAATAGATGGCATAGGTGGTGGCATGTTGGGGGTTTTGGGGCTGGCTGGGGTGCTCGAACGACTCGATGCCACTGATCCAGCCGACGGCCTTCTTGAATGTGATACATGACTATCTTGGTATGGCGAAGGAGGCGTCGGTATCTCGTTTGGACGCCATGATAGTCGGAATGATGGGATACTAGGGAGTGTGAATGTCATTGTTGTTGAAATTTGCGCAAGATGGTATATTTAATATGACGGATGCTATGGTCGATGCTTCGTGAGGGAGCATATATCATTCGATATCTCGTCGTCAAATCCCGGACTCCAAAAGAGGGTATGTATTTGATCGGGGTGGTCCAGTTGGAGGCAATGTATTGCTGGGTATGGCCGATAAACGATAGTATATGCAATACTTATTGTGGTTGAACGAATAAATCCTTTGAATGAATGGATGTCTACGGACCGGCAGTAGACGATGAGGTTTTCAGTTTGGTAGTTAGTCGAGATCCCCGAGCATATTAGTGACTGGCCTTCTCCTGTCGTCCAATCGGCGGCATATGTTGGTTGTAGAAACAAGTCGATCCTCGAATAGAATTATCGATTCTCCAGGTTATCCAAAATTTTAATTAAGCTTGGGAGTATTGGATTGATTGATGGGTTTTCCAACGAGGATCGATTAACATAAAAAGTGAAATGTCAATTACAGGATTCCAGTGGTGCGACGCCTCGGGGGGGTTTTCTTGGAGGATTCGTAATAATAGTCTCGAAGCCCCAATGTCTGTGTCAGAACGAAGGACGGGGTAAGAACTGAGGGACTGGGCTGCGACACCGAAACCGAAACTAGAGAAGGGAAGGCATCATCAATTTCGAGAAATGGCGTGGATAAAATCAGACCAGACCAAGAGATAGCCCCGAGTGAAAAACGAGCGTGGTACCCCAACTAGCTTGATGGGGGAGAAATCTAGATAGAAGCTGACGACGAGGCAGTGAAAAGGAGTACGGGGTACGATCCCATCCTCCTTGCAACGGACCTCCTCGCTGTTGTGAGTGGATTTTCTCCGAGCACGTAGTGGGTGTGCGGGAAAGATCATATCGCTCAGCCCGTCGTGGCCTGTAATAACGGGGTGGGACATTGCATGGTCGTTTCAGCTTGCTTGAGGCTGCCCGCAAAGTCAATTTGCGACCCCTGAAAACGTTGGGTGCTCATCAGAATCCGTCAGGGTGCGGGCTACAGGGCTTAGGTGCACACCCGCCTTGGCGTCGCTGGAAATTGCTAGTTGCGATTTAATTGGACAGTCAGCAATTTGAGTATCTCGCGTATTTGTCCAAGCAATTTTGACAATCTGTTTTATAGCTATTTTACATGCAAGATGGTGCGTTTTCCGTTCACGAATGATATTAGGGTATCTAATGCTGATGAATGAAGATAAGGGCGATAAGTAATGTGACGTGGGACACGCAGCGCAGCGATTGGGTCAGATAAATCATTTCCTGGACGCGTATAGAGAGACATTCTGCATTCTTATGCGTGATCATGGGTTGCGCTGGTCAAGCTACTTCCCAAGCTCCCCGAGGAGAAGGTTACGATCAGACGAGGCAGAAACAACTACAATTACGCTAGATTAGAGACGGACTTATTACCTAAGAATGGGTGCAGGAATAGGCGACTACTTACCGATAGGCTCATTTCCGGGCATAAATCGAACGTCATTTACCGTTCCTTTATGCCCAGGAAGCTTGTACAAAATCTTCTTAGAGTCGGAATCCCAAACGGTCTATTAAAAAAAAGCAACGCCGTTAGTGTTATCCTCGTATGCATCAATAGGGTTATTACTTACAACTGTACGGTCCCCGCTTCCAGCTGCAATCTTATCACCCTTGGGCGACCAACTAGCCCTAACGAGATTTTTCTCCAGTCCGAAGGGGGCGCCTTCAAATATCTTTAAGAGGCGATCAGACGCTGCAAATGGACGTATGTCCCAGGTCCGCACCGTGGAATCCATCGAATTCGACAACAACGACTGCCCATCTGGCGAAACACTTAAAGAAGTTATTGTGTCCGTGTGGCCCCGTAAATTGTTGACAACGGTTTTCTTTCTCAAGTCCCAAACCTAATTCAAAGTTCAGCAATAGCCCACGCTTTAGTATCTCTCCGTTTGTGAATGCACCTTAATATCGGTTTCAATGCCACCGCTAAATATCTCCACTCCAGAATCTCCAATGGCCACTGAAGTTACGGGGAAATTTGTTTCCAAGTAATCAATGGCTTCTTTTGCTCTTGGATCCCATATTCCTATCGTACCGTCGTCGCTCCCACTGAGAATGATCTCGAGGCCCTTTCGTGATATGTCGATCGCGTTTACAATATCCTCGTGGCCAATATGCCTTCGTATCCTCTGGCCCGTTTCAACATCCCAGTCCGCCACTAGCGAGTCCGATGTTGCTGTATAGATACTCCTCCCGTCTCTCGACCATTGCAGATCAAGAATCGCACCTTTGTGGCCGCTTATTTCCCCGTAGTTAATGCAGTCACCGTAGGTGTTCCACAGCACTAAACGAAGTAGTTAGCGACAACCATTTTATCTTAAATATGGAGGGCTGAGATTTTACGTACGTACGGTCCGGTCGAACGACCCGGACGCTATGTGTTCCCCGCTGGGATCGAACCTCACAGCAAAAATTTCACCCTGTATGTCATTTGTTAGACGGATTCAATCCGGAGGATATATATACTGTTGGCTCATACCGAATGGCCCGTAAGCTCCATTATCGGTGCTTGTAACGCGCTCGTTCGCGGGACCTGAGGTCGAAAGTTGTTAGCAATGGTCCCGATATAGGTTTCCAGATAGCCTAGAGAGTTCCCAAGTAGATAGGCCAGAGCTTTCTTACAGCTTTGATCAAAGCTCCACTCGATGACGTAGACGACGAGATGGCCACGGCATTTCCTGCATCTCGAGGGACAGACTTCTGTCTCTTCACAAGTTGGGTTGCGCTAGAAAGGTAGGCATCGTCGTTCGGCGCTTTCCTCTTATCTGTTGCCATTGCGTCTGCTGTATAGGTATAGATTCTGTGGGCTCGGGGATTTGTCGCGATTGCCTTCGATCGAACTGCTGTTACTGCAACTGGAAACGGGTTGGTGGGCGAAGATGTTCAACGTTATGTCGTTGAGTTCGAGTTCGAGGATTTTACGCGTGTGCGACGATGCTGTGGCTTGCACAAAATCTTAAACAAGGTTACGTTCTAAGTGCTCTCTACCCGCCACACATCCGCACTGAAGTTATGCCAAGAGGCCGACTCTAACACCTGCCAACAGCTTCGCATCCCAGTCGAAGCTACATAACCCAGAACTCATCCGGTCACCTCAAAGCTACCTAGCAAAGCACAGCGAACATCACACTGCCCGGCGAAAGGGTATCCGGCCAAGGTAATCGCATCTTTGGTGTTGAATCTTTGGTGGGCATCAAACCCCATTGTTCAAACAGGTCGCTGCAAAGTTCTGTAGCCTTTGACGCATAAGACGGCATGTCTTCCACGAGCCGAGCCCGGCTCGGTGAAGAGTAAGTTGCGCTCGTCTACAAATGCAGCTTGGGTCACTTGGGGTTACTTATTTTCGATGTGAATATAGGGTCTGGAAGCTGAGAACAGATAAGATCGTTTGTAACCCCTCCATCAGCTCATGCCTCACACGGGTGACGGGGAATTGAGAGGCTAACATCGCCCCTACGGCTTCTATTTAGAATGCCGAACTTGTCACTCTGACATATGGATCCGTCGTCGCTCAGCTGTGCAAGGACCTCGACGGCGATTATGCGGAAGTCAACAAACAGCTGGACAAAATGGGTTACAACATCGGGCTGCGTCTGATAGAAGATTTCTTGGCCAAGAGCAACATGCAGCAGAAATGTGCAAATTTCAGAGACACCGCTGACGTTATCTCAAAGGTTGTAACATTCCCTTGCGAGCGTTCCATTCATTCGATGCTAATATCGTCGATAATAGGTTGGCTTCAAGATGTTTTTAAATATCACACCAACAATAGCGAATTGGAGCTCGGACAATAAACAATTCTCCCTGCTCTTCGACGAGAATCCGCTGGCGGATTTCGTGGAACTTCCGGACGATGGGAAGGCTCAAAGCGAGCTTTGGTATTCAAATATGCTGTGTGGTGTTATCCGGGGCGCTCTAGAGATGGTTTGTAGGATGGTCGTTTTGTTTAAATGCGGCAGTAGCTAATGGATGCAAATAGGTTCAAATGTCGGTTGACGCACACTTTGTCAGTGACGTTCTTCGTGGAAACGATACAACTGAGATGCGGATAAATTTAATCAGATATATCGAAGACGAGATGCCCCAAGATGATGAATAAAGGCGAGGAGCATTTTGGCGCCTATGGAGAAGAGGGCTGCCCGCGGCCAGATGCATCATACGCGGTATCTCAGGTCTGGTTGGGGCGTAATTCCGACTAGAGGCCATCGATTAGATGGATTTTTGACACCTGGAGTTAAGGAGTCTGCATTTCTTTCGGGCGAGGTGTTTTCGAATGCAATCCTCATGTAATAATATAAAATAAAATTTCAACATGTCATTAGGTTTCGTTCCTAGTCATCTGATAAAAGGTACAAATCCGAAGCCAAACAGGAAACCCGCCCCCCTAGGAAGTTCAAGGATTTAAGTCGCACAGTTCCACAGATTGCCAGTCTCATAGAGATTGTGACCATCAATATCCGCCACCAAAGGATCTAGGTAGCTCAGTCTCGTGCCCAAGAGTCAAGAAATTATTTAGATACCTATACACAAGGATCCAAGGTTTCTCGTTTGTCGTCGGATTGTCGGATCCTGGTATCGACGATATCGGCAACTACAATATAATATTGAAGTCATCGGCTCATATCGTATGAGATATATACTTAGATAAGCACAATTCTTCTCCCTCCTCCAAAGAAGCCACGGGTGCAAGCACCGCTACCCGGCCAGTTACTTGCTAGTCGTATTTTCAAATGGAATGAGAATTAACCACCTAGGTAAAGGAAGTATGTTCTTTGTCCTTTAGCAGTGGCCTTTGCATCTATCCCTACTTAATTAAGTACGCATAACCGGTTAATCTGGGTAAGTATATGCCTAAGGAGGTATGCAGCTTCGTGTAAAGGGAAAAACAGCGATACATAGAACACGGGCCAGTTAGGGTCGAACTTCAACCCTAGCCTCGAGACCAGGCGCTCCTCTTCAACCCCAGCTTAAGCTTTTTGTTGAGCGTTTACAATATACTTCTTTCAGATTTATCTCGAACCCGGACCCGTTCAGAAGGAGTATCATATGCATGCACAGATTCGAATCGACGGATGCATAAGGTTAATTTTGTGATCCGCGGCTTGAGGCGAGCTAGCCCCAAGGTGTTGGCTTTAATTGTATATAATATCTAGATCTAGGGCACATGCGCACCGGAATAAGTGCCTGCTAAGTACCTAGGTCTGAACTTAGTCAATATAGCGTATATTGATACCCTTGGTTTGGAAGTTATTTGTGCAAATTGGAGTCTGGGCGCCAACCGATGAATTTATTGGACAAGTAGTAGGTAGTTACATACCTAGGTAGGTAATTACTGATTTCTTATACATTTGCTATAGTATTAGGCAGGTACCTTGTACTTGTGTACTTGAATTAGCCGGGTACTTCATGCCTCTTGGTTGGGGCGTCTACGATATCGAAATTGAGTATACTGCTAACTTTACCAACTTCGCTCGAGGCTATCAAAGGATGTAAGATATAAATTATAAATATGCACACACCTGAAGGGTACCAAGAAGAGGCAAACGGACAAGTGCCTATGCGCCGCGTGTATGTGTTTGTCTGTATAGGTATGTAGGTAAGTACTTAGGTACATACTGTGGTTGTTGTAATTCGATGCGCTGCTAGGTTTCTCAAGGCCTTAATATAATTCCATGGGCCGTTGACTTGAGACGTTACATAAGATGCCTCCACAAACAAACACCCAGCAGGTGAGCTCAAGCTGGGACAATCATTATTTTTCGCCGTATATTTTCTTTCTTTGTATACCGGTCATTTGTAGATCCAAGTTTCAACTGGGGAAGTATTGGGATGTGGAATCAACCGGGCTGCTGAAGCTTTGCCCTTTCATCCATTGCATACCCGTGTAGGTTTGTACCTGGGCTATATAAAGTGACACCGATGAAAGCCAACTCAGTACTTACCTACCTGTGATTGAGGGTATTATCACTGTTATAATGGCGATGATGATGGTGATGGTGATGATGGTGATGTCCTACAATCACGGTAACTTAGCGGATTGTAATTTTGGAGGTTTCCAGTAGTTCTTTCTGCGTGTGATTTTTTCAGTTCTGTATTCATATATTGGTCCTGTCCAGTTGACGTCTGGATCCTTGCTGTCGACAGATGGTTGGGTGCAAATAATGGCATGACCGTACAGAGAAGTGCAACAACCATATAAGAAGTACTCAGCTAAGTACCTAGGTAAAGGTAGGTACCTGAAGCAAAAACCTGGGTAACAAGTATAAAAGCAGCCCAATTTCCAGGTCCCAGACTTCCTTCCACCCTCCCACCCTCCAATATCATATTATGGCAACAGCTCTCTTTTTAATTTTTTCCGATCTTTAAACGTACACCCGTCGATGATTCTTTAATTTCTGGAGAACTTTAGAATTTCTTGTCAATTTATATCCTAATACTCTCGGGTGCTCGGGGATATCAAGGCTCGAGTGCTCGGAATTGCATCTGTGCATGTACTTACATACCCACCTCCACAGGTATCAAACGCCACGAGTTTGAAACACCTTGCAGGGCCCAGGAAATCAGTTTACAGGAAGTGCTTGATTGCTTGTGCCCTTCCTTTTATTTCGCGACACCTATTTAGCACGCACCTTATGACCTTGCCACATTAAAGACATCCTCGAAACTTATAGTTGGGATTGTTCCTCTCCCCCCTCCGACACCGACTTCACACCCAAGTGCACCCTCTCTCGAGATCTCCACACTCTGTTTCTTAAACGTTTTCGATATATATAAATTCAAGTGTAAGTTTTTCGGTCAGTTTCAATCCCGAAGCCCTGCGATCTGCCTTCACCCATATACTACCTTCGCTCAAGATCGAAGGTTTTGCAAACCGATTGCAATGGCCTGAATGCAACTACTTAGTCCCCTACGTATTCCTATCTGGTTAACACATTCTGAATACTTGCCGTCGCTTTCTTTCCATGATAATATTGTCCGCCGGGCTTCTCTTCTCCCCCACCAAAGTAACTTAAATTTCGTTCTTTTTTTCTTTTCATTTTTACATCGAGGCGGCTCGCTCATCTACCAATCGGCCGGTGGATTGGGCGGTGTGTGCCTTTCGGCTTGGGGTGGACCAGGGACACTATATACTATGCAGCCGCACGCCTGGGAACTTGTACTTGCCCGAAGCTTGTTAGCACCATAGTACTATCTTTCTATCCGCGCACGTCCCTTTGCAAATATCACTATCTTCGACCCGGTGGTGGAATTCGAGATGGAATCAATGAGATCTTCTTGAACATAGGGCTGGAATTGGCGCCTCCTCCTCCAGTGCACCTGTGCAGTCTTCCCCTTTGCGAGCTCTCTTTGTCAATGTTGCCGGCCATATATACGTACGTAAGTAAGTACATATATATAATATATCTATACTTAGGTACTTAGGTATATATGGGCCTCGACCTTGGGCGGATTTTGGTTGTTTTGTTGATTCTACTGTCATAAGGCTCACCCCCCCGATAGCCGTGCACCGAAGTTTGGATTGACAAGACAAGCCTTCGAAAACGTAAAAATCCATTGCCAACTTCGTTCACCTTATTGATGGGTATTTTGCTTACCTATGTAGGCACATATAGGCCTGGCCAACCAAGCCTAAGTATAGTGCCTTTTATTCTTGTCATCATTGTTGTGCATTGTCAGTTTGGGACTCAAGTCTAGTATATACTTTGTATAAGTGCTAAAGTACTGACTTTGTACGTATGTAGGCATGTATTTCACATACAGCGCCTAGCTAGGATAGCCATCATATTCAAGTATCTGTCACATATCTGAGGTAGGAATCTTATATACATACATCCTCGAAGGGCTCTTATTAGTTACTTGGGACGCAATTCTGCGCAGTTGCAGTCGCAGGTCAAACTTTCCCTCCTCCCTTCCCTTTCCTTCCCTCGTTTTCCCTTTTCTTTCCCTTTCCCTTTCCTTTCCCTTTCCCTTTCCTTTCCCTTTCCCTTGCAACACACACATACACCCACACCCACACACACAAAGTACTAAACAGGTACTTGGCCTCCTCCGCCATCGCCCCCGAAGGAATCCAAGTACTTACTTCTTCCATAGTCCAAGTTACAAGGGCCAGAGCACCCAACAGCCAGCCAGCGTGCGGTCAACTTAAACGTCTCCAGAGCGTGGCGTCTCCACCTGTTTCTTCCCTACTTACTTAAGTACTTAAGTACTTACATACAATCTGCTTGACATATCTCATCCCATCCATCGTATCCTCCAATTCCATGTTCTTTCTCTCCCCGTTGGCTGGTACCCGGCGATATCTCCTGTAGCTTGTCGGCACCTGGCTGCATCGCCTTTGTAACAACCACACATCGCATCACCTTTCAACCTTTCAGTTTCTGTTGATTGACCCGAGTATCTGCGCTCAAGTAGGCTCGCTCGCCTCTTACTTGTCTGGTACTTGGGTAAGTACCTTATATTTTCCTCACAGTAAGTACCTACTTACTTAAGTAGGCCTCTCTGGGGGACTGGCCTATTAGTTGTTCTTGTTTCTTTCCCGCTGTCGTTGCCATACTATCACCATATACCTACACTTATACCTACACCTACACCTATACCTACACCTATACTGATACTTATACCTCTCTTTTTTTTTTTTTCCCTCCCTCCCTTCCCTACTTTCTTCTTCCATTACTTCCTCTTTTCTGCCCCTCGGTCTCTTAAACCGACTCCCCTTCCCTCCCCATCTCCTCTCCTCTGCCTTCTGTTTCCGCTTGATTGTTCGTGACATATAGTTCGTACGTTCCCGTTTCCCGTTTCCCCCCCATTCTAGCCTGCTTTGGCCCCTCGGCGCTCTGTCGCGCATTAGTCTTGATCCCTACCCGACTTCTGAAGTCCGAACATTATTGGTATATCGCCACCCGCGATATCCTTTCCATCCATCGAAGTGTATTGTCGGTCCTCCACCCATCCGTTCTTCCTTCTATTTTCTCTCTTATTCCTCTTTTATTTTGATTTTAAAAGTGCCTCTCCCCTTCCCTCACCTCTTCCAATCTTCCTAGGGTTTTGTTCAAGGGTTCTATATCCTTCGAAGTAGCTCTTGGGTGCCATCAATCATCCTATGAGAGGGACACACGCACACGGACACACATACACACATAAACACACACAGAAAGAGAGTGTGTGAGTGAGTGGGTGAATGAGTGAGTGAGCGAGTGAGTGAGAAAGAGATATCGCCTTTCCCTCCCATTCCATTCCTTTCCTTCTCTCGTCGTAGCCCCCCTCCCCGAGCTTCACACATCGACCTCATCGCACTTACCCTCTTAGCCTCGCCACCGTCTTCGCTTGCTGGGCCGGCTGCTGCCTCTTTCTGTTGTTTTTGTGGTGCTTGGCCTGTTGGTTTGGTCTAAATTGATCACGAACAACCACAAAGTCACAACACTAGCACAAAAAAGAATTTCTAATTTCCCGCGCCACCTGCTTTTCCTCCCAAATCCCCAGAGACTCCCGCGTCCATCCTCATCTTCAGACCCGTTTCTTGAGTTCCTTTCGCGATTCTACGAATTTCATCAGTATGAAAAACTAAACTCTATATCTAGTACAGGGACACTGACACAATCTGGTATCCGTCGTAGTCTCTCTTCGTGTGCCCTTTGCGGATATCTGTCTGTTTTGAGCCAGCCAATCCGATCGCGTTGGAGGTCGTTCCCGCCTGCAAAAAATAGCTCTCTAGAACGATTCGCTTCGTGATCTAGATAGAGAACCCCGGAATACCATCATCTTCTGACAAGCGCAACATTCTGCAATTATCCGCACCCGCATTGCCTGCTGTTCCATCATCCAAACCCGCGATTCTCACGTCTTTGAACGCGCCGTTTCCTTGCCACATTGGCTCGTTTTTGCCAAATCGGCCTAAAGAAAACAGAAGAAAAAAAAGAAGAAGAAGAAGAAAAGGAAGAAGGAGTCTATACCTTTAGGAGTACCGTGCCGTCCTGTCTAGACCTGGACTCGAACAACGATCGCTGATCGCAGGTCCTGAGCCAGGGCGAAGGTGGTACGCCCAATATCAACATGAACAACTTAAATCAGATGACGAGTTTGGCCGTTGGCGGCGTGCAAGTATCGGGTGGAATGCCAAACATGGCACAGGCGCCGCAAAACCCAAACATGAGCAACGGCTCCGGCTCTAAAGGCCTCGAGAGGTCCCTACTCAATACATATATATACGACTACTTTATCCGCCATGACATGTTTGAGAGCGCTCGGGCTATCTTGCAAGAAGCCGAGGTCTCCACCGAGCCCGGAACTTCTGCCAGACGTGGATCTCCTTCACGTCGCTCCCAAAAACATGACCCGGATGGCAACCTCATCAACGGGATAGATGACTCCATGGACTCTGACCGGAAGGACGACGAGGGCAGCGAGCGCGGCGCCGATTTGCCCTTACCGAAAGTTCCCCAGGACTCCTCTGGCGGTTCCTTCTTATACGACTGGTGGTCATTATTCTGGGATATATTTGGTGCTCGCACGGGTAAAGCAGTCTCAGGCCCTGCTATGACCTACGTGAATCAAGTTCAAGTTCAGGTAAGCCACCATGTATCGCTGCTGCTTCCCACCACCCTCGACCGACAACCCCTTTCCCTAAACATGCTCGTATAAATACCCCTCCGAATGCCTTTTTACTCAAATTAACGGACGAACTGCGTAGGCAAAATCTCGTGAACAACAACAGAGGTTAATCCAGATAACGCAAGCTAGTGGCCTCATGGCGGGTCAAATTCCTCAGCAATTTATGGCTGGGTACCCAGCGAACCAAATGCTAAGGGTCCCTAACGGGGTCATTCACGCCGAAGACGTTCTTCAAAAAAATAATCTCGCGCGACAGGCAATGGTCAACAACCAACGAAACAAACCGCAGTTCCCTCAAAACCCGTAAGTCTTACCCTAAGCCCTTTCGGGGTAAACACTAAGTCTAGTGACTATGCGATGTCTTGCCTTTTTGTCATGACAAAAAGTTACTGAAATCTGTTGATATTGCGTTCTGCAGAAACCAACAGCAGCAGCAGCTCCAGCAGCAGCTCAAGACCCAACAGCAACAGCAACAAGCCATGATTCAGCAGCAGCAGCAGATGCAACGAGATCAATCAGTTGATGGCGAGCGACCACAATCTCCAGCCCCCGGGCAGAACGGATCATCACCCTCCAAACGGGCACGTCACGAAGGAGAATTCCAACCCGGAGCCGGACGAGGCCAACTACAGAATATGCCCGCTGGGCAAGCCAACGCCCAAGCAATGCTCATGCACCATGGAATAAATCAGCTTACCCCTGGGCAGTTTGCGCAATTTAACAATGCGAATCCAGCAGTCCAAGCCAAATTGACAGCTGCATACGCACAGAATCTCAGGATGGCGCAAGCCCAGCAACAAAACGCCGTAGTCAACGCCGCCGCCGTCATGGGCAATCCGGCTCTCACTAAAGGCGTAATGCCGAATGGCCAGATGGCTGGGGTTTCCGCCGCGCATGGGACTCCCATGGTGCACCAGACGTCGGCTGATGGAGGACAGGGTATAAATGAATATTATAACGGAGGGATGGGTCGCGGAGGAATCAATGCAACCGGTAACCACGCCTTGCAGGATTATCAGATGCAGTTGATGCTGCTCGAACAGCAGAACAAGAAGCGATTGATGATGGCCCGTGCAGAACAAGACCAGATCCATATGCGTGGTAACGAGCCTCGACCCGATGGCACCGTGCCCTTCCAAAGCCAAAGCGTGTCGCCTTCCGGTACTCGAGCAGCACCTTCCCCACAACCTTCAGCAGACATCAAACGAGGTACCCCTAAAATGGGCGCGCAACCCGGCCCCGGCTCTCCCCTCCCGAGCGACAGCAACATTCAAATCCAACGAGGATCCCCTGCTGCCTCAATGGCAGCATTCAGCGGCCAGGTCACTCAAGCCCCACCCCCCCTTTTTTTTTTCTCCCTTTGATTTTCATTAAGCTGACCCTTTTGCCTTTGTCGTTCATTTAGCCCACCATCCAGAACGCCGCTATGATGAGACCTCCGAGTTCACACCCCGGCTTCCCGGGGGTTGGACCTCATATGAACGAACAGGCGATGAATCCCGCGTTGAGGCAGCAAGCCCAGGCAGGTCGAGGTCAGCCCATGTGGGCTGGCGGCCCAATGGCCGGCAACCAAACCGCACAGGCTGCACAAGCCCAGATGGCACAGCTGCAAGCCCAAGCGCAGAATCAAGGGCAACCTCAAGGGCAGGCCCCGCAGGTGGCGCCTTCCCCAGCGGCTTCTGCTGGACAGCCACAAAACATCGGTACTCCTGGACAGGCTAGGCCCGGTGTGCCTCACCAAGCTATGCCGCCACCCTCTGCTCCAGCAAACCAAAATGCCGGCCGTACGTCGCCTCAAGTTAATGCCATGCCTCCCACACCTACCAATAAAGCTGGAGGTGCTGCGAGAAAAAAGGATACCAAGGGGGATCGTAAACAAAGCGTAAGTGTCAGCTCCTTATTCAGCACGCAAGTTTTCTTTCCATGGGCATTAACAACCAACCGTGGTTCTAGCGACCAAATAAAAAAGCAGCGGCGGGTGCAGCGGCGGCGGCCAATGCTGGAGCGGCTGGAGCTCCGACCCCATCGGAAGCGGAAACCCCCGCACCGGACACCCCAATGACACCCCAAAATCCAAACTCGTTTAATGCCCCAGGTAATGTTGCCAAGGTGCAAGGCGGCTTCCAGAATACTGCAGTGCCGGTTGCTGGTGGGGCAGCTTCTGAAGTGGTCCCGAATCCTGCAGCGGCAGTAGCCCCTCCGATGGCAGCAACCGAGTCCTCCGAAAACCCTAATTTCGGTATGATGACTAACATGGACGGTTTCGGAGGCATACCCAATGAGAACGAATTGATGGAATTCGATTTCGAGAGCTTCCTCAATCCAGAGGCCACTACGGCCGCCGATCTAAATTTCGATTTCTCAGCATTTGGGTCCGGCATGGATGATGTTACCCTCGACGGTGGCCCTTGAGGTTCCTGTTGAATACTGTCTTGCGTTCCGACTGCTTCGTCATAGACCCCGTTCCATTCACATGGCTCTTTGTCTTTCTTTGCTTTTAGTGATGAACTTCTAATTGATTCATAACCTTTATTCTATCTTGTACTTGAATCTTCCTCTTTCCCCCTTCACCCCCCGATCTCCAGCTTCTTCTTTTTTGCCTCTTTCCTTCCCCCTTGCTTTCCCCTTTCCTTTCCTTTTTCTTTCTTTTTTTTTTTTTGGGAGTTTTAGGGCGTCGGGTTTATAGTTGGGCTTTTTACGTCTCTCCTTCCCTTCCTCTCTCCAGCAGGATCTGTTATGATGATTTCGATGTTGTCAAAGAATTAAAAGACCTACCGATCTCGTTGAGCAATGTTCCGGCAATTTTTGCGTGCTTCCAAAATCATCAAGGATGTGGGGCCGTTAGATGTTGACTCGGCTGTTTCTCTTTCCTTTTATTTCGTACTATTCGTTGCGTGGTCTTATCTTTGTCGATTTTATGTGGATATCAGGACCCTGCCGCCGAAAGCACAACCACTTTAGTACCTCCTTTCCTATTTCAAAAATTTCTGCATAACTCTGAATTTTACCTAACTCTCTAATACCCACACATCTATCTATTTGGCGATGGAAACTCTTTGATGTGTTTTCTTCAACCAGTTCTATTGATCTTGGAGGTTATGTGCTCCTATGTCTTGAGTATCTTCAATTTGCCTTTCTCCCAATGATTGCGTGTGGCACGCACCCGCCCACTTATGACTTCTCTCGTCTGTTTCTTTATCACCCGATGCCCTCCTTGCGACAAAAAAAATCATATTGACGTTCCTTTTTTCGAACATTTCATTTCAGTGTATATGATGTTACTTTTTTACTTCAGCCAAATGTCGTTTGGGCCCAGTTGTATGTAATCTTGCTCATTTCCCTATGAATTCACTTGGCACGAAGGTCCCTAAGACACACCATGACGCATCCAAATAGGTCGCTCTTATTGTCGGATGGTTCGACGTAGTTACAATGAGCTCCGAAATATATACAATGAGGGGGGGCTGTTCACTGCAGCCTCTAGATTAACTGTAATCTCCTATAACGCCAAACCGCGAACTTTGAGAATAATAAGCTTCAACATGCCCCCGGTGGTATACGGGCGGCGTTCTATCCATGTCTGCCACGGAAGCGTTTGGAATATTAGATGCAAATCATCTAGCCTCTAGGCTAGGATATGCGGGAGGGTCTTGGGGGACAAGAGAGACGTCAATCGGGCATCTCGCCGACGACCTCGAACTAATTGATTCCGTTTAGTTCTTTCCACTTTCCGAGATATGCTTTCCCGCACATTGGGCCGCCTTTCCCGAATTTCCCTTTCGTAGGCTCGAGCTTCTTCGTGACAAATGGTGTTAACTGCGGAGAGGAAGAAGAGAGCGATTAGCATTCACTTTGCTTTTGGATTATGCAGCGTCATAAATCAATTTTTTACCTTAAAGTCGGCCATATCGGGGACAACGTAGTTTCTCATCTTCTTCGGGTCTATAACGTAGCCACCGTACTTTGTGTGCGAACCCATGGAACCGGAGCCTGTTCCCTTGTAGTAACCACCGTTGACCTGCTTGGTGGTGAGTTTGAGGCGCTTGATGCCGCCTCTCGTGCCGCCCAGGAAGAGGGCTCGGGTTGGTGCGACCATTGCCGGTTTATGGTGAGAATGACGGGATAATCCGGGTTCGGGTTTGTGACTCCTTCTTTTCCCGCTCGATTCGCGGCAAATTCTTCGTTTTTCACCTCTTTCCCCGTTGGTATTGATCTAGGAAGCCTTGAAGGTTGGTTGGAAGATCAGAGTTTAATTGAAGTCTTTGAAATTCGAGATTGATCCCAATCGGTCGTCGGAAACTATAATGCAACAATGCAACACAATCCTAGGCCTTGTGTTGCAAGGGCTGCTAAAGACGGCTGGTTGAGAAGGTCGGTTGGTGACCGTAGGATACGTAGTCTGCTCTTATATCGAGGATGCATCGTCTCAATTTACTGAGTAATTGTTTCCGGCGGTATTCACTTGAGAAATCACATTCTCAAGGGTTCTTCTCGAGACTCCGCGTGTGTGAGCAACCCAGAACACATGTTGCGACTGACCTCAGAAGGCTGAGAACGAGGAGACGGTACGAGGTCGAAAGCATGAAATTCTCACTCTATTTTTGAGCCTAGAAGTATTTAATGGAAACGTAGAAAATATATTAAGCATTGCAACCCAACCCAGACCTGCCATTTGGTATCAAGAAGGATATAAATAAAAAACCACGGCACCAGAATTAAAGGGATGTTGCAGGGCTTTTAGAAGCTAGCATACATATCGCCTAGAGAGCCGGTAGAAAGGACCATTTTGAAATAAGGAAAAATATTTGAAATCAATGAAAAGACAAGATAAGATAAGGAAAATAGCGAACGACAATCTTCAACCACACCCAGCTAGAGTTTTTATATAACCACAACAAGACAGAGAAAAACAGTTGCGTAAACCCCGAAGAAAGCCAAGCCCGAGAACCGTATCCGTACAGCCAAAAGCATATAATAATAATAATGATAAATAAGAAAAAGTAATACGTATACACGAGTATACACTGGGAAGGGAAGGAATATCATCGGAGGAGGAAGAATTTGATGGAAATCAGCGAAGATATGACCGCGTCGACTCCGGATCCTCATCTCGGACCGAGTTGTTGCCATTTAATGGCTAGTTTTCATCGGGAGTACGAACGGTGAATCTGTGTAATGTACCGACTCCTGACTATATTTTTGGCCATTGGCGAATGATCCACAGCCGGCGGAAGTAGGTCGACTCGTACTCATCGGAGTTCTCAGGGTTGGTACCTGGGCTGCGGGAATTGGTTTCGACATAGGTAACGTAGGAGGTGCTGAAACGAGATCGTGCCTGTCTACTCTCCGGGTAGAGTGCATCCCTTGGGTTGGAGAGCTTACAGCTGAAGTGCTCCGCATGGGGTTTGTGAGAATGACCATGTTTGAGGGTAATTTATCCAAAGAATTTAGATGGTGCCTTGGATCTCCCGTCTCGGGGACGGATTTGGGTAAGTGCATGACACTTGGGTCTAGATGAGGCTTGTAGCCGGCTGATGAGCCAGAGACACTGTATGCATCAACCGGCGATGATAGGACCCGGGAGTATCTTGGTGAATAGGGAGCCCCCTCACTAGGGTCCGCAAAACTCAATGTGTACGGGGAGTCAACTGCAGTAGTTACCCCGCACTTACCGCCTTGTAGTGCTTGCGGTTTTTGGACCTTCTTCCCGTTCTGTAATTCTAGCGTCATGTGGCCGACACCAGTTGCGATATTTGCTACGTGGTTGAATTCGTACGCACTAGGGAGACTGCTAGATCTGACATTAGACGTAGGTAGGAGTCCTAGATTCGGAGCCATCTGGGGTGTGGGATTCGATGTATATATTGTGTCGAAATACACAGGCGAGAGTCCATTCGGCACAGTGTAGCTTTTTGAACTATCGCTATCACAAGCGCCATTCCGAAGGTTTATTGGGCTTGCATCTGCCGTGGGACGCAAGCTTTCCAGTGGGGAATCAGATCCCCAATGTTCGAAAGGCGGATTGGCCGCCGCCGCCAATGTTTCCATGGCTGCGCTAGTTACCAGCGAATGGTAGCCGGAGACGACTTCGGCATTTCTGGCTAAGAGCGCTAGCCCACTCTCGTCCGCGGTGCTCCCATATTGTGAATTGCGTTTTGTGATATTTGGGAGACTCCTACTGGGGTGGAGTGATGGTGCACCGTATTCGGAATCTACGATGCTTCTTTGCATCTGGATGTCGTTCCCGAAATCCCTATCGCCATTTGCTACTGGTGGTGCCGAAAGGCAGGCGTATTGAGCCGCTAAGTTCAGGTTGGTGACGTAGATTTGCTGGCCAAAACGATCATAAGGTCCGGCCTGGCTTTCGTTTATAGCCAATTGCTCGCACTGAACCCTCAGGAATTGGCATTGCCCTTGGGCAACGCCGGCAGACTTGCAGTTTTGGCAACCTGTATTGTCGCCCGGGTCACCACTACATCGTATCTTCCTCTTTCGGCATCTTGCACACTGTTACAAAATGTGTTATTAAAAACAATCACGGCCATATATACTTTATAACGCAGAATATTAGAGAGAAACACTGGGGATATGTAAACTTACGGCAACGTTGACCCTCTTTCTGGATGTTGGGAGTCCTTGGCTTCCGAGTTCGATAGAACTGTTATTGTCTCTATGAGGATTTGGAGGGTTCCAGTATGGAGTTTTTCTCGCGGGGCAGTTGCTAAAAAATTGCCCCTGTCTCGCCGATGACGATGGGCCATACCCGGGTGGGTATGAATATCTGTTGGGATTCATTGTCGTTTCTGGATGTATTTTGGGATAGATGAAGGCTGCTACTATAGAAGGTAACTTGAAATCCTCTGTTGTGTTAACAGCATTAGTGAATCTATAGTATCCTTTTTTCAGGAGCGAATGAAGTGAAGCAGAGGATGGATTGAAGGGTAACGACCTATTAGTTGAGTATATATAAGGGGGAGGGGTTCTCTATTATATTATTCGGGGTAGGGAAAGGGGGACTAGAGCTACTTGTGCACTCATGCGTACCTGAGAGAAAGAGATCCAGTCGGGGTGTCTCTTCGAACAGGGGGTCTGGGGCGGGGTTAGTGGCAATGGATAAGACGCCTCTAAATGGATCAATGGACTTTTATCCTTTTGCAAGCCCGTATTGTACACTTACATGCATGCACTCACGGGCATAATACGGTCTATTGTCCGCATCAATAAGAAGGACCGTTCCGGTGAGACTATTTTTGGCTGTGCGTACTCAAGGGAACCTCAGTGACATGGGAAGGAAACCTCCCCTACTTGAGGTTGAGGCCTTAGCGGGGCTAGGGGCCCGGGGACGGGTCAACTTCTGACATTAGATAGTCCCCCACACCCCATACCATGCAATCATGAGACCAATTCCGGGTCACTAGCCCATATAGACGGGAATAGATATGGAAATTCTGGCATTGTAATTGCCCACCCCACTTCGTGTAGTGTTTTATGCATAGTGTAGCGTTCTAGAATCTTATCTTTTGCATAGGGCCGCCAATTGCATTGCCAAATTGACAATTGCTTCCTGTTCTCTTGGGATTCTAGAAACTACAAGTATCCTGGCCACGGGAGCTTCAATTTGGCCTCCCATAATCTGAGACTAGGGCTAGGCAAATCAACCCATGATTGCTGGAAATAATAGAGTAAGGTCTCTTTTTTGTTTATTCTACAGGAAGATGAAGCATGAAGTACTTGACCACTTGTACCCCGCTTCCGTTAGTTGGCTATCTATCTATAGTTTGGACTCTGACTGGCTGCGATCACGACGTTGAGACGGCTACTTGCAATTTCTAGGTACCTAGGCCCCTCCGCGATATCGGCGTGGCCAATACCCTCTCAAAACTCAATTCCCTCCCGAAACCCTTGAGCCCAAGGAGTACGCCAGGTGGAAAGAAATACGCACTAACCTGGTATTGGTAGAGGGATGAAGAAAAAGGAAAATCTTTCGATTTGGGAAGCTGCTTTCAAAGTATAGGGCTGGCAGCAGGAGTCCAGTCAACCTTTTTTTATTTGGGGACAAAAAGGAAATGTAGTCTAGGGGACGTTCTCCCTCTACCTTAGAGGAAGGTGTAGTCTAGAGGTCACTCCCTACAGGAAGATGAGAAAAAGAAAGTGCCGAATAAGGTTGGACCGCTTCTCGACTTCGAGGTAAACTGAATTTATGCGCTTGGTATGCCATGTGTCACACGAATTGCATATATATGGTACATCTATAATTAATTCCTGAAGATATCATTTGATGATTTGATGAGGGACGTCTGGCTTCTAACCAGCCCTTCAGGGGGGCAGGGCCAGGGAGGGGGTCCATTAAACTAGCTTCAATTCTAGGCGATCGTACGAACGAATGGCGGAGGATATTAATATTGGAGATCAATATTAGATGGTGCCTCAAATCTAATCTCTACCACTGGAGCATCCATATCGCCGTAACATACCACACAGCATATGTGGATACTGCCAGAATTCGGATCAAGTGGGGAAAAACAAAAAAACGAAAAGAAGAAAAAAGAAAAGACGAGAGGAACAGATCTACGAAAACAAGAGAGGGAAAGGAAAAAAAGGAAAGGACAAAGAGTAAGTAGCTAGGAAGCCCGTGGCACCATGCACCTTCACATGCGCTGCAGGTTTCCGCCCTTATATCCGGAGCATTCTGCGGCGAATTCTTCCGAATAGGCCTGTGGATGCACATCCAGTAGTTACTGTGCATGGCGGGGACGTTTTAAGTTTCGAAACCCGGGATTTTTTCCTTTGACAGCCATCGATTTCCCTTTGTTCCCCCTGGTCAAATGCTGCAGGAACACGCAAGCGGAGGGATACTTTCACACAAACTCCTTTGATCGAGATTGCCCCCCGGACGGGGTGTTTTTGGCATTGGCTCTCGACTGGGAAATAAATCCTCCTAGTCTGGAGCCCGGGGTAAAGTCCTTAAAACACTAGCCTCGATGCAAGGCGGCCAACTGATCAATCGAAACACCTAGGTAGGGAACTGGAGGTAGGCCCAATCATATAAGACTACCCGATTTTCTTAAATACTATCTGAGGGGGTCTGCGATGCAACGGCCCGTTGAAAAAACGCACAGCAAAGTTTACTAGTGTGCAGTGGCAATTTCGATTGGAGGTCCTCAAATATATGTGATCCAAATATGACGCCATGTTAAAAGCCAAAAGCTTGACCGAAATCGCCAACTGTCAAAGTAGGACAAAGAAAATTTAATGTAGCAGCCAGGGCAGGTAGCTTGCCGTCCATGTAACCGTGGTCTCAAGCATCGTACAATGATATATATTGTAATAAATTATGCACGATCCGGTATGCAAAGGGGGTAGGGGGGGGCGGGCTTCGTAAATGGGCTTTTTAGCACATAATTTTGCCTCGAAATATGCAGCCTCGACTAGCTCATTGACAGAAGATTTATTCTCTTGTGTCCACTTTCTAGATCCATTCTTTCTATTCTTATGAACTTTAGTATTTACGCCAACAACCTCTGGATAGAGATAATAATAGTAAAGGCAAACATACAAGTTTCTAGAAAGACCATAGCAAGCAGCTAGGATCCCCTAGCGCTAGTGAGGATTTCATGAGGGGGCCTAGCACCAACTGGCCCTTCTGGGCGAGATGAACAGGTCCCCTACTTACTTTTTTCTTGTCTGGGGTACTTCTGCGAGCCAAGTCAGTCGTGAGGGTCCTCCAGACTATTCTGCAAGTAATATCCAAGTATACTATAGTAGGGCTAGTTTGGCCCCTGTCGTTGGAGTTTCCCGCACCCGGTACTGCATATGTTGGTACCCGATATAATGAAACAATGCCAAAAAGTGATATCCCTTTGAAAAAAGCAGTAATGGTGCCGTTTTCAAAGGCTAGTAAGGTTTGAGGTGGCGAGGCTACACAGTTACGGGAGGCTGCATAAGTGCTACTTCAACACTCAATCCGAATAGCTCGACCGGAAGAACATACGCAACCTGACCGTGATAGGAAAGATTTCTTCTGGCTAGCATCGTGCTACCACAAAATTAAAATGCGAAGGTTGTGGGAATGGAATTGTTTTCAGATTGCTGTAGTATCTTTTCGGGGTCTCGCAACAGGCGGCCAATTTCAAGTTGACTCTTGATCAAAATATAATCAGTTTGGTGCGGACTGAGAAAAATCCCTAGAGCCACCTGGCACACTTGTAGCTACTGTAAGAACTACTTACCTCAGCACATGCGCACATACTTACTTAGATGCCTAGAAGTTACTGAGTCTAGGGTGAGGAAAAAGAAGTTGTCTGGGATTGCGTTGTCTCTGACGGTTTGTGGTATTTATCTTGGCTCATGCATTTTAGTCGTGATTTTGGAGCCTCAATATGCACATGGGTTTCAGAGTCCTTCTAGAACAATGCTGCGATCAGCTAGCGCGCTTCGGAAAGTCACGACCACCAACATGCAATCACCAAAATCCCGTCATCCAGCTGCATCTTGACAAACTCTCGTTTCGCAGCACGCGTCTACTTAAAATATCACGCGTGGAGCGATATGTCCGTCCTCCTAGAGACGAGTGCCGGGGACATAGTCATCGACTTGTTCGTCGATGACGCCCCGAAAACCTGCCTCAACTTTTTAAAACTATGCAAAGTCAAATACTACAACTTTTCGCCCATCTACAACATACAAAAGGACTTCAGCTTCCAAACCGGCGACCCGATAGGACCTGGTCAAGGGGGTAGCGATGGCGGCAGCTCTATTTGGGGCAAACTTCAAGGCGCTTCCAAAAAGTATTTCGAGAGCGAATTCTCCCCCAAGCTCAAACATGCAGAACGAGGAACCGTTAGTATGGCTACCGCCCCAGGGGGGGGAGGTGACTCAAACCGTATAAGTGGCTCTCAATTCTTGATCACTCTTGGAGACAGCCTCGACTATTTGGATGGCAAAGGATCTATATTTGGCCGCGTTGTTGAGGGGTTCGATACTCTTGAAGCAATCAATGCTGCCTTTTGCGATGACAAAGGATGGCCGCTAAAAGATATAAGAATCCGTCATACGATTGTCCTCGACGACCCTTTTGACGACCCCGAAGGGCTCGTAGAGCCACCTGAGAGCCCTGTTCCTACAAAAGAACAGCTCGCGACGGTCCGAATCGGCGAAGATGAAGATATCGACGAAGAAGTTGATGAAGAAACGGCAGAAGTTCAACGGCGAGAACGGGAGGCGCGCGCCCAAGCACTAACTCTCGAGATGGTAGGGGACCTACCATTCGCCGATGTCAAACCGCCAGAGAACGTCCTTTTTGTTTGCAAGCTCAACCCAGTAACACAGGATGAAGATCTCGAACTGATATTCTCACGGTTTGGAAAGATTTTATCTTGCGAAGTCATTCGAGATAAACGTACCGGGGACAGCCTGCAGTACGCATTCGTCGAGTTTGAAAACCAAAAAGATTGCGAGCAGGCATATTTCAAAATGGATGGGGTTCTTATTGATGATCACAGGATTCACGTTGACTTCTCCCAGAGCGTTTCAAAGCTGTCTGACTCTTGGAGAATCGATACGAATGCCAAACGCAGGGCCCAAACTAATTCAAAGGGATTTGGGGGATCTACCCAACTTCAGAGGAAACAACATTATAAAAGTGGGGACAGTGTAAGCTCCTCGAAGAAGGAGTATGATTTGGTCTTTGACTCAAGCGAGCAAAGTCGATTTTCGAAAGAAAGGGGCAACTTGAAAGGGCGGGAGGGGGGTGGAAAGGGCTATAGAAGTCGTGATTCGGATGGGTATCGTGATAGAGATAAGGACAGGAACAGGGAAAGGCACACAAGCAGCCGAAGCTATGAACGTCGGAGATCTCGATCTCGATCTCGTAGCACTAGCCCTAAAAGGCGGGACCCGGATAGACGGGAGAAACATCACGACCGGGATAGAGATCGGAACTCAGGAAGAAACCGCAGGGACCGGTACGAAAGGCGGTAGCTCTGTAGATCTAAACTAAAGAGCCCCCTTTTAATGTTTATTACATATACATGTTGGATGGAAACACATTCAACATTAGTTTAATACTTACTACTAATGGTCCCCCCCCCTGATATAGAGGGGGGACTTCACAAACAGTGTAATTACTTGGGTGGCACAAAAATGCCACCGTGATGAGTATGAATACCTGCTGCCTTGCTAGCGCCTAGTATTCAAAGGGCAATCGAGGGTGTTTTGGGGCAAGAAGCCTACCCAGGCAGCCTTCGAAGCAATCAAGTTATCATATATACTCTGAAAACCGTCTTGATTTTTTCGAAACAATCCAGAAAGTCCACCGAAGCCATGGACAGTACCTCATTGCCAGGATTGGGTTCCCTGCATGCATGTCTACCTCAAGTCGGTACTTCTATATGCATTTGTGTCTCAAGTTGTCTCGTCGCTAGACTCCTGAACCCAAGTTAATTCACTATCTTAACTTGTAGAGCCCTATTAATAGCTATTCCATACTGCCTTCTAGAAGCCTGTCAACATGGTTGGCACGTTCGCCGCACGAGCAAACATTCCAACAGAAATTATTCTTGTATGCACACAGTGACGCGATAGTGCGGTGGTCTAGATCTAGCAATCAATAAATGCCCTGGAATGTTTGCAAGGGCTTCAAAGAACCCGTTGGCGAGTCTAGGATCATTCCAGTAGCACCTTACTCTCTCGGATGAAGCTAGAAAGCTCCAGAACACAGAGTCCCACGACAAAATAAAATAACGCCCTAGTCTAGGAATGAAAAATATAAGAGTTTTGAGACACATCGATGCTAATTCTACACCCCTTCCCCCAAACGCCAAAAATCCAACGAAGACGAACCATACCCGTATCGTACTTTGATTACCTTAGGTTGCCTATCATTCAAGCCGCTGGTGCTTCTACCTCTTTTTCTTCGCAAACTCGACGAGATTCTCGATCACTCTCTCAAACGCTTCCTTGTCCCCCAGTGCGGTTTCTCTCTTCCCAAGCCAATATGTGAGTGTCTCGCTCGCTTCTCTAGTGACCTCCTCAAGTTTCTTGACATGGTCCTCCAGTTCGCTCACTGTGAAAGCCCGTAACTTGACGTCACTCGTAGAACAGAGTATCCTCGCGGATGGAATATCAACTAGCTTAGATTGTGCTTCTTTTTCCTTTCTCCGTTTGGAGGATGAGCGGTTAGATCTGTCATTTTCCCCGCGGCCGACATCTGAAGACTTTCGGATATGTGATGACGATGGCAGCACTAGTTTCTTTTGTTTAGTATCCGCGGGTAGAATTTCGTCGAGGTCGACCGGAACTCCTAAAGAAACCAAAAAAAGGCGGCGGATCCGGGATAGCTTCCAGTTTGGGGGTTGTAGAGGTGGCGGTGTACACAGTTGGGTCCATAGGGATTGGCTACCATAAATCAATATCTTGTCTCGTACCCAGCCCACCCGGGGTTGTACTTTTAGGGTTTGCAAAGCAGTGGGGTTAATCACCTTCGTTCTGTAAGAAATGCACTATTCGTAGAAGGCAGAGGAGCCGGTACAACAGTCGGACTACTCTTATCCTGTGGGTATAGCGAAAACACTATGCTCTCGATTTCGGTCTTCATATCGTCCGTTGACAATTTTGCGAAGTCGAGTAAAGGCTATATTGAATACCCAAATATATTAGTATGCGGCCGTCAATGTTAGTACTACAAACTAGAAGAAACGCAGTGCTTCCTCCGTCGAATCACAACATGTAGGAGTTCAATGATTGAGGTTGAAACAAACAGAAAGCACAAAATGAATAGATTAACAAGCACGACAAACGTTGTTCCCTTTCACATACCAATCTTGGGGGCTCTTGAATCTCTTCCACGGGTTTGCTTTCAATCTCGGCAGCTGGTGCCGCGGTGTCAAAGTCACCAAAATCGTCGAAGCCATCACCTTCCTCGACTGTTTCTCCAAAGTCGTCAAAGTCGTCAAAGTCATCGTCGAAACCATTATCGTCAACGGCATCAAAGTTGTGTTCAACAGTAGCCTCGGCATCCCCACCACTCTCCTCGTGAACCGTGGCTGCCGATGAGATGCTAATATCGGGTAGGCTTGGAGCTGGTGGGTCCGAAAGACTCATGAGCGGTGTAGGGGATGTGGCACCAGGATTCGAATGGCCGTTCGTCAGAGCTTCATCTTCTTGTTCCTGCGAAATATCGGCCGGTGTATTCATCGGCTGGTTTTCAGATGGCTCGTTATCGCCGGAGGCCTTTTCTGTAACCTGACTATCAAGTTAGTACATTGGTGCTATCCGTGTATCTGACATAGTTCGCCCATACCAGCAGAGGGCAGTCGGTGGACTTTCGAGGCTCTGAAGGGGCCTGCACACGACTTTCAGGGTCTGCTGCGTCCGCCGAGGGAAGCTCGACGGCCTGGCCAGCATCTGAGGACATGCTGTAGGTTTATCTGGCGGGGGGGTTCTACATGTGTAAGCGGGGGTTGCTCTATCTTCGCAGCTGTCGATATGTGCTCCCTTGGGTACTTCGTAGGTAGGTTATGTCCTTGGATAGCTCGTTAGTCTCTGAACGAGAGTGTGGCCCTGCAGTGGGCCCGTCATTGTCTTGGCACCCTTCTTGGAAGCCGCTAACCTGGCTGATAATTGTCGCCGAATCGATAAAATCAACAACCACAAAAAATTTCTACCGAATTCGAATCGCCCTTCACATTTCCCGTCGAAAATGTCGACAACTCTCGATATCGATTTGTCCGCATTCAAGGACCTGGACCAATCAATAATCGCTTCAATCAACCTTCCGCCCTCGAAGGTCGCAAAATTTCAGAAAGGATTGACAACCCTTCCAGTTCGCTCGAATTCCCTGGCGGCCTTCTCCCCGGAACCAATATTCCATTATCTTCTCGTCAAACCTCATGATCCCCAGTATACCCCAATCATTAACGCAAATCCGAACATAAACGGCCGGTCGCTTTATATTTCTTCAATCCCTTTCGATTCTACAGTCCACCATTTGAGAGCGCTTTTTACTGCGATTGGTGGTGGAAGAATCGAAACCGTGATCTTTAGCGATGAGCCGCTCCCGCCTCGATCATCCACTGCAGACGAAAAGGATGTAATCAAAAGCAAGAAAAGAAAGAGAATTAACACAGCGGTACCGCATAAACAACCTGCCGAGACCGCTCCATGGCCGTCCCTGTGGAACCGGAAATTACATCTCCCAGGCACAACCGCAGTTGCCGTCTTCGTGGACAAAGCAGCCTGCGACTTGGCCATGAAAGCCGTTACCGAGAATTCAACAGATAACCCGAATTTGGAATATTCATGGGGCAGCGGCATAGGGAAAGGCAATGCTGTTCCTGAGCTCGGAAAGACACGTCGGTTCCCCAAATCCCGCTTCATTACGCTGTTCTATTTCTAACATCTATCGAGATCGTAGGCTACGAGGATCATTTCGAAAGAATGTTCCCCGACCCTGAATGGGCACAGAAATTTGTGGATGACTCGTTAGAAGCCTACGACAATCGTCTCAAAGCTGAAGAGGAGGAGAGACGCCGGAAAGCTAACGAGCCCGACGAAGATGGGTTCGTCACTGTCGTCCGTTCCAGTCGGCCCCGGCCTCCGCCCACTGCAGAGGAGATCGCAGAGCGGATCAAGAAAGAAGAAAAGAAAGCCAAGAAGGGATTTTACCCCGACTTCTACAGATTCCAGCAGCGCGAACTCAAGAAAGAACAAGCGAAACAGCTCTTATCCCAGTTCGAGGATGCAAAACGACAAGTCAGGGAGCGCAAAGACACCCGAGAACACAGATCATGATATTGAAATAAACGCCATATCCTTGGGTGCCACCTTAGAAGCACGTCGGTGTGATAATATACACAGAAAAGCTCTGGCCCTAACAATGTCGGTTCAGTCCGTCAACCTTCCCAAAGACGAACATGCCGCGGAATTACAACCTATTCAGACCCTGCGAATATTGATTCATGTCACTCGTCAATTTATACAGTCCTTCAAAACGTGCCCCCCCGAAGGATCGGGGTTCCGTCCATTATAGCGGGCCGGAAGAGAATTTCCACTCACAGAGTCGAATTTTGCATCAGATTATTCATCTCGTTTACATTTCCAGCTTCTATATTATCCGGATCCTGGAGCCAGTTGGGCAAAAAATCCAGCTTCAGCTCAACATCGAGCTCATCAAGAACCATTTTCGATAAGCTTTGATCAGAGCAGCTCCATTTGGGATAATGCTTAATAGGTAAATCCGCCGATAGTTTGGTGCAATCGTGCGTATGGTTTATAGCCAATCGTTTCCTATCTTCATCCTTCAAACGTGCAACCCTAATGGCGTCGACAGTCATTTCCAGCCCGTTGACTCGATAGGTGATGTGGAAAATTTTCCGGGTCGACCATTCAGCAAATAGGAACAATACATGCGAGGTTGAGTACCAGTTCGCATGGTCCCTGGAGCCTTTGAACCTAAGAGCCTGCTGACGATCTAGAACACAAAGGTCAATGGGTCTGATATCAATTTCAGTATCTTTGACGTATTTTTCCATCTCTTGCTTTGTCCGGGTAGATAAATCCAAGTAGATAAACGGCGTGCCGTCCTTGTGTTCGTTCCGAATATAGCGGAAGTGCGGTGTATTCTACGATGTGTTTTTAGTCGCAAAATATGTGTATAGCATTTGAAGGGAGTGAATGACAAATTTACCTCCGGAATTTTCTTCTTTTCGTATGGGAACCAAAAAATCATGCCACTTTTAAGAAATATCTTAACATGTGCATCTTCTTTTACTCCTAGGCCACAGCCGCAGAAGCAAACATATGCCTCTAGATCTTTGAGTATTTCGACACTTCCAACCTCGTTTCCGTAACGCAATTCAAAAATACGGTTTTCGAGCCCGGTGGAATTGCACCACACGATAGTCTGTACAAATTCGTCCCGTTGTATGTCCCAGGCGCTGTGTATACGCATAAGATCCAGGTCAGCGATGGGCCGCCTGGAAGCTACCGGTTGTTGTCCCCCAGCTGGGTGTCGCGGTATTAGAAGCTGCGTATTCACATCTAGATCCCAATAGAGAATACTCGCAGGGTCCGCCGGGTACGGTGGCTCCGGAAGGTCGTATTGCCATGGGTCAAACGGGTTATACCGAACTTGACGAAGAAATGTAATAAGGGCGAAAGGGTATGTTGGCCGAGACCCTAAGATCTAAAATCCAGTCGTGCCATTATTTAGTATCGGAAGTCGATTTAAAAGTAGCGGATTCTAATAACAACCAATTTCTGCATACAATGTAATTTCTGAGGGAGCCAGCTCCCTTCACTTGGTCTTGCCTGTTGAAGTTTAGGACAAACGGCTTAGGGGACCTTTTCGCTTTCGACTGGACAAGCGGGCTGTCCAACGCTATGCCCATAGACCTTTGTAACAGAGACACGCATTGGCTTGGGTAGAAATGGCTGAGCGTCAAGTGATATATCTCTTCGATTGGTTCATCCGCATCCGTAGAGATATCATGGTGGTCGGTGTTGGTGTCATCTTGAGCTTGCAAATCGTAGTCCTGCCTCTTGGCTCGGAAGAGGTCTTTCGATGGTGAAACATCCATGAGGTTGCAACATGCTATCCATGCATGAAAAGTAGATGGGAATAATGCAAGCCTGGTGGATATATCTTATGGCCGTACAATGGAAGCCATTCATACCACCACACAAGCAACACAAATGTGGCGTGTCCGTGGTTATAATTAAGTATCTACCTGTCACGGTACGACGACAACCACCACCGCCTAGTCTCGCGCAGCAAATGACAGACTAATTGAATTCATGATACATTTTGGCCAAGACTACGAAAGACCGTGCTAGTACTAGGGATACTTAGTGAAAGGCAGTGATTCTGTCGCCTATTCAGTCCCCGTCACCCATCCCCCCTAAGCTTCCCCTTTACACCTCAATTCGGGACTTGGATCTTCATAACGTCGGAACCATTTTGAAGTTCGGTCTTACTGTAAATTTGATACCATACGATTAGGAACTGAGGTAAACGACGATACCCGCATCTAAAAGCCCAGATGTAGAATCACTTACCTCGGCATGGCGTGTGTTCTCATGAGCTCCGAACATTGCATAACCTGCGGGATATCAACCATTAATCTAGTTGCCTATATATTTAAAGGGTTATTGGCCAGATATAGATGCTTACAATCGGGTCTCTTTGCATAGATGCTACAGCAACAACCGTCTCTCCCTGAGTATAGTAACTGTATTGCACATTGTCAGCACTCTAACAGATACCTACCTATCTAAGTATAAAAACAATATGGAGGATGCCCCAACTTACGCCACAAACTTGTTCTCTTCAAGATTACCGTCGATGACCACATCATCGTAGCCGCTCACTGTACTCCCACAGTATCGAAGCTGTAGACCAAGGGCACTCCAGAAAATAGGTGTGAAGAAGCCTGCCGTTTCGCCGGTTGCAATGTGCTCTAGAGGAAGTAGTCGTCCCGTTAGCTATTTGATAAAATCACAAACCTGCGCCAAGCTACACATACTGGCCACGCTCCGGCCGGAGTTCTGTGCCACGTTCCAATGTTCGATGCGAACAACTGAGTCTGGAAGGCTACCAGGGCCTTCGTATGGATAGGTCGCGATATCCCCAATCGCATATGCGTCTTTAACGCCGTTTATTTGGAAGCTTTCATCCACCCGGACGGATCCATCTCTCTCTAATGGAATATGCCTGATATACTCTGTCGCAGGAGCGACACCAACCCCAAGAATGACGGCGTCTGCTTCAAAAGAAACACCGTCTTTCAAGGTGACAGATCCGACGAGGGAAGGATTGGAGCCTAGACTCGAACACCTGGGTCAGATTTTATGCAGGCCGTTGAGTTTTTTGGGGGTTTTGTTTGTTGGGTGACTAACTAGACGGCTCCGCAGCCTCGACGCTTGCTTTCATATAGAACTTCACCCCTTTCTTCTCTAGTATTGACTGGAAGGAGGCACCGACGAGTTTACCCATAACCCGCTCCCTAGAAAGATACATCATATCAGCTTCCCGTTTCTCCTTCTAAGCTCGCTCCCTCGTTTCTTTAGTAGGGTGTCTTTTTTCTTCTTCTCTTTTTTTGCAGCCTGCATTTCATACATTGGGACGTCCTCCATTCCAACAACCTATAAGGCAGTCTCTAGTCAATTCAACCAAGCCAACGCAGTTTCGGTACTTAAGAGTGCATACTATAACTTCATGCTTCTTCCCAACAAGGAAATTGGCGACCTCCATGCCAATAAACGAACTTCCTATGACAACTATCTTCTTGCCGCCCTCCAATCCAACAGCGTCAACTATAGCTTTAGCAGTATCGATGGTCCTAATTGTAAAGATATTACCGAGTTCCTTGAACCCCTTCAACGGTAAAATCTTCGGGGTGGCTCCCGTGGCGAGAATGACCTTTTTGTAATTGAAAATACGTCCTTGGTCGGTTTCAACGAATCGTTTCTCGAAGTCGATACCCTTCACAACCGTGGAGGGGTGGAAATCCACATCTAGACCCTTGAGGAACTCGATAGTGCGCCAGGCAATCTTATTGGGATCGGTTATGAGAGCTTTGCTGAGTTTGGTTCTGTCGATTGGGGGATACGATTCCTTTGAAAGAACGACAATCTTCCCTTCGTAGCCGTATTCGCGAAGGGCCTCGAGAGAACCGATGGCTCCAGAGCCGCCTCCAACTATAACAACAACGTCGTCTTCCAATGCGGCTTGCTTGCAAGTGTAAGTTGGGGCGCGACTAAATTCTCTGATCTTAGATTCCTCTGCTTCGATCACCAAATCGTCTCCATCGATGGTAACAAGGAATCTATTCAGAGAATCTAGAGCAGGGGCGTCCTCGATATCACCAGTGACCGCATTGAAGCATGCCCCATGCCTTTATGACGGGATAAAAATTTCGCCATGTCAGCCATTTGAATTCATAATTCGAGGAAACTTTGAAACATATATGTGCTACATACCAAGGGCACTTGAGTCTTCCAGATGGCGTGAGGGTCCCCTTGACCAGTGGGGCACCATAGTGACTGTATATTTTACATTTGTATGAGTCGATTGATTTTATGAACCCATATGAAGCATATTGGATTGGTCGGGGATGTAATGAGGTATAAATAGGGCACCTCAACTTGGACATACGTGCATCGGGGACTAAGTGCAGTGATATTCTGCCCCACTTGAACCAGCAAGAGTTTTGTATCACCGAGGCCTTCAACAGTCACTTCTTGTTTGAAGGTTGGCTTCAGATCCGACTTGTCGACTCCGGTAAGCTTGTATTGGGGCATTTTTGATACAGTGGCGGTATGGAAGCAATGGCGGATGAGGGGGTTGGAGGCTTGTAAGCGAATCCGAATGAGAGTTTGAAGCACCGTGCTGGCTCCTCCAACCTGTACGATTGCGGGACGTTTGGCGGCGAGCTTTAGTTTCAATGGCGACCGAACTGCGAAAACAATCCGATCCATTAAGTACTTCTTATGTACCTAAATAGTTGAGTAATCATTCTCGGATCAACAACTAAATTCAAGTAAGGATGCTTAGAAATTACACACCACGGGTAGATATATCGATAGGCCCGAGTACGTACATACTCGAGTGAGGATATGTAAGTATACACCGAAGAAGAACAAGGTGTACAGTCGCTCAAGGTAAAACGATTGATATTTACCCAGTACGCGATGTGAGGCATCGGTAACTATATCACTACGTCATAGTCACGTACTTAAACAAGGTGAAAACTTAAGCTGGGGTATAAAATCTCTTGATCGAAGGTAGGTTCTTGCATTAGGTATTCATATGTATACCTGCCTCCTGCTGATACATCTCGAGCAAATTCAGATTGATAGGTCCCCATTGACTTTGCTTACTTAGGTACCTACTGGGTACTTGGGTCAGTACCCAAAAGTGCGTACTTAGGGATCTAAGCTAGTAAATGTGATAGATGCATGTCAATGCATCGAATGTTGCAATGTGCGCCGCCAATCGCCTTCGTCCCGAATGTCAGCCCGGTCCTCGGCAAGCCGAACACAATTGTCGGGCCGGGTCGGTGAAACTACCCAAAGTATCTAACTAATATTACCTAAACGAGCGGAAGCCAATTCGGTACACTCCGTGAATTGTCTAAAAATAGACCAGCTCTTTCCCGGGGGTCTCGGTCTCTAAGTAGACCGCGAGCCTCTGCGCGAGCGATCGAGTGCAGCCGGTTCGATTTTTTACCAAATGCATACGCGTCCTCGTCGAGTAATCTCATATCGCCAGCCTATCAACGATTCTTCCTCCGTTGTAAGTGCCTACACCGCATGGTGGTTATAGATCCAGAGGCGCCTCACATGCTCATCGCCCTGTCCATTACATGTACATATATGTCGCAGAACATCCACGGGAGGAGGGCCGCGAAAGCATTGCGGCGCGGTCATCCCCGTTAATTTCAGCTTCCACACTTTCGGTTGAACCCCACACACATCCCTAGTACCTAGGTACTCTCCTCGAACCCATGAAGCCAAGCAGGGCGTTTTTCCGCAGCCGGTCTCAGTACATCGTAGAGGTGCAGAGCGCCTTGCCGGTGAATTCTGGGTCTCCCCAGAAATCCGGCAGCCTTATTTTGATTGTTGGAATGCTTAATTTCTGGCCTAGTATTATATACCCAACTCTGAGCGCATATCGATATACTTATCTACCTAATATGTGCATGTAAAACTCCTCGCGATTCGATATATAAGTATATTATGATCGTTGACTTTAGCGGCGGCCGACATCGAGGAGGTCAGAATCGTCATCATTTTGTTGTTTGCTCACCCCTCCGAGCTCGCCCTTCGTAACTTGGCGTCAGTCCGTCGCCTGCCGGGCTTATACCACCACCATATCACACCTCCCACCTCCAATCTCCAATCTCTCATCTCCCACCACTATTACTACCACCACCGCCGTCACCTCGATCGTTCCATCGTTGTCACCGTCGTACCATTGATATCATTGCCATCACCGTCGCCGCTGCATGAATCACGGCCCGTCTTCACCGCCGTCGCCGTCATAATATAGGCGCACACTTGTGCTTGAGGTCCTCGACCGCATCATAGATTGCCCGCCTTAAGCCTTCCAACAACCAATCACGATCACGATCACAATCACGATCGAGGCTGGCCTCATTCCTTATAATATATAATAATATACCGGCGTTGCCAACATCAATCTTCGATCCGAGATAGCTCTAGCGGCAGATCATGTCGCTCTGCATTCACCTGGACAAGCCCGCAGGACATGCTTATACAAACCTCGATATCCTATCCGGTCACGTCTCCTTAGAGCTCCCGAACGATGAAACCATAACTTCAATTGTTGTAAAGCTAGAAGGCATTGTGCGAACTAGGCTCAAGGAACCTAAGCGCCATGAAGATGACAAGGAAAGCAAAAGATGGGAAACTGAACTTCACAAGGTAGGTATGCTATGGCTACATTGTATTCCCCATTGTTCCTATTCCAAGCCTAGTACACCACCTAGGTACCTACCCACCCCCTCGCCCTCCCTTTAAGACACCAGTTACTTATCATTCTTCTTTCTCTCTCTCTCTCTCTCCTAGGTCCTCTATCTCACCAAAACCGTCTTCCCTGCAGATGAAGTCCAAAAGCAGTCCACCTCAACCGCCGGCTTCAAACTCAAAAAGGGAGAATACAATTATCCCTTTGAGTTCCGGATTCCTATAAACAACGTCTGTATCCCACAAACCGGTATTCTCAAGACGCTGAGCGACCTAGGCCAAGGATTCGACCCAGTAAAAGAAACACAGAAGCAAGGGCATCATGTCAAAACAACCCTTCCACCTTCCCTGAGTGGGATACCACATGATATGGCATGGTGTCGATACTTCATTAAGGTCACTCTCAATCGGCCCCAATTTTATAGAACGAACACTCGGAAGCTGGAGCTTTTCGTCCTTCTTCCGATCGAGCCACCGAGGCCGCCTCTGACCTCAAGAGAAACATTTGCAAAGCGGGAGCACCTCCAAAATTACCAACAAGGCCCACCGAGGAAAAAGCGTGGTCTCTTCGACTCATGGGGCCGTAGGCCGGACGCTTTACCCCCGCCAATAAACCAGTCTCGCTTTTTCGTTGAGGCTCGCCTCCCGTCGCCCCCAATCATCACTCCGAAAGAGCCGTAAGTGTAAATTCGAGAAGGCACCGCGGCTTTGTTTTCTTACGTATTCCTAATCTTTATCCCAGTATCCCTTTACGGATTTTGTTTACAAAACTTGCACCGTTCACGGCCCCTATAATTTTGCGCTCGCTACAAATCCGCCTCATAAGCACGACACATATCCGCGTCCACGATATCAAACACGACCTGGTATCGTCAAGCCATGCTCACAGCAACACCCAGCTATCGATCCCTGTTAGCCACCCCAATTCGCCTGTTGGAGAAGAGCTAGAAGCAGAAAGTTCGGCATGGAGTCAGTGGACGTTCCCTACTTCAGTTCAACCGAGTTTCGTGACCTGCAACATTCGTCGCAAGTACGATCTTGAAATATCTGTTGGTGTGAGCCTTGGTTTGCAGCCACAGTTCGAGGTAGTGTGCCTTCTGCCCAATGTCGTCAAACATGTCGTTAACTTTTGATATACATAGGTCGTAAATCTGATAATGCCCGTTGAAGTTTTCTCCGGCATTCGTCCCCCGCCTCAACTCCAACTTCTAACCTCTCAACATCGGAGGCCGTCGAACACTCTACCTCAGAAGGAAACGAAGAGGCCTCAAACCTCAACTGCGCCCGCAATATCAACAGCCCCGGCGTTATCGCCCGTTTCCCCTGCGTCTTCATCCCCATCTCCGTCAGCAAAACTCCCGCCTCTCCAAACAAACACGAACGCCAATACAGCCCCTCTAGTAGAGTACCCCTTTAGCCCTATCCAGGTCGTTGATGGGACACCCCCGGGAGTCTTTGCTGCAACAAGTTCGCCCGCCAGCGCTGTTGATGATCTCCCTCCAACGTATGACGAGGCGACGGCTGTGAACGTGGAACCCGTTAGTGGCCCACGTCGGGAGTTTCAGCTAGAGCCGGGCTACTTCACACGGCCCGCTGAGATGGAGATGCAAATGACGGGAAAGAATTAAGGCCAGTTTTTCTTTCCTTTTTTCAGCCCTTTCCTCCTTTTTTCTAGTCTACTTGTTATATCTTCCATGTTATATATTTTCATTCAGGCTTCGATCTGATTTCTCCAGATTTTCGTTTGCTGGCGCTTTATTTCTATTTCTATTTCTTTATTCTCCCTTTGAAATATGCTTTACACGGCGTCCTGCTTAACATATCCTGTTGTTTTGCGATCATTTTCTCGACTCCTACAAGAAAACAAGAGAGTCTCCTACGATATGTATGCGGGTTGGTTTGGATGCCCATGTTCTTGCCCGATTGTTTCTTGATAACATTTATCTCTAAGCGGATACTGGGCCTTGATCCCGGATAATAGATATTGATTAATCAAAAAAATGGGGAGGTGGGAGGAACCAAAATTCAAGGATTAGTAGGTTGTTATTATCACGTAGCTCAAGCGCCTAGTACAAATAGGGTATCATCAAACATCTTGATTGCATCGACGCCAGATTACAGTGGCGTACCCTATCAAGAACTCGAAAAAAAGAAGAAAAAAAGAATATTGAAGCACAATCTCGTTACCAAGTTGGAGACACTTGAATTTACTTTCGCCCCGCCCTCCTTGGGGGCGTATCGATAAATCGTGTACGCTTGGTAGGGTGAGAGCTCGGTGACGTCGATTCGAATAGTTGGCGTTTCTTTGGCAAGAATTAGTCCCACGCGGCATGGATACCATTCAAAGGGTGAAAATTTGACAAAACATACCTTGGCGTAAATCGAAGGTTTTATCGGAGACATAATTTCCATTGAGCTGTCATCATCTTCAACGGAGAATGAAACAAACTCAGGAAGCTCCTCCATTTGTTCGGCCACTACCTCTTCTTCGTCCACTCCCGATGCCTCTTCTACAAGGTACTCATCAAAGGATTGATCTTTAGGCAGTTGTTCCTCTTCCTCTTCCTCTTCCTCTTCCTCCCCTTCCTCCCCTTCCTCCCCACCTCCTTCTAAGCTCCCTTCTTCAGGAATGTGCTCTTCTTCCCCCTCCCCCTCCTCCTCCCCTTCTCCTTCCTCTCCCTCTTCCTCTTCAGCATCCACTGCAAATCCGTTTTGCAAATATTCTTGATTCTCCTCAGATACTTCTTCACCCACTTGCTCAGCGTCATCCATCTCGAAGGTTACATTTTTGTTAGGTCGACTCAGTTGCTCTTTGACTTCCACTTGCCATATATCCATGTCTTTGGCTTGGTCGGCGGTGGGATCTAGGTGCGTTTCTATCGGAGGGGTAGTCTGAATATTGATATCAAGCTCCTCCAAGATCGCACGCCTTTCTCTCTCAACCACATCTCCGAGTGCCTTTATTTTTCTCGAGTTATTTTTATCCGGCTGCTTGTTCACCAGGTCCACCAAAGCAATGGCGTTTTTCCAAGCCTCTAAAGTGCCCTGCAATTGCAACCTAAGCCTGTCGATTTCCCGATCCCGCACATCTAGGTCCTCCAACGGTACATAATTCGGTTGGTTTAACATTTCCTTGAGATGTTCAAGTACCTCATCCACATCGTTCGAGAGCGACTCGTATGATATATCGTTGGCGACAACATTCCGTTCTCCGTCTTCAAGTTCAGCTTCCTGGTCCACCTCTGTGTCCATTCCTGATATCGCTTTCAGCGTTGTTACAGTCGATCTAATCATCGATACCAAAGTGTCGTTCTCATCAGCCAGGTTTTGTGACAAGGTTGTGAGGATCGCCGTTGTATCGTCCGTTAGAGCTACATCTGTTCCCCCTGCTATTAAACCTTCACTCCCGATTGAACCTCCAAGGTGCGTAGTTGACGAAGTTCCAGACAAAGTAACACCAGGAAAAGAAATCGGCTGCTTGTTGCCTCTCCCGCCTCGAGATTTTTCGAGTAATCTTTCTTTCATCTTCGATATATGATTGTCTCTCTTCCGGATTTCGTTGGCATGCTGTGTTCGAACCTGTTGTACCATAGTCTTCAGGCGTGCTGTCTCGTCTTTTAGGGCTTTCGCTGTGATCTCGGCGGAGCGGACGTTCGAATGAAGGACTCGTTCCTGGCCTTGGAGAGTTGCGCAACGTCGTTCGAGTTCTTCGCATCGGGATTTGTAGCGCTCCTTTAGAATGTGTGAGAACTGCATTCTTTACCATAAACTGTGGTTTCGCCAATTTCAGGGACATACCGCAGAGCCGTTTGCTTTGTTCTCGCTTTCTTTAAGGGTTTTCATCCCCAGTGCAAGCGTTTCCTTTTGTTCGCCATCTCTCTAGTTACAGCTATCATGTTAGATTCATATATATATAATCATGGTAGTTGCACAGATTTGCGAAGGAGTGTAAACTCACATCCCGCCGCCGTATCAGGTCGTGGACAAGATTTATTATTCGTGCTGGAGTGGTTTCATCTTCCGTCGGATTGTCGAAAGCGATTTTGTGGCCACCTTTTAGTAGCCCTCTTGCAGCGAGAAGATTATTGAGATATTTGGAAGCGGTGGCGATATCTTTATCCATGTTTGCTAATGGGGGTCCTAGAGGATAGGAGGGGACTTATGGCAAGGTAAAAAGGGCTGCTGTCTGGGTCCATCCAAACCAAGATCAAGCGAAGCGCACGCGTTGTGTTGGTGCCATGTAAACAAAACCGGGACGGGCGACCCCGTGCCGTCGTGGTATAACTTTACCACACCTCGGGAAGCCAGGGTCAACACTTGTCTCGTAAACCACTCGAATCTGATAAATTCGAAACTTAATAGCTATATCCGCCTACTGAAGTACCTAGTCAAGTACTTAGTAGGCATCATGCGACTTAACCGGCTAGGAAGATATTCTACTCTTTCTCGTAGTTCCATTCGGTTTCACCGTTTCCACACCAGTAAACGGATATGCCAGGGTTACGACCCAAGGATTGCAGACCTTGGAAGGGTCATCGAAGATGATTTTATGAGACTGCGGGTTCATTACAGTAAGCCTAGCATTTGTTCACCAACTGTAGAATATTATATGGGAGATAGGCTAACCTCGAATGATGCACTTGGTTAGAGACACCCAAGAACCCAATTGTCCTAAGTCATGGTCTCTTCGGTTGGCATCTACCGTGATACCCTCAACTTATGTATTTGCGACGGCGTCTAATATAGCGACGGGCTCCAGGATTTGACACACTGCAGCTTTTGCCGTGGTCATTCATACCCCCCCTTCAATACTGGAGAGGCATTAATGAAGCCCTACAAGCCAACAATTGCAAGGTCATAGTCACTGCAGGTATGAGGGTGATACATACCTACCTTCAACACGATTATGTTTTAGTTGTCCTTTGGTCCTAAGGGTCGTCTTGCGTAGTACCCCCTTCCGCATCTATTGAAAGGAGGGCAGAGGCCCTCGCGCGCAGCATCGAGCAAAGAGCCGGAGGCCAATCGGTGAATATCGTCGGGTATGTTCACCGGGAACGACGGACAACAAAGAGGAATCGTACTAATTCCCACTCTGTCGATAGACACAGTATGGTAAGTTTATAAATTTAGTTCGAGGGTTTGGGGGGAATCAATCCGGGTCCGCAGCCCCGCTAATCCAGTGAGTTCTACGTCATCCTAGGGGTGAGATAGTTCATGGCTTCAACACTACGGCTTTCCTACGGGGTTTAACGTGGGTATATATAATACCAAAGTGGGATTGATGCAAGATTCATGATTTCTCAACTAAAACCCACAGGGTTCAAAGTCCTGAGCTTGACGACTATAAGCTCTCCGCATCAAGGTAATGTTCGCTTCTTTATCTATTTTGTTTTATTTCTGAAGGTTTCGTTGTATATATATGCCGCTGACGTAAAATACTATGTATACGTAGGATCCCCCTTTGCTGACTACGTCATTCAATTCGTCGGAGGTGAGTCTACAATTCTAGATCAAGTGTTCCATATTTATCTAACCCCCGAGGCTCAGAAAAGCGACTCCCAAAGCTCTACCGTGTCCTTGAAAAAATGGGTCTGGAAACTGGGTCGGTTGTTCCCTAGATTTACCATTGTCCCCCATGGCAAAGTATTGACGATAGCAAAAAAACATTTTAGTGCCTTTCAGCAACTAACCACAGATTTTATGCAAAACAAATTCAACCCGATGACGCCTGATATAGAAGGGGTCAAGTATTTCAGCTATGGCGCTTTAGCATACCCCGGGCTTCTTTCCCCATTCCGCACATCACATAGGATAATACAGCGCGTTGATGGTGACAATGATGGGTTGGTTTCTATCAAATCAGCATCACATGGTATAGTTATCTTCGGTGCTTTTATAAGCAAGTCCATTCGTGCGTCTTGCATCTTCGACCTGAACATATTTCTGATGATGTACACAAACAGGGGTTTATAAAGGGACACTTATAGGACCTTCGCATCTCGACATCATCAACTGGACCAATAGACTAAAATGGATTATAAAGGGCATATTAGGGCAGCAGAACAAGTACGTCACTCGCTAACGACCACATTTTGTTACAAAAAAAAGAAGAGGGAGAAAAAAAACTAACTATCCACCAATCTCTGAAGATTCAATGCAATCGCTTTTTATTTAGCTTTATCGGGTAGATCCTATTCCCTCCCATCTATTATAGCTAGAGACTCAGAAGCTGACTATTCCTATTTCAAGATATGCTCGCAGAAGAAGGGTTGTAGGGTTACAGCCTGAGCAATTGAGATGCAGCTCAATTCTAACGAATAGAAGGAACTAGAAGACATAGTGGCAAAATATCGTACTAGCATGAAAAGGAACTATATGGAATGAATCATACCCATTGTAAATTTGACAATAAGGCAAATGATAGATTTATCGGGGGTGATAGAGGGAAACCAATATAAATTTTTGAAAAGATCTTGAAAAAAGGACAGTAACACCTAGAAACGACAGTTCCTCGCTAGCTCCAAATATCTAGGAGCAACAATATGGGAGTAGAGTAAATATCAAACCAAACCACAACTGAAGCAATATGTAACAATAACAGGAGATAAGGAGAATTCAATCAACCAAAAGAATACAAAAGTAAAATAATCCAAGAGACGATAAACCATGTACGCCGTAACATGCTATAGCAGGAAACTAGAAAGGTCTATTGGGTGCTGTGAAGCCAGCCCAATTCCTATACGCCTGCCCCTTCCCAGAAAGGATACCATGCCTTTCGAACAGGCCTAGAATAGTTGGGAATCAAACGCGCGTGCGGGCACACACACGCGGAGAGAGAGACAGAGAGAGAGAAGGGTGGGAGGAAGACCGATAAAGAGAGAGTATGTGTCGAAAGCCTTTTGCGAGGTGCTAAGGGACCGGTACATTCTGGCATATCGCTTTTGAGCTGGAGGCCAAGAAACGGCAGCATTCGGATCGTGTTGTGTGTTGTACTTCTGGCCCCAGCCTGCCAGTCTCACAGCTTATGTTCAGGTCTGATTCTTATAGTTACAAAGGTGGTTGAGACGGCTCTGCCACAAGAACATTTCTCGTGCACTGCTCGTTTGCGAGGGTTTTAGAGATCGGTCATAACACCGCTATTTGTTTTTCATAGTGGTCAGATGAAAGTTCAATCGTGAGAGCTTGGACTGAAGGAATCATACCCCCCGGTCAGGGTCTGAGGTTCATCGCCATCCCATTCTGGGATATAAGGCTTGGGGGCTTGACGGCTGTCGCCAGCTAGCGGCACCTCGAAAATGGAAATCATAGCGAGTTTTTGTGAAAGTGGTTTTGTATTTAGAGATCAAATGCGTTATGGATTGCTCTGAAATGAATCGTAAATGTCTAGAGAGAAGGAAAGATCGTTTGCTTCGATTAAATGTCGGGAATGACTTTCAAGCGGAACGAGGGGGAACGGGATCCTTATATTCTCGGCCAGAAGGCCTGGTGTGAATCATATCAACGAGCGGGACACGTCCTGGGATGCGTCAACATGCAGGAAACGCACCGTTTTGTGACACATCGACCAGAGCCTGATGGTGTTTGGATATTTACAAGAACGAGCAAGCGAGTACTCCGTCCTAACTAAGGTACATGTACAAGGTATGCATTGGCCAACTAAAAGTAAGTACCTCGGCACTTAGGTACCCGGTACCCAAGCAGGAATACGGGGAACTGATGGAAGAACCTCATATCCTTCACTAGTCCAATATTTCTTGGGTGGGGGTGGCCACCTTGAATTCAACGAATGGGAAAGCATATTTTGGTCTGACTCCCGTCGCAATTAGCCCATGAAAAAGATGCAGGATCCAACCATTCGCTTGGGAAATCCGCTCCTTGGCCAAATCCCAAGCCAACACGTCCCCGAAACCTTACAAACAGAAAAAAAACTGTAGACATAAGTCGGAAAGTACCTTCTTCAATACTTGCCATAAAACCAATTGTTCTTTTTTCCCCCCCGAGGGTATAAATTCAATACACTATAGCGGTATTTGGCCAGGGACAAAATTAGTCCGTTTTGACAGCCCTATCTCAAGTTAGATGAGCTGTTTCAAAGCCGCGAAGGAACCAGTCTAGAGAAGCTAAGTACTTACCCATATATCCTTCTAACGAACAGGTAGGCGGAGAGGAACCCGACGGTCCCTCCTAACACACCATACACTGCTGAGCCAAGCAACGAATAGCCGAAAAATAGCAGACTATTGACCAGTCCCTGGATGTGCAGTTTTGTAAAGTAATACCAGACAGAGTAAAGGAAAATGTACACGGACGAGGCAGCTCCAATTCTGAAGGCGTGCCACCACCAATGGTAGTTCTATTGAAGGAACAGAAATTAGCTCTTGTAACCATACCGCTTTTAGTTGGGTTCCTACCTCTGCACAGAGTTGAAAATAAGTCATTACTACCGTGATTTCCATGATAGTCACCAATAGTATGGCGATTATCAAAGCCAAGAACCCGAACATATAGTAGTACCCGCTTTTGTCCTGCCATATGCTCTTGAACACGAAGAGAAGTTCAATGAATATGACAGCAAATGGCACAATCCCTCCCAGCAGTATGCTAGGCAAGAGTTTCGTATACCATGGTTGTAGTGGTATTTGTCGTGGGATCTGTGTGGTTTTGGTAGGCTGTTCGTATGCCGGTTTTTTATGTCCAACCCAAGCCCCGAGAAGAACGAGGGGAACGGATATAAGTAACCACATGGAAACCAATGCTACCAAAGTCGAAAATGGGATGGCGCTTGAGGATGCATGTGCCCATACAAAAAGATTTAGAACGAGCACGGATAAAAAAATGAGACCTGGGACAAGAAGCGCCGTCTGTGAGATATGGATTAGTATCCTCTCCTATCAACGACCCTCGTGAAAGTGATGACTCACTAGAATAGCGTTTTTGGCCCAGTTTTCTCCCCCGAACGCCTTGTAAACCCTACTCGAGAAGTAACCCGAGAACAGTCCGGCGAATACAAAGAGGAAAAGCCCAAAGCTAACAAACCCTCCACGGTAGCTTGGGTTAAGCACACCGATCAATGAAAAAACGAGCAACGAGAACACCGTGACGAGGATTTGGGCGCCGCTTCCAACCAACGGAGACAACAAGCCACCAAATGCCGGTGGACGGAACACATCCCCATGGACAAGCTTCCAGCCCGTTGTGTCGTCGAGCAGGTCCTCGTCGTCATCGCCGTCATGCGTCCTTTGGGCAAGGCCGTCAACAGATGCTATAGAAAGCCGCTTCAGCCTTTTACCATCTTCACCGCTGATCTTGGCATTGTAACTCTGGATATCTCTGTTCAGCGTCCGGAGCAAAACAACACCGACCATACCGCTCAACAGGAAAGCGATAACGAGGGAATTGATAATCGCAAGGACGTGGATATTTGATGACTGATCCTGGTTGGCGAAGTATAGATCCCACCGGTTGTTCCAGCCTATAGTTTCGTCCTCCTCCCAATAAACAGAGTAAGTGTATGTTATTCTCAGTTTGGCGTTCGGGTCGTAGCTGGATTTCGGCTCTGTAGATTCCAACGGAAGAGTAAGCTCCAGCCGTGGTTGGTCCGAATCAGATATGGATGAGGGGCATTTGCCCTTCGGGCCGTCTATGCTTCAGTGTGTGAAATATGTTTAGCCGTCGTTTTAACGCACTATGTCGAGCTAATACTTACGACTTTGGGTAGACCTCAAAGCCAACGATGAGCTTCTTGTCCGGAGTTTTGGTGCTCTTTCGATATCGAAAAATTAGAGTGACATGATTGTGGATGTAAACTTTGTCGTCTTCAAAATTCCCCAGTTTGAAGCCGTTCTGGTAAAACTTTTTCGTTTTATCGGCAGATTTGAACGATGTTGCGCCGGGGAGGTTATCAACTATCCTAAATTTCAGAATCTAGTTAGCAGTTAGTCTCTCCCACTATTTCGTCAAGCCATTTTAAGCTCCATGATAGGTTATGGTAGGTTGAGCTTGACTAACCATTCAACGACGTAGTTGTGCCTAATGAGCCTTTGTGCTTCAACAAGGCTAGCCCTTCCGATCTCGACATCGCAAAGGAATTTACATGCTTCTGTCTTCCCCATGACGAGCTCATAGTCACTCTCGACTATCCGATCTCCCCGTAGGACCTCACCGAGGTTCAGACCGACGTTCCTCGCGCCTCGCTTAGGTTTGCATATGAACGGCAGCTCCGAGTAGCTGTAAGGGAGCTCTGTGGCATCGCTTGTGATTTTATTCAATTGAAGAGGAATAACAGCTCCGTCGGCGTAACCCCTTTCCGACCAACCTATATAAGTTGTGTTAGTAAATGCTCATACAGACGGGAGAGGTGGGTGGGCGTCTGCCGTGCGACGGGCGTATATGTATGTACCTGGTATGTAAAAGGCGTGCAAAGGCGACGCGGCTGCAAGCGCGAGGAGTAGAAAGCCGGGGGATACCATTCTCGACTGGCATCTCATTGGGTTGTGTGCGACCGCGCCTGGAACAAAGTGGTCCTAGTGTGCATAGACAGGTCGCTGATGGGGCTCTTGCGGTAGATCGCACATGTGGGTACTATGTACTTATATCCAGGGTTGAAGAAGCATCCCGCCTGGCCTAGGTTGACTCGTAAACCGGCCAAGGCTGGCCGAGAAGCGGCTGGATCCAAACATTCCACGTGACAGAGAAAACAAGCGTTGGTATGCAGCTCCACAATTTAACAAATCAAGTGCGGCGCTGGCGTGGAATATTCCGAGGGCGTCACTTCGGCTTAAATTTAAAATCCACAGTCGATCCCTTCGATGGCCGAGGCCCTAGGCCAATAGCAATGAGCACTGACTTATATAAATGGGACAATGGGTCCTCACTTGCAATCACTTAAGTAGATAATCGACGTCTCTACATTACGCTGGGCTGAGTATTATATTCCATCGCGCTGCAATATCGTCGTTTCGAACTAGCACTATACAATACAATGAGAGGGATCCAGGTCTCAAAATATCTCGAGGTGTGTTCTGGTTCTATAGTCACGCCAGGTACCGGCGTGGCGGCCGCCTGCGTTTAAATTTAGCTGGGATTCGATTCGGGGCTACATTTCGCTGACACCACTTTTGAATGCTTTGAATGTTTTATTGGTCAAATCTAGAGCGCAGATAATGTGGATAAACTCTCTCCGGTGCAACTACCGGACCCATCTCCGAAGGAGGACCAGTACCTCATAGCTATTCGGGCTTCGGCAACAAACTTCTTTGACATTTTACAGGTTCAAGGGAAATATCAAGTACGTAGAACGTGTCGGTACTTTTAGGGGGACCACAACTAATTCCATCCCGAAAATTTAAAGCATCAACCCCCTCTGCCCTGGGTATCGGGTAGTGAATTCAGTGGTTATGTCCTGAAGACTCCCTCGAAAGGGACGCCCAAGTACAAAGTTGGCGATCGGGTTTTTGGGGCCTCTCAAGGCTCCTACGCCACCAAGATATGTGCGTCGGAGAACCTATTGCACAAGATACCGGATGGTTGGAGCTATGAGGATGCAGCCGGTCTTTACGTTACAGGTATTTGGAATTTCAATCGATAAAATCCGGCGTCCCGCGCTAATAAAAACAAAAGTTCCGACATCATATGCGGCACTGACCGTAAGAGCGAACCTCAAGGAAGGGGAGTGGGTTCTCGTGCACGCTGGGGCCGGCGGTGTAGGGCTAGCCGCAATCCAGGTGGCCAAAGCTTTAGGTGCAAAGGTTATTGCAACTGCGGGATCCGAGGACAAGTTGAAGATTTGCAAGTCATTTGGTGCAGACCATGGTATTATCTATCGCGAGAAATCTTGGACACAGGAAGTGTTAAAACTTACTGGGGGACGCGGGGTCGATGTGGTTTATGATCCTGTCGGACTGGTTGATTTGAGTATGAAGTGTATCAACTGGAATGGGAGGATTCTGGTCGTGGGATTTGCCGCTGGAACCATCGAAAAGGTAGCTCTGAACAGAGTGCTCCTAAAAAACATTAGGTATGAAGAAAAATCCCCATTTCCTTAGCTATAGCTATTTCACTTGGGCTGCATACTGACTCTCTTAACTGGGTCATAGTTTGGTCGGGATCCATTGGGGCGCATATAGTAAATTCGAACCGGAGAGGATCGAGGGGGTCTGGCGAGGAATTTTCGATCTTATAGAGCAAGGGAAGTTCAAACCAACAGTTTACGACAAGAGATTCAATGGCCTTGAGAATGTGGGAGTGGCTTTGAAGGCCCTGGGACAAAGAGAGACTGTGAGTATTCAAATTTGCCTCAATTGCTTTTCACTATAACTTTAGAGAAGGCCACTGACTAGCTACGGGACACCAGTGGGGGAAAGTTGTCGTTTCGGTACCAGAAGAGGAAGAGAGGTCGAAGATATAGCTACCTAGCTATATACCTACACACGCGGGACTTCCCTTTGGAAACGATACCACAGTGGAAGGGAGTATTATTAGAAGCAGCTAGGTAGTTACTTAAGGAGTTCCATTTAGATACCCTTATACAGTAGAGAAGAGAGTACGATTGTAAGCTATTTGTACTCCTAGGATCCTAGGTACTAGATTCCATATATACTTACCTATATATCCACCATTATTTCTCGGTATCTATAGATACATTTGATATCATGATATGGCTACGAATGCAGCCTTTTGAATCCTGAGGATACCAGCACTGTGTATGGACGAGTATGGTGCCAAGAGCTTGACTACGCGGCCAGATGCACCATCAGTGGTCAGTACCCGACTATTACGGAGTACCTGACATGCCGGAATCTGGCCAGACTAATCGATGCAATCGGCAATCAATCCTGACCCTTGTTGAGGACCCAGCGGTTTTACTTTTTTTTTTTTTTTTTTTTTTTGTGACCTACCATTTTTTATCCAGCTCTCTCTTTCCCCTGGCGGTCTTGGCCACAAAGGAAAGATCACCACCAGGCGGGACCCAGATCCCTGGCTTTGGTGTGCATGGCCATGGCCATCTGGGAGCACAAGAACAGGCACGAAGTTCTATTTTACCGCACGAGAAGGTTAGAAAATGTCGCTGAAACGTGGGAGATGGCAGCATCGTGAGGGTGGCATGTGGAGTTGAGCCACCGCCGTTTGTCAACGGTCAAATCAACCACTCATTCACGTTACTTACGTAGACCCTCGGGCAGGGCGATTACGGATACTTACAAAGTACTTCTGGGGCATCACCTCTTAGCGGTCGACAGCCACCAACCTGTAGCCCACAGATTATATCTCATGTATTGTATTGTATTCCGTAGATGGGCAGTAGTCGCCTCAGACAGGCGGAGCGAGTGGGCCTCGATGTTGAGGGGACAGGAAGAAGGCTTGCGCTAGTCAAATAGCCAAACCAAACCAAAGTCAAATAAAAAGAAACGACAAGTGAGAAAAAAACCCACCAACAAAGTAAAAAGGGAAAAAGGAAACAGGGAAAGGGAAAAGGGAAAGGAAAAGGAAAAAGGGCTGCTGCTTTGCTTCCGCTTATTTCCTGAAGTTCAACCCCCGTACTTTGTGCTTTGTACTTTGCATTTGATTTGAAAAATCGAGGAAATAGAATCCATTCCTCGACCATCTCGTATTTGCCCTGCCCACCAGCCTGGAATCCGGTTCCCGACAACCATCGACAGCCTCTCGAAGCAACCTTCCCGACCGACATAGATCATCGACAAATAGTAACAAGTACCTGCATAAGTACTTCCTGAAGGGCCGGATCCAAGAGAACACATCGAGACCGAGACCGAGACCGAGAGCCAGCCTTGGGGGAGGAGCATGGATGCCTCGACCCGAGCCTGATCGACCCGGGCCACTCCAACCGCAACGCCAACGCGCCGCGAAACCGACCGCCGCGAAACCGACCGCTTCCAATTCCCCAAGAAACCGACCGCCCCGATCGGCTTCGACGTCCCTTCCGTTGATAGATAGCTAGGTACTAAGTAGTTAGTACTATGTGATACGGCGGCCCGTGGCTGTCCAGGTGTGATCATGTCCGAAAGTCAGTCTCGAACTGTGGACGGAGTTTCGTCGTCGCTGGACTCTTCTCCCGAAGAGAAAGCCCACCAGCATGGAGCATCATCCACCGTCTCCGCTCGCGGGACTAAACTCCCACCCGCGGCGGGAAATCCTATATCGAAATGGTACATCAAGCGTTTTGGGAAGCCGTTGCATCTAAGGGTCAAGATTCGGAACCAATTGAGTGTATGTCGATTTGCCTGTGCAGGTCCTTTCCGCCCTGGGTCTTGCTTCGAATGCGTGAGGGCTATGGCTGATATAGAGTGCTTCTTTCCTTTTCTTAGTTCTTAGTTGCTAGTAAGTCTGAATCTGAACCCGAGTCAATTCCTACTTGTTCAACGGTCCGGCTAACCTCCTTCCTCTCCTAGTTTTCACACTGACCGCTGTTGGAGCCCTAGCTGGCATCTCATGGCGCAATAATCTTGGTTTTATAAAAGATTCCGCAACCACTAGGTGGGTATCATACCTTATACTTGGGCCTCGGCTTGGATACCACCGCTCTCTCTTCTAACCAATCTATTATTTGCAGGCTTAGCATGACTGCCGATCTCAAGCGTGCCCAAATGGTGCAGGCGATTGAAACGTTGGAAGGACTTGCTTCGTCCATCGCCACTCGAAGCGCCCCGATATCCCTTCTTACCCGGTGGCTCAACGGAACCATGACATCAAGCTATTGGGGGTTTGCTGCTTTAGAGTAAGAATATATCCCAAACGAAGCACATCCGAATATAGCCTCTTTGCGCGGGTTTTCCTTGTACTGACCTTTTTAAAAACTAGTATCGCCTCAGCTTTGTCCGCTCAGAGATTCTGTAAGGAATAATAATCCCATTTTCTCCCCTCGGGCCCTATATGGTCCTATAATATTGGCTCTTTACTGAGAATCTTATCCCAGATGTGGCCGCAACCCTTTATAACGCCAACCTAACCCAAGCGTAAGATCAAGATGTGTGTTCTAAGCTACTACTAGCCCTGCTAACTCTGCTGGTATAGGCTCCTCAACATCACTGCAAACCCCCCCAACGATCGTGATTTCAACGACGCTACAAACAAAAAGGATGCTCTAGGCGTGTATACCGATGATTCCGGACAAGCACAATCTGCTAATTGGGATGGGCACGAGGGATTTCCTGATGAATTGTAAGTAGACGTGGGAATTGCACTTATCCTAAACTTCTAACCGTCTAACCGTGGTCACCTCTAGGTATCCCCGAGCGTCCGAAATCTCCAAAACATCCGCCGAGAAATTGGAATTTTTCAATCAGGAATTTATCGAAAATCACCAGAGCCTTCTACTAGGGCCCGTTCAAGTCAACAGCTCCTACTACATGATATCTTTTACCGTTCCGGTCCACAATTCATCTCGTAGTCTCATAGGATTCTGGACGATATTGCTTGATGCCCAGCTCCTAGTTGACATTGTCAATACTACCCAGGGCATGGGAGATACAGGGCAAACGCTTCTTGTAAGCCCCCCTTTTATTTGATATCTTGACTACTAGGCGTCATCGTTACAAGGCCTATATTTTAACAATAGCTTTTTGTTTAGGTCGGTCCTAATACTATCACCAACATCTATGAACCACGGGATCGAGAGCTGACTGACGACACGGAGTTCCGCTACTTGCTTCCTCCTGTGAGGACCCCAGACCTCTACGGGACCGTTGATAAGATGGGGAGGTTCCAAGCCGTCAAGAAGGCATATTTCAGTGTCAACGATAGCGACGATGCTGTTGCAGAGCTCGATACCAGAAACACCCAAGGGCAGCGTGTGAGCGTCGGATATGGAATCATTGGCTCCGCAAACAAGTTTGCAGACTGGGCTTTAATCGTCGAAATGCAAAATTCCGAGATATACGCCCCTATTTCGAAAATTCAACAACTTTTGATTGCGACAGTCTTTGGCGTTGTGGGGGGAATTCTTCTTTTCATATACCCCCTTGCACAATGGGCTGTCTCGCCCATCACACGGCTCCGAACCGCTACCGAACGAACCACTCAACCACCCTCTTACGACGACTTGCGCGAGGGCCGCGACAATGACGACCCCGAAGATGGACGCCGTAACTCGAGCCAGAGAGGCTTTAGGATTCCCCTCAAAATTCCGGAGCGCTCTTATTTCATACATGACGAGCTTACGGATCTCACCCATACTTATAACCTAATGACGGAAGAGTTGACGAGGCATTATGACGAGTTGGAAGACCGGGTGTTCCAAAGAACTCGCGAAATTGAAGCACAGAGAAAGGTTGCTGAAGAGGCCAACGAATCTAAGACCATTTTTATTGCAAATATAAGTCACGAGCTTCGGACACCATTAAACGGAATTCTTGGGATGTGTTCCGTGTTGATGGGCGAAAAGGACCCCAGCCAAGTCCAGCACAGCCTCCGAATTATAGAAAAGTCAGGCGAACTGCTTTTGGCTTTGTTGACAGATCTATTAACATTTAGTAAGAACCAATACGGCAATCATGTGATTCTTGAAGAACGGAATTTTCGGCTCAGCGACGTAACGAGCCAGCTCAATGCCATCTTTAAGAAACAAGCAACGGAAAAGCATATCGATCTTGCAGTTGCCGTCACACCAATCAATTTCCTGGAATCTGCGGTCTTCTTCGGCGACAGCAACCGATTAATGCAAATTCTCATCAACCTCATTGGTAATAGCCTTAAATTTACGGAGGTCGGTTCTGTTAATGTTAGAATCGTGGTCAAGGAAAACCATGGAAAAGACGATAGTTTAGGCCGCGCGAATTCAGAAGGCTCAAGGCACTCGAAGATGTTTTTCTCGCGGGGGAGTTTAAGGGGTAGTTCGACGACCCCGAAACCACCTTCCCGACATGCGTCATTAAACGGGCCACAGCCTGGCAAGAGTGACGGCCTTGCAGAGAAGCTTTCCAACGTTCTTACTAGAGCGACTACAGGAGTGCCACATGATGGAAACGCATCACGCGAGGAAGTATTTACCGAAAAGGGGGCCATACTACCCGGAGTCGACAGCGCCTACGTCGGAGAGTTCTGGGTCGAAGATACAGGGCCAGGGATACCGGCTGACCTCCACGAAAAGGTGTTTGAGCCATTCACTCAGGGAGACAGGAGCCTCAGCCGGAAACACGGAGGCACAGGGCTTGGCTTGAGTATCTGCCGCCAGTTAGCCGCATTGCTGAAGGGTACTGTTGTTCTTACACAATCAGATAGTAGCGGAAGCCAATTCTGTCTTACTATCCCTCTAAAGCTCGCCCGCGAGGGCGCTTCGGCTAGAGACAGTATCGCTTCGAGCCTCGATGGTAGCTTCCAAGATAGCACCGTTGCAGCTGTTCTCGGTGGGACAAACGCCCTTGTTCTGGAAAAGGATCTTGGGCGCGTCCTGCCAACTCCCGGTGGCTGGAATTTGGCGCAAAAGTCTCGGGACAATATTGCGATTTCAGAGGCAAGTCCTGGAGGAGACATTACTAGCACCGGCATCAACTCGGAACACAAGACAGCACCGATAACGAAAAATGCCGGAAAGCTTCTCGACCTCCCGGCCAATCCCCTTACTCAAATGGAGAGAATCAGAGTTCTCGTAGCGGAAGATAATCCTGTAAACCAGGAGGTTGTATCGCGGATGCTGCGCTTGGAATCAGTCTACGACATTGTTCTCGCCAAAGATGGTCAAGAGGCGGTGAATCGCGTAAAGGAAGCGTTGGCAGAAGGGAAACACTTTCATATTATTCTTATGGACGTTCAAATGCCAACCCTCGACGGTATCCAGGCTACTAGCGCCATTAGATCGCTTGGATACCGAGCGCCTATAGTAGCTTTAAGCGCCTATAGCACGGAGAACAACATCAAGGAATGTTATGACTCTGGTATGGATTATTTTATAAGCAAACCGGTGAAAAAAAGCCAATTGCGAACCGTTCTGAAGCGATACTGCTCAACGATCCCCGAAGAGAACACGCCATCTTCAGAAGTTGACTCACCCTTGTCTACATCGCCAGTCCAGACGCCTTCAATAGAGACGACACTTCTAGCCCGACCCCCTACCGCATTGGAACCAACACCGCATCCACCATAGCACGCTTGGAGCCGTCTATATCAGTTTTGATCATTTCTCCTTACTTCATTCGGTTAAAAAGTTTTCCATTCCAATACATCGATATTTCGGAGGCGTTGAATTTTTATTTTATTTCGATTTTCTCTCTCTTTCTTTTCTTCCCTCTAGCTTATACAAGCACTAATGGTATTAAGGCGGCCCTCAATACATCATAATCTCAAACGACACTGTTTCCTTGTTGGGCCGAGATGTCCTTGCCCTCTAAGCCTCCCTATCCCCACAAATATTTTTATATTATCACGGCACATCATCACGCACACGCATTTTGCAACTGGCGCTTTTTTTTCACTTTTATATTATTTATTTAAGAAGAGTTCCGGGTTGTATGAGAATGCCAAAACAAAACAGTCTTGGGTTTGGTGGAGTTATCTTTTTTTACGAACGTTTTTCCTTCTTCCTTCTTCCTTCTATTCAGTTTGCGAATTCGGATTTGAACTTTCTTCCTCTCTGGTGTGCCTTGGTTTTAATTTTTATTGGTTATTGGTATTATAGAATAGGGGGCTGGCGGCTAGATGAGAGCTCCAGCTGCCCCCCTTCCTTTTTGTGTAGCGGCGTTTTACAATTTTGTATATATATCTATATATATATATAGGTACTGTAACAGTAATACAATTGACTTTGCTTGGGCAATTTAAATTCCGCATTTTGTGAGCAGCTTGTAATAGTTTTCAGTTTGGTTTTCAATCTAAGAAATTCTGGGTAAGAACTGTTCTACTTGCACTGTATATTTAAATCATAAAACTACCAGCTAACTACCCAATTCTTCGAAGAGGTTTGCCAAGCATTCTTGAATGGGAGTTTTATATATTTTGTTTATTTTTCCTTTTTCACTTTAGTACACATCAATTTACTTCTTTGGGGATGATCATATATCTGGCTAAGCTAAGTTGTAAGCTAAGATCTTTTGTAATATAATATAGGCAAACAAGAAGCTTCACATGTAGGATCGATGCATATTAATTACGTATTAGATACAAAACATGAACAATAGTTAGGAGGTAAAATGTACAGATCGAGCCGCTACACCGATATGTAGTTCGATATTATTGCACTGCACTGCACTGGTCAGGCCTACGTTCCATTGCATTGCGATGCAGCCTGTAAGAAGATCTTGAATAACACCGATATATCGGACCGTGACAGGGTCCGACCTTGCCAAGCTAACCAATAAGAAGCTAAAGATCTTGTGTCACCAGAAAAAAATACCACGCGCCAACGTCCCGGCAACACTATTCTATGACAGACTAGCTACAACACAATCTATTCCGCTGGAGTATGTGTTTTCCAGCGAGATGGGGGGTTGTTTTTAACCCTCTCATTCTTTTAGCACGAGGGACATCGGCGCATACACGCAGGAGGGTTCAAGTTTAACTTTTCCAAGCAATTGTTGTTGCTTACCAATATATTTTTTATTACATTTTAAATAAACAGGTGTTCTGAGCTGCCGTAAGGGCGATGGGGCTAATAATAAAGCCGCTATGACGTAAGGAATCATGATAGAATAAAGAAAGACATATCTTCGTTATTTGGGGGGGTTGGTCGCCTGGATACGGCCCGTGGAGGTTAGTTCTTCCCATCTCTCATTTCCTCCTCCCCCCATTCCGTTTTATATATTTTGAAAAAAAAAAAAAAAAAAAACTCAATCAGATTTGCGTAATCATTTCAATCGTTATTCGTTTAATAATAGCCGGCAGTGGTTTGCGGGCAGTTGTTTTCGGTGACAGTATGGGTTACAGCTGGTTGTGTTACGTAGATGGTCTTAAGGACCTCGGAGTATACCGTTGTGGTAGTGGGAACCGGGCAAGCAGAGACGAGGACAAGTTTTGTTTCGTAATGTGGCGGATTTGATGGTGGGGTGTATGCTGGTGGAGTGTATACTGGTGGAGTGTATGCTGGTGGGGTGTACGCTGGCGGGGTGTACGCTGGCGGGGTGTATGCTGGCGGCTGAGTATGGTGGGAGGTAATGTATTTAGTAGTGGTAGTGGTGTATGTTGTAATTGTAGAGGTAGTATAGACGGAAGTAGTTCCGCCGATAGTTGTGGTAAGAGTACAAGGGACATATTGCGTTTTCGTCTCAGTCTCATAGATAGTTGTGGCAGTATAGGTAGGCGGTGTGTCTGTGTTTGTGGGGGGTACATAGACGTCGCTTGTGGTAGGGGGTACATAAACGTCGCTTGTGGTAGGGGGTACATAGACATCGCTTGTGGTAGGAGGTACGTATACATCACTGGATGTTGGTGGGTGGTAAGTGTCGCTGGAGGTGGTGTTTAGTGGTGGGATATAGTAGGAAGTCGGCACTCCGTATGTTGGGGTAGTCTCCGGCGGGTTATAGTAGCTCGGTGTCGAAGGTTCATAGACGGGCGTGCTGCTCGTGGTCTCGATGGTGTTGTAGTAGCTTGAGGGAGGAGCATACACATCACTAGATGTAGTTGGCTCGGGCCCGTATGTTGTAGGGGGCTCGTAACCCAGAGTGCTGCTACTGACGTCCGAGGTTGTGGTTGGCTCTGGGCCATATGTGAGGGTTGGCTCATATACAGGAGCACTCGTGCTTGTGGTGGTACTTGACGGAGGAATATAATAACCGTCGCTTGATGTGGTAGGCTCGTAGTCAACTTCAGTGGTAGAAGTCGTAGGGGGCTCGTACACGTCACTCGATGTAGTTGGTTCAGGCCCATAGTTCACATCTGTAGATGTGGTAGAGGGCTCATATACATCACTGGAGGTGGTCGGCTCGGGCCCATAATTTACTTCAGTTGTAGAAGTGGTGGGCTCTGGCGGTATATAATATGCCGGAGGCTCTGTGGAAGTCGTGGAGCTAGTATCCCCACCATATGGTGGGACGTAATCATACTCAACCGTAGTCGAAGCCGTCTCAGAGGAGCTGGGCGGGTCATAGTATGCAGGCGCGGCCACCGTGATCTTCAAGTTTGCCAAAAAGGCCACGGCGATGGCAGACCATTTCAGAGTTGATACCAGCATGGCGGCGTTTCTGATTGTATTGATTTTTATGGGTAAGAACGATATTATAATATTAACGAGAGTTGTGGTAGCGAACGACTTGAGAGTAACAAACGCTTTTTATCAAAGTGTTCGATACTGTCAATATTATCAATCAACCTATTGCTGTATACATGTAACGAACAAATAATTGGGGGCAAGACTCGAAGACGTCCATCATTTATAGATTTACATGAGCTCTAAGCCTCTGGCTCGAATCTACAGATCTGGGCCCTCTCCCGTGGACTTGGTAGGTATCCATGGATTGCGTGCTGCCCGACGAGGGCCATGTCATGCGCATATGCCTCGCCTATGTTATTGATATCGTATCGATGAATCGAAACGGAGTTTGCAACTTTGGACCTTGTCTTTTGTGTATACACCGACTAGGCGGAAAGCTATTGCAACGTCGGTTCAGTCGGATGTATCAAAGGAGAACTGGGATTGGTCCGACCTTCGGAATTACTTTGCACTGGGCCATGCCGGTGAGGTGCACTGGAAGGCGATGCATAGTAAAATTTCTGGGATGTCTTTGTTGAATGTTGCATTTGCTCCAGAATGTCGTCTTCTGTTTCTATATTTACATCCGCCCCCCTGGTCTGGGGACAAAATATATTTTCAGGGTTTTGAAGTTTCCGGTCGAATGCGAGCCCTGGGCCAGCCCTATTGGTACGTTCGCTCAATAGTCGAATGATCTTCCAGTGAGTGCGAGCTGTCCTATCTTGGTTCTTCACTTGGTCGGGAAACATTTGCCATACTCGCAGCCCAAGGTTACATCGGTATGCAGGTGACCGTTTCGAGGCTAGATACCAACTTGGCCCAGTTGTGTTGTTGCTAGTTTGCTAGTCATACAATATACCACATGCCTAGGTATTTTAGGTAAGTACTTAAGTACTTAGCACCTTCTAACTAGCGCTCTTATGGGGTAATCGGGTAGAGATTGGGATCTGAGAATTGACACTAAATTACAGCGGGGGGTTTTGTCGGGGGTGGGATAGAGAGCTCATGCTTTTATAAAATCTGGATTCGATGAGGCTGCCTGAAATCAGAAGTTGGCATGCAAAGGAACACAACGGACTCGAGAAGACGGAAAAAGAAAGGAAGAGAGGAAGGAAGAGAGAAAACTAACATTATATATTGCTTGTAGAAACGAGGAGGGAAGAGGTAAGATGGAAGAAACAGAAGAGAAAAGGAAAAACGTTACGCCATCCAACATCAGACATCCCAGCGTGGAGAACACGGAAGGAAAAATAAACTAAAGAATAGACGAAGAGAAAAAAATAATCTGACAAAGTAACAGTAAGGCAAACCAATTTTGTATATGCGTTCTTGGGTTGTATTTCCACCGCTTGAGCAAAATCCATCTTGAGAATGGACCTTAAAATAGCCATCTCGACTGTACTCTGGGAATATCACTGCTGAAATTGACTAAGGGATGAGGTTGGGCGCCAAGTTTGGTGTTAAAATCGCACTTTCACTTCTTCTCTTCCAAAGTTTTTCGGAGTTTTTGCGCGAGTTCAACTGTCCCGACTTTCATGACCCAAACCCGCGATTTGCCCTCAGGAAGGAACTCGATGATCTTCACTACTTTCCCTTTCGCCTCGGATTCGCTCACTTTTGTGTAGTCGAGCTCCTTGCGAAGCCCAACGTTCATGAGAACCTTTCCGGTCTCAACTTTGACCACTGTTCTAGCCCTCCCGTTGATTCTATTTTTCAGAACTCGCAATCTTCCGATGCCAATCTTTACGTACGCTCCATTATTAAGGTTGTATATAGACGATCGGGTTTCAAACACTTCATCTTCGTCTTCTTCCCCTGGTCCCTTGCCCGATAGATCCTTCGTGTTCCCCCCCTGCTGTCCAGCCTCATCCGAAGGGTCGTTATCATCTTCGCCTCCTTCTTTGTTCGAGGTCTCTCCAGGTGTGCTGATGTCGGAGGCGGCAGGGGATGGACCTCCAAATGCTGTTGCTGGTGGCACCAATCCTCCGCCTGCGGGTCCGCCAAATAGCATCGAAGGCACAGCGGGTTTCGGTGCGGGGTCCGAGAATATGCTCTTGCCATTGTTGGGTTGAGCAAAATTAAAGGTAGGAATGCTACTAGGAGCACCGAATAGCCCTCCTGGAGTGGGTGCTTGGTTTTGAAACCTAAATAAACTTGGCGCTGGAATGGAGCTGGAGGAAGCACCATCTTTGCTATCTATACGATCTCCGAATTTGATACCTTTATCCGGAGTCCAGGTTTGTTTGTCGCTGGTGCTACTCGCGCCTCCGAATAAGCCGACAGCCCCCGTCTTAGGGGCCGCAGCCTGTCCGAAGCTGAAAGTTGGGGTGGAAGTTACACGGCCAAATAGAGAGCTAGAGTTTGATGTTTGGGCTCCGAAAATAGGGGCTGCTTCGGATTTTGCCACGGTTGGGGGTTCTTGGGGCTTTGCTTCGGGTTCATCACGAACGGCATTGCCTTCTTCCTCGCCCTCATCACCGTCACCGTCACCGTCACCGTCACCGTCACCGTCACCATCATCGTCACCATCATCGTCACCATCACCGTCACCGTCACCGTCACCGTCTTCGTCTTCGTCGTCGTCCTCCGCCCCAGGAAGGAACAAGGGATTTTCTTGGGTAAATGGGTTGGACCAACCACCAGTGTCGGAATCTTTCATTCCTGCGGTACCACCAGCCAAGACACTGCCAGGTGAAGACGCATTAGAGGCAACAGCGGAGCTCGGCTTGCTGTTCCATAAGTTATTGGATGTAAAGGGCTTTAGGGCAGTGGCATCAGACTCTTTGGAAGGCGCTGGGTCAAATATGTTGGTCGGTGCTTTAGCCTGAGATCCGAATTGAAAGAGCGGTGTGGCTTTAGTATCATTGCTGGAGCTGTGTGTAGCACCAAAAAGACCAGATGACTTCGTTGTTGTTCCTGAGAAAATAGATTCGGTGGAAGGATTCGAGCTACTTGTAGTTGAAGAGGGTTGGTTGAACAATCCTGTTGATGGTTTCGGCTGAAAAACAGAACTGGAGAAGGGCCGAGCATCACTAACTGAGTGAGCAGCATCATTCGCGGGTTTACTAGCGGGCGGCACAAGCGCCGATTCAAAGAATTTGGAAGCTTTCGACGGCGTAACTACATCGTATGCACCTAGTGTTGGTTAGAAAAACATCTATCAATCACGTGAAGTCCAACATTAGATGCTTACTTTTTGTTTCATGACTGTCCTGGATATAGTTATCGCCCTCAGAATCTCGCTCACCACCAAGCTGCTCTTCCTGAGATAGCTTTAAGGAATCAAAATGGGACAATTTATCTTGATAATAATCGATGAAACTCATAAGGTTAGTGAACGGGTCTCTAGCCAACGCCTCTTGAATCTTGTCCTGGATTTCGAGATTAAGACTTTTAACTTGGTATAACCAATTAAAGGCAGGCATATCTTGCTTGGCAACGCCGACGCCTGGGGGGGGTATCAGGGATTTGGGGTCGTGGTTAGACTGCTTGTTTGTCGTCCCATTTCCTGTAGCATCATTCACTTTGAAAAGACTCGCCGCTGTTGCTGTTGCTTGAGTGCTCGCTTCCTTTGGGGGCAGGAAAATAGAATTAGAGCTCCTTTGTGTTTGTGTGGTACTTGGTGCGAAGCCCCCGTTCGCTGCGCTCGGTATTAGCGGGGCCTGATCCACTCCTTTTTTATCTAGGTTGAAATTTGAGATTTGGGATTGTGAGCCGAACAACGACTTCGATTGAACTTCCGTTCCGTTCGATGGAGGCAAAATAGTGCTCTCACCAAATAAGTTGAAAGGGGAAACCTTAGCTGTTGTTACGGTGGGGGCAGCAGTATTTGAGGATGGAGATGCTTCCATTGGTTCTTTAGGCTTGTGTGCAGGGAACCCAAACAGGCTCTTCTGAGGCTCTGCAGCCGTACCATTTGGCTCGGAGGCGGGTGCAGAGAATATGCTTGGCCCGGGTTTGGCGGTTTGGGAAGAGGATGTTCCAAATATAAAAGGAGACGGCTTCGGGGTGGTAGTGGCGGCCGAAAACATCGTAGTACTTGAGGCTGCTGGCTGGGAAGCGGGTGAGCCAAAAAGTCCGGATGGTATTTGAGCAGCTGATCCAGCAGGGACAGGCTTGGTCGCAGTTGCCTCTAAGGATGCGGGTTGCGCTTCTGAAGAGGTGGGTGTTCCAAACAGGTTGAAGAGCGGCTTCTGTGGTTGGGCCGAGGTACTGAAGGGATTCCCGGCCGGTGTCGAGGATATCGGAGCTGGCTGGCTAAAGAGGTTCTTGGAAGGGGTGGTAGCCTGAGCCAGCTGGCCGAACAGCGGGGCACCTGAAGTTGAGCTGGACGCTGGTGGGCCGAAATTGAACAAACCGGGCGAGGCGGGTTTGGGGCCAGGGGATGCTGCAGATACGCCACTGACCCGGGATTTCGGCTTTAATATTCTACAATAGTGATAGGTTTAGTGAGCAAGTTCTGTAGGGTCAAGACGAAGTAGATGTTTAGGAGAAGGCGAACATACTTTCTTTTCGCCAACACGGCCTGGCTCGCGACTTCCGCAGGTTCCTCGGAACGGTCTCTACCCCCATCATCTTCATCTCTTTCCCAAGTATCCTTCGTAATCTGCTCTGTTGCGCCGCGCTTGGCCATTGTGGATAAATGGCGTTATGGCGATTGGCTATGACTTGCTGGGTTCGGTTTGATATGTTGAATTGACGCCCGTTGAAGGAGGAGTGAAGGGAGCGATACGGCGTCTGCTGGGGAAAAAAGGGGCGTATAACGTCTGCGAGCTCGTGGCTGAGGAAGAGGAGAGGTGTAGCGGTGGTTGTGGCAGCGGCGGCGGCGACGGCCGATGAACACGTTATTGGTGAAAACAACCAGCGCAGTATTGGAGGTGATATATTAGGGGAGGGAGAGTTGTTTATACTGGGAGGAGTGCTCAATCGTGGGTTTGTCGAATAAATAAGCACCAAACAAGGACGAGTAGAAGGAGGAGGAGGAGGAAGAGGGAGGGGCAATGATGATGGTAATGGTAATGGTGATGGTGATGGTGGTGATGGTGGTGATGGTGGTGGTTTATGATGGTGATGATGATGATGATGATGGCTGGTGGAAGAAGCAGAATGCGCGCGCGTGGGCAAGGTTCCATCGGCTTGTCAAAACAGTTTCCAACCCAAAAAAAAAAAAAAAAAAAAAAAAAAAATTTATAACGAAAAACAACACATGTATACACAAGTGCTTATGTATTTACCTGCCTCCTCAAGTAAGTACAAAATCACGTAGGTACACATGCACAAGGGACCAGGGTCGAAATTCATATGTATCAATCACGTTCTCTCAGTTCTAGTATATCATAAGGAAGGCCGAGGAGGAGGATCTCGAAGAGATGGCATTAAAAATATGAAAATAGGTGAATAGGAAAATACAGAAGGGCTGGGAATATATAATAATACAATTGCGCTAAGAGGTTCAACCACCGGCCAGCCAGTCCATGCCTAGCTCGTTCCATTCGATTCACACATCTACAACTTGGCCTTCTTCGCCTGGGCCTTTTTCAGAACAACCTCAGCCCTGGTGGCCTTCATCATATCACCCTTAACCTTGAGCCCTCCGCCCATGAACAGCTTTTGTGCGTTGGCCTTGCCCTCGACGAGCTTGCCAAAGTTTTCCTCGCTCAGGGAGAGGGTAACTGCCCACGATAGCATGTTAGTTTTATGCGCTATAGGACGGGACGGAGTGGGGTGGAACGGGTCACTGACTGTCTGCCTTTCCACCAGCCGGAGCCTCGCCCTTTCCAACGGCTCCGGTTTGCTTGAGATCGATGAACCAGGAATCGGTCTGGCCTGCGGCGTTCTTCAGCGTGAAGCAGAAGACGGCACCGCCCTTTGCGAGGAATGATTGTTAGCAAAGTTAAAAGGGGGAGGAAGCAGGAAAGGAAAGCTACCTTCTTGATGGCATCCTTCTTCTCGGCATCGTCCTGTAGGGCAGCGGCGATAAAGTCGAAGGCAGCAGAGGCTGGGAAAGCGTCGTTCTTGAGAGCCATTATGTAATATATGTATTATATGTATGTATATACTTATAGATATAGATGTAGCGAAGTCAGGATGCAGCGTAGGCGGGTGGGAAGGAGCGTAGGTGTAGGTGTAGGTGTAGGTGTAGGTGTAGGTGTAGGTGAGTAAAACGTGGGCAAGAGGTGGGATATATATATTATACAGGTATATTAAGCCGAACGATTAGCATATGCCCTGATTTTCAATGTCTCAACGGGATGCATGTGAGATCCTTATATAAGTGATAACAATTACTTGTCTGGGTTAGAAGTCTATATTCTGCCATGTGATTCCGGGGAATCCCTTCTCGGCCACATGCCAGTCTCGAATCAACACACCGACAACACGGCAACACAATCCGTTTGTCGTGTTGCCCCTGGCTAACCGCATTGTTATGATGCGCTGTGACGTCATCCCGCATCTGATCTTAAATACACTCATCTCCACCCGTCGATATTCAGACATTGGCCATGCACGACTAATTAGCATCATTATACTCTGTATTAAGTAAGTACTTAGGTATACAAGAAGTAGTATGCATCATCATCTCCATCGCGCCGCTGGGCTTTGACCGATGTGCTTATTTATATATACAACATAATATAATATGTGATATATCCTCACTACCACGCCACCGCACTGTCTCTTCCCCAAACACTTCCCGACTTAACTACTTAAGTACTTACTTAAGTAAGTAAGTATATATATATCCACCCCCCCCGTAGCTTAGCATCATCTCATCAGCACCACATCTCAAACCCTACGAAAGAAAGAAAGAAAGAACGAAGGGACGATTGGAAATTAATGGAAGCCTCGCGGCCGGCAAGTGCGCGTGCGCATACCGCAGCATCGATATCCCCTTCCTTTCCTTCACCAAAATACCTTCGCCGCCCGCCAAACCCTCCCCCAACAGGCCCACTCCCTCGCCCGCCTTCTCCTTTGGAACTAAGAAAAAGAGCACAGGTCTTGAGCGAACCTGCGTCCGCTCAAAATAATTCTTCAGCAGGCCAGCTTAGTCCTTCTAGCTCTCCATCGACGAATGCTGCGGATAAACCTTTGCCCTTTGATCGCAAACTTTCCGCCCACACTCAAGCATCATCAGATGCCCTTGGAGAAAACTACTTACCAGCACGTCTTTCTACCCTCCCACCCTTGGACCAGGACCAAAGCAGCCGGAAACCAAGTCCCATCAGCACCGACCGCTCGAAATATTCGGATTTCAGTTTACTCGTCTCGAAAGAAGAAACTCACCCCCCAGGGCTAACTCATATATCCCGCTTCGACCCAGGTGCCGTATCCCTTGGGGAGCTTCAGCGCGATTCTAACGTATCGGGCAGACCTCCGCGGCTCAGCTACGTCAGTGGCAGCGCTGCTTTCGAAGCGTCGGTGGGAAACGAGGACTTTCAAACAGACATTATCAGGCCTCGCAGGACACATAGTTCTCTGCTGGGACTTGGAGGCCAACGAAACACGCACCCGGGAGTGTCTAGTCCTTATGATATCAGCGATCTGCATAATTTTTATATAAATAGCACCTTGGGAAACCCGGGAGATCCGAGACTGAGAATACACCCTGCTGATAACCGCTTCGAACAGTAAGCCCGCCAACTCGTACATTCTGAATCCCACGAAGTTATAGTTGCTAACCTTGCGATAGCACTTATCGGATACGGAAGGCAAACGAAACTGAGGAGCCTATATATGTGCCAGTATATAACTTCGCACCGCCAGGGAAATTCCCTGACCGATCGAGATTGACAGCCCCATTGGCTACCCCGAAATTTTTAAACTACACCCCACGAAAATTTCTATTGCCCGAAAGATCAGATGGCAACCCAGCTGCCCGTTCCAGCAGCGACAGTGCTGAAATGCTTCTTGGGAATAGCGTTAACACATTCGATGGCCCATCCCATGTAATTCGGGTCCCCCCGCAGGCTCACGACGCCAGAGGGCGCAACCCGCACTTTTTTTGGAACCCTCTATCCAGGAAGTCGCCAATTGTTGCATTCCGCCCACCTGGTATAGACAAAATCAAGAGCAGTAGGTCAATTCCTGATCGAGAAACAGCTCATCAGAGATTCGAAAGGGAGCATAGCCACTACTTCCATGATCTCAACTATCTCGAAGAGTCGCATTGGCCAGCGGCTCTCGTGCCGGCACAGATACAAATCCACGGACCCAAGTATTCTTTCTCTAAATACGGCGTTCCGACCCTCAGCCGGCCTGAAGACTCCTATACGGGCAAGGAAATAAATGAAGACTGCTGGCCGGAACGATATAAGCGACAAAAGCGCATAGGGCGGTCGATGTTGTGCATATTTATCGCCATGCCTCCCCTATGGCTCGTCATGGCAGTTGGTCTGCTGGATAATCTTGTATCTGAAATGACTAGCGGCGAGATCTGGGGGGTTGGCCGGCCGGAGAAGGTTTTTGCAGCCTGGTTTGGAGGCATTTCCTGTCTCGCCTTAATCGTCGCAATAATTCTCATCGGTGTTATTGTTTTATCGGGCTAACATTTTTGTTTTCCGCTACACTCCGCAGTTGTGCAGGCCTCGAAGCCAGGTGCACTGCACGTTCCTTTGTTGCTGCATGCAACTGGGGAAATACTTTGTTTTGCGGCATGCGTGCATCTGCATTTTTACATAGAATTCGGGGTGGCTCTTGGTAGAGCTACATGAGGATCGTAAGTTGCAAAATAAGTGTTAGAAACATAGATACCTAGTGCCTAGTTTCGTCCCCGCGAGTAGGTACCCAAGTACCTGATGTGGGCAAAAGGTGCGTTTTTTCAGCCGCCCCTCAGCCAAAAGCCAGTTCTTAACTAAGCCGTCTTAATAGCGTTTTAGAACATCTTCAAGACAGAAGATAATCCCCGAAAACCTACTAGGTTCCCTGCAGCCCTGTACCGTAGATGAATTCCGCAGATCTGGGATGTGTGGCATGGGGGTGGCCTAAAGTCTCCTTAGCGGGCTTAGAGGGCTTGGTTCAACTAAAATATATGGGGCTATATCTGTTTGCACCTTTTACAGACTATCCATGTCTCTGAGGTGGTTTGGGTATCCGTGGGGGGGTTTTCGAGGATCGATATAGGTTAGATTTAGGATTTAGGGTATGGTTCTGCATTATATAGTTGGCTAAGGTGGCGTATGCAATCCCTAGTTCGATTCAAGAATAATGACGAAGCAATATTAACAATCACGATAAACGAGTGATCAGGCTTGCAGACGCCGGTTTTAACAACGTCTAGTGAGAGGCTGGTTGACGAAACAAGTGTAGGCTCGCCATGCCCAAATAATCGCCCTCGTAGCCGATCTAGTGTATAGGTAGGTCGTGGTGGCGCACATAAAAATTATGACAAGTTACAAATTTCTGACAACGAGTAAATAAAAATCGTGAAAACATCTAGGCTTGGGGGTAGTCTGCTTGTAAACACGCCAAAATACTCCCAATAGGAAGCAAACCAAGAAACCATAATCCCCAATAATAATAATAATGAAATAACCCGCTTCAAAACTTGACGCCAGGAAAATGCACACCAATTACGCTAAACGATGCCCAACCCAGGGCAAGAAGAACCTTCGGAAGATGGACGACCCAGGGGTGCTAACTAAACGAGGACATGGGCGAGGTCCACTTTGGTTAAGATATCTTAAATCGACGGTAAAAAAAACTAAGATCTTTTTTTGTATTTCTGTACTCTCTTGTTAGCTACTCCCTAGAGACGGCCAACCGTACCCCCGGAAAACTTACATCTCGGGTCTTCTCTCTTTTGTCCTTATCAATAGTGTTATCGATTCCATGCAAAGTTTTATGAACTGCTTCTGTTACACCGATCATTGGTCGTATAACCGCCGTTGGCGCAGCGCGGAAGACCGCAGCGGCGGCGCCCTGTGAAGTTTAAATACTGTATTAGGACAGGCAAAGGGAATAAGATCTGTTTGGTCACAACTCACTTTGGCACTACCACCTTGGGCAGCCTCTGATGGAACCCTCATGATGGCTTCCTTTGCTTCGTTTAAGTTTCTTGTCAGTCCCCTCTTGGCCTGAACGAGCCCATTATAGACTCCGAGGGGTTGGTCGGCATAAGGACTGAAAGCCGCGGCGCTGCCCTCCCCATCCTCTTCTCCAGAGGTGCCGTCGCGCAAATGAGCATACTGCCTTTGCTGGGCTGCATCCCCTACTAGGAATTCTTCCGTCCTCTCTAAAAATGTTTGCGTCCCGATGGCGATCTTTGCGCCAAGACGTGCGACCTCCGACCCGCTTGTCTTGACGAAATGCTGTGTCCCCTTCTTGATGCTGCGAACTAGCCGGCCATCTTTCCTATACTCCATAATGGGAACCTTGACAAGGTCTCTGACACCTGTGCCGATATTTACGAGAGAGCGGAAAGGAGCCACACCAGCGACAACTCCTCCTAGCTGGTTCTGTTTGATATCTGGCATCCATATATTATTTAGGTCTTTTCCGAGCCTCTCAAATCCTGACACGCCATTCAAAGCTACATGGCGGAGTTCCATATCAGCTTCTTCGAGGATAAAAAAGTTCATAAATTCGGTGGTTCTCCCGGACCGAAGTCCAGCATAATCAACACGTTTTGGCTTGAAGTCTAGCTTCACCCGAACGGTGTCAATTTCGCAACGCTGAATGAACGGTTCCTCCTGTTTAGTCCCAGGCTTTAGAGTATCTGTATCCTTGAACTCGAAAAAGCGAGTGAGGAATTCAAGGGCATCCTGATCAACATAGAGGCGCAGAGGAAGTAATTTCACCTAAAAAAAAAAAACTTGTTAATATATAAAACTCTGGAGATTTTTTTTTTTTTTTTTTTTTTTTTTGGGGGGGGGGGGGGGGGGGGGGTAGGACCTTGATAGAAAGTTCTGTTGCTGCGAGTTCAGGGATTGGGCGAAGAGTATCAACATGGATATGTGCCATAGGGAGCCCACGCTCACGAACTCCGGCCTCCCGCATGTAGGTCAAGAACATTCTCCAAGTTGATGTTCTAACATTTTCAGTTACTTGAACTTCATTAGCCCTCACGTCCAGGGATGTTTGGATCTCCATCCCATCGGGCTCAAAAATTGTAAAATCCACATCAACACCTTTAAGTTCGATCTGCATTGCATTACGTTTCGACCTTTGGTATTTTTGATTTAGTCGTTTGGTTTGTGGGGTTCGCGATCCTGAATGGTAAGGAGGATCAACTGTCGTTATGGTTGGTGTATAGCTCCCTGTTTCACTCTGTAAATCATAGTTACCCTTGATTTGGTTTTGAATATCCTTGGAGAGGTCTTTGGGATCGCGGTGCTGCGGGAGTGTTATATAAATTGAGTTAAATAGCACATCGTAAGTTTCACTCTCTTCGTCGCCTCTGTTGTCGTTGTCTTCTTCTTCATCGCCTTCGTCTAGCGCCCGTTGATTGTCTAGATGTCGTCTGCGTCGCCGCGAGGCACGTTCTTCAACTTTCTTGACGGCTTTTGAGATTGTATCTCTGGTCTTTTGCCAGTCATACCCATCATGAAGGTTCCAGATGAGCTGAGTGTTTCTTACGCAGACTTTCAATGTAACTTTCCTAGGCCTATGAGGGTTTTAGCCTAATGATTGCACCAAATCGAAAGAGAGAATATAACTTACACCGTTTTTATTTGAGCTTCTTGGGGTTCCTTGGACGGTGTTTGGATATAATGGTCGTTAAATGTCAACGGCTCTTCGGCAATGACGCAAACTTGGTCGTGGAAATTACGTGGTTTTGGTGGAGATGGTGTTGGCAGCGTAGATGGTGAATTCGCACTTGATGGTTCAGAATATGGGTAATAGCTTTCGATAAGCTGACTGTTGAAAGGTACCTCGTCCTCAAATAGGTCTTCGGGGATCTCCTCAAGAGACCTTAAATCGCGTGGCTGGCCACCAATAAAGGCAGTCTCCATAGGCACGAACGCATTTTCGTCAAGGTTGGCGAAAACATCGACTGGCATTATTTGCGTCATGTACTTTATTTCCTCACTTTCAGGGAGTGGGGGCTTCAGCCCGCTCAGAACCCCGATGACTGTTTGTGTGGAATCCGCGCAACTTTCGATGAAAATGAAGACGTCTTCCACGTTTACAAGAGTTGCCTTCTCTCCTTCTGTAGTATTGCTGTCGATTTGTATTTGGACCTTTGCAGATGTTACCGTAAGGACTGAGATGTATCCTTGCGATGTGTAATGGTACAGATCCTCTACTGACTGGTGTTTTGGTTTTCTGTCATCGAGGTGTCGTACCTGCGGGCTCGCTAAGTTGTTTCGGTTGTCAATTGCAACAAGGTTTCCTTTAAGAAGGACCAGGGAGGCCGAAAATGGTTGGTGGCTAGAAAGTTCACAGACCAAGCTACCATCATGGACTATGAATAACGCCTTCGATGTGCTATTTAGAGGATTCAAGGCAATGGAGACGCCGTTGAGCCCAAGATTTAGCCGTAGCGGCGGTGGGTTTGGGGATTCAAGTTTATCCTGCGACGGACCGTGGATTCCACTTTGGTTGACTGCTTCTTTGTCAATGGGCGAATCGCCTTCCTGTGGCGCGAATAAATCTGTCGTATTTTTTGTGGAAAGGGAAAGAAGTTCGAACACTGATTCAGCGTGGTATTCAAGGCGAGTATTCCAGATTTTGATCTTTATCTCCGGTTCTGGTTCGTCCCCAATCATACGAATCTTTACCATCGACCGGCTTTTGTGCTTATTGTTGGAGACCGCTCGAGAAAGTGGTAGGGACTCCCCAATCCATAACTCATTTGCATTTCCAGGTTGCCGTATCAAATCCACTTTTCGGATGCTGAGTGCGAATAGCGATGGTGCAGCAACATGGCAAATATCAGTATTTTTCAATCTTCCCGTAAAGTTTTGTGGTTCTTTCTCCGGGAAAATAGAAAATGAGATATTGTCAACCGACACGAGTGTTAGCATACCAGGCCTCTCATCCTGGGGGATGTATTTAGCTACTGTAGCCATTTTCGCGAGCTCATCAGCAACCGCTCTGAACCGCGAGATATCACGCAAGTCAGGCAGGTCTCCATTCGTCTGGCCGATACCAACCCTCAAAACAGAACCCCGGCGCCGCTGCCGAAGTAATATATCAACCATAACGTTATCGTCATCGTCATAACCATCTGTCGACGGCATAATCATTTTCAGAAGCCGTTCCAGATCTTCCTCGGTCGGAGAGCTATCGAGAGCTATACTGATTGACCGTAATTCGAGGTTCGAGGTCGCCGCACCAAAGTGGCCGGTTCCTCTGATATTTGGGCCAAAGACCGCGAGTTGGCTGAGTTCGGCAGCTAAACCCCCGGTATCATTCGTCGAGATTTTGATGGGAGACGTGGATACCCCAATCCCTCCAGCAACCGAGGAAACGAATACTTCTATATTTATCCCTTTGATGTCCGCCACGATCGACGTCTTTTTCCCTGTAGACTTTTCGCCCTGGGGATCGGTAGCCGATGAGATATTTGGTTTTAGTGAAGCCTGCCCCTTCGAGGGGAGACTGGGAGCTGGTGCAGTATTCAACAACCTTTCCAGTCCACCAAGGTGCGTCAGCGCTGCTTCAAGATTCTGCACTGGGAAAAAAAAGTTGACAACGGCAACTTGGACGTAGATGTCCCGTTCTTTTTGGATCTCTTCAATGCGAAGGATAAAAACTGGCGCAAAGCTGGTGGCATTTTGCTTGCTGGGGGGTTGGATCTTTTGACTTGGAACAAATTTCATAACATCCTGACCTTCAACGTTGATCGAGCAAGACCCCAGGGAAACTTCGGAAGAAGAGCCTAATACACCTAGTTTTCCGTCGGTACGGTGTCTAAGTTTGATGTTGTTCATAGAGAGCACTAAAATATCCAAAGGCTTGAAAGAATCCGTACTATCGCGCAAGCCTTGGTCCGCTCTGACATTTGGGGGAGTTGTTTCGGATTCCTGGCGTTTTAGGGGCGCTATAAGCTCGGGCATCCGGTCTACCAAGTTAATACTTAGAGAAGCTACGGATACAATGATATCCGAATTGTTAGGTTTGGCCACATCATCATCATCAGCTCTTGGGGGTTCCGGGGCGCTAGCATGATTCTTTCCAATAACCCCCGTGGTCAGAATAGATGCAATTTTGCTCCCGACAACTAGATCAAGCGAGATATTGACATTCCCTGCTTCCAGCTCCATGCGAGTCCCGGATGTGGTGGTTCGCGATTGATATGGCGGGCTCTGGCGGCGGGGGCTGGGGGGGCTTTCTCCAGCCAATTGGAATGAAACGCCAGCCTTAGAGTCTAGGCGAGGGTTATTTGTCTTTTTCCTTTCTGATCTGCTAGCTGCATAAACCGAGAAGGCACCGGGCATGGTAGGGTATGTACTTTCGGACATACGATCGGAAACGGGCGCGGCCTCCGTTTCCACATCCCCAGCCGCACTGTCGTCTGATCGTGCGATCCCAGGAACAAATATATCTATGTAATCGACTCTCAGAACCCGCTTTTGGATCATTGATCTCGGTGTGCTCTGGCCTAGCAATTGGGCTGGAACAGCAGTTTCATTTTGTTCGACCAAAATAGAGAGAGATGGACTAAACGATTGGGTCCCCCCTAAAGCTGATAAGTAGAGGCTCCCGGCTTCCTCGTGAGTGAATATCATACTCTCTGCCAGCGCAGACTCCGACCCTTCTGAGCCCGACTCTTCATTTGATCGTGCCTGCGGGCCCATCTCTTCCACTTGGGATGCTGAACTCTGGGAGCGAGTAGGAGAAGGGGAGGCAATCCGACTTTGCATTAAAATGGCTGTAGCCCTGGGGACTTTTTGCTGATCGTTGTCAGATTTCATTTGGACTTGAATGTGCGGATGCGTGCCCGATTCGCGATCTATAAGATCCATAGGCTCTGCCGGTTGATCAGTCGCCTGGTTTTCGGATTTTGTAGACAGCAAGGACGTATTCAGGTTCTCTCTGGGACTTGTTTGATCTAATGGGGGGGCGTTTGAAACGAAGCTAGGAATTTCGTCGACCTCGCTAGGTGGATAGCTCTCATAAACACTGCCGCTATCCGAGAGATCTCCCTGTTCACTAGAAGCATATATTACCCTTGGCTCCGCGCGCGATACAGAGATACCACCGATTGAGTTACTAGTTTTCAGCGAGTCAGGGCTCGCCAATTCACGGGACGCCCCGTTGCTGGTTGGGGAGGCGGACGAATGTATGGACTGGGAGAGATATAAAAGATCAGGATTGGAATATTCAATGGGGTCTAGTGGTTCTTGATGATAAGTGTATTCGTCGTCAGGCTCTAGACTAGCGTTGACCAGTTCTAGATTTGTTAAGGTTTGAGATATTGTCATTACGGGAGCAGGCCGAGGAATTGGCTCCGCGATATGCAGGTGTAGCGAGTCGGAGGGACTTAGTTCTGGAGGCCTGGAGCGGACCTGCGAATTCGAACCCGGGTTGGCAACTCGCGACGAAAGCGCAGGAGTAACGCCAACGAATTTGGTATTCCGTTCCGGGAATAAATCGAAGCGTCGCGGCTCATTCTCCAGGCTATCAACATCGGACCCATCTTCATAGGGGTGGGATAGTGCGCTTCCTCGAAGGGGTTCAATATTCTGTGAGTCATCAAAATTGGGCGCCATGTCTTCCGTAGTAGACGCACCAGAGTTCCGGTATGATTGGGGGGAGGCAGCATGGTTTCCTGTGTTCGAAAAGCTTGGCGATAAGATTCCGGACCCGATTTCTTCGGACCCTATTGAGCCGTGAAACGAGGAGATTGGGGAAAACAGAAGGTTCTGGGAAGCGTCTATGGGGGGCGAAGGGGAAAGCCGGGTGTATATTTGGTTAGGTTCTTGCATCTGTGCAAAAAAATGGCGATTGTCCAACTTTGTGCCCTCGGTGCTACTAGCATGGCGAGGAGGGAAATTCAAGCTCGAAATACCAGGCTGTACTCCAGTTGGGATCTCTTGCGATGCCTCCGAATGCACGTTCTCGGTGGCCGCAGCAGATGGCAGCACGGTACTGCCCGATGCAACAGTGTCTGTATCCCCCGAATTCGGTGGGGCGGCAGGCGAGGAGTCTTCAAAAAATTCCTGGTGCCCAGAAAGCGATAAGGCAACCCCATCAATCCTAACGGCTCGCATGCCAGGCTTAGCCATCCGTGAAAGCACCTTGTTTGTGTTAGCATCGTTAGAATTTGCATAGACGCCTTCAATTTCGACCGAGTCAATGCTGAATAATATAGTTAAAGAATCGACGCCAAGACCCGGATGCTCCGGGGGGTACGAGACTTTGATCCTGAGAGAGATGTCCCTGATGGCTATTTCCACCCTATCCACAAGCCTCTGGAAAAATGAAGGAACGAAGTTCCAGAAACTCAAGGGCGTGCCAAGCCCTGAATCCTCAATTGGGTCTTCCTCGAAGTCATTTTCTGGTGTTTCAAATTTAGACTGGAGAGCTGTATCCACTTCCTTAGCCTCGGTTGGGCGCTCTTGTAAAAAAGAAGAAGTGAGATCGATTCCGGAGGGTATTTTAAACCCTTCTGTAATGTCGAGGTCTTGTAATTGGTCCGGCGCAGGAAGCTCAGCTGATTTCCGTCCGCAAGTTGAGGAGTCAACTGCAGCATCACTCATTATCTCCCCATCGATCACCACAGTAGATATAGACACTCGAACTGGAGCCCTGTGAAAGTCCGTTGGGATGCGGATATGTAAAGTCGATACCCGTGCATCGTGCAAGCGTACGTTGGGTGGTAGGTTTAGGGTGGCTGAGAGTTTCTAGGAGCGTTTAAAGTCAATTACGGAAGAATCGACATCTGGAGAGAGCAGAAGGAGCTTACTGTGACGTTAAGGCCCAGGTTTTTCATTTCAAGTTCATTTCTTAATCCCAAGGAGAGATTGAAATCTCGTTCCACATCATACGTAGAGTGATCCAGAAAGTCCAGTTTAGATAACGCATATCGAAAGAGTTTCAATTGGACCGCACGAGGTATATAACCAAGCATGATGGTGGTGATGGTGGTGGTGGTGACGGTGGTGACGATGATGGTTCTAAAGAAATAAAATATGACAATTACAACAAATGGAGATGATGACGAGGAGGAGGGCTTCTCTGTGCGTTATTGAGCAGCTATCCCGGTAAACCTAGATTCAAGCGTTCTTGAGCTATAATAGCAACGCCTCGAGATAATAGAAGATAGAATATAGCCCCCGTGGTAAGGCTCCTATTCGAGGAATGCCCTCTTCGAGCTGGAGTAGGTGTCTAGAGCTCCCTGGCCTCGCGGATGCTAGTTGCGTCAGCTACGTGCAAGCTGTGAAGAACCACATCGCTAAGTCAACGCTCTAGTGGTCTTATGAGGATCGGATCGAGCCGTAAAGGATTCGGAGGAAGTATCGTAGAGGAGGAATGCTGCCCGGATGTTTGGGACGGGAGGGGGTAGTCGGGATATCGGGATATCGAGAGATCGATCTGCTGGCGCTGGTGATGTATGTGATGGGTGGATGGCGGAGGCATGGGATGCTAGCTAGACTCACTTGCAGGTGGCACATGCATCGGAATCCTGCTGACTCAGCATTCGCCAAGCAGCCAACCCTGGCCGACACGACCGCGACGACCGTTCGCGTTGTTGGTTTCATCAAGCTTTCGTTCTCGTTCTCCCAGCCTGTATGATCCATCCACCGCCAACATGTTCAGCTCGATACCAGGCTCCAAGGATTTCGCAAATATTTCGCGGCCGCCGTACGGCCATCTCGATGATGATGATAACGATGACCACTCTGACTTTGACGAAGATGACGAAACTGGGGAAGGAGAAGACGATGACGGTAGGGATGGACATGATGACGGATACGAGGACTACGAGGACGAACAGAGCGATAGCGTTGATGGCATCGACAATGCTGGATCGGACGACGCTGTAGATGAACGCGGTGACAATTCCAACCATGGCATTCCCAGGATCACGGAGCCACCAGAGGTGCGAAACCTGTAATATCTCATAAATAGGACCTCGCTAACCATTTCCGTCCCCCCTACAGTTCATCTTGACTCTTTCAGACCTCCTCGAGAGTGCCCACGGGGTCCTAGAACCGCTCGAGGACACCGACGAACACGCACAGAACGAGCCTGCCCCAATTGGTCAACATATTCTCTCCGAAACCCAGCGACGCCTACACCTCCAAAGATTATCTTTCCGGATTTTAAATTCAATAACGAACTGCTCAACTGCGGCGAAAGACGAACGGCTTGATGGCGCGCTAAGATTAGCCTCCCTAATGCTTCCTCTTTACTTCCCCCCACCCTTAGACCTCACAACCATCGACCACAAATCGAACACTCCACTTTTAAGAGAACTGTCCCCTCCTCGTCCGGCTCCGTTCATCCTCATCCAGTGGCTAAACCAGAACGATCAACTTTTGGATACCGGTTCCTTTCTGGATATCCTTGAATATAAGCCTAACCCGGCCTTGCATTACCATTTTTGGCCCCTCTTACAAAGGCTTGCTCTGCGCTGTCGGCTAGATGATCTGAAGCTATTATTAGGGAGCCCCCGCTGGGATGCCACAGAGTCTCCCCAACCCAATGCACAGACTTATCACCGTCTCGCCGCGGGTAACCTTCAAAGGGCCTCGAAAATAATACAGGACATTATTTCCCAATGCCCGTCCCTAAGATTCTTCCCGAGCTCAAAGAGCGACACAGCAACGCACAAGGTGAACCGACGAGGTGGGGACAGCAACGGAGAGGAAAACTGGGACACCGGCTCACTGCCTTGGAGAATGTGGAGATCAAAAATCGCCCGCGCCGTCGACGATATAGCTCGCATCTCACAGCAAGATCCAAACACCGCCAGGCGAGGCAATCCGCAGGATACGCCAGATGACCCAACCCGTCTATTCAGATCCAAACATAAACAATCAAACCATGAAGAATCATACTTGATACCCTACGGAATCGCCCAAGAGTTGCGTATCATCCTTCAAATCTTCCTGGGCGACAAGGAAACAATCTTGAAGGCGTCAGGGGACTGGCTTGAGGCCGTTGCGGGGTTGGCCGCATATCACGATGAAACTGGCTCCTCCGGCGATGGCATGGAGTGGGACAAATACGGGCGATCTGGCACCATAAATCGCGCCACCAATGCGTATCACGAAAATGCTGCCAAGAAGCTAGCTAAATCTTTTCATCTCGCTACCGACAAAGCATTTTCACTCCCCGCAGTCCGGAACCTGCGATCAGCAGTTGCAGATGTCCTCGCAGGAAGAGTTCCTAGGGCACTAAAGTTCCTTGCCAAATTAAGCCTACCCATTGCTAGTGCTGCAGCAGAAATTCTTTCCTGGGGTGGGTATTTTCAACTCGAACTTACGGATAATTTGCAATGTTCAACATATCTCCACCCTAGGTCCTTAGGGCTTCTCGGGGCCGATATGGAAAAAGAAAACGTGAAAGAAAAAATCCTTTGCAAGTATGCGCTCGCACTAGGGTCCGTCGGAATATTGCACGAAACTAAGACAGGGGCTATCGAAGGCTGGGAAATCGGTCTTGCAACATTGAGAAGAAATATCACGGCAGGAACAAGAAGAGCGGCTTCGAAGTTAGTCAAATCTGTCCAGCTTGATGTGAACAAAACAGCTCGGGTGGAACGGCTCGTCGATACATGCATGAAACATGGTCTTATAGATGAGCAAAAGTATGTGTCGGAATCTTTCGCGCAGAAGCTTTTGTCGGCGGGGTATGTCGGGTCTTCTCTGCTCTACTTTTCGAAGGCTGGTTGCAACTCTCACATACACGATGTTATGAGCGGCTACGTTTGCTCGTCATTAAGAAAGGGCATACCAATTCCATCCGACGGCGACCTTGACGACATTATGCGAGGGTTGCTCACGTCACCAACCTCCTTAGTAGAAGACGATATTCTACGAAGAGAGATTGCAGGGTTCGCTGCCCTCCGAGGTTTTTACGTATCGAAGCAAGAAGGTCGTTTCGAAGATGCTACTCAGACATTGGTAGTCCTTCTCTTGAGCGCTGGCGAAAAGCTCGACGGTGGGGTGTTACACGCTGACTGGGAAAGCGTCCTAGCCCCGGACAATATCGCTGGGCTCATTCATGAACTCCTAAATATTCCTGAGAATGATAAATCCGGGAAAGGCCTCTCCGATTACCTCAGTAACACAGACACCTTCAACATCTTGAATGTTGTGGAGTCATTACTGCTCGTCGGGGGCGAGACTCTCGAATCTGTCCAGGAGGAGTTCTGCCAAGTGCGACAGGCTAGAGGCATCTCTCTTGAACTCGATTTCGGCAGCGCCGTCTCAAACCTCCGGTCCATCCTAGCTGTGGGTATTGGAAACAGTTGGTTGAAGGAAGAAAGTGGGAAACGTCTTGTGTTTTAAGAATCAACAATTCCAAACATATCCTGTACCGGAACGGGCCCTGATTTCGTGGGCACTAATGTCTATATTTATTCCCTTACCTTCACCTATTACTTGGGTAGGCAAGCGCTAAGTAGGTCAATCTAGAAGAGCGGTGTTTTTCAATACTGTTCCAGCTCTAATCCCATTCTGGTTTGCATTGAAAACCAAAATCCAAAATACCGTGTCCAAAAAAAAAAAAAAAAAAAAAAAAAAAAAAATAGAAACATCTACAGAAGGGAGGCACTTACTGTTCAACCGCTTTGGATTCCAAATATACTCTGAGTGCTGTGGAGTCAAATTGCATTGTTTGTGGCCCCAGTCTCTGTAAGAGTTAAAATGCCGACCTAGCTACTGGTATTTATGTACATGTATGGAAGTAGGCAGGTGTACATATGTAAGTAGGTACTTATGAGGTATCCGCCAGGGTCCTTAAGCTAAATACTTCCTTACCTAATCTAAAAGTACTAAACCCCACAAAACCACAGAAGGGTTGGCCCCCAATATCTTAGACTCGACACAAATTTACCAAAATGTCTATACTGAGGCGACCCCTGAAACTTGCTCTTGTCCAGCTAGCTACTGGTATGAGTATAATATCGAAACATGTACATACACTTCCGATTTTCTAACAGCACGAATTAGGCGCGGACAAATCTGCCAACCTTGCCCACGCAAGAGCGAAAGTCATCGAGGCTGCGAAAGCCGGTGCTAACATCATTGTCCTACCGGTAAGCTTGCTCCCCGAAATTGGTCCTCTAACGGCGCAAACTCAGCTGTGCGGCGACAGGAGTGTTTCAATTCCCCATACGGGACGAATTATTTCCCAAAGTATGCAGAACAGCTGTCGCCGCCAGACTCGTCAGAGTCCTTCAAAGCCCTCTCCGCAGTCGCGAAAGAGACCAGCACGTACCTAGTTGGTGGATCTATCCCAGAGATTGACCCGTCAACCCAAAAATTGTACAACACCTCACTAGTTTTCTCGCCAACCGGCAACCTTCTTACCTCACATCGCAAGCTGCATTTGTTCGACATCGATATCCCAGGGAAAATCACTTTCAAGGAATCGGAAGTGCTCTCCCCCGGCGATAAAATAACGGTTTTCGAAACCGAGTACGGGAAAATTGGGTTGGGTATATGCTATGACATCCGGTTTCCAGAGCTTGCCATGACAGCCGCAAGGAAAGGGTGCTTCGCCATGATATACCCAGGGGCGTTCAACATGACCACCGGCCCTTTGCATTGGTCTCTGTTGGCCCGATCGAGGGCAGTAGACAATCAGATATATGTTGCACTCTGCAGCCCTGCCCGGGATTTGAGCGCAACTTATCATGCATGGGGACATTCAATGGTGGTCAACCCAAATGGGGAGGTGCTGGAAGAGCTTGAGGATTTGGAAGGTGTTGCCATTGCGGACCTCGACAATGACAAGCTTGAGGAAGTGAGGAGGGGGATTCCTGTGACGACGCAGAGGCGGTTCGATGTTTACAAAAATGTTGCTGAATAATGATACCGCCAGACTAACTACTCGACTTTGGCTAAATAACATGTACTGTCAACCCTAAATTAGCGACCCTTGTTCAAATAGGGAAATCAATGAAATTTGGGGTAGATAAGCCTACGAATTTCCATCGAAAGACTTCGTTTATCTAGGGGCATCCTTGTGGCGTGAAAAGGTTGAGGGGATGCTCCGAATTCGGCAAGAGTAATTACCTAGGAACGAGGAACTATTCGATTCAAATAGGCCAATCAGACTCTCGGTCTCCTCAGGCTTTGACTAAGGATACCTCAGATTTGCTTGCATGTACATGCATACCTGCTCAGGAAGTTTGCTGCTGAACAATTTGAAGTCGAGCGTCCTCGCCCATCCGCAGCAGCATTTGGTTACAAGATATAATCCCTTGGGTTCTTTCGTAGGTAATCAAGAATTTACCTATATAAACAAGTACCCGAGCTGAGTTTGGGGGTCGCTCATCTTCGATTTAGTTAACATGTACGTTCTCAGGTATACACGTGTGCCTCTTGCATTGAATCACCCTAGCTATAGCTCTGTAGTTTTGCTTGAATTCATCGAGGGAAACATGCACCTGCGGCCGAGGATATGCGCTCACGAGCCTCACAGGTGTGTAGCCTCATGGAGCCTTCAAGTAACTGCATAGCAAATTTGCCACGGATCCTGCCTTATTAGCCGAAGCCTCGTGTTGTTTCAGCCTTATGAACAAAAGCAAATCGCATACGTTTCAGCCCTATACCCGAGCATGTAGTTGCACATATGTCGGACTAGCTCCCTCGAGCCAAAATTATCAGAAAGGAAACATACATAGTATTATCCCCCGTGTTCATCTCAGCCTCATTATGCACAGCCTCGGTGTCGCCGCCTGCCAAGGCCTTATGGTATTCTTCTTTTAAGCTTTTCCCCTAGTTACCCAGTAGATACATGCGCAGAACCGTCCTTGCTTTGACACCATACCTAGCAAGACAATCCAATCACATTATCAACCATTGCTCAAGTAGAATATCATCAACGTCATAGAAACAATTACGAGCTGAAGTCGGTACCGCGATGAGCGGGTCCAGGAGGACCAAAATAGCAGCCAGCACGCCCAAAGTTGGTACACGGTCCTTCAAACACGGTCTCGATGTCGAGGCGCTGGTAGGGCGATGTTCTCGCATATATTAGACTAAGAGATGCATGTCACATCCTAGCCTACAGCACCCAAACCCCCCATCAAGACCACGTATTCGAAAGGGACCGTCGTCGCAACTGCTGTGAACGCTTCTATTATTTCATACACCTTTTCCCGTACGTATCTACCAACCGTTTACCTAGGCACCCTTCGTTATAATTATTGACTGCGGCCGGCAAAAAAAAAAAACACAGTTTTATTTAAAATAAAATTTACAGATGCAGTTGGAAGCCCGATCCGGAAATTTGCACCATCTGTATACCATATTATTCCTGCAAGATGTGCTTAAGGTACTTAATTGTTTGGTACTACCTACTTAGGTAGATACCACAGTGCTTCCAAGCTAGTTCATTGATATTACTCTCCTCCTAACTAAAATTCTCGCTAAGCACGCAGCATTAATATATATAGGATAGTCGAGGTTTATCCAGGTACAAGCCACTACGAAAAATATACATAAAACGCCGAGGAGACGACTAGCTAAGACTAAGCCTGAATAGTTTGCCTTTGTGTGCATCATATCCACGCTGTTGATTTATGTAGGCTTGCTGGGCAGCCAGGACATATCGTGGAAGACAGGGTTTTGTATGTCGGGTTTGCCTGTCCCTCGCATGCTGGGGATCGCATGATGGTGGGCGTGGCCACTATTCCAATTGCCCACCTGAAATTTAAAATAAGTTACGGCTCCTCTTCCTCCTCCCCCTCTATCAATCGACCAGTATCGAACGATCGCGTCCCAAAGGCCGGGGTTTTACGGCCCAAGGTGCCGTTATCTACAAGACGCATACTAGGTATATACATTAGTCGACTACGCTCGGACCCTGTATGTAAACTAAGTAGGTAGGTAAGTAAGGAAGCACCTGAGGACGTATACTACCTTCACCTAGAGTGTCTGCGCTTGCACGAGACATTTTATTACACATGTTACGAGTACTTAGTATGTATATACGATGTGTACTACGTGCCTTACGTGCATTACGTACCCACATACTTGCAAGCACATAAGTACTTAAGCATCTAGTAGGTACCTAGGAGGTAAGTCGGTATATATAATATGTAAGTACACGGCTGTCCACCGCTTGGCCAATTGGCCGATTGACATGCGATAAGAAATCCCATTTATCGTACTTTATATTGGATATTCTCTGGATTTTCTCAACGTAACCCTGGATGGAAGACGCCGCCCGCCGCGGATGCCCTTGCAACGGTTCGGATAAGCACGAAAGTCGAGATAAGACGATCAGGCTCCCATCGCCAAGGCCAAGGAAGCGGAGAACGATGCATGGATTGTGTGGGGCTGAAGTTTATTTTGGCTACATGCAACAACCAACGGGCTTTGGACATCAGATGGCCGTTGAATCGTCAATTTTTCGTATCAAGACCAACCACCATGACATCCTTATCGGACCAAAACCGTAATATACCCCCTAGGAGATCACAACTCCAAAGTGGAGATATAGGTGCGTGTGAACGCGAACGTTCAAACGATGCGCCGGGTTCAAGCAACCAACGAAAACTCGGTTACGAAACTCTTGGCAGCCTGCGAGATAATTTTTTAGGCATGTCTCCATATTTCCCCTGCCCTAAACTACCGATAGGGAAGGAGGGCCGGCCTTCACTGATGCCCGCTAGTCTCTCAACTACGCAGCTGAACCCAGAAAACATCGAAGGCAGCGAGGTTTTACATTCGTAGCTGCCATATTAGGATACAATCGGCAACTTTACTATTTGGCACGCGCATGCAAACCTTGATCCGGTAGTTGTTCCTGCGACCGTCCTTTCGATTAGTCGCCGCAACCTTGTGCCCGCCACCCTCGATGTACCTGCTCCAACTGGCCCTTTCCCCATCGATGTACCTGCTCCAACTGGCCCTCCCCCCCCCCAAGGAAGTTCTACTCACCTTCTATCCCCATAATTCGAAAATTCTACTTAGGCTCAACGTGGAATGAGCTGTTTTCGGCGAGGGACTCAGAAATAAAAGTAAAATAAAATATGTGGAAGGGAGATGAAAAAGGGAGAAGTGAAGAAGGTACCGAGGAAAATGAAAGATGCTCACAAACGGGGAGGGGAAAGAGGGGGAAAGAGAAGACAATCCCGAATCATGGAATGCGGAAGGCGATTTGCATTTGGCACAGCACACTGGCTACAATCCCCGCAGCTTGATTAGCTGCTGCTGAGGCAATGAGACCGCGACGGTAGGAGGACTGGTGAATCCACTGTCTCGCCACCATCTTACACACTTTATTTCCAGATCCCCCAATCCCTTCCATCGTGTGGATACTCCTAATCAGTGACAGCGGGGCCAGAGTACTTTCCTTCGATATAGGTACCTACCAGCTGGGTATTTATCCCCATTTCCCGATTCACATTCGTTCCAAGTTACTTTCTTAGACCCCCCTTTCACCTTTGGTACAGGCCGAGGGAAAAAGCAACATGAAAGCTTGACAGGGCTTCTTTCAAATTATTCCTGACCGCCCGTGATTCGCTGCCAAACTCTTATCTTTCCAGACAATTTTCGAAGATTCTTCTATCAGCTTCAGCCACTTACCTTCAACTAGCATCGCTTGGGACTCGATTGCATGGGAACTCAGTGTATAAAACATCACCAACTTCCTACCTCGTCAGGCTTCCGAGGTAACCATACGCCTTTGTTCACATTTAATCTCTCCCTCGGACACCGGCCTATAAACATCTCCATCCATTTCCCTAGGCTCATATAAACTGAGGCGTGTGCGCCGTAGCATATTAGCCCGGCCGATCGCCCTTTCTTTCTTTCACCAGTCCCATTTCTATCAAGATACAACACGCCTACCCAATATTAGCTGTTACAGCAGGCCTGAAAGCCAGAATAATGGCACCTAATCAACCAACTAGCGATCCGGCGCTTGAAGTCGAAAAACTCCCTTCCCGCGAGGTGCCTGATAATTCTTATACCGAAGTCAACCCTAGCCACCCAAACGTTGATTGTAAGCAAGATGGGAATGTCAAAGATAGCCTTGACAAGGAAGAGAAGGGCGCTATAGTTGGACACGGATCTGCTGAGAGTGGAAGCGTCTCAGAAAAGCGAGCGAGCCGTTTTAAAAACCTCTATCGCCGATACAAATTCGTGCTTCATATTTTCATCTGGTTGGTTTTTACGGGGTAAGTTTTCTAATCAACAGATTTTTAATCCGTAGGTTCTCATCTAATACCGCCTGGGACTTAGATGGTTCGTTGCTGGCGTCGTTTTGCACCGGAAAGACTTGGGGTGGTTGATTCCATTCCTTCTCTATCTTTGCATCACAATTCGCCTCATCACCTTTTATATACCAATTACCGTTGTCACAAAACCGATGCACTTCATCTGGAATAACACCGGGGTAAAAGTTGCCAGCCTTGTCCCCGAGCGTTTGAGAATATGGTGTGGGGCGGCCATTACGATATCAGTTATTGTGATTGGCTCTTTTGCTTCCCCGGAGTCTGCAGGAAATACTCGGGCCAATCGCGCTGTATCCCTTTTCGGATTAGTCGTATTGATTGGTGTCTTGTGGGCAACTTCGGCCAACAGAAAGGCCATCCAATGGCATACGGTCATAGTTGGCATGCTCATCCAGTTTCTTGTCGCTCTTTTTGTCCTACGTACAAAAGTAGGATATGACATCTTCGATTTTGTCTCTTATCTCGCTCGCAGTCTCCTACATTTTGCTGCGGCAGGTGTTAAATTCCTAACAACGGAAGAGATCTCACAATACCAATTCTTCTTCTTCTCTGTCATCCCGGCGATTATCTTCTTCATCTCGCTCACATCTCTTCTCTTTTATTGCGGGGCTCTTCAATGGTTCATCGGAAAATTCGCTGTTTTCTTCTTTTGGAGTATGAGGGTATCAGGCGCCGAGGCGGTTGTCGCATCAGCGTCTCCGTTTATTGGTCAGGGGGAGTCTATAATGCTGATCAAGCCATTCGTCTCTCATCTTACACAAGCTGAAATTCATCAGGTCATGGCTTCTGGTTTCGTAAGTTTGCTAAAATGGCCTTTCCATCTTTCTTTTTGGTCTTGCAAGCTACTGACCCACATCAGGCTACAATTGCAGGCTCTGTATTAGTCGCCTATATTTCTATGGGGGTCAATGCCCAGGCATTAATTTCCTCCTGCGTCATGTCCATACCCGCTTCCCTGGCTACATCGAAGCTGAGATACCCCGAAACTGAAGAGTCTCTCACGAGGGGGAGAGTCGTTATCCCGGACGAGGATGAAGACCGGCCGAAAAACGCTCTCCAAGCCTTTGCAGACGGCGCTTGGTTAGGTATCAAAATTGCCGGCATGATTATGGCTACCCTTCTCTGCATCATTGCATTCTTAGCCTTGTGCAATGGTATACTCGGCTGGTGGGGACGTTATCTCAACATTCCAAATTTGACGATCGAGCAGATTGTGGGATACCTATGTTACCCAATTGCTTTCTTGCTCGGTGTCCCACGAGGGCCTGATCTATATAAAGTTGCCAAGTTGATTGGTACCAAATTGATTGCGAATGAGTATGTGCCCGTGAGCCCTAGAATTCAAATTTCAAAATGCTAATTGTGAACAGGTTCGTTGCTTTCCAGATGTTGACAGGAGAAAAAGAATACATGGAAATGGCATCTAGATCCAAACTCATTGCCACATTTGCCCTTTGCAGTTTTGCAAACAGTAGGTTTCCGCCTTTCAATGCTTCATACTAGCCTCTACTAACAAGCACTTTACAGTTGGATCGCTAGGAACCCAGATTGGCGTGCTCTCGCAGATCGCTCCAAGCAGGGGGGGTGACGTCGCAAAATTAGCGGTGAGCGCTTTAATTACTGGTGCATTGTCAACATTTTCATCCGCAGGGGTCGCTGGGATGATTATTACAGATGAAGCAAATTATATAAGCGGGTCCTCTTCGTAAAGTGATTCTGGGGGGTTCTTAACTAGAACCAGACCTCTCACTGTATTTTCCTTCTCTGTTCTATCTGATCCTACGCATCGATACGTGCGTTGCATGTTTCCCTTGTATTTTTTTTGTACACTACATTTTTAGAGGGGTCCCTGAGCTACTAAGCTTTAATTTCTACTTTTACGGATCGCTTAAACCAAAATATCTTATTCTTACGTATAGACGAGTTATATATGTATATATATGGGGGGTGATTTTACTTCTGAGCCCCTTTGTTTACAGTCTGAGTTTTGGTGCACAATGGCGACTCTCTCATACAGCTTAACTACCTAGTATTGAAAGACTTAGGTCGAGGCCCGTACGGGCATCTGCCGTTAGACCACTGCCGCGCGGGAGCTAAGGAGGCTACCAAAGGAAAGCAGCGGATAACTTCGTTTATATTACCACATTATTTAGTAACTAGTTACGTTATTATCTTTTAGACGGACAGCCAATGTAGTTAGACAACTATACATTTTACCCTTTTTGGTATGAATTTTTGGAAACACTGTTGGATCTTGTGCCCACCTGACCAAAGGAAATATAAACTCTGAGAGAAGCATCATGCATCGGGCTCAACATCGCACCGACACAAGCGTTCCGCATCTTGTTTTCGTGAGCCCGGTAACCTGGTCATGCTTTCTGTACACTGCTCAGTGGAAGGAACTCCGAGGCTCGCGGGATAGTATTTTTGAAATAGTGAAGTCTTAGGCTGTGGGTCCCGAATCAGGACACCATCGAATTCCGTCTATCCCTCTCTATAAATTGATAGAAGCCCAGCCCCTACGGTCGACGGCTTCATTTTGAGTTTTTTTTTTTCACCTTAAATAACTGAGAGATAATCCGCTTGTTAAGCTATTAACTTGACTTTGAGCCAGAAACCCAGAAGGACACCCACACCATCAAGGAATCACAACATACATAGATCAAGAAAAATGGATTTCGAAGTTCTCACTGATAGTTTACCAGAGGACACCTCCCTCCCAGCCTTCATGGTATCGACGACCAGGGGTTTTCTTCCTAGACAAGACCCACCGGCGGTCCTACCTATAGAATTCGAAGCGTTGGAGGGCATACTACAAGATATGCCGATTCGGAAAGCATCAGGAGAACCGGGGCTACTCCATAGCCGTGAACTTGGTGCTAGGGTCGAAACCTTCCCCAACTTAGTGGCAGAGATCGATAAGTACCGTGATAACAAAGTTATTTTGAATGCTCTATATCGAGACTATTCATTTCTCTTGAGTGCATACCTATTCGAACCTTGCTATGACACGTACCTCAAGACAGATGGTCAGGAATATGGGCTTGGGCGGTCTCGATTGCCAGCGAACATAGCGCAGCCTATGGCCAAGGTAGCGGAATTGTAGGTGGCCCCTTGTTAGGATTACCACAAAGCCGTAATATTAGCATATGGCAGGTTTCCAAGAAATTGTATTAAAGATTCATATCTAACAGCTTTGTGTGTTTTTTAAAAATCTTACAGGACTGGGTTCAAACCTTTTATGGAATACGGTATGTTCTGCAACACCGCATTACATTGAATTGCCAATCATGGCATGGATTGCATTCTAGGTATGAAGGTGACCTGACGGTAAACACTGCTAGCTGGGAGTTATGCCCTTTTCAACTGGCGTAGACTTGACCCTGGAAGGGGAATGGACTATGATAACTTGGCATTGATTAGAGCTTTCGAAAACGGCCTCGACAATAAGAGCTCAGAGGCAGGGTTTGTACTTATACATGTTGAAATGGTTAAGCATAGTCACGGCCTCGTTAGTGGTGTTCAAAGAGGCCTAAAGGCCCTCCGAGATACATCCTCACCTGATAGAGTCTCTACTTTTCAAGAAGGGCTTCAAGAAATACTGGATGCCTTCAAAAAGATCAACAAGGTCATGAATGGTGGGTTACTGAAATCTTATACACATCTTGCGGTTTGCAAAATCCAACAGGGGCTGGCCCAACGCCCGCTAACAGCAAGCAATCCATAACTCCTCAGATATGTGGCAAAAGTCCAAGCCAGAAGCGTACTCCGGGTTTCGGACATTTATATTCGGCATCCATTCTCAACCTATGTTCCCGGATGGTGTCATCTACGAGGGTGTTTCCACCGAGCCGATGAAGTTCCGAGGCGAGAGCGGTGCCGTAAGTCACACCTTACTAGTTGGGTGTCCGAATGCCTTCTGGTATGGGCGCTGAAAGTACCAAATCTTGCCTGTGCTAATTAGGCTTAATGCCCATAGAACGATAGCATGATCCCCCTCATCGACAATTTCATGTGGTATTTATAATTCACTAGTCCCTTATACTAGATTACGTTATGCCCTTGCGCACGTTAGTCAATCAATATCTAACCACAGTATAATATTTCCGGTTGGGTACCCATGGGTTGAAGCATTGATATGCCAGAAAACCCTCTTACTCAAATCCTCAAGGTATAAATCACAATTCAACATACAAATACCCGTAACCCTGTGCTGAACTGGCTTCAGGATTTTAGGAACTACCGACCTGATGGGCATAAGGGGTATTTGAAGTGGGTAGAGACTGTCGCAAGAGGGACCGATGATTACCCAAGTGTCAAAGAATTTGCTTTGGGGAACCAGAAAACCGCCGGTGGGTTTCATCTGTTACTACCGCTGATGCCTTTTGGTGGGGTGCTTACTAGTTTTGTATCAAGTGTTATATCTGTTGATCCTCGATCAAATTCGCGAATTTCGGGGGAGACACTGGAACTTTACAAGGTAATTAATTAGTAAACCCCCTTTGTCCCGGAAAAAAAAGAAAGGGAAGCAAAAACAGACGGTCGAGGTTGTGTGGTGGTGGTAACAATTTACATCTACCTAGGGAATACATTCTGAAGCAAGGCAAAAGGCTTCACCCAAAGGCGACTGGTGGATCGCCGATAGTCGAGGTATTTACACTCATCCCACCTATATCTCCTTCTATCCTTCGCTTTAACCGCTGCCAAATAAAAATGTGATGAAACTGATTTCAAGGTAGTGGCTTCCAAACCAATTATCCCAAATCCTCACAATCATGTCAGAGGTCCAAGGACATATCACAGAGACATATTCTGAAGAATCCCTGAAGGGCGGGGATATGGCGGAGTTTTCTAGGATCAAGGAAACAATCCCAAGGGACCTCGCGAAACTACAAAAAGAAGTAAAAACCTATTCTGGTAACTTGGCGTCACAGTGATCAATGGATGTGGAACCAAAACCACTCACGGAAAACTATTATTACTATGCACCAAGGGAACACTGAGAATTATAGCAGTTTGTACTTAATTCGGCATATATATACAATATCAGAAGATTATTTAGGTTATATCCACAGGGAGTGAAGTCCATAATGGATAGTATCCGGTACATGTCGGGGACTTGCGCCAAGGATATTATCGTGTGGGTAATTAGAGGCATTGTGCTAGGATTATCGTTAGCCATGAGCCTTAATTTTCACGTCGAGTTTGGGAACATCGAAAGCCTGGGAAATATAGATATCTCTGCGCTCTGGTGCAGTATGGTATTGAGGTAACTTACAGTAGTATGCATTCTGGTATTGGCATGTACCAGAAGCGCAAGCGGTTGGACCAGTCCATGAAACACCACCACATTGTCCATAAAGTGTTTGCAAAGATTGTGAGGCTATACAGATCGTTAGCTGGCTGTAGGATTTTGAATGGGATCATGGGGAATAAGTTTACCAGTAGTCGTACGCGAGGCTGTAGTAGTGGAGCGAGTCGTGGTCGTGGCTGTGGTCGTCCTTGTTGAACTGCTTGAGCTTGTAGTGCTGCGGGTAGTCGTTGTGGTGGTGCGAGTAGTCGTTGTAGTGGAGGAAGTGGAGCCCCCGGGGTTGCTATTGAGGGCCAATGCAAGGATTTTGGCGACAGCGCGTTCTGCGACGGTCATGATGTATGCGCTTGGGTTGGCTGTAATTGTGGACGGGAAGATGCTAGCATCAACAACAAAAAGATTCGTTGTGCCCCATACTTGGGTATTGAGGTCGACAACCGCCTTTCCACCTTTTGTTCCATCATCTGTCCCCATGCGGCAAGTGCCCATCCAATGGTTACTGCCGTGGCCACCAAGATAATTTGTAAGATAGTCGGCGGCGGTTTGGCCCTTTGTTGGGAAAACGAATGTGAGGTTAGGATAATTATTGGCGGCGTTGATCCATGACTGGATGGCTTTGACTTTGGCATCGATATCCGCTTGGGTAGTAAGATAGGGAAGAACGCTCACAACCGTGTTGAGGGAGGGCTGGATTGTCAAGCGGCCTCGAGAAGTGGCGCCCGTGGTTAGATAAAGACTCAGCGTCACCATGGTGTCTCCTGCAGCTCCCAAGGATGGTTCCTTTCTGGCCGTCCATTGCACCTGTCTGACTCGGCCGTCCGAAGAGGCAAAGTTCTCAAAGAATACGGTGTTGCAATTGGGCGCCGCCTCCGCTAGCTGACCGGCCCTTTGATTCAAATACTTATCTTTATCCGCTGCGATAGGCTCATCGTAGGCTGCATAAAAATCGTAGGGGGATATCGTGGGATGCGAGAAGACGAGATCGGTATTGTCCTGGTCATGAAGGTTTTCACCGACTGGCAAGTTTATCCATTGACTGCTGTCAATCATAGTAGGCCCATCTGTGCTAGACTTCACAACGTTAAGCGCGTCGGATGGCCCAATTCCACTCCTGAATAGGATTTTCGCTGTATTAAAGACACCCGCGGACACAATGACGCGCCCGCTAGTGCTAACATTTATAAGATATCGCATCCCGCCGACTCCAGTCGATTCAGTAATAACACCAGTGATTTGGCCACCACTTCTGTTCAACTTAACGACGGAGGTGTTGATAAAAAGCCTAAAATTGCTCCGGCCTTTCGCAGTTACGAGATACGTTGCGAGAGGTCCGCCACGTTGGCCACCGCTGTACATATAAGGCGTATGGTGGAACGTTCTATTCTTGAAATCGGGTTGGGTGTTGGCATCGATCGGGGTCCAGCCTTTTGGCTGGAGAACGTTGTAGATCAAATTATACAAGTCTTGTCCATACCTCAGCCCATCTTGGGATGGGGTAGTTGTGGATGGAATTCTCGAAAAAACTTTGTCGACATATGGTGACATGTCACTATATTTCCATCCTGCTGGCCAGTCGGTGTTATCGTAATCGTAAGGTTGTGGCTTCCAGAACAACCCAGAGTTAATCGCCGTACCGCCGCCGAGGACACAACCAGCCATGACACCCCCTGAGATATCAGTACAGGCGATCCCTGATGAATTAGCCCATATCTCATTACAAAGGCCGGGAATATCGAATCGAGTCAAAGGAGCTGATCCGACCCATGGGGGCTGAATCCGACCGCCATGTTGGTAAGTCGATGGAGGGCCCCGCTCGATTAGAAGGACGGATTTTCCGGCTTCGGAAAGGCGATCTGCCGCAATCAAACCGCCTGCTCCTGCACCGATTACGATGTAATCAAATGTTTGGGAGAATGTTGGGAGAGGCGCGGCACTTGTAGTGGTGGTTCGGGAGGTTGTGGTGGTAGAAGTAGCCTGGGTGGTGGTAGTAGTAGTAGTGCTACTAGTTCCTCCACTACCGGGGTACTGGGCTATCCAAGAGGCATAACTCGCACTGCGGGCAGATGTTAAGGAGAGACCGTAGTTCGCAAATGAGCTGTCGTGGGGCTGTAGAGAGGAACTCGAGCTGGAAGGGGTGCCGACAGAGTACGGAGATTGTGCGTATCCAAATACGGCTGCACTGCCGGTCAGGTCAAGCGAACCCGTCGCCCATGTATTGCAGTTTACGCATCTAAACGTCAAAGACCAATGTGTCGAATTCACGGCAACATTCATTTTCGTCAATTCAGCACCACTGGGCGTCAAGACAGTTGGCTCCATCCAGTTTCTACACAAAAATATGGGCTGGTTAGAGGATGCTAGATTTTGATAAACATTTGCTCGTATCCCCAAGATTACTTACGACGCAGTTCGAAATGACGTAACGACATCATTGCCGTTTGGCCAGGCGACGAGCAAGGTAGGCCCGTTCATCGACCCACCTAAACTCACGCCAGCCCATCGATTGGCGGGCGTTCCCATCGGTCCTTCCTAACCATAAAAACTTGTAAGCAGGGTTATAGCGAAGAGATTTTTAAGCCAGGTTGCCTACAAGGAGACCAATAAACTCATTGCTCGGGCTTGAAGGCAATGCAAGACCAAACGTGTACCCTCCGAAATTCGGGTTCCTGTAGGCTTGGTATACAATCCCAGTGCGTGAATCCGTGTAGGTGCCGGTACTTTGGGCCAAAGCATACTGGGCTATGAAGGAATTGAAGTATTAGAACCAGATACATCATTAAATTCCCCCGAAGTGAGAGAAGACTTTTAAAAAGCACTTACCTCCGCCGACAACAGCCGCGGCAGCCACTAAAATATTCCACACGCTCGACATCTTCTCGACCCTCGAGGGAAGGGAAGCAGCTATCTGCCTCGGTCAGGATACGAACAGGATACGAACAGGATACGAACGTCTGATGATCAAATATCCCACGTATTTCCTGCTCTCTGTTAGTGTCGTTTGGGTCGGAACCATAGCCTGTCCATCGTGAATTGCATTGTATTTATACAGTCGTCGATGCCACTGGACTTGCTTGACGTCCCATGACACTAAGTCTTCATTTCGGAGTCCCGGCTTGTAAACCTGTGTATATATCGTCAGGAACCTGGCTATATTTCTGCTGAGGACTCGTTTTAGCCGGTTCCAAAAGCTTAGCATCCACGTATCCAAACCTACAAATCTTAGATCATCCTAGGCCTAGAGGACTCAATCATTTGGGTAGCAGGGGTAGGCAACCACTCCAGTCAATCGCAGTGCGTGGTTTTGTCATCCGAGAAGTTGATGGTGGAAGTGGAAATCTGACCCAGGTATGCATCCTTCAGAATAACCCGGTCTGATGGCTACTCTCCACAACGATTATTTGCAGGGAGGGGCAGGGGCTCTGAGGTGTGTTTTCTGGAAGAGCAGGTTAGCACGGATTTGCCTTGGCAAGTGGTGTTTTGGGTTATAATGTGTTGCACCTGTCGTTGACGGGCCGGTCTTCCATCGGCTGGGCAGGGCGTTTAGATCGGAGGCCTGAGTCCGTAAGGCTCGATGCCCCTTGCATGCCATCATCATGTGGGTTTCACGCTTGTGGGGTTGGTTTCACACCCCGCGGCACTCAACAGCCTGTTCCGAAATTTCCGGGGGTGTTTTCTAACCTCACCCATATCTACTCCGCATTTTTCTTGCCGTCTAGTGTTCGTGTCGGTTCGCTAGCCTGATTGCCTTCTGTGTAGAGTCTGCATATTTGCATATCTGCATATCTGCATACCCCCCCAAATCTTTGAACGAATCCCTTCTACCTAGATCATTGTGTGGGCATTGTATCCCATTGCATTTGTTTAGATTTAGATTTACACAGTATAATTTACAAGGTGTTTGTTCAGGACATGTGCGGGACTTCCCTGGACTTGTGCATGTGACATACCCTCGACGCGTAATGCATAACTTCAGTAGAATCTGCTTTGGAAAGGGCATCGACATATTTATAATGGATTACAAATCGACGGCCAATTAGCCGTTTCTCCAGTTTGCAGTCTACTTTTGCCAAGGCAGGCTCCACCACCTTTTTTTCGCCGATGCGGTTTCTGGTTCGGGTTGGTTCATCCTCTTTGTCTGGACGCCCTCCCTCCATGTCTCCTCACCGTCGATTCGAGCATCGAGGGGAGCCCCAACCTTTCCCATGGGTTGTGTTTTGGCATCTTCGCCTAATCTTGACGAGACGTCCAGACTGGGGAGTGGAGCGGTGCCGTTTTGCGGTAGCGCCTCGGCCTCACGAATGCTAGGTATTCCACGGTCCGGAATAGACCCGTGGATTTCTTCTCCATGTAATTCAACGTGTTGTTTTGCTTCCTTCGTGGGCAGGGCTTCAAGCCCCGATGGAGTTAGACACGATCCTGATTCGATGTTGCTTTGTGCGTTATCGATAAGTTCCTTTCCATCGGTTGAAGGCTCGATCCCATTAGCCGGTGCGTGGGCGGCGATCGGGGTTTCGACTTCGGTTCGCGCAGGCCGTTCAGATAATATCGATTCTGGAGTGCTCCGGCTACTATTCTCCGAGATAACTGAGACCACAGGCTGACCCTGTTGGGCTGTAGGGTGAGATTTTTGGCCTTCACTCTGGGCCATGCTTCGCCACCAACCCGTCGAGTTTTTTATGGTAGGCTGAGAGTTATACGTGCTCCCGGCTTGTGATTGGCGCTGCCTTCGAAATGTATGCAGCGTAGGATCAAGTGGCAGTGGTGTCGGATTCTGGATGGCATTGGATGTGGGTTTTTGCAGCGTTGGTGCATCTAGCCCTCCACCACTACTACAGTTGTCCGATGGTCGGCCCCAGGCCGCGGCGTTCGTTCGTGGATGTATGGCGGCGGGTGCCGACGGGGGCGTGGTTACAATATCAGAAGTGGGTTTGATGGAATCCCACGTTGGAATACCCGCCTGCTTCATCTCGAGTCTCCAGCTCTTCCACCCGCCGCCTGTTGCTCGAGCGAGGTTCGTTCGGTAATCGTTCGCATCGGATACCCGACCCGTATCAGATTTCGAATTGGAACCGATTGAGGCTCCGGGAGGCGTTTCCTGGGTAACGGAGAAAGGTGCGGCAAAAAGTTGGTCAATTATCCGAGTTTCATGGTTGTGGTCCCGCCTCGAGATTTCTATGGTGATCTTGTCCAAAGCTGGGGGTTCCGGGGGGGTTGGGGCCGGGCTGAGCCTTGACGACGGGATCGATGAGGGTTGGGCGGTAGGCATGGAAACATTTATAGGTGATGCGTCGAAGGCGTCTCCGAGGGCAACCTCGTCGCGGAATAGAACTATGGCATCGTCTTTCGTCTCAAGGGTCGATGTCTCGTGCTACAGTTGGAGTAGAGTAAGAGATGGCATTCAACGACGCAAACGGGGATCCATGACATACCCGGAGACTTCGGTAGAGGTCTATCTCACCGAATTTTCTCAAGGATCGGTAGACCTCCCGGCTCTCCCGCAGTGTTCGGGGAGGAGGTGTGATTTTGAGTGCTGCATGGTGCAGAACTACCCTTGAGGTCATTTGATTTTGATTTTGATGGAAATGTACTCAACCGCTCTAGGTTGGGAAAGTGAAGTCGGGGTTGAGATTGATATGTTGAAGTTAATAATACATACCTACTTACCTAGTACGTATTTACATGTATGTACATGTATGAAGTATGTCGTCAAAGGGAAAAAAACCAAAGGTACTTAAGCACTTACCTACCTACCTACAAAAGAAACAAACAACCGAAGCGGACCGAAAAAAAAAGGGAAACGGAAAAAAAAAAAAAAAAAAAAAAAAAAAAAAAAAAAGGGAAAACAAAGCTTAAGTCGAAGCGAAAAACGTCGAGAGACCGAGAAGTACCAGTACCTAGAGGCAGTAGCATAAATAGTATCGTGGTAGTCTTATGTTTGATATAGTACATGTGCATGTACGTACATCGGGGTGTACGTATGTATGTATGTAATATTCTATCTATTGAAGGAGAACAGCGGCACAAACAGCCGAAGCCAAGATGACCAGCCGCGTCGAAATCCGACCGCTCAAAACCCCAATGGCGGAATTGGATTGTAGTTTGTACACAGATACCCTGGAATGGACAATGGACGGTTAGCAATGGTTCATATGAACGCGTATTTGATATCAATACTACCTCAAGGCGCCCCCGCAGGCCTGCGAGTTGTTCCCAGCACAGCCAAGGTCACACTGCCCGTCCTCTAGCTTTTGACTGAAGTCACTCAGATACGGACCGCACCAACATTCGCTAGTGTACTCGAGCCCCGCATACTGTATACTTAGGTAATTAGGTATGTATGTACTTAGGTAGGTAATTATAAAATATTGACGTTCCGAGGGTAGGTCTTACGTTGTAGCTCCCGCCCCCCTTGCATATCTCTAAGCACTTCCCAACCGTCATATCGGTCGATTTGGTGACATTACCCCCATAGATAGCACGGTCATTAGTGATATCAAGAGTCTCGTTGTAACACCCAAGGTAAATATAACCTAGTAGCCCGGGATAGACGGCCAGCGTTGTGTCGGTTCCGGATCTCGCCAGATGTCAGCTAAACTTGTATTACAGCGGTGGCGATAGCAGCTAAATAGCAACTGCAGGAACAGGAGAAAGGGGAGGAGGGGGTTCGCAATTTTACGTGGATTGTGCGAGCGCCGTAGCTGGATGCACCAGCGCGACAAAAAGAACACAACTTAGCACCGTTGTCGTCGCGATTGATACCCGCGGCATGATATATTATTATCGATTAGTACTAGCTAGGTAATTGTCTAGGCGGTAAGGTAATTGCTTAGTAGGCAAGGAAGGAAGTAGGGCGGTAATAGGTAATTAGGTAGGTATAGACAAGTACTTAGGTCGGCAGAAGTACGGGGTAGTTAGATGTTTTAATTTAGGAGTGCAGTGCGGTCGCGACTCGCTTCTCGCACCCGGAATCCAGAAGGAAGCTTATAATTAAGCCCCGAGACATCACGATACAATCTTGGTTGGCTGGGTTAGGTAAGTACCTAAGTAAGTACCTACACCAGCCGCATTCTGGCAAGCTTCCATGACGCTTATGTAACCGAATATGTATATACCCAAGTACCCAAGTACCTAAGTACCTATCTACACCCAACGCCAAATCAACCCTTTGGCTTCGAAACGCTACCTCAAGTACCGACCTGGTACTTACTTCAGTACCTAGGTACCTAGGTACCCAAGTACCTACTTAAGTGCTTGCCCAAGTATCCGTACAGATCTGAGCTGTCCCTCCTTTCGACTATCTCGTAAACCAGGTGCTAGCGCGAAGTCTCATTGCCCGGCCACTTCCCTCCCTCTTAAATATCTCCTAGAACCCCCCACTAGGAATATACCAAGGTCTTGCCCGCTCAGCCAATTGATGCATCATGGATTCCAGGCTCTCCCTTCTAGAGGGGCTTCCCGATGAGCTTATCTCGCACATCATAAATTGTAAGTACCTGAATCCTCGTGCATCTATGCCTGCTGCCGGCCCATGCATCCATATATATAAACACTTCATTCAATACATCTCAATACCCAAGTAAGTGATTATACATATATATACGACTAGCAGATACAGCGTGACCATGGTATTTCCAGTGCACTCAAGGCCAACGACCAAACCCCGCTGATCCCCCTTTGCTACAATTTAGTTCTCGATATACCATCACTCATCTCCCTCCACCGCGTCAGTTCCCGGATGCGGTCGGTTTCCCGTTTTGACGGGCTGCTCTGGCGTGCCCGCTGCTTCCCGGGGCACCCGGTCTCTCAAGCCAGTCCTACCTCGTTTCATCGCCCTTCCCCGATGCCCCCTCCCCTTCGTTCCCCTCCATTACCCTTATCCCCACCCCTATCTTCGCCGCTGTCTCGCCAGGAAAGAACAACCGTTCGGGCTCAATGGTATGATGCGTTGGAAGAAGAAAAGGATGTGGATTGGTACAGGGAGTACCAGTACCGTCATGCTGCGCTGTCCGATGAATCCTTTGTCAAATTCAACCCCCCAGACAACTTAGATATTGTTGATATTGCCATAGCTGGGGGGGACAGCGTTGGAATGGAACACCTCCTAGCGGCATCTGCTCTCGGAGACGGCAGTGTTTGCATATTTTCCCTTTCAGACAGCAAGGTCGGATCGATCCTTGGGAAATCGAGGCCGGGTATCCTTGCGCAGAGGGCTCCCAACATTGGACCGGGGAGAATGGGCGATGGAGTTTTCAATGGAATACATCATGAACGAGGTTTATTTGTGGATGCTGCCACAGCGCACAACTATAGTGCTTGGTTTGGTGCTGGCAGCGTCTTGAGCGAGGTCGTACGTAGAATCTCAGGACTCAATTATTCGTAGGAGCGACAATCTACTCAGCTTCTTCATGGGCTAATATCATCTGTTATAGGACCTAACAACGATGCAGAGGATCCGTACCCATCGGTTTCCATTCTCTGTCACATGTCTCTCAAACCCCACACCGGTGCTAGTAGTCGGAACGACTTTGACACTTCATCTCTTGGATTCGAGAAGCCCATCGGATTTTGTTGGCACAGCCCCCATACTGAGCCCCCCCAATCCCCCCAAGGTCGGAAAAATCGACCCAATCACCAATGGTCTTGATATGAGGAGACCATCCACTCCCTTTAACCATGAAAACCCACCTAGTCTTTTGTTCGATAACGAAGAGCGTACCTCGCGTGACCATCTTCTACACGCGCCACCTACCGCCTTTCTCCAACCATCGCCCCTCAGCATACTCCACTCGCCAATAGACCAGGGCGGAGGCAACGAACTCTATGTCGCTGGAAGATTCCCAAGCATCATGGCCTATGATCGGCGGCAATGGCCTCGACTTGCCGGTACGATGCATTCTGGTGCCCGATTGAGTAGTCTCGCCATCATGCCTACGAACTCGGAGTCATCTGTCCCATCAAAGTATACTTTAATAGGTTGTGGCGAATACGCCGGCAGGGGAACGCTAGAATTATACCCGTTGCCTATGGACACACCGTGTATACCCGACCCAGCGTCTAAGAAAAGTGACGCTTTGATAGAACGACAGGACCAAAAGCCACCTTCGCCCCAAAGGGCATTTGCAAGGTCGACCTCCGCCGCCACGCGGAACAGGCAGTCAGCTTCAAAGAGTAAAATATTCTCGGTATCTAGCCAGGGTATCAAGATTGTCACAGGGGATAGTGAAGGTCGCATCCGTTTCATGGAAAGAGACGGTATAAGGCATATTCGGGACTGGGTTGGCCCTTGGGGCGATGGATATAACGGAGGAGGGTGCGTGAAAAGGATACTCCCAATCCTACAACCTCGAGTAGACCTTAGGCCCTCGGTAGACAACAGTGACCTCCTTCTACACGTCGGGGAAGGAGCTGGGGTCTTGACTTTCAATCGCACATTTCAGAGAAATCGTATCTCAACACATATCGTGCCGCCTGACCCAGAAGCATCTCTTGTGGCCAACCAAGATGCGGAAGCTTATAAAGAAGCGATGCGAGCTGCTCTAGAAGCGCATGGCTCGGAACTTCAATTCCTTCAAAACTTCGGCAGTTAAAAGTGCAATACCTTTCAATATTGCTGGGCTTCTTCTTTTTTTTTTTTTTTTTTTTTTTTTAAAAAAAAGGAAGATGGGGGGTATACAACCGTCCACGGACAGAGATACGATCATTTGTTTGATCATTGGATAGTAAGCCTAGTTACGATATGTGCGCTATTCTTGTAGTTTAGTCTGGGCTTGTAGTTCTCATTACACCTCTGAAATCCCTCACTGATATCATATCCCCACGTCGCCAGATAGAAACAAGGAGAATTTTGAAAGGAGAGATGAGCATCAGGTATCCCATAAAGCAGCATCTACAAAGCGCCAAATGATTCTAGCATATAAACAGCTGAGCCAAAGTGTTATACACACAAATTGTAATACAAGAATTCCGTTCCTAGGACCCTTTCCAACCAACGCCACCATTTTATGAATAAGCAAACCAAGCAGATATAATGGGAGCTTCGGAAAACAAGACAGAGATAGAATAGGAAGAAGAGGCGCCACAAAAACAGACAGCAGATAAGGACTTTGTTATGATATCAAGCGGGGCAACCATCAACCGGGTCAAACCATAAGGAAGAAAACTTGGCGAAAGGAGAAGGAGACTCGACGAATATGCCGCCGAAACCAGGTGGTTATTTCTCCGGCGAGAGGATTAAGTGGGGGGTAGATATGAAGAGGCATGTACTGTGTATGTAGCATGTAGGTCAAACGCTTTGGGTAGCTTGCGATGTATTTTTGTGTAAAAGACCAAGCGCAACCTCAGCAGCATCTTCCTTTGCGTTGCCCAGGTAGTCACCATCATACCAGTATCGAGCACTGACTGGAACGCCACCTATCACAACTGTGGCGCTCCACGCCGTCCTGCCTCCCCGGCGGTCGCTGATAATATTCCAAATAGGTGGCGACCACATTTGTTTCTGGCAATAATCTACCCATCACCAATTAGCTTGGGAAAGTTGTTACAGCCTAGGAACCTGAAGAAACACTCACCTTCAAGAGATCGCTGCCAACGTGTCTTGACTGGATCTGATTGTTCTAGGGCCATGGGGGCGGACGGCCCGAGAGGGGGGGGCATAGGGCCTAATATTCGGTGTTGTTAACTAGGGAGAGGTCAGTCTCCTCGAAGGCGTCGGGCGTGTGCTGTAATCGAGGGTTTTCTCTATTATATTGTGAAAACCGCAGATCTGTCTTGGACACCAGCTATAGCTATGAGGCTCTGGCTTCGACCGAAGGAAGGAACTTCTTTGGAATTGTGTCTTTTTGAAGACCTTTCTTTCCCATCTTGATAATATTCCAATGCGTATCCCCATGACAGACGCTATGTACTTATATTCTTCGGATTGGAAGGTAGGGGCTTGGATACGTGGACAGCAGTTAATTCCTGCGCGGGAAGATACATAGGCTTCGTCAATATCGTACATACATATTCCTAGCTACGCTATTTGGAGTGTCTGAGTTGGCGACGAGCTTGCTCTTGCACGATGATATGCATCCGACATCCTGTCCCGGAATGGCCAAGTTCCTCTGTGTCTATACGGGTGGTGGTGGCTCAAAGGACATGCCGGAACACCCAGTAGTACCGTACTAGCTAACACAGTAGTGCCGGTTCAGGTCGGTCGAGAGAGATAGGGAACAGGCACGACAATAACAATACTAAGTCCTGAATCACGATATCACCCCATATAAATGGATCGGGAATTTCGCCTGGCGGGATCGAAACTAGCGGAAATGCGACATCCACCCCCCTCGAAGGAATATAAATACCGACAATTCTACATTGTACCGGCCCAGAAGAATTCCACCAGGGAGCATTTGCTGAAAATGGCTGAAAATATTAGATTTGCCACTGAGCCCTGTTGGCTTTGGCGCGGTCTCGCCATCCCAGATTTCAGTCTCCACAAGTACACAGGCTACTTTAGGTAGATAGGCAACAACCTCTAACCCCGTAGAATCTGTATTTATTTATTTATTTATTTATTTATTTTTTTTTTGGTTGGTGAAATCCGGGTCTCCTGATGCCTTCTTGATATTCCATGAGATCCGAGACGACTGTAACAAGCGGCTAGTAGAATATGGACGCAGGTCGCTCACGCCTCCGAGCTTGAGAATGGAAACTTGTGTTCTTGGTTAGCAGGATATCAATCACAGTGCCCTGCAAGGTCGTGGCAGTCTCATACCAATACCACGGCACCACGGGTTTGAAGCCACGTAGGCTTCTGCTACTCGAGTTAAGGGGACTGGCCTAGTTTTAAACGGATTCGAAGGGTTCCCGAAAACGTTACATTGGCCGATTGTATGATTTTGATATTGTACACAGTATGTAAATCTAAATTGGATGATCACGCTCACATAGCATTGACGTTGGTTTTATCCATGCCTTCTCGTCACATTGGCTTGAAACCTGACAGTAGCCATTTCACATTCGAGGACCGGATGGGGAATTGGGCACCGATTGCTTCTTGTGGAGGGGTGAGAGGGGTATCTTCATGAATCCAGACAGCGAATCATGGCGCATGATGCTCAACGGGTGTTTGTTTACACGGCGAGATGGCTTGCACTAGCCAACACTACAGCAATGCAGAACATACATCCACGAATGTCCCACATGCAGGACAATGCACACCCCTTGCCCATCCTTCAATCGACGTTTGCGGTGTCAATAGAGGTACCAATTGCGCAACGAGGCCAGAAAGACAGGACAACATGCAGCAGCCAGCACATCCCAACAAGTTGTCCAAGCCAGGAAGCAGGCTAGCCATCGAGACTAGTTGCCCAAGGTGCACTTATGCAATGCCAACATGCAACACTCGCAGACTGTCGTACCACGTGCCCTCTACCTGTGGGCCGAGTTTTTTTTTATCCTACCGGGTGAATCTTCAAAGCTAAAGGACACACAACTACTTTTGCGGAAACCAATGCAAGTAAGCCTCCTGGGCCCACGGCCACGGATTCGTCCTTGGGAATAGATAGCGGTGTTAGAAAGAAAGAAAGAAAGAAAGGAAGGAAGAAAGGAAGGAAGGGGGAAAAAATAGTATTTTTTTATTCTCGTATGGCCTTGATGCTAGGCGGCAATGCGAATGAATATGTGTTTACATATGTACTATCCATTGTGTATTTTGGTATCAATTCTATCTTCAGGCTTCATCATTACGGACTAGATATATTTGGTACGTCGATTCTCTATTATTTAGCTCAAGTCGAATCCTGCTCCAGCGTTGGCCGCGTATAGGAGTTTTTCTTCGAGAATGGTCTCCGAGGGATAACGAGGCAACTTCAAAAGGTTTACGCAGGTGCTAGTGCTTGGTAGCCTTGTTGAATCGCTACCAGCGTCTCGAATGCTGAACCTTGGGTTCAAAGAGCTGAACCCTAAGAGTGGCGCCCTGCTTACACTAGTAACAAATTTCAGAACAGCTCGCTTATCCGATTCCTGCAGCCTCTCCATCACCCGCCAAAACATCTTGATGGTTTCATGTTCCTGCTGATCATCCCCCATGGTATATATCCCGCCGTATACAGTATTTTCTCGAAGGTCGTCGATGTCTAGCGGAGATTCATTTCCGCCAACGAGGGTTTGGAGTTCTGACTGATTAAACATAGAAAGCCACCTCGGAGAGATAATGGAAGAGAGCCCCTTCAGAAAGGCATTTGTTTGCTGTTTGCCTTGAACCGCCAGTTTGTATCTTGAAACTAGGTGGATGTACTCAAGCCTGTTCGAAGGTTTCACAGGAGTTTGTGAGCCATTTGGTTTCAAATCCACTACTATTATTTTCGGGGACAAGCCGCTAGGAGCTTGAGGGTCTGCCATTTGAAAATTGTTCTCGACAGCAAATGTTAGGTCGAGTTCTTCGATTGTTCGTTCGTCATAATGTTTTAACGCTTGCTATAGAATTCGTTTAGTATAATCAAACAGAAAGCGGTGGGGCGGGGAACTCACAAGGCCCCTCCAAAGGCTCCTATCTAAGCTCTTGAGGTCATCTACACCGAGCCCAACATCATCGTTACCCAGCATAACCTTACTCCATTTGAGAAGGAAAAAATCAGCGAAAACAACTTCCACTAAAATACCTTCGTACATGCACTTTCCGATAATGCGGCCTAGAAACTCAAACCGTCGCAATAAGTCTCCGGCCTCACGTGTATCCGGCGTTGTGGGGTTCAAAGTGTTACTATTCATCGGTTTGCTGGAATCCCATAACATCTGATCCAAAATTACAGGGTTGGGGTAGAGCATATGGTCATCTGTCTCCGCAAAGAAAGGGATGCCCTTAGCCAGGTCCGTTCTGGATGACTCTTGGACAATAGAGGAGAGGAATTCTTTGAGGATACCCCCGCCGTCTATTCCGGGCTCTTCTGCGCCGAAAGAATCGACAAAGGTAATCTGAATAGGCTCCTTGAGGCCATCTCCCAAAGTATAAAACTTGTCGTAGGCATCTTCGAATATTCGATCACGATGGATCATACCGTGATGTTTTGCTTTTCCTCCGGGGTGATCCTGGAAGTGATTTGGCTGGCTCAGCCTCCACACTTCTCGGTCTCCACTACCTCGACGTGCTTGATCAAGTCTAACGAAATCGCGAAAGATCGACACCCTCGTTCGGAAGGGTATGAGAAAAGGGAGGTTTTGAATAACAGCCAGACGTGGGGTGATCGTAGCTAAATAGTTATATCTTGTCGTTCTCTCATCTCTTTTGTCAAAATTTCCGTGACGGCGGGCTGGGAGGGTTTGAGAAATGTCATCAGAATCGGAGCCGGAGCCGGAGTCGGAGTCGGAGTCCCCGGGAACGCTGAATTGCTCTAGTTCTTGCTGGCGAGCTTCCTCCTCCGCGATCAGATGCGTGGTTCCTTCGGTATTAATCTCCTTCATCAACCAAAAGCCGTCTGGTAGAAATCTTTGTCGAGAATCCCTTCTATGGAGAGAACGTAGTATTCTGATGGTCAGGCCGCGTACCCAGGGAAGAGTTACACCATAGACACCTGCTATATCTGGCCTGGTTCCAAATCGCGAGTTGCTGCGAAGCCTCGCAGGTAGTTGCACAAACGGTTCATCGGATGTCTGGGATTCGATTTCAGAGGCTTCAAAGTATAGTATGAAGGCCAAATTTTTTAAGAAACCGACGAGTTCTTGCAATTGATTTAGCTCAAGTGAGTTGCCGCCAAAGGCAAAAAACTCTTCATCGTCCATGACGATACTGGAGAAACAGTGCAAATCTAAGAAGAGGAATATTGCTGTCCAATCCGATGGCCTAATGTCCACCCCAGCAGTTTTCCGGTAGGTGAGTTTCAAACCGTCCAATATTTCCCTTGAGCTTAGCGTGCCATTTCGAAATGTTTGCGTTCCCTCAATCTGGTGGTACAAGGCAGCCAATAGAGACATTCCATTCCATGACCTTGCGAGAAAAAGCCGGTTGTGAAGTTTGCGTCGAAGAAACGGAAAATAGAGCAAAAGGTGAAGAGTGAAGTTCTGTGCTGTAGAGTAGGTGTTTTCTGCTTGCTGTGAGGGGCGTAGGGGCGGCCGATCCTGCGTTATCACATCCGTGAGATTTGATATAAACTCGGTTTCCAGTAATTTTTCGAGTTGCTGCTTTATGAATTCGGGAGGTTTGTGGTATTCTTCGCCCCCAAGGAAAAGGTCTGCCTGGATAGTCGAAGGTGAGACTGGTGGCTTTTTGGAGGTGGCCATTTGGTCCCACATGTCCCTGCCGTAAAGATCTAGAATCGGATTTAGAGTAGCTACAAGCGATCCAAATACCGCCCGAGGATCTAAGCGTTCTGGAAAACGAACCTGCTTATAAAGCGGGTGGGAGGATATCTGATCCTCAAGGTCCACATGGGTAGGCGAAACAGGGAGCCTGGTGTCATAGGCAAATGCGACCAGATAAGATAGTAGCCACAAGGCGTTTCCCCGTGCCAACCGGTCAGTCCGAAGTTCCCTAGCAGCCTCGAGGAGCTGGTGGACGTCAATCAGCTTCCGGAAAGTCGATATTGGGATCGCCGCAAATAAGTTCGCATCGAGAAAAGCGGTCGCGAGAACTATTTGAACAAAATTTGCATAGACGGATTTTCGGTTGGCCTCGATGGTTGATTGGAGGGGTAGAATGATAGATCGAAGTATGATAGTGAGAGCTGCCGTACGTGCTTCCGGTGGGGAGACTGTTGATAGTCGGGAGATCAAGCCATGGTCGATGATAAGTTTCAGGGTATTAAAGTAGGCAGCATCGGCTTGGTCGGGTAGATATGCAACGGTACAGGACAGAAATGAAAGGATATGTAAAGTCTGCGCTTGTGCCTGCGTTGCAGCATGGTGAATGCTTATATATGACAGAGCAGCTAGCAGCGTTCGGGAAAGGCGGATGAATAAAAAGCGGGAGCGGCCGTTCCGAGCAAGAACTGATCCGATCGAAGAGCTCGGTTCATCATTTGGGTGAAAGACAGAGATCATGAAGATGAGACGACGGACATCTTCCATGTGTGTAGGGTCGCAGAAGGAGAGGAGGAGGGCGAGGTCGTCGTCAGAATAGGCGGCGGACGATAAGGCCGCAGGGAAGCCAACAAACTCATCCCAGTCCGCCCTGCGGCCTCTACGCACAGATCGTCGGGTGGCATAGCCTCTGTAGATTGTTTGAATCTTTATTGTAGCTGCAAGCCTTTGGCGCTCTTGCTCTCTCCGAGCCCGCTCTTCCCGAGCTATGACGAGACTAGATGGGGTTTTCGATTTGCCAGAGAGGTTAACATTACGCTGCCGCTTTGTGCTCCCAGGGAAGTGCTTCATATTGAAGGCGGTAAGAAGTACCTAGGTAGATAGATGGCGTTGAGGAGAGATGACGGTGTATGCTGGCGAAGAAGAGGGGTTGAGGTGGGTTGGAGTTTATCATAACCCAGCTGCGAGACGAGGGCGGTGTATCAATTGTCAGCAAAACGCCCAATTTGTGTCAGCTTGCGCTTGCTGTGTTGTTGCGTTGCTGTGTTGCTGTGTTGTTGTTGTGCCATAAAATATGAAGCTGGATTCTTTTTATTATTACCCTATCAGGAAGCTTCCTAACGCGGTAACCATGCTCACGCACAACACACTCTTTTCGCCCTGAAACACAAAAATGTTTTTTTTTTTATTCTCACTTTTTTTTTTTTTTTTTTAATTCTCAAAGAACTTCCATCTCCTCTTCCTCCTCTTCCTCCTCCTCCTCTTCGTTACAGCCAACCACACGATAAAAATATAAAATCTCAAAAAAAAACGATAAAATCAAAAACAAAAAAGAAGACTCTTGTAGGCTCCTGTGTCTACCTTTGTCTCCTTCGGCTCGGCCACACCGGTGAACTGTTGACCACAGCTCCTTGGACTCCAACGTTCCCCTACCATCTCTGCGGACTGGCTCCTCCACCGCACACCCTCCGCCTATCTATCTTCTCCCCAGAAAATCCTAGCAACCTCAGTATCGTACAAGCTCTACATCCAACCCGCTTGTTCTCCGGGTTTTTTCTTTCCTGTTCCTCTTGGGCTATCTCCTAAGACGACCTTTCATCCCACCTACCCACCCGGCTCAACACCCCTCCATCAGGTCAAAGCTCCCTGACTACATTCTAGGTGAGTGCCCAGCTTCATATCTCAACCAGGCTCCATACAGAAACCCAACATCCTGACCCATTACCATATTTATCAATACAAGCTAACCCACGGCGCCCTTTAGCTACCTTTCTTATTCTTGAAAGCCCTTGAAGCCCTCTAACACGATGCCTTCTGATACCTCCTCTCCAGCTCTCCCCCCTCCTACCTTGGATACCAATGGAGCTACAAACGCCCCAGAATCCCCCACTCTTGCCTCCGCTGCTGATGTAGTGCAGACTCCCACTGCCTCCGCCTCAACAAATGCGCCTCATTCAGCTTCCCTCTACGTTGGAGAATTAGACCCCTCCGTCACGGAAGCTATGCTCTTCGAGCTCTTTTCTTCAATTGGACAAGTAGCTTCCATCCGGGTTTGCCGTGATGCTGTCACCCGAAGGTCTCTCGGGTACGCATATGTCAACTACAATAACACGGCAGATGGTGAACGGGCCCTCGAAGAGCTCAACTATACCTTAATCAAGGGCCGTCCCTGCAGAATAATGTGGTCGCAGCGTGACCCAGCCCTCCGTAAAACTGGTCACGGGAACGTATTTATCAAAAACCTCGACATCGCCATCGATAATAAGGCTTTACATGATACGTTCGCAGCTTTCGGGAACATTCTCTCTTGCAAAGTCGCCCAGGACGAGAATGGAAACTCCAAGGGGTATGGTTTTGTCCACTACGAAACAGCTGAGGCCGCTACAAACGCCATCAAGCATGTTAACGGCATGCTTTTGAACGAAAAGAAGGTCTATGTTGGACATCACATTCCAAAGAAGGAGCGCCAGAGCAAGTTTGATGAGATGAAGGCAAACTTTACCAATATTTATGTCAAGAATATCGACCCTGAGGTTTCGGATGACGAATTCCGAACGGTCTTCGAGAAGTTTGGTCAAATCACGTCTGCCAGTTTAGCTCGTGATGGTGATACTGGAACGTCGCGAGGATTCGGATTTGTCAATTTCTCTTCACATGAGGCCGCCGCCGCCGCCGTCGAGGCACTACATGAGACGGATCTCAAAGGTCAAACATTATTCGTTGGCAGGGCGCAGAAAAAGCACGAGAGAGAGGAAGAGCTTCGCAAGCAATATGAAGCCGCTCGAATCGAAAAGGCGAGTAAATACCAAGGAGTCAACCTCTACGTCAAGAACCTTGATGATGAAATCGACGATGAGAGACTCCGGCAAGAATTTGCGCCTTATGGTACAATCACGAGCGCAAAGGTTATGCGAGACTCGTTAGACAGCCCGAAAGAGAAAGATGGTGAAGAGGCCAAGGTCAGCGAATCTGAGGAAAAGGCTACCGACAAGAAACAAGGGAAGAGCAAAGGATTCGGCTTTGTCTGCTTCAGCAACCCCGATGAAGCATCCAAGGCCGTTGCAGAGATGAACCAGCGTATGGTAAACGGGAAGCCATTGTACGTTGCTCTTGCCCAGCGTAAAGACGTACGCAAAAGTCAGGTATTTGCACAACCCCAGGAACAAAGCAATGCATACGTCGTGAACTAATAGTGATCCATTTCTCTTTGCGTATAGCTCGAAGCCTCTATCCAACAACGTAATCAAATCCGGATGCAGCAAGCCGCCGCAGCTGCCGGAATGCCCCCACAACCTGTGAGTTCCCATTCCTGAAACCAGTTGGAGCATACCCGCATAAGGGAGGTATGGACAACCTTCTAAGTGCGAATGTATACTGATCTTTCAAAAGTACCTCTCTGCACCACTCTACTATCAACCTGGCGCACCAGGTGTTCAACCTCCTTTCCTTGCGGGCCCTGGAGGCCCTGGGGTTCCACCAAACAGACTCCCCTTCCCTCCCCAACAAGCTGGAATGATGATCCCTGGGGCGGGTAGGGCTGGCGGAAACTGGCCACCTGGCGCAAACCCATCTGGAGGCAATAGAAACGGGGCGCAAGGACAACCTGCTCCAATCTACGGGATGACAGGCCAAGGCGGCCCAGGCGGCCAATTCGGCTACGCTCAAGCATTTAACCAGGCCCAATTAGCGGCCATGAACCCGGCAGCTCGAGCCGCGCCACAACTAAACCTGAATCCAGGGAGAGGTCTTTCTAGCGGTGGTGTAGCTCAGCAAATCGGACATCAACAACGTGGGCCACTCGGCAGAGGAATTGGTCCCTCACAAGGCCGAGGTTATCACAGTGACCAAACGGCGCAAGGCGCACCGCCTCAGCTAGCCAATTTAAATAACCTACCGTCCCAACAACAGAAGCAAGTCCTTGGCGAGGCCCTATATCCGCGCATCCATGCCATTAACCCACAGCTAGCCGGAAAGATCACCGGGATGCTTCTAGAAATGGACAACAACGAACTACTCAATTTGTAAGCCTACACCCTCCCCGCTACTAGAGGGGCACGGAATAGTGCCCCTTTCTCTGGCTTTTACTAACGCAGTAACCCACACCACAGGATTAAGGACGACTCGGCACTCCGAAACAAGGTTGACGAAGCGCTTTCGGTCTATGACGAATATGTAAAGTCGAAAGCTACCGACGACAGTACAGTTACACCTAGCACGCAGGTCGATGTCACAGCGAAGCCATCAGAGGAAACGCCCGCCCCTAAAGAAGACTCTAAGGAAGCTGCCGCGACTCAGGCTTGACCAGCCGATTGGCCTTCCCTTCACCTTTAGAATTGTACTTCCTTTGATGGCCTTTTTTTTTTCTCTTTTTTTGGAAGATACATGAACGTTAGGTAATGCTCTTCCCGGAAAACCCCTCTTTTGCTTCCCAGATGACACAATGGCAACGACCGCCATAAGGATGGTTTCTTCCGGACTTGTATTTCAAACCCCATTGTTATTCCAAATACTTCAATCACCCTCACACCCGAGGCTTTCGCCCGCATTTCCTTATTCCATAGTCTTCAATGTGTATTTTCTGTTTTTCTTTTCCCTTTGGGTTAGGGTCGTTCCAGGTGCAAACGAAAAGTTATGTATCTCTTGGTCTTCATGGGTGCTTTTTATGATTTGTGCTGCATTCTCATCCTCAAATTCTCCCCTTCTATATTCTACCTTCAATCGCTCTCGGTAACCGACATCGCTTGCAGCCCTCTCCCCTTTCTTTGTTCCCCTATCTCTCCAAATATGGGCGTCTTGACTCTAGCACCGGCCTTTCAATGTATGGGCTATATTTCTGTCTCTCCCACTCTCTGTCTCTCGCACTTGCATACAAACACCCCTTCTTCTTCTTCTTTTTTTTTTTTTTTTTTGTAAATCTTAGGAAGCAATGCAAGCGCCCTGCTGTATGCTAGGTCGAATACTTTCTGAGGGTAATATAATATACGCCTGCGGTTGTCAAATAGATAAACTAGACCGAGCCGGTACCGTAACTAACTGCTTATGCATGAGAAAATGGCTGTGGTGTTGAAATTGAAATTCGCGGCTCACACTAAACCCAGTCAAGATGGATTTTTGCCCGCAAACCAGAATCCCACCTGTTCCCCAGACCCCTGCATTAGTCCCTCGATTTTTTCCCATCACCATCAATCGCCAACCACGGCATAACCCCCGGCTGTGTGTCACGGGCAGACTCACATCGCCGTTGCTCTCTAGACGCCATGTGCGCTATTCGCCCCCCTTCCTCATTGCTTCCACAGGTAAGTGGGATATTGTTATTATACTCAAGTCCCGCCCCGCTCAAAACCTCATCCATCGATAGCTGGCCCCGGCACACTCCCGCATTTTACGCCATACCCTCTTTCCCTTGTCAAAACTTCGCGACCTGCAGTTACCCCGCGGGGTTCGAAATACTCAGTGTCTAGCCTCCGCACAGCCCGCCTGCCTACAAATACGACTTGCTTCGAGCCGACCATGGCGTCCAAATCAAAATCTAATACAGCAAAAACGTTCCTCACCTCAATCCCAACGCCCCACGTTCACTTGTACACCTCCTTTATGGCACCCGAGACCCCAAACGAGGACCCTCTCCTCACTTCGCCCGATGCGATCCTTCCTCGAGCATACCGAACGGACAGCCAACTCCAACCCGATGAATGCCGCTGCTCAATTAGAGTTCTATAACGCACTCTACAAAGCAAATATGCCGGACATAATAGTCGAGAGATATCAAACAGGCCAGTACGCCACAAATTCTAGAGCAGAAGAACTATACATCAAGTCCTTGGAAAAAATTGGTCAAATCGAAAGAGCAAAAATGATCACGGATCGAAAAGCAGAAAAGGCAGAGACGGTAGAGGGCGACAACAAATCCGCTTTGTCTGCGGAGGAGGTCCGCGCTATCGGCCAAGCCATCGCCGCTCGATCAAAGGGGGGTGCCTCATCCATTACTACGAAAAATATTCACGGTCGATACGGGGATAGAGACAACCCCTTGTTTGTTGTTGTTGATGAGACAATAGGGGGTACTGTTTTCAAGTGGGCAAAATTTCTTCTAACGTCTGCGGTTATGATCTATTTCGTCTTGGTTGTAATGACTGTCTTCATCGAAGCAACCGGCGTTCTAAAACGGGTCGGTGGCAATCCTCCCAATGAAGCTCAAGGCTCCCAGCAGACGGCCCGTTTCGCAGACGTACATGGTTGTGAGGAAGCGAAAGAAGAACTCCAAGAGCTTGTTGAATTCCTAAAGGACCCTGCCAAATTCTCCGCGCTCGGTGGGAAACTCCCTAAGGGCGTCCTTCTTGTTGGCCCTCCAGGTACAGGAAAAACCCTTCTCGCTAGAGCTGTAGCAGGAGAATCCGGTGTCCCATTCTTCTTTATGTCCGGTTCCGAGTTCGATGAAGTCTACGTTGGAGTAGGTGCAAAGCGCGTCCGGGAATTGTTCGCTGCAGCTCGGGCAAAAGCGCCATCAATTGTTTTTATTGACGAACTGGACGCAATTGGTGGCAAACGCAATGAAAGAGACGCGGCATACGTCAAGCAAACCCTAAACCAATTGCTAGTCGACCTTGACGGCTTTGCTCCTAACTCTGGGGTGATATTCTTGGCTGCTACAAACTTCCCTCAACTACTAGACAAAGCACTTACCCGGCCAGGGAGGTTCGATCGAACCGTGAACGTCCCGCTCCCGGACGTGCGTGGACGAATTGAGATCCTTAAACATTATGTCAAATCCATTAAAGCCTCTACTGATGTGGATCTTCAAATAATTGCTCGCGGCACCCCCGGATTCTCAGGAGCAGAGCTTGAAAACCTCGTGAATCAAGCCGCAGTCAGAGCTTCGAAGTTGAGAGCGAGCCAGGTGCGGATGGATGATTTGGAGTGGGCCAAGGACAAAATTCTAATGGGTGCCGAAAGGAGAAGTGCAGTCATTTCCCAAAAAGAAAAGGAAATGACAGCCTACCACGAAGGCGGCCACGCACTAGTAGCCATGTTCACTGAAGGTGCGATTCCATTATACAAAGCCACTATAATGCCACGAGGGATGGCACTAGGAATCACTTTCCAGCTGCCTGAGATGGATCAGGTTTCTATGTCTAAAAAGGTTGGCACTAGCCCACTAACTGATGAAAATTCGGTTCGATCTCTAACTATTTTGCTAGGAATATCTTGCTCGCATTGACGTTTGTATGGGAGGCAAGGTTGCCGAAGAGCTTATATATGGTCCAGATAACGTTACAAGTGGTGCATCTAACGTAGGTATCCAGTTCTTCCCTCCCAATGTCAAGATCTAACCCACCCTTCGAAAATATAGGATATCGCACAAGCAACAAAAATCGCACAGGCAATGGTCACGCAAATGGGAATGTCCGATTTGCTTGGCAATGTCGACCTGCATAGCAGCTACCGAAACCTGTCATCACAAACCAAGGAAGCGATTGAGGCTGAAACTCGCAGGCTGCTTGAAGAAGGGCGCTTACGGGCGACACGGCTCTTAACGGAACATCGAAAAGAACTAGAGTTACTCGCAAAGGCTTTAATCGAATACGAAAGTCTCGATCGGTCGGAGATGGAAAAGGTCATCAAAGGCGAGCCCCTAGCCAACCGGTTGAAGATCCTTCCGGATGTCCAAATAAAACTTCCCGAAAACCCTATCAGTGGCGCTCACGCAAGCCCGGCAAATGGGGATACAACCAAACCAAGTGAGGCGGCATCATAAGACAGTGCACCTTGGGACCTCCCCTGTAGTGTCCGCAAGACTCTACTGCTAGAAAAAAAATCTACATTTCTGTGTATAATTGGAGGGGTACTTCGTTTATGGAACGGGACGCTCCTCACTTATATTGCATCATCTTTTGAAAAAAAAATTTTGGGCCGCTTTTTCTCTGCTAATCACCCCTCCCCTTGCTATTCCTTTCCGAAATCAGATGGTCTCATCTCTCGTTCGATGTCAATTCCAAAGTACCAGCTCTAGTCGTCGTACTCTTTGTCAATATCTTCTGATGTCAGCCAGCCTTTTGACATTACGACAGCACGTTCCCATTGGCGAAATCGCTTCGTTCTTTGTGCTGGGGAGGTTTGCGCGCTAAATTTTCGGTGATTACGACAATTCACGTGGTCTAACTCATTGAAAGACGACCAAAGATTGACACCAAACCCCGCCGCAATAGCTGCTCCAAGTGCTGTGGTTTCACGCATAGCCGGCCGATCAACGCCGACGCCTAGGTTTAGAATGTTAGAGCCTTGTATTCTAGCTTCGTACTGTGACCGTCACAGATTCAACGTACCAATTATGTCGGCCTGTAACTAAACTGTGATTTAGATGACTCCTGCCCAACAGAACTTTAGTACCCAGTGTATGCTTACCTGCATGCATTCATCGGAGTTGCTCATCCCGCCATCTACAGCCAAATTTTTTATAGCAATGCCACTATCTAAATATATTTCAACCTAGTTAGATACGCAATTACGATGATAGGCATATGAGGACCAGCCTTTCTCCATCGCATCCATGATGGCTTTTGTCTGTAAGCGGTTTCATTAGAGGCTTTTCAAAGACGCTATCTGACTAGCGGGGTAGAAAAATCATACCTGGAAACAAGTCGCTTCAATTGTCGCCCGACAAATATGCTCCTTTTTAGTGTAATTCGTAATGCCGACTACACCTCCGTATTAGCCCATAACCAACCACATTATACATACTCCAAACTTTTCGTATTACATATAGTTCCTTGCGCATCGTCAATCCAATACGGGGCGAAAAGTCCGGCGAACGCTAGCACCTATGTCAGCGTGTGTTATTCTCCAACCTCGTAATTCCCCCGCAATACCGGTTACGAAAACGACCCCTCCGCTGTCTACAGACGTCAGCTTGTTTGAAAAAAAAATAAAAAAACACACACCATTCGAATGCACGCACTCACCTTGAACTGACATCGCGAGCTCCCCAATCTCATTCGCCTCCCTTATTATGCCCAAATTATCCCTTAGGAATTTTACTGCAGAACCAGCAACGGCGATAGATCCTTCAAGGGCGTAAACGGGTGGTTGGTTTTCGAATTGAAACGCAACAGTAGTAAGTAGCCCATTTTTCGATCTAACAGGTTGGTTCCCTGTATTGTAGAGCATGAAACACCCTGTCCCATAGGTGTTTTTCGCCATGCCTTGTTCGAACGCTTTTTGTCCGACTAGAGCAGCACTCTGATCACCAAGGCACCCGGTTACTCTCACCCCCTTAAGGGGGCCCTTCGCCAAAACCCCATATGCCTTGCTGTTAGAAGAAGACGCGATTGCCGGTAATAGCAACTTTTCAAGCCCAAAGAACCTTATCAGGAAGGGATCGTATTCTAGTGTGTTGATATCGAGAAACATGGTGCGTGATGCGTTTGTGACATCTGTCACATGGAGTTTTTCCCCAGAACACCCTTCGGCAAGATTGTAGAGCAACCAGGTGTCAACGGTACCAAAGGCAAGGTACCCCGCCTCGTAAACTTCACGAGCAGCTCTAGAGTGTTCTAAAATCCATTTGACCTTCACTGCTGATGGATAAGTAGAAAGGGGTAAACCCGTTTTGGGGAGAATCTTGTCGGCGGCATCCTCCAACTTCAGCTGCCTTACAATGTGGGTGGTGCGGCTGTCGGCCCAGACGATGGCGTTGTACAAGGCTTCTCCACTTCGAATATCCCAAACAATCTATATCAATAATGTATTAGTTAGTTGCATAGGTGCATACCCATCACAATGGAGACAGTATTCAAATCTAGAAATGACCCACAGCGGTTTCTCGTTGGTTTGTAATTCCAAGTGCACAAATATCCTGGGTTTTGTGCCCAGCTGCGATAAACTGAGCTGTAGCGGCCTCGATACAGTTCTCCACCGACTTGGTCAGAACAAAGGGGTCATGCTCCACCCATCTTTCTCAGGTATTGCAGTAGGTAGCGGAATAGTTAGCAGTCAGTTACATGCATTGCCAGCCAAAGAAGGAGAATTCAAGCCGCTCCTTGGATATCAGGCATACCCAGAATGAGGATAGATTTGATCAAACTCTTCCTGATGCTTAGCTACTGGTTCTCCTCTTTCGTCGAAAATAAAAAACCTCGTAGACGTAGTCCCCTGGTCAATAGCGGCCGTGAATTTCCTAGACTCGAGCACCATTTCTTTTCTTTCTTTTCAAGGGGTTGTCAATACAAACAGATGTTTTTTATTCTTATTATCTTGTGGTATCTTCAATTATTTTCGTATTCGCTGGAGGGGGTCTTTGGCGCTCCTTTGGTAGGCTTTACGGATCAAAAGCAACTAAGAGAAACCACACAAGTCGACTCCAAGGCGTACCAAATTTATAGACACATAGTAGTAGCTTTGTGTTGTTTGTGTGGTTCGGTATCAAATCGCATGACGGAGATTGAGTTGAAAATTCTTCCACGAATTACCGTAGGGTAAAGGCTGGGTTTTTTCTCAGCTCTCAATCAAAAGTCGGTCTTGAATCGGGCTTCACAGCAAATAAAGCCGTCTTAGAGGCCCTTTAGGACGCTTGTGAGGTGGAAGAGAGACATCCAAACCCCTGCAAAATGCCTCCTGAGTTAAGGTAAGTACATCACCTATTCCTGCCTGTCAAGAATTCCCAGGCCCTCCTAAAAGAAACATGCTTCCATGTGATATTCCAAGCGCGAGCCCACACAACTTTACTCTGTAAAAAAATGAGCAGTTGTCCAGGGCTGGTGTTTTATGTTTTAGTAATGTTGTACTAGTAGCGCCTGCTTCATCCTCTTGTAGAAAGAGGCCTCAGCGGCACCGGCATACAGATCAAGAATGAAGGGTGGCACTGTTGCCTTTTATTCTCTAGAGCCTTGACGCCTGACTTAGTGCTACGACTGCGATAAAGAGACTATCTACGATGGGTTGGCTTTCAAGAGAACAGGTCGATCGTAAGGACCAATTAACCACCGATTCTCGACGGGACCTATGAAAGTGCTGAAGTATGATTACAAAGGTATGAGAAACGAGAAGAAAAAAACAGATTAGATCTTTAGTGCACTTTCCAAGGCCTTCTTTTTCTTCAATTCTTTGGCAACGGCCTATCGCAAATAGTTAGCACTATCATGTCAAGCAGATTGGGCTTTACAGCTTCTCACCTTAGCTCCCAATATATGCCCACCCCATTTTCTTCGAGAATCCTCATATTTCTCTGTGTATCCGGACGCAATTGTCTGCACCAACTTTGAGAGCTCGCTCTTGTCTTCGGACCTAACTTCCGTGAATGCGAGTACTGCTGCGGTCTGCAACTCAGCTGTGTAAGCACTTGTTTTCAAAAAATGTGTTTATGGAGGACTAGCGATAATAATCCGCGCACCTTTTTGTGAACCACGGTGCCCAATCGAGCCTTTCCCTTGATGATAGCATAAGGAACTCCCATCTTTCTGCAGAGAGCTGGGAGGAAAACAACGAGTTCTATTGGGTCTACGTCATTCGCGATTAGGACGAGAGAAGCCTTTTTATTCTCAATCAATCCGACGACGTGATTCAGTCCGTATTTGACTGTATATGGTTTCTTGCTGACGTCCTCCTTCTTTTTGCCCTCACTTATGGCAGTAGCTTCCGCAGTGAGACGCTCCTTCCGTTCAACTTTCGTTTCTGGTCGGTATTTGTTAAGAAGTTTGAAAGACTGTGTCGCAGTGTTCTTGTCTAGAACATTTTGAAACTGGGCAATCGCCGGAGGGACCTTCAAGCGAAGGTTCAAAATCTTCTTTTGTCGTTGAATTCGAACATATTCAGGCCATTTAACCATACGAGATAGGTTGCGTTTGGGTTGAATATCTTGACCAATCGAGAAATTTCGTGAACGTTTTTCGATCAAAGGGTTCTGCAGCAGGCAACGTTAGAACTTCCAACAACATGTTATAGGATTGAAATCCGATACACTACCTTCTGTTTACCCTTTCCAGCTCCCGCCTTTGATTGCGGGAACGGAGCGGGGGCGGTTTTCTTTCCTTTTGGGGGCTGGTCATGGAGACAGTTTCTGATCAGCAGATGAAGCGGTCAAAAAACTTGCAACTCTAAGAGGCACCACTCGAGATATCATGACGACATCAACCGACTAGTCCTCGCCCCTATCCAAAGACAAGTGTGACGATTTCCACAGCATGTACGCTTTCGATGTGGATTTCGCTCCACTCAGGTACTACGTCCAAGCCAACTTTGAAATCATGCATCATTGCTGATATTTTTTTTCGTTGGAGTCTCCGACGTTACGAGTGGGCGGGGCGAACGTTGCGGTCTAGTCCGAGAGCTTTTGGGCATTTCCTTACCATTTTATTACTTTGACGTTGGGAGCTGTATTCGTCGAATTGATGGATATTCGATTGATGGGTAGTGATTTGTGGATCGTGAGTAACGAAAAACCTGTCATAAAAGAATTATCTGAAATATGGAAAAAGGCTTAAGTTGTGTGGCGACTCTGCAAGGGTTGACACCCTAACTAACCTTGTTCGGAATCTAGCCGGATCAAACCCGTTGAGATAAATATACAACAGTAGCAACACAAATGGTGCAATCCAACCTGTACGACAAAATTTATCCATTAGACATATTTCTAGAAGATCGAATCCAATGCCTAGGTACTTAGCATAATACTTTTGTTACTTAGGCCATGTTATTTTTGATAGGAAAATTAGTGTACTACCCTGATACCTGTCGTTTCACTAAAACGCCCCCCCCCCCCCCCCCCCCCCCCATTATTGCGAGAGCATCGGGATCTAATACTATTATTAGCGGATGGCTACAGGCCTTCTCTCTAGCTAAATCTGGTCTACAAGGAAAGGTTATCTTTTACGCGGCAACCGCTGTGCGGTGTACTAGTCTACTTTCCGCGAGTCGGCTCTTGGTTTGGTTGTCCCGAAACCGATCATAGATACCTCTGACACGGACGGCTCTGTATTTTATTGCTTGTCGCGGTGGAGAGCTTGCCTAGTAAAGGGAACCGGAAGGTTTTTGTTTTAAGACAGTTATAACTATATCACTGAAGCGGGCGCGAGTCGAAGGCTTTTTAATTTTCTAGGCAAGTGCTTTTTTTTTTTTCCCCCAGCGCCTTTCAAGTGTTATTCGATCAGCAGTGCAGAATCTACGCACCTCCTTGTTATAGTGGGTGCCTACGGTGCCACTCAAACCCGACCGAACTAATACTATGCTACGTACCTACGTACGCTACCATAATTTTATAGAGCCCTCTAATGCAAACAACAAGTTCTGGGATCCTACAGGATTCTTCTTAAGCATGAAAAGGCCCCGACTTGCAGTTGGGCATAAACAGCGGATTATAAAAACCAAATTCCAAATACCAGGAAACATCGAATACTACCCAGAGGAAAATCCAGCCATAGTTCGTATCCATGTCGAGGCTCCGGTCCTATGATTAATCCGTCTCTTCTTCATGTGGGGTGCTCTTGTATAACCGACATTCCATGATCCCTAGGCACTATTAATCACCGCTTCGCCATTCCCAGAGGTTCTGTAATTTTCAGTACTTACCACGAAAGGTCAGTCCGCTAATCCAATATTTATTGAGCGCATCATCCCCCACTGCTGTGGTAGAGGCATTGCCTATTAGACCCATTCGATCGACCACAATTTTTTCCACTCTTGGTTCGCCCATCTCTCCTCTGTTTCCAAAATGTGATCCAAGTTCAGTCAGCGACATACGATAAGACACAGAGGCCGAAGGGATGTTGTTCGGGGATCTCCAATGCCAGTCAAGGTTTGCCGGCTCCCCGTGACCAGTAAGGTAGAGCCATCTTCCGTCTTGGCTTATAGCGAGGTTATCCATTACAAAATCAAAATCAAAGCTCCGAAGTTTCAAAAACCCTCCCTTTTCGGTTACTTTCCCCGGGGCATATCGATATGCTATCACAACTCCCTCTAATATCGACGCCACAAAAACCATATTGGCTAGACCTGGCGCGGAATCGAGCTTGTGACTTTGAAATCCAGCAATGCCTTCATGTTTTACAAGTTAAAAGGTATATCTACAAGATTTTAACGGTTTCGCGAAGGGTTAGACATACCATTTGCATTCGAGAGACCGCTTATCATCTTAAGGAATCCCGTGGATGTGGAGTAATAGTATACAGAACCGGTGGGAAGTCTGAGATACTTCTCGAGAGCCCTGCCAAGCCTCGAGGAACGGAAGTAGTGATCATTTGTGACAAAAAACTCACTTTCAATGTCGCTAGTGCCAGACGTTGGAACAGCAAAAATATCATTTGGATTAATAAGACCTTGGTGAGTTCCTTTTGTAAACGGGGAGGAAGTAGGAAGGCGAGGAAGTCAGTTAAGCGCGACCGATATGATGGATTTACAACGGGTACGCAGTACGCACCGTTATATGTTGCTACATGCAGAACCTCTTTGCTGCCCGCCTTGTAGCTAAACTTCTCGATCACTGAAGCACTCCTGCGGTGGTTTACCATATATATAGAGAAATCACCGGGTGAAACCTCTACTATGTCCATGCCTTTATGGATCAATCAATAACAATAGAAACCCGTGGATAATTAGCATGAATGCTGAGCAATTTCAAAGGGGTAACCACTTATTTGTAGGAGCGTGGGCTTTTACCGTGAACACAAAAGTCAATATATTTCGGAAAATCCGGCATCGATAGCAGTGTCAACTCTTGTGTCTAGGAAATAGCTTGGCTTAGTTTCGAGAGCCTAAAGGTATCCGGAGAATATCAAACCTTCAAATTAACCATGTAGAGGCTGTCACGAATAACGGCCTCATCACCAAGAGACATGTCGAACTCCCCCATGGGTGGGAACCATTTTTTCCTAGACGCCCAACTAGAAACGCAAGCGGCAAATAGCGTATCGCCAACTATTTTAAATTTTTCGCAGCCGTGAAGCTGTGATGGGTGCAAGGCGACACACGTTTCGCGCACATGAGCAAATTGTGGATCTGGTTCCCAAAGTCGAGTCTTTCCAAGAAGGGTCGGATACTTGACAGCCCATGGTAAGATGAAATAGGCTGCAAGTAGTGCAATAGTTGATGCAAATGTTGCCTTCGCCGCAGATCGATCCATTGCTCCAAGATTATAGTAGCCTAGGGCGACGCCGAAAGATTTACCGTAGAAATACAATGCTACTATAGGAGAAGCTATCTATATTTTAAACACTTACTCGCATCTAGGTTCCAAGACTACATCATACACCAAAACAGGCGGTCTAACCGCGAGCCGAGGTAAGAAATAGGTCCCAAAAATAAAGTACACAGAACTATAAACAACACATCTAGGTATACCCCGTCCAGGTTTCTAGCAACACAAGAAACACTAAGTAGTTAGTCTAAGGAAGAAATATACTATGTACATACATACTTCTTATATATACATCTGTAGCCTTATCTTAGTTTAGCTACATCCAAAGTCCGCGAGATTCCTCGACAGCAAGTCCTTACTTACGTGCATACCTGGTAAGTAAAGTGAGAGTCAGGAGATTATATCAATACATTTGAGGAATTGCAACCTGCTCAGGCAGCTACTCATATGTTCATATAGCTACTTAAGTAAGCAGGTACTTATATCAATGCATACATACCTACATATACTTCTGGACCAGGTTAATTAAATTGCGCGTCCACAGGCGGTCAACTTTTTGTGAGCACGCCACTCATGGACCGTACCCTATCTAAACCGAGTGTTAGATAGTATTTGAAAGAGTCGTCCGTGTGTCATCACATACCCAATCGTTTTCAAATCCCACCTCGAGGAACGGCTGTTTGCAAGAGGCTAGCCAAGTGCAGCGCAGCGAATCTATGAGGCGGTTCCACCCAGACTTCTTGCTATCAGTCATCAAGAACAAACAGCTTTAGGAGTCGATTCCCGGGCGGAAACTTACACCCCTCGTGCCCACAAATACATCACATTCAATAGCCATTACCAGCTGTAGTACCCATTTAATCGTCAAGTCCGTTCTGTTACCGAATTCCTTGAGTTGTGTTTCCGGGCCAGTATTGAGCCCTTCCTATCATCAAAACTAGTTCCAGGCCAGGTGGCAAAGGTCAAGGGAGCCTTACTTGGGATATCGGTCCAATACCACGTCCATCTTGAATTACTCCCGCTGTACGAAAATGGTGTTATCCGTGCCATTGTTTTCATCTGCTCGATAACGTTCGGGTCTTCTGTTGAGAGAAAGGCTCTTTTCCAATTTCCAAGAGGGTTCTCGGCGCTGAACTTTTCCGCCCGAACGACATAGTCGTTGAATGGCACGAGGCGCATTTCGGATCTATTTCTAAATTAGACGATACCTAGCGAAGTGGGCATTCTTGGAGGTCTCCCTACCCCTTGTCCCCATGCCGTACATGCATGCTGATGGTGCCCTCGGGGATAGGGAAGGGAACATTGACGTCCATAGGGTCTCCATTTAAGTCCCACTGTATGCCGAGTTGTTTTGTACCTTCGCCGAGGCGGAACTGTTTCAACCTCCGCGAAGTATTTTGATTGAATCTCATAATATACGCTGCTGCCTGTGCTCTCCACCAATATTTCAACATCTCCCCAGTGACATCCGGTTGTATCTTTCTTAGAGCCTCTTCAAACACAAGTGGGATTGGATATTTATGTTTTGCTAGGAAGGCTTCTACGTCGAGATCTAACGGTTCGCCAGCAAAAAGACTTCGGGTATTGCCATTGATACCCTTCTGGGCTGCGCTCGAACAGTTACTAAGCTTTTGGAATATACAATCCAAAGACCTTCCACACTGCCCGGCCCCATCCTCCGAAATGAAGTGTTCCCCGGGGGATTTTTCGGTTGCGTAGAGCAAAATGCTGTTGGTTTGCAGTGCTACAGAGAGGTAGTCAGAGATACGTTGAATAATGGCACCTAGACCGAAGGCGTCATCGCCAGGGAATTTATTGAGGATAAGGTATCTTTGAGAGCCGCAATCTTGTGGGTTTTGTTTTGTGTAAATGTATCTCTGCACAATTTTTGTCAAGGCCAGAAGGCCCTGTCATAGTGTATCAGTATATATCAGATCTATAAGCACCAGAGCCGGCTTACATGGTCATCCTGCCCGTCTATTAAGTCCAACCAGTCTTCCTTCTGTTTTACATTGTATATCAATCTTATGGCATCATCGCGGGAAATCTTAGGCGGGGTTGAAGATGTTCCAACTAGTTTCAAAAAGGTTTCTTCAGAATCGCCTAGCCTCCGTTCGAAATCATCCTTTCCTAGACTAGATGCCTCGGGCTTCTCCACAGGCTTTGTTGATGTCACAACATGGTTCGAAATCGTTATATTCGAATTCGGGTCCCAAAAATCTCCACGTCTTTGGACAACGATCGTCCAAGGCGAAAAGGAGCGCCACAACAAAAGCACCGCCACGCCGATAATGAATTCAACAAGAAATTTTGGCCTGATATAAAAACTTAATATGAAAATCCTCTAAATTTATATGAAATACCCGAGAGCCGGATGATATACCTTCGACGGATCATATTTGGTTGTTGTCTCTTAGTTGCGTGTGATACGTATCGCGATATCGAAGGCGTACAGAAAAACTAAACGAAACATATAAGGAAGGAAACCCCAACAATAGAAAAATAGGGGGCTTCTTTATATAACAAACATTCCACTTTAATCTTTAACATGAACTGGAAACTACACATATGTTGCTCCGCCGGCTAAATGTCAGTTGAATAAAGCCGATGTGTACATGTGTTCTATGCATCATAAGTTTTATGCGTTGTGTGTTCAGTTTTGAATTTCAAGGGTTTGATCGCAGATCTAAAATACTGTATAGGCGACTTTTGAACTCGCGATAAAGCCACAATCAATATATAGCCTCGTCGCTGACAAGGAGTTGAAAATCAAGACCGAAAACACCAAAAGCCGCATTAGAAAAGTATACCAACATTAAGTTGTTATCAGCTCTCACGTCAGCATACTTAAGAAAAACAATATAATAAATGAATAATAAATAAAATAAAAATCGACCCTCAAAAAAAATAAGCCCATAATTTTGAAACAAAAGTTCTAAAACCAAATAAAAAAATATTTTTAAAAAAGAAAAAACAAATATAATAAAATTATTTAATATTAAAATATAAAACAAAATACTTATAAAATAATATAAATAGTGTTAAATATTTGTGCCCTGATGCATATAAAAGATCGAAAATACCAACCCCCCCATAACTTTTGAATGGAGTATCTAAAACCAAATAAAAGTATATTAATTGAAAGAATAGAAAAAAATTAAATAAAGATATTTCAAAATTAAAAAGTATACAGAGATTAATATAAAATAATTATAATATAAAAATATATAAATATTTACAATTATTTGTTATTGTAACGAAGCATGCCCAGCAAAAAGAACTCCAAGCAGAAATCCAGGCAGCCAGAGGAACCCTCAGAATGACCATAGGAAATATCCAGGCAATATTGTGGTTAAAAGAAAAATTATATAATGCAATATAATCTACAAACCCAGAATAAAAAAATACCTAAATCTTAATTTTAAAATTTAAAAAATAATATTAATAATATTATTTCAACATATATAATAAAAAATTTATTTAAACTTATATTTTATATAAACTTTTAATTTACTAAAAAATAATTTAAATTTAATTTAATATTTTATATTTTTAAATATCTAGTTTAGATTTATTTTTTGTTTAATTTAATATTTTATATCCAAATATTTATTTTATAGTTTTATATTTTATTTAATTTAATACTATATTTCTAAATATTTATTTTATAAATTTATTTCTTATTTAATTTTTTTTATTATTTTTTTTATTAATTGTTTATTTAAATTATTATACTTATTATTATATATTTAAAAACTAAGCAATAATTTAAGTATTAATTTATATTTATATTAATATTGTTACACCTTGCCCAGGTCTCCTTGGCAGGATTCCCAAACAAGCCTAGCACCTTGCTGGTTTCTCAACTCTATTAATTCAAATCTCTTAAAAAAAACAATTAATACTCAATAAAAACTAATAAAGTTATATATAAAAAGTATAATATAGTTTAATAAATAAAAAAGCTTATGAAATTATTTAAAATTTTATTATTAAATAATAAATTAATAAAGGTAATTAATAAATTAACCAATAGAATTTTAAGAAAGATTTGAAAATTATTATCATTTAAAAAAACTTTAAATATATAATAAAGTTTTTATATAAAAATAAATTATATATAAAATCATTACTTATCTAATTATTTATTACTCGTCTTTTAAAAACGAGTATATTAATAAGCAACAAATTATTATACATATATTATAACAAACATTATATAAAAAACGAAATAGATTAGTGGGTAAGATTTCTACTGATTAAATAAAATTAAATATATTATATTAAATAATATATTCTATATAATATAAAAAATCAACTTATTTTTTTTAAATAAATATTTATAAAATAAATAAATAAATTATAAACTAAATTTTTTTATAAAATAAATAAAATATAAAATCAAAAATATATTTATTATATTAAATTATATACCTAATTGGGACTAGTCATATAATATAGGTGTAATACTATTTTCTTTTTTAAAAGAAACTTTATTATATAAAATTTTTATACAAAAATATTTTATAGACAGGAAATAAAGTATTGGGGATATTAAATTTATATAAAAAAAAATTTTGTATAATACACTTCATATATAGAAAACTTAAAAAATATTATTATATAAAAAATCTATTAAAAAAATATTTTTATATTAGAAATATTATAAACAATAAATTCCATATTATATATAAAATTATATAAATGTAATAGTATATAAATATAATTAAATTTGTTGGAAATTGGAAATTAAAATTTAAATTTTTAAATATTTCTGTATTTTAATAATTTAGTGTGTAAAATTAGATATATTTAAATAATATTTTTAGGTAAGAGTATATTAGAAAATAGAGTTTCAAAATATTATAAATTTTAATTAAAATTATTAAGATTTAAATATTAGGAAAGGATTTAATAAATAAAAAAGATAAAAAAGTTCAAATTTTTTTAAAAAATTAATTATAATCAATATATTTAGAATAAATATAAATATTTTATTATAAAAGATTTTTTAAAATATTTAATTTACATCAAACAAAAAAAAATAATTATAATATTATTCTATATAGGTAATTTTTCTAAGTTCTATATTTATCAAAACTAATTTTTTTATTAATAAAGTATATTTTAAATATTTATTTTAAAAAAAGCAAAAAAGCTTTAGAAAATAATAACTCATTTTAAAACTATAAAAAAAAATAGAAAAAAAAATAGAAAAAAACGAATAAAAATTAAAAGGTAATATTCAATCTTCAAAAACAAATATTAAAATTCTAAAAAAATCTTCAGAAATCCTTTAATAAATTTAATAATATTACATCAAAATATAAATATTATTAATAAAAAATACAAATCATTATCAATAAACATCATAAAAGTATAACTCATATTAAAATAAAATTAAAATTATCAAAAAAATCAAAAAATTCTAACTCTAAAAAAATTAATAAATTATTACTATATTCTAAAACTCATTTATAAAAAAATAATAAATTTTAATTCAAGTTTTTATTTAATAAATAATAAAAAAACTTTTAATATAAAACTTAAAAATGGAAAATATTTAAAATTTATAATTATAAAATAATATTTTTAAAAAAATTTTATATTAAATAATTTGAATTTTTTTTAAAAGTATTATAAAAATTTTATTTTTTTAATAAAATTTTTTATAAAAAATATATATAAAAAATTAAATTTATAAATAAAATATATTTTTTTTTTTATTTTTAATAATTTATAAAATATATTTTATTAAAATATTCTCCTTTAGTATGTTAAATTATTAATAATTGATATTTTATTTATAAGTTGTATTATTCAAATAGTGCATACAAATATATTATTGGTAGCTTTAGTATATTATATGGAATAGGGAGTATTTTTTTTGTTTGTTAGAGAAATTGGAGAAGTGTTGGAATAAAAAATATTATTAGTATTTAATAAACTATATATATAATTAGAAATATAAATAAATAAAAATTATAAAATAATAATTTTTTTAAAATTATACTAATTTTAAATTTTTTTAAACCATTTATATATTTTTTTTAATTTTGCAATATTTTATTAAATGAATATTTTAAATTATTTTAAAAAAGATTAAATAAATTTAAAAGTGATATTTTTTTTAATTACTAGAAATTATCTTTTATTAGATTATAAAATTAAGATTATTAAATAAGATATTTATTATTTTTATTAAATTTTTTATTAAATTTTTTAATATTATATTTAATAAAGTCGTTATATTTTATTTTAATATCATTAAGATCTTTTTGAAATTTTAATAGAACTAATTTAAAAATTAATATATGAAATGTATAATAAATTCTTAAAAATTTAAATATATCTAATTTATATTAATATTTTCTAAATTATTTTTTTAATTATATAAAAATTAAATTTTTAATAATTAAATTTTTTATTAAAGCGTTTGTTTTTTAAATTTTATATAAATATATTATATAATTTATGTTGGTTGGGTTTATTTCTACAATATATATTATAGGTTTTGATATATTTTTTAATATGTTTTTTTATTTAAAGTTAAAAATATATTTTCATAATAAATTTTTGTATTTAATTAATATTTAAGTGATTATGTATTTTTAAGTTATAATATTAAATAATAATCTTTTTTTAGAATTTTTTAATTAAAATATAAAAATCTTTTTAAATATAGTAATTTTTTTATGTAATATATAGTGTTTTAGTAAATTTTAAAGTTTTTTTAAGACTTTTTTTATTATTAAATTTTATTAATAGTTATTTATAAGTTTAGTTTAGAATTTATTTTTAATATGGTATTTTATAAGATTAAAAAAAGTTATTAATAGTAATATAAATTCCTTTTTTTAATAAAATAGTTTTTTTATTAAATTTTATTTTTTTTATAAGATTAGATTATTGATTTATTATATCTATCAAAATATTTTTTTTGCTTTTAAAATAAATAATTTTCATATTATATTTCGAAAAAAATTTTTATTAACGAATTTATTTATAACTAAGTTTTTTTATAATTAAAAAAAAAGTAAAATTTTTATGATTTAAAAATATAAAAGATTTTTTGATTTAAAAATAAATATATTATTTTTTATAAATTTTTATAATAGTTATAAGTTTTTTATCATAAATAAAATATTATAATTAAATAATATTAAATTTATAAAAAAAATAAGTAATTAAATACTATTCTTAGTTAGAGTATTACGAACTTCGAAAATACCGACCCCCCCATAACTTTTGAACGGAGTATCCAAAACCAAATAAAAGTACACCAATCGAAAGAGCGGAAAAAATTGATCAAAAATACTACAAAGTAAAAAAGCATACAAAGACCGATAGAAAATAATTATGATATAAAAATATAAAAATATTTGTGATCGTCTACCATACAAAAAAGGGGTTTCTCGCTTAATTTAAACTAAACCTTTTAAAGGTTAGTTTTAAAAATGGAGAATATACTAACTAGTTTATTTTTGGATGAACTAGTATTAGTGATATAGGGTTTTAAACTTATTTATTATAAAAAAAGATAGAGAAGATAGATATCAGTAAATACAATTAATTTAAAAGAAGAAATAAATAAAGAAGATCTATTTCTAAAAATTAAAAGGTTGAATAACCTTCTAAAAGAAAGAGTATAGAAGGTAGAAGACCTAAAGCAAGAAATAAGAAAATTAAAAAGAAATAATATAAAAAAGATATATGCCTAAATCGCCCAGAAAACATCAAAAATACTAAAAAAATAGGAAATAATTTAAAAATACCAAAAAACGCATAAAATGCAAAATCTACAAAATCTACAAAATTCAAAAATATTAATTAACCAATGAAGGTTAATTATTTTTAGAAATATTATGGAATTTTCTATCTAAAAACCAAATATTTTTAGGGAAAAAATAAATAAAATTCTCAAAAAGGAGTCTAATAACCCAGAATTAATTATTTCTGGGATTTTTCTAAATTTAAAAGGGAATCTAATTTTGATTATCTATGAGAATATCAAAAAAGAAGATATTTTGGAATATAAAGAAGAAATCTATCAAGAATTTATTAAAATAGATGAATATATATAAAGACCTTTTAGAATAGAAAACTAGAGATTCTTAGTTATATATAAGATTTTTAAAAATTAAAAAATAGAAGATTTCAAAAAAAAAGTAGAAATAAATAATATAATTAAATTAATTAAAAATCTAAAATAGTTAATTAAAGAAGAAAAATTAAAAAAAAAGAAATTCTCTTTTATAGTAATTACTATAAAAATAAAAATGAAAATAATAGAAATATAAAACAAAGGATATATTTTTTTAGGAAATAAAAAACTTAAAATAAAAAAATATATTAAATTTTTTGGAAATAATAGATATATAAATTATTAAAAAATTAACTACTATATATTAAATTATAGAAATGAATCAGTTTGTGAAATTTATGCTAGAAAACATAAAACAATTAATTATTTGTATAATATATACCAGAAAAATAAAAAATTCTATAACTATATAAAATATAAATACATTAATTGTGGAAGAAAATATGGAGCAAAAAATTCCTAAAAACAAAAAACAAAATATTATTTTAAATAAATAAGGATATTTTAAAAATAATATAATATAATTATAAAAAATCTACAAATATAATATAATTAATTTTAAATTTTGTATTAATTTATAATAATATAGATTTAATTTTCTTATAAGAATTATAATTTTTAAAGAAAAATACTACAATTATATATTTAAGGTTTAAACCAATTTTTTCAAACTTAAAAACCAACGAAATTAATAAAAACCAAAATAAAATAATTACTTTTATAAAAAAGAATTTATTTTATAAAATTATAAACTAGAAAGATTTAATTAAAAATAAAAACTATCAAATAATTAATTTTAAATTAAATAAATTTAAAAAAAATCAGATTTATTAATATCTACAATAAAAAACAATAAAATACAGAAAATAGTAAATATATAATAAATTAATTTTTTAATAAGATTAAAGATTACTATATTAAAAAAATATTATTAATCAGAGATTTTAATACTTATTACTCTTTATAAAACCCTGAAATTAAATTTAATTTAAAAAGAAGAAAAATAATAAAGTTAATCAAAAATAAAAATTTATAATTAATAAATAAAAATGGTATACTAATTTATTATAATATTAGAAAAAATAATAAATTTAAATCCTCAATCATTAACCTATTTTTTATAATTATTAATTTAAAAAAATTAATTATAAATTAAAAAATAAATAAAAAAATTAATACAGAATCAAATCATAAAATAATTTTAATTAAAATAAAATTAAAAGAAAATGATTTAGTAAACAACTCTTTGTTAACTAATAAATTTAATTAGAATAAAACTAATTAAGAAAACTTTGAAAAAGAATTATTAAGTCTAGATAAAAATCTAGATAAAAATAATTTATAGAAAGATCTTTTTTTATTTTATAAAAAAAGAAAAGATCTAGAAAATAATTTAGAAATTATAATATTTTTTTTTTAAAAAAAATATAATTTTAATAGTAGAAAGATCTATATCAACTTTAAAAATAATACTAAAATCAAAAATTTGGTAGAATAAGAAAATTGAAAAAATAAGAAAAGAAATATTATAATAAAAAAGAATATGGAAATTAAATAAGATTTAACAAAATTAAAAACTATTTAAAATTAAAAGGAATAAATATTTTAAAGAAATTAGATCTTTTAAAAAGAAATCCTGGACTAATTTTCTAGAAAATACAAAAAATAAAGAAATATTTCTAACACTTAATTTTTTTAAATTTAGAAAAATCTAAAAAATACTAAATTTAATTTATAAAGACAAAAATACCCTTAATTTTAAAAATAAAGCAAAAATATTAAGAAAGGCATTATTTTTAAAATTATCAAATTATATAAAAATAATAAATCCACTATTACCAGTGGAAATAATAATTAACAAAAAATTAATTAAATAGAAAAGATAAGAAATAATAAAATCAAAAAAACTATCTTCTTATTTAATTTTAAAAAAGCATTAAAATTAGATGGAATTAATTTTTTATATCTAAAAAAAACTTATGAAATTATATTAAGAAAATTTAATAATTTATTTAAATAATTATTAAATTATAGATATTATCTAATATATTTTAAAGAAGCAATTAAAGCAATTTTACCTAAACTAAATAAATTAGATTATAATATTTCAAAAGCTTATAGAATTATTAATTTTCTAAATTATTTAAAAAAAATATTAGAGAAAATAATAACAAGAAAAATAACCTTCTTATTAAAAACTAATAAAATTCTAAATCCAGAATAAATTAGAAATAAAAAATAAAAATCTATAATTAATACAACTTTATCATTAATTCATAATATAGAAATGGCTAATTCAGAAAAATTAAAAACCTCTATTTTATTCTTAAATATTAAAAAAGCCTTTAATAATATTTTAAAGAAAAAATTAATTAATATCTTAAAAAACATAAAATTCCCTAAATAATTAATTTCATAAATTAATAATTTTATATCCAAAAGATTAATTAAACTAGTCTTCAATAGAAAAATTAAAACCAGTTAAAACTAAAATACTATAAAATTCCCCAATATCCCCAATTCTTTTTCTATTATATTTAATACTATTATTTAATTTATTAAAACAAAAAACGCCTTTTATCATTAAACCATCTTATATAGATGATTTAGCATTAATTGCAACTAATAAAAAAAAATAAAAACAAATATATATAAATTAAAAAAAACTGCGAAAATAGCTTTTAATTAGGCTATAAATAATACAATAGCTTTTAATAACATAAAATCAAAACTAATTTATTTTAAAATAAATTTAAAAAAAAAAATGAATTTGGGGAATTAAATATTGAGTTATTAAATAATACAATAATAAAACTTATTAATAATATAAGGTGGTTAGATATATATTTTAATATAAGATTAAATTTTAAACATTATATTAAAATAAAAACAAGTGCAGCAAATAAAATTTTAAATTTTATTAAGGTATTTACTAATTTAAAAAAAGGATTTAAAATTAAAGCAATAATATAATTATATAAAAACTACATTTATTCTATTTTAATTATAAATCTAAAATATGGTAGAAAAATCAAAAATAATAAAATATTTTGAAAGAATTTAAATTAATTTAAAATAAAATGTTGAGAAAAATAATAGGAGGTTTTAAAATAATTTTAATAAATATATTAGAAGTTGAGGCCTCTATTTTACTATTAGAAATAAGACTAAATAAGATATAAAGAAGGTATGCCTTAAAATCCCTTTTTCTTAATAAAAATTATCTAATAAAAAAAAGATCTCCAGAATTATTTTTAGTAAAATTTAATTTTAAAAAAAAGGAAACAGGATTGGGACCTTATTTAAAATAAAATAAAAATAAAAAATAAAAAAATAAAAAAAAATATGCCTCTATATTGAATAGAATATTATTAAGAATTAATTTCTTAATAAATCTATATATAAAAATTAAAAAATTAAATATAAAATTTATTTTATTTTGAATTAAAAATAAAATTAATTTTTTTATAAATAACATATTTAAGGATTTAGAAGTAGAAAATTACAAAAATAAAAAAGAAGTTGAATTAAATTTTAGAAAAAATTTACTTATTTATATAAATGGTTTTATATTGGAAATAAAAAATAAAAATAAAAAAAAAATAATAAAAATAAAAAAGAAAAATCTTTAAGAATTGGAATTTATAAAAAAATAGATAATAAATCTATTTTCGAAATTTATTTTAGTTTGGGAAAAAGTATGGAGATATATAATGCAGAATTAATTGCTTTAAAAAAAAAAATTGAAAAATCTTTTAAAATAATTAATAAAAATAAAGAAATAAAAAATATTTATTTCTTTATTGATAACCAAACTACAATAAAAAGGTTACAAAATTTAAATTTAGGGTTTGGTCAAGAAATAACTTTAGAAATTTAGGATATAGCAAATAAATTAAATTCTAGAAATATTAATATATTTATAGAATAAGTTTTAGGTTACTCTGAAGTTGTTAAAAATAAAAAAGTAGATTATTTAGCCAAAAAAGCTATAAAAATAAAAAAGAAAAACCTATTCAAGTCCTTTACTTATTTAAAAAGAAAATTAAAGAAAAGGATTTATTAGAATAAGAAGAAAAATACAAAAAATAAAAAAATAGGTTAAATTATATCAATAAACTAAAGTTAAAAAAAAATAAAATATTTACTAAGTTTAATAATAATTTTGTTTTTTTTTAACTTAACTAAAAACTGAATATAGATACTTTAACAATTATTTATATAAAATTCCAAATTCTAGAATTTTAAATAAAAATTGTATATATAGAAATAAGCCTCAAACACCAAAACACTTAATTATGGAATGCAAAATCTATAATAAAGAAAAAAAAGTATTAAAAAAGAAATTTAAAAAAATTAATAAATAATTAAATTATTATTTTTTATTATTTAATAATAAAAGTATAATTTTTTTAAAAAAATTCCTAAATAAAATAAATATTACAAAAAAAAAATGTAATAAAAATCCTAAAAATGATTATTTTACAGAATAAAAAAATCTGGAAGTTTAAAAAAATAAAAAGGTTTTGGAAATGAGATATATTATTTTAATATTACATTAAAGTAGATAGGTAAGAACAACAGATATACAACATTGTTTTTTTAATAGGAAAAAAGAAGAAAGAGATAAAAAGAGTTAAAAGGAACTTTAAAAAATAAAAAACAAAAATAAAAATAAAAATAAAAAATAAAAATAAAAAATGATTTTATGTAGTTTTTATTTTTAATGAGGAGCGAAAATTATGTATTTTAATTTCTTTTCCTTCATTCCACCATAACCGAAAGGTTGCATGCGTGTATGATAAATAATAATAATAATAATACTATTAATATTGTTTTTTAAATTTTGAAATTAAGATTTAAGTATTTTTTTATTTGAGTTTGTAAATTATATTATATTATATAATTTTTTTTTTTTAATTATAATATTATTTAAATATTTTTTATAATTATTTTAAAGGTTTCTTTGGTTGTTTAAATTTTTATTTAAAGTTTTTTTTATTAAATATATTTTATTATATAATTTTTTTTTTAGTATTGATATTTTGTTGATATTTTGTTTTAATATTTAATATAAAAATAAATTTTTTATTTTATTAATATTATTTACTAATTTTTAGTAATATAAATTTTTGATAGTTGTTTTTTTATATAATTTTTAAAAGTTTTATTTTAGAATATTTAATTTTAGAATTTTTATTTTTGTTGTATTATAATTTTAGATGTTTATTTTAGTAGTATCTTATATAGATTTATTAGTATTTTTAATTTTTGAGGATTTTATATTAAATTTTTAATTAAAATTGATTATTTTATTAAATAATTAATTTTTTATAGAATTGTTATTATAAAATTGTTTATTATCCTTAATCTAAAGTTTTATTAAAAGTATTATTGATAAATTATATTAAATGGTTTTGGTTAATTTTATTTAAAAGTAAAAAATTTCTTAATATAAGTTGAGGTATATAAATTTTAATATTTAAAGTTTAAATAGGTTAAAATTTAAAAATATTTTTTAAATAATATTAAAAGGTAGAAGTTTTTTAATTGGTTTGTTTAATTTTTTTATATTATAGAGGGAAAATGTTGTGGGGTTAAAAAAATCAAATATTAAAATTAAATTAATTAAAATAGGATTTATAAAAATTATTAAATAGCTTTTAAGTATAAATAATATTAGATATAAATTATTAAATAAATTTATTTTAACCTTTTTATTAAATAAAATATTAAAATTTATGATAATATAATTATAAATTTAAGATTTTTTTAACTTGATATTTTTTTTTATTATTGATTATAATAAATATAGGTCGTTTTTTATGATTTTAGTTAAAAAAAGTGTTTTTTGGTATTACATAAAATAAATTAATATAAAAAATCAAATAGATTTTTATGAATAAAAAAAATTTTAATTTATATATTTATTTTTTTATGGATTTGAAAATTTAAAATAGTTTTTTTATTTTATTAAATAATTTAGAATAGGATTTAATTATTTTAATATTTTATATGTTGAGTTAAATATGATTTTTTTTTATATTTAGATATTAAATATTATTATTTATTTGCTTATTTTTATTATATTTATATAGTATAACTAATTTTTATATATAAAACTTTTTATAAGTCTAATATTTATTAAATGAATTTTATAACTTTTTAATTTTTGGTAGGTTTTTAGAAGTTTTAGAATTCAAAAGTACTTAAATTTTAGCTATAATTTATAATAAATAAAAAAGTACTAATAATATTAAATATTATAAAAATATTTAATTAAAAATAACTATTTTATTTAATTATTTTATTAATAATTAATATAAATTCTAAAATATTATTTTATTATAATATTAATATGTTCAATCTATTTATTTATTTAAAAATAATACATAATAGTAAATTAATAATAGATTTTTAATTAACTATTAATTTTATTTTAAAATTTATTAAAAAAGTTTTTTTTTTAATCTAATATAAATTTTTTAAATAATCCATATAATTTTCAAATATTTTTTAAAAAAGTTTTAATAAATATTTTAGTACTTAACTTTTTTATAATAAAAATTAAATAAATTATTTTAAAAAATCTATTAATAATAACTAAGATAATATTATATTTTTCTAATTTTAGTAATTTAATAATAAAATCAAAAAAAATATTTTACCAATTTTTTTTTAATATTTAAAATAATTATAATAATTTTTAAAATATATTTTTAAAAATTTTAATATATTTATATATATAATAATTATTAATATATTAATTTATATTTTTTAAAATTTTTACTTATATATATTTTCTTTAAATTAATTCCAATATTTTAATTTTATTTAAATATTCTACAATAAAATAATTATAATATCATAATATTTCTTTATAAATTTTTTTATTACTACTTTTTTATTATTATAGTAAAATTCGTTTTACTGTTTTTTTATTTTTAAAATTTTTATCTTAAAATATTATTTATTTTTTTTTTCTTAACATTTTTGTAATATTTTAAATATATAAATTTTTAAGTATTACTATTTTTTAGTCTTTTTATATTATCATTATACTAATTTATTAGATTTTTTCAAATAATATAAATATTTTAATTTAATTTTTAATATATTTATTTTTTCTTTATTAAAAAAGGTTTTTCGATTTTTTAATTAATATATTAACCTTAATATTAGTTTTTTCAAAAACAAAAAATATTTTAAAATTAAATTAAAATAAATATTTTATTTATTTTACTTATTTTTATTTTAAAAATTATTTAATCATAAAATATTCTAAATTTTTATAATCTATAAAATATATATTTAAATATAAATACTTATTAAATATCAATTTTATTTTTTTAAATATTTAGATTATAGATAAGAGTTCTTTATCATAAATATTATAATTATATTTTATAAAAATTATTTTTTTAATTAATAAACTACAAAATATTAGAGACTATTATTATGTTTTTTTTTAAAAAAAAATTATAATATAAATAAAATTTAAAATATTTATTTTTATTTATATTTTTAATATCAAGTTTAATATTTTAATATTAATTTAGTATAAAAAACTTGTTTAAATATTTAAAAGATATTTTATTTTTTTTAGTTAAATTATAAAAAAATTTGGCTATTTTTGTATAATTTTTTATAAATTATTGATAAAAATTTATAAATTTTAGAAAAGATTATTTTTTTAAATAATTTTAGGTTTTTTTTTTAGTTTTTTTTAATTAAATATATTTTAAATTTTAGTTAGATTTATTTTAATACTATCACTTTTAATAATATATTTTAAAAATTTAATTTTTTTAATGAAAAATTTATATTTAAAAAATTTAATATAAAGTTTTATTTTTTATAGTACTTTAATAACTTATTTTATATGGTAGATGTATTTTATTCATAAATTATTATAAATATAAATATCATTAAAATAAATTATATAAAATTTATTTAAAAAAAATTATAAATTTTTATTGATGTATATTTAAAAAGTAGTAAAAATATTTATTAAATTAAAGTATATTATTTAAAATTTAAAATATTTATATTAAATATAAAAAATTATTTTTTCTTTATTTTCTTTAACTATTTTAATATAATTATATATACTATAAATATCTAATCATATAAAATATTTGATTTTTTTAAAATAATCTAAAATTTCATCAATTTAGAGTAAAAAACATTAATTTTTAATAATAATATTATTAAATTTCTTTTAATTTATACAAAATCATAAACTATTATTTTTCTTTAAAATAAAGAAAATTAACATTCTTTATAAATTATTAGATTTCTAAATAAACTTTTTAATCATATATTCATTAATTCATACTTTTAAAGTTTTGAGATATTTTTTATTCATTAATCATATAAATTCCTAAATTAATTTGATATTTAAAAAAATAAAAATCTTTATATCTTCTTTTTTTATAATAGTAAAATATTTTCTTTTTTTAAAAATTTTTTTTTTAATAAATTTTTAAAAATAAAAATATAAAATAATAAAAATTTGAATATATAATTTAAATAATATTTTAATATTTTTAAAATTTAAATAAAAATATAAATTCTAAAATATAAAAAAAATTTATAATATTCTTTAAAATTTCTAGATATTTAAAATAATAATAAATTTTTTTATTTTACTATATATTATATCTTATAATTAAGTATTATTTTTTTCTAATTTTTTTTTAATATTTTTATATTAATAATATTTTATAATAAATATTATTTTATTTTAAATTTGTTTATAAGTTAGCTTTTAAATATTCTAATCTTATATTATACAAAAATTATATAAATTTTATTAATTAAAATTTTTTTAAATTTTCTTATTAAAATAATTATTAATAAAATAATTACTTTTTTTATAATATAAATATAATTTTTAAACTTATTATTAGTTTTTTTTTTGGAATTAAATATTCTTTAATATTACTTATAAATTAAGTTATAAATTTAAATTTAAAATAATTATTTTCTTATATTTATAATACTAAATTATTAAACTTAATAAATATTTTAAATGCTAGAATAATAATAGTATTTTTTTTTTTTTAAAATCTAATATTTATAAAATTTTAAAACCTTTTTTTTAATTCAAAATTTACTAGTTATTATTAAAATATTAATAAATAATAATAAAGTTATTAAAATCTTTAAAAACATATTTTTAATAATTAAAAATTCTTTAATTTTAATATATAATTTATATTATAAATAGGTAATTTAAATGGTATTATTATAATTAAATATAAAACATTTAAATTCTATAAAATACCTAAAAAAAAATTTATTAATTTATTTAAAATTTTATAATTCTTATTTTACTATTTTTATAAAATTAGAATCTTTAAAAGCTTTTTTAAGCTAAGTAATAAATTCAGTATATATATTTTAATTCTAGGTTTTGTTATTAATATTATATTTATTAAAAATTAGTTCTACTAAATTTTCTTTAAAAAGACTAATAGTGTATACTATTTTTTTTTTAAAAAATAATAAATTTAGTAATTTTTCTTTTATATTTATTATTAAATTATACTAGAAAGTTTCTTAATTTATATAATTTTATATCATCAAAAAAGTTAAAATCTAAAAATTTGATAATTAAAATAATTACTAATATCACTATTAATACATTATTTTAAAAATATTTAAAGATTGTTATTATAATTTTAATTTATTCAACAATAAATTCTGATAAAATAATAATTAAAGATTTTTCTCTAATATTTTTTTTTTAGTATTTTTATCTATAAAAATAAGTGTAGATATTTAAATATTAAATTAATAAAATTATAAAATAATAAAAGATAAGAAATTATATAAAAATTAATCAAAATATTAAAATAATATATAAATATTATAAAATAAAAGTAATATATTTGTCACGCCTACACCATATGACTAGTCCTGATTAGGCATATGGCTTAACACGATAAACATACTTCTGATTTTGCATTTTATTTATTTTATAGAAAGATTTAGTTTATAATTTGTTTATTTATTTTGTAAATATTTGTTTGAAAAAAATAAGTTGATTTTTTGTATTATATAAAATATATTATTTGATATAATATATTTGGTTTTGTTTGATTAGTGGAAATTTTATTTATTGGTTTATTTTGTTTTTTATGTAATGTTTATTATAATATATGTATAATGATTTATTATTTATCAATGTGCTTGTCTCTCTGAGACGAGTAATGAGTAATTAGATGAGTAATGATTTTATATGTAATTTATTTTTGTATGGAAATTCTATTATGTATTTAAGGTTTTTTTGAATAATGGTAGTTTTTAAATCTTGTTTGGAATTTTATTGGTTAATTTATTAATTATTTTTATTAGTTTATTATTTAATAGTAAAGTTTTGAATAGTTTTATAAGCTTTTTTATTTATTAAATTGTATTATATTTTTTATATATAATTTTATTAGTTTTTATTAAGTATTAATTGTTTTTTCTAAAAAATTTGAATTCATAAAATTAAAAAACTAGTAAAATGTTAAACTTATTTAAAAATCCTATTAAAAAAATTTAGATAAAGTGTAATATTTTGATTAATTTAATTTTTAGTAAAATAAATAATGTATGTTAATATAGTAGATAATCGACTATGGTTTAAACGATAATGATAGTAGTGATAAGTATAAATTATTTTTTAAAAAAAAATTTAAAACTTTTTTAGAAATTAATAATAATAATTAATTAATAATAGAATATATAAATTTAGTAATATAAATAAATTTTGAAATAAAAGATTTTATATTTGATTTAGTATTAATTTATTTTTTAAAAGAAAAATTATATAGAATAGTTTAAAAATAAGAATATATAATAATAATCTTTAATATAATTATTTAAATAATAATTAGTAAAATTAGAAAAATGAAAAAAATTAAATAATAATATGGAAAATAATAAAAAAATTATAAAAAAAAATTTGAATTTTTTATTTTTTATTAAAGATTAAAGAATAAATTAAAAAATTTTAAAAAAATTCGAAAGTTATATAGTTAAAAAAAGAAAATTTTAGGATGATAATTAAATTTTAATAAATAGAATTATTTTAAATAAAAATAAGTGTAATAAATTCTTTAAAAAATTTGAAATTAAAATATTATAAATTGGTGATTTAATAAAATTTAATAAATTTTTGGAAAATTTGATTATTTTTTTTTAATAATTTGATATTTATTTTTAATTTTAAGTTTTTTGATTTTTTGATAATAGAATTAAAATTTTATTTATAAAAATATATTTTAATAATATTATTTTTTAAAAATATATTTATTATTAAAATTACATGTTTAGTAAAAATAAAGGAGAAAAAAATCTAAATATAGAAAATATGATAATAGATTATAATTGCTTTATTAATTTTTTTAGATAATAGTATAATAAAGATGATAAGATTGTAAAAATTTCATAAAAAATTATTATTTTTAAATAAATTAATTTTATTTATAATTATTTTTAAAAATTTAATAAATTTATAGTTTTTGTTAAGTAAATTAAATTTAATTTATATATATTATTATATTTATAAAAGATTTAAAATAAAACTCTAATAATATATTTATATTTATGAGAAAGAATTTAAAAATATAAAATAATTTTTTATAATTTATATAAAAATATAATAATATGTTATTGAAATTGATGATATTAATTTTAAGACTTATATTAATTAATTTTTTTATAAAAAAAAAAAAAAGTATAATAATAATAATAATAAATATATCAAAAAATTTAATTTTGGAAATTAAAAAAAAAAATAAGAATAAAAGTGTTACACCTTGCCCAGGTCTCCTTGGCAGGATTCCCAAACAAGCCTAGCACCTTGCTGGTTTCTCAACTCTATTAGTTCAGATCTCTTAGAAAGAACAATCAGTATTCGGTGGAACTAATAAAATTATATATAGAAAGTATAATATAGTAGAATAAGTAAAAGACTTATAAGATTGTTTCAAAACTTTATTATTGGGTAGTGAACTAATAAAAATAGTTGATAAGTTATTATTATTATTATTTATCATACACGCATGCAACCTTTCGGTTATGGCGGATTGTAGATATCTAATTATAGATAATAACATGAAAGAAGTGAATACAAGCCAGAATCTTTACATGATTAGGATGTTGGAGATTTTCGGTATTTTTTTTAGAATCTATCTACATTAAATTCCTTTGTATATAATTCTACTATTCCAATTTAGTAGAGAATGCGCCGTATATCTGTTGTTTTTACCCATCCACTTTGATGTAATATTAGAAAATTACTATATTCAGAACAATCCACAAGTGTGGGTTCTAATTATAGATATATTTTCTTAAGATTATTACTTTTTATACTTCTGTAACTGAAGTCCAGTTCTAAAACAGGAACTAGGCTGTTCTATTTTTTTAAGTAGTAGAACTACTTCTATTTTTAAGTAGTAGAACTACTAGTACTGTTTTTATTGTGATGTACTCACACATATCTTTTTACAGAGATTACTGTCTATTTTTAAGTAGTAGAACTACTTCTATTTTTTATAGTAGATAGAACTACTGTTTGATTTTTATTCTAAAGTTCAAACTGTGTTGTGCGAGGAAAACAAACAACAACACCCTTAAAACAAACTTAGATGTCAAACACATCAAGATACAACTATAGTTGGTGTAAAACTAGTGAGTTGTTTCTTTTTGCATTTATTTTCGGGTAAAAGAAATAAAACCCCGAAAATTAATTTGCAAAATATGGTGGAGATGGTAGGAATCGAACCCACACAGGCTGGGGAGACCTGTTTCCAAGCCTAGCATCACACCCACTAGGCCACACCTCCTAGTTGATAAGTTGATTGATGGAGTTTTTAAAAAAAAATCTAAGAACTACTATTGCTTAAGGGGATTTTAAATATATGATGAAGTTTTTATATAAAAGATAAATTGTATATAAAATTATTGCTTGTCTGGTTGTTTATTGCTTGTTTTTTAGAGACGAGCACATTGATGAGTAATGAGATGTTGTACATGTGTTGTGATAAATATTGCATAAGAAACGGGATGGACCAGTGGCTAAGATTTCCATTGGTTGAATAAAATTGAATGTGTTGTGTTAAATAACATATTCTATATGATGTAGGAAATAGATTTATTTCTTTTGAATAAATGTTTATAAGATGAATAAATAAATTATGAATTAAATCTTTTTGTGGGATAATTGAAATGTAGAATTAGAAGTATGTTTGTTGTGCTAAGTTATATGTTTAATTGAAAATAGTTATATAGTGTGGGTATAATACTATTTTTTTTTTTAAAAAAAACTTTATTATATAAAATTCTTATGTGGGGATATTTCGTAGATAGAAAATAAGATGTTTAGGAATGTTAAATCTATATAAAAAAATCCTGCGCAGTATATTTTAGTATATAGAAAATTTGGTTAGAGAATATTATTGTATAAAAAATTTGTTAAAAGAATAATTTTATGTTGGAAATGCTATAGGCGATAAATTCTATATTGTATATAGGATTATATAAGCATAATAGTATATAAATATAATTAAATTTATTAGAAATTAAAAATTAAAACTTAAACTTTTAAATATTTTTGTGTTTTAATAATTTAGTGCATAAAATCAGATATATTTAAACAATACTTTTTTAGGCAAAAATATGTCAAAAAATAAAGTTTCAAAATATCATAAATCTTAATTAGAGTTATTAAGATTTAAATATCAGAAAAGGATTTAACAAACAAAAGAAATAGAAAAATTCAGATTTCTTTTAGAAATTGGTTGTGATTAATGGTATTTGGAATAAATATAAGTGTTTTGTTATAAAAGGTTTTTTAAAGTATTTAGTCTACATCAAGTAGGGGAAGAGTAGTTGTAATATTATTTTATATAAATAGCCTTTTTGAGTTTTGTTTTTATCAAGGCTAACCCTTTTTATTAGTAGATTGTATTTTGAATATTCGTTGAAAGAAGGCAAAAGAGCTTCAGGAAATGGTAGCTTACTTTGAAGTTACAGAGAAAGAGGTTTGGGAAAAACAGAAGAAAATAAATAAAAATTAAAAAGTAATGCTTAGTTTTCAGAAACAAATGTTAAAATCCTAAGAGGATTTTTAAAAATCTTTTAGTAAATTTAACATTATTATATCAAAATATAAATATTATTAGCAAAAAATGTAAGTTATTATTAGTAAATATTATAAAAGTATGGCTTATATTAAGGTGGAATTAAAGTTATTGGAAGAATCAGAAAATTCTAGTTTTAAAAAAAATGGGGGTTTTTTAATTTTTAAGGAATTGGTAAATTATTATCATATTCTAAAATTTACTTATGAGGAGATGATGAATTTTAATTTAGGTTTTTATTTAGTGGATAATGGGAAAGTTTTTAATATAGAATTTGAAAATAAAAAATATTTAAAATTTATAGTTATAAAATAATATTTTTAAGAAAGTTTTGTATTAAATAATTTGGATCTTTTTAAAAGTATTATGAAAGATTCTATTTTTTTAATAGAATCTTTTATGGGAGGTATATATGGGAAATCAGGTTTATAAGTTAAATGGTTTTTTTTTTCTTTTTATTCCTTATTTTTAATAATATATATAAATATGTTTTATTAAGATATCCTTTTTTAATATATTAAATTATTAGTAATTGATATTTTATTTATAGGCTATATTATTTAAATAGTATATGCAAATATATTTTTGGTAATTTTGGTATATTATATAGAATAAGAAGTACTTTTTTGTTTATTAGAGGAATTGGAGGAGTATTGAAATGAGAAGTATAGGTGGTGCTTAATAAATTGTGTATATAGTTAGAAATATAAATAAATAAGAATTATAAAATAATAATATATTTAAAATAATATTAATTTTAAATTTTTTTAAATTGTTTATATTTTTTCTTTAAATTTGTAGTATTTTGTTAAATAGGTATTTTGGGTTGTTTTAGAAAAGACTAGATGAGTTTAAGGGAGATATTTTCTTTTAATTATTAAAAGTTATTTTTTGGACTGTAGGATTGAGATTATTAAATAAGGTATTTATTATTTTTATTAGGTTTTTTAAGGATTTTTTTTACATTATATTTAATAAAGTTATTATATTTTATTTTAATATTATTTAAGTTTTTTTAAAATTTTAGTAAAATTAATTTAAAAACTAATATATAAAATATATGATAGATTTTTAAAAGTCTAGGTATATCTAATTTATATTAATATTTTTTAAGTTATTTTTTAATTATATAAAAATTAAATTTCTAATAGTTAAGTTTTTTATTAAAATACTTATTTTTTAAATTTTATATAAGTAAATATGTTTTATCTTTTTTTTTTAATAATAAAGCTTTTAAATAATTTTTATTATAATAATGGGTTATTTAGGAGGTGTGGCCTAGTGGGTGTGATGCTAGGCTTGGAAACAGGTCTCCCCAGCCTGTGTGGGTTCGATTCCTACCATCTCCACCATATTTTGCAAATTAATTTTCGGGGTTTTATTTCTTTTACCCGAAAATAAATGCAAAAAGAAACAACTCACTAGTTTTACACCAACTATAGTTGTATCTTGATGTGTTTGACATCTAAGTTTGTTTTAAGGGTGTTGTTGTTTGTTTTCCTCGCACAACACAGTTTGAACTTTAGAATAAAAATCAAACAGTAGTTCTATCTACTATAAAAAATAGAAGTAGTTCTACTACTTAAAAATAGACAGTAATCTCTGTAAAAGATATGTGTGAGTACATCACAATAAAAACAGTACTAGTAGTTCTACTACTTAAAAATAGAAGTAGTTCTACTACTTAAAAAATAGAACAGCCTAGTTCCTGTTTTAGAACTGGACTTCAGTTACAGAAGTATAAAAAGTAATAATCTTAAGAAAATATATCTATAATTAGAACCCACACTTGTGGATTGTTCTGAATATAGTAATTTTCTAATATTACATCAAAGTGGATGGGTAAAAACAACAGATATACGGCGCATTCTCTACTAAATTGGAATAGTAGAATTATATACAAAGGAATTTAATGTAGATAGATTCTAAAAAAATACCGAAAATCTCCAACATCCTAATCATGTAAAGATTCTGGCTTGTATTCACTTCTTTCATGTTATTATCTATAATTAGATATCTACAATCCGCCATAACCGAAAGGTTGCATGCGTGTATGATAAATAATAATAATAATAATGGGTTATTTGTTTTTGAGAAAATTTAAAGTCTTTTTTAAGGATATTATAAAAGTTTTTCATTTGTTTTATATGTTTTTTAACTTCTGATATAATTTCTTTTGGAAGGAGTAAAAGTAGGAAAACTTTAGGATTTTATTTATATAATATTTTATATAAAATATGTTTGGTAGTATTGTATTAGAATATATTATATATGAATTTTGCTAAAAATAGAAGAAATATTTAATTATTTTGGGTATAATTAAAAAAGTTTTAGAAATATATTTTAAAAATTTGAATAAAGCATTCTAAAACTTTATTAATTTAAAAATAAGATTTTATTGCAATATTAATTTTTAATCTTATTTAATTTATAATTGATTGTTAATATTTACTAATAAAAAATGGGTTTTTATTATAAATATACTTTTACTGGATTTTATATTTGGAAAAGATATATTAGTGATATATTTATTAGAATTCTTTAATTTTCTATTAATTGTACTATGGAATAAAGATAGTGGTTTTTGAGAATTTATCAATGATAATTAATATTTTGTTATAAATGGTATTGGTGAGAGCATATTGTGTGTGTGGTATTTTTTAAATAAAGTTATATGTAATGATTTTAAAAGATGTATTGGGTATATTATGAGGTTGGAGTGTACTATATGGTTTATATTGATTGGGTTTGTTTTTACAATACATATAGGTTTTAATATATTCTTTGATATATTTTCTTATTTAGAATTAAAAGTATATTTTGGTAATAAGTTTTTGTATTTGATCAATATTTAAGTGATTATGTATTTCTGAATTATGGTATTGGGTAATGATTTTCTTCTAAAATTTTTTGGTTGGAATATAGAGAAATTCTCTAAATATAATAATTCCTTTATGTAGTGTATAGTATTTTGGTGGGTTTTGGGGTTTTTTTAAGATTTTTTTTGCTATTGAATTTTGTTGGTAGTTATTTATAAATTGGGCTTGGAATTCATTTTTGATATGGTGTTCTATAAGGTTGAGAGATTTATTGATAGTAATATAAGTTCTTTTTTTTAATAAAATAACTCCTTTGTCAGGCTCTATTCCTTTTATAAGGTCTGATTGTTGATTTATTGCATCTACCAGAACATTTTCTTTATCTTTAAAATAGACAATTTTCATATTATATTCTGAAAGGAATTTCCACTAGCAAACTTATCTACAACTAAATTCCTTTATAATTAGAAAAAAGATAAAGGTTTTATGGTTAAAAAGAACTATAAAAAATTCCTTAATTTAAAAATAGATATGTTATTTTTTACAAACTTTTACAATAACCATAAATTCTTTATCATATATTAAATATCATAATTATGTAAGATCAAATTTATAAGAAAAATAAGTAATTAGATATTATTCTTAATCAGAATATTACTATAAAAGGCATATTTTTAAAATAGCAATTAAAATATTTATTTCTATTTTAGTAAAAAATTTCAGATCATAAATCTTAAATATTAGGGTAAATATAAAAGTATTTTTTAAAATTTTAAAAGTTTTAAATCTTTCAAATATTGTAAAAACTATTAATATAAAACTATATTTTCAAATAAATCATTAGTAATAATTGCAAAATTTTAAAAATGATTATATATCTTTAACATCTTCCAGTAAAGGTTATTCCTAAATAACTTAAACCTTCTATAAATCTATTTTAATATCATTCAAAATAACTATAATTTTTAAAAATTTATATTCTATAATAGTAAATTTAGACTTATCAAAGAAATATCGTACATCATATTTTCTTAAAACATCAAGTATTAAATTAATATATTTTTTATATTTTTCCAAATTCTTACTATAAATGAAGATATCATCTAAGTAAACTATATAAATTATATTAATATAATCTCATAAAATATAATTTATAAAAGCTTAAAAAAATATAAAAATATTAATAAACCCAAAAAAACATTACCATATACTTAAATAATCTATAGCAACATCTAAAAACTATTTTTTATTTTTTTTTAAAATTAATTCATATATTAGAATATGCAAAGATAAAGTCAAATTTAGTAAAGATCTCAACTCCTACAAGTTTATTAAAAAATTTACTAATAAAAGGGAAAAGACTAATATCTTTAATTATAATATTATTAAAGCTTTTATAATTAATGTAAATTTATAATTTACTATTAAATTTTAATATAAAAAGAATAGAATATTTTATTAAAAAGTTTAAAAATCAGATATATTTATTATAAAGATTTTCATCAATATATTCTCAAAAAGTAGCAGTTTCTTCTTCTATGCATACATATATAGAAAACAAACAAAGTTACATTCTTTTCTTAAGAAAGATATAATATATAAATTAATTGATTTTTAATAAAAAAATGTCTTCTAGTAATGGTTCAAAAATAATTTGATTTTTTAGTTTAACCTAAAAAAATACCTTATTTTTTTTGGTTTAAACTATTTCTTTTGCTTTTAATAGAAAATATTGAAAAATTTTTGGTTTATTTTTTAAATAATTATTAATTTCTTTAATCATCATTCAGATAGTAAAGTTTAAATAAACTTTTTTTTAATATTATATAATTCTTATTTTCTTGTATATGATTTTCTTACATAAACATTAAGAGAATTCGAAAATTCCATATTTCTAGTCAATTTTAGGATTATATTATTATAACCAGAGATATCCAATAACTAGATTATAAATTATTTTCAAAATATTAACTAAAATATTTTTTAATAAGAAATTTAAAATAAACTTAATAAATAATAGTTTTAATTTTCTTATAATTAAAGGCAAAAACTGTAATTGAATTTGTAAGTTTTATAATAAATAAATTAAATTGTGTGACTATCTTTAAGTAAATAAAAGAGTTTTTAATATTATTATTAAGAAAGGTATTGATTTGTGATTTATTAATATAAGTAGATATTATAAGATATTATTTAAAAAGTTGGAATTATAGAATTTTAAAAAACATAGGTTTTATTTTTATAATATAAATATTAGACTGTTCAAAAGGCATCAATTTTTAAAACTGTTCTAATTTAAATTTTTAGTAAATTTTAAAAGAATGTTAACTTATTCATTATATTTTTCAAGTTTATAATTTAATTAGTTATTATTAATATCTTAAAAAAATATTTATAATAATAAAACTAAGTAAAAGTATTATAGATTTTGGATTTTTATATTTGAAATATGGGAATATTATATCATAAAATAAATTTTATAGCCTTTTTATTAATTAAAATATCTATTATAAAAGTAGTAATAATATTTTGATTTTAGAATATTCTTTTTTTTTTAGATTTATTAATTTAAAGTAATAAGGATTTTGTGTTTTATTGATCCAATATTTAATATACTTTGTATATAAGTTGAAGTAGTTATAAAATTAGATTTAAGTATTTAGAAAACAGAATTAGTATTTTTATCTTTATTTATATTTAAATTTAAAGTAATAATTAAAATAACTTTTTATTAGATTAATAATTATAAATAAATTATTATAAATTTAATAATATTAATAAAGATTAAAATTATATATTTGGTAGAAATCTTTATAAAATTTTAGTTAAATTTATATAAAAAGGATAAGTTTTTTTAAGCAAAGTTAGCAAATGAAAAAGTAATTAGAGTTATAATATTTATTTTTACAAATTGCTAATATAATAATATATTCTATTATATTTTTCTAATTATAGTAATATCAAAAATATAATTTAAGAATTTGGTTATAAAAAAATTATTAAACTTTATAAATTATATAAAAATAATATAAAAAGCGCTTTTCTTATATAATTCCAATAATAGGTAGTAATTTTGAAAATTTATAAATAACTAATTTAGTATTATTATTTTTTATTATAATATGGTAGTTTTCCTAATAATTTGCAAACATTTTTTTATAGAAATTTATATTAATATAATAAAAGGCTTTTTGATGAAAAATAAAATTAATTTATTGTTTTTCTTTTATAAAGTTATATTTTATATATTTAATAATGAAAATATGGTAATAATCAAAATATTAAATATTTTATTAATTATATATTCTATTATAGTATTTATATTAGGTAGAAATTAATTTTTGATAATCCATATATTAAATTTATTTTTTTTCAAAAAGAATAATATTATTAACTTTTTCTTTAGCTAATAAAAAAAGAAAATTATTATTATTATTTTAATTAAAAAATAAAAAAAAAATAATATTAATTTATTTATAATCTTCATTAAAACCAATTTATTATAAATAATTGAAAGTTTCTTTAGATATAATAAATAAAAATTAATAATAAATTACCCTAAAATATATAAAAATATTTTTAAATTTAAAATCTTTTAAAATTATTTTTTAATAAAATCCTTCCTTATATTCATAATATTAAATTAATTATTCATTTTTCTATCATTCATATCTAATATGATTACCAAAAACTAAATTATTCTATACCCAATAATATTTTTAAATATTAGGTAAATAAAAAAAAAAAGATATTTCCTTATTATCAATATTTATAAGAATACTTAATTTTAGAATATCTATATAAGTATTTAAAAAAATTTATAACATAATTTCATAAAATTATTTAATAATTTGTTGTTAAATTTTTTCAAAATCAGCAATAATAAATTATTATATTATATTAAATTTAACAGAAACTTTATCTTTTTAAAGAGGATCTTGAATAATATTGCAGAAATTATATTGTATAGTATTTTTCTTTTTTCTGCATTTTTGAGAAAAATATCTAAATTTATTGCAATTCTAGCAAAAGAAATTATTAAATTTTAGGTCTTTTGGAAAAGTATTATGCTTATATTTATATTATATAGCATTCAAATCTATAAAAACTAGACCAAAAATTTTAATTACTATTATGTTTTTATTTTTGTTTTTTTTTTAATTTCCAAAATTAGATTTTTTATTATAGTTATTACTATTATTATTATACTTTCCTTTTTTTGTTGTAGGAAAATTAATTGGTATAGGTCTTAAAATTAATATTATTATATTTTTATGCAGATTATAGTAGATAATCCTCTATTTTGGCTTTTTTTTTTATAAATATATATGTATTATTAAAATTTTACCTTAAGTTTTTTTTAAATCTTCTAATATAAATTAGATTTATTTTAATTAATTAGGACTGTAAATTTATTAAATTCTTAAAAATAGTTACAAATAAAATTAGTCTACTTAAAAATAATAATCTATCATTAAACTCTTATAGTTTTATCATTTTTACTATATTATTATTTGAAAAAAATAATGAAAGAATTATAGTCTATTATTATTTTAATTATATCTAAATCTTATTTATCTTCCTCCTTAATTACCATATAGTTTTAATAGTAGATATAAGTCTAAAAAATAATACTATTAAGATATATTCCTATAAATAGGATTTTAATGCTATTGTGGGGAAATCAAAAAACTTAAAATTGAAAATGAGTATCAAATTACTGGAGAAAATAATCAAATTTTCTAAGAATTTTATTAAACTTTATTGGGTTGCTAATTTATAGTATTTTAGTATTAAGTTTTTTTTTGGAATTTATTTTGTTTATTTTGAATTTTAAGTCTCTTAATATTATATTATACTAGTTTTGCTTGAAGTTTCTTAATTTATTCTTCAGAAATTTGTAATGGAGGGGGGTTAGATTTTTTTCCTATGATTTTTCTACTATTTTCTATATTATTATTTGGTAGTTTAAGAAGTTCTTTAAAAATATCTTTGCTAAAATTTCTAATATATTATATATATATATATATATATTTTTTTTAATTTTATAGATTTGGTGCTATTTAAATTATTATGTTCTAAATATTAATAAATTCTGGTGGAAGTATTGATTTTTATAAACTTATTACTAATATTTATATATAAAAATTTTCGTTAAGAAAATAAATTAATATTAGGTTAAAAATAAGATTTATTTTTTTAATTTATAAATCTATTTATATAACTAAGCTTATATATATTATTTCTTATAATTAATTATTGTTATCAGATTTTAAAAAATTCTGGATTCTTTTTTAAAAAGTAATCTATATTTATTATTATTATTATTATTATTTAAACCATAGCCAACTATTTGTTATACTAACATACACTATTTATTTTATTAAAAATTAGATCAGTTAAAGTATTATACCTTACCCAAATCTCCTTAACAGGATTCTTAATATTTTACTAATTTTTTAATTTTATTGATTCAAATCTCTTAAAAAAAACAATCAATATTCAATAGAATTAATAAAATTATATATAGAAAATATAATATAATAGAATAAATAAAAAACTTATAAAACTATTTTAAAACTTTACTATTAAGTAGTAAATTAATAAAGATAATTAATAAGTTAATTAATAGGATTTTTAAAAAAAAATCTAAAAATTATTATTATTTAAGAAGATCTTAAATACATAATAAAGTTTTTATATAAAAGATAAATTATATATAAAATTATTGTTTATTTAATTACTCGTTGCTTATCTTTTAAAAACAAGCACATCAACAAATAATAAGATGTCATATATATATTATAATAAATATTGCATAAAAAACAAAATAGACCAATAACTAAAATTTCTATTGGTCAAACAAAACCAAATGTATTATATTAAATAATATATTTTATATGATATAGGAAATAGATTCATTCCTTTTAAATAAATGTTTATAAAATGAATAAATAAATTATGAACTAAATCTTTCTGTAGAATAATTAAAATACAGAATTAGAAGCATGTTTGTCGCGCCAAGCCATATGCCTAACTAGGAACAGTCATATGGTGTGGGCGTGACAAAAAGTATAATAGTAATTAAGATTTTTAATTTAGTTTTTATGAATTTAAATATTATTTAATATAAATATAAGTATAATATGCTTTTAAAAAATTTGAAATCTAATAATTTTTTTTATTGAAATTATAATAAACTTAGATATTTTTTTTGAGAATGTAAAAAAAAGAAAAATATTATATAATATAATTTTTATAATATTATTTAAAATTTTTTTTTTTTAAAAGATAAAGCTTTTGTTAAATTTAATATAATATAATAGTTTATTATTATTAATTTTGAAAAAATTTAGTAATAAATTATTGAATAATTTTATAAAGTTATGTTATAAATTTCTTTAGATATTTATATGGATATTTTAGAATTAATTACTTTTATAAATATTGATGATAAAGAAATATTTTTTTTATTATTTTTTTTAATATTTGAGAATATTATTGGGTATAAAATAATCTAGTTATTAATAAATATATTAAATATAAATGATAATAGGATGGGAAATTGATTTAATATTATAAATATAAATTGGAATAATATTAAAGATTTATTTTAAAGGATTTAGAATTTAAAAATTTTTGTGTATATTTAAGAATTATAATCTACTAATTTCTATTTATTATATTAGGAGAAAATTTTAATTATTTATAATAAATTAGTTTTATTGAAGATTATGAATAATTATTTTTATTTTTATTTTTTTTTTTTTGATTGGGACAATGATGAATATTTTATTCCTACAGTATAGGTTAAAGAAATCAATGATATTATACCTTTTAAGAAAGAATAAAAATGATGTATAAATTATTAATAATCTACAAAATAATTGATATAAATACTATAATAAAATTTACAATTAAATGAATATTTAATGTTTTGATTATTATTATATATTTATTTTTGGTTGTGTAGGGTATAATTTTGTTAAAAACAAAAAATGAATAGATTATATTTTTTATTGAGAAACTTTTTATTATATAAATATTGATTTTTATGAAGAAATATTCACTAATTATTAGAAATAATATTATTTTAAAATATAAAACTTTGATATTTTGAATAATAAAAAAGAAGAATTTCTTTAATTCTTTATTATTAATTTATATTAGTATGATTTTTAATAATGTCAATTGTATATTTAGCAAAACAATAAAAGTATTAAATTTTTAATATCCATTTTTTAATATATTTGCTGCATAAAAAAAAAAACCATCATAAAATATATTAATAATTTTTTTTTTATAGAATTAATATAAGGATTCATCTTTGTTAGTTATATATCCATAATAATCTAAATATTATTATTAACATCATAATTTATATTACAAAAATTTTAAAATTTTTGATAATAACTATAAAAATCTAAATTATTATTAAAATATTAATTTTTATATATTTCAAATTAAATCCATATTCTAAATTTTAATCATAAAAAATAATATTTATATTATAACTAATAATTTAAAAATTTTTTATCAATTAGTTTAATAACTATATTATATTAAATATAATCATACCAATTGTTATAGCATAAATTATATAAAAAAAATTTAATCATAAAATATATATTATATATATATAATTAATATTAGAGTTGTTTAAGAATTTAATAAATTTTTTGTTTTAAAATATTATTGTTTAATTTGTGATTATAATTTTCTTATATGGGAAGAATGTAAGATATATTACAATTAAAGTTACTTAAATTAAAATATATGGAAATTTTTATCTGTAATATTTATATTTTAATTATTTTAAAGATATTGATGAATTTAATAAAGAAATAAATAAATTATAATTTGATTTAAATGAAGAAATGGATATTAATGAATGAATAGATATTTTTTTTAAGTTTATTAAAAAATTAAATTAGATGTATTTTAGAAATTGATGTTTTTTAAATAGTTTAGTTTTTATATTATAAAATTAGGATTTATATTTTTTAATATTTTATAATTTTGATTTTTTAAATAATATTTTATAATATTTATTTATATTAATAAATTATTAATTAGTATTTTTTTTAATAATAGCACTAAAAACTCTTTTATTAATCTAAGAATAGTTATATAATTTAATTTATTTATTATAGAATTTAAAAATTTAATTATTATATTAGTTTTTGATTAAAAAATAATTGAAATTATTATTTATTAAATTTATTTTTCTAATTAAATATTTTATTTTTTTGTATTAAAACTTAATAGTAAATTATGAATTTATATTAATTATAAAAATTTTAATAATATTATTATTAAAAATATTAGTTTTTTTTTATTAATAAATCTTTTAATAAGCTTATAAAAGTTAAGATTTTTATTAAATTTAATCTTATTAATGTATATACTAATATCAAAATTAATTTTAGAAAAGAATAAAAAATAGTTTTTAGATATTACTATAAATTTTTTAAGTATATGGTGATGTTTTTTGATTTTACTAATACTTTTATATTTTTTAAATTTTTAGAAATTATGTTTTATAAAATTATATAGATATAATCTATATAATTTACTTAGATAATATTTTTACTTATAATAAAAATATAGAAAAATATAAGAAATATATTAATTTAATACTTAATGTTTTATAAAAAAAATAATCTATAATATTCTTTAAATAAATTTGAATTTACTATTATAAAATACAAATTTTTAGAAATTATAATTATTTAAATAATATTAAAATAAATTTATAGAAAATTTAGGTTATTTAAAAATAGTTTATATCAAAAAATATTAAAACATATAATTATTTTTAAAACTTTACAACTATTATTAATAATTTATTCAAAAATATAGTTTCATATCAACAACTCTCACAAAACTTATAAAGAAACAAATTAAATTCAAATTTACATTTAAAAAGTTTAAAGTTTTTAAAATCTTAAAAAATACCTTCATATTTATTTTAATTTTTAAAATCTATAATCTAAATTTTTTTATAAAAATAGAAATAAATGTTTTAATTACTACTCTAAAAATATATTTTTTATAATAATACTCTAACTAATTATTATTATTATTTATCATACACGCATGCAACCTTTCGGTTATGGCGGAATGAAGGAAAAGAAATTAAAGTACATGATTTTCGCTCCTCATTAAAAATGAAAACTACATAAAATCATTTTTTATTTTTGTTTTTTGTTTTTATTTGTATTTTTGTTTTTTGTTTTTTGAGGTTCCTTCTAATCCTTTTTGTCTCTTTCTTCTTTTTTCCTATTAAAAGAACAATATTGTATATTTATTGTTCTTACCTATTTATTTTGATATAATATTAAAATAATATATCTTATTTTTGAAATCTTTTTATTTTTTTAAATTTCCAGATTTCTTTATCCTGTAAAATAATCATTTTTAGGATTTTTATTATATTTTTTTTTTGTAATATTTGTTTTATTTAGGAATTTTTTCAAAAAGATTATACCTTTATTATTAAATAATAAAAAGTAATACTCTAATTGTTTATTAGTTTTTTTGAGTTTTTTTTTTAATATTTTTTTTTCTTTATTATAGATTTTGCATTTTATAATTAAGTATTTTGGTGTTTAAACTTATTTCTGTATGTATAGTTTTTATTTAAAATTTTAGAATTTGGAATTTTATATAAATAATTGTTAAAATACCCATGCCCAGTTTTTAGTTAAATTAAAAAAAAAAAATTATTATTAAACTTAATAAATATTTTATTTTTTTTTTAATTTTGGTTTATTAATATAATTTGGTTTATTTTTTTATTTTTTGTATTTTTCTTTTTATTTTAGTAAGTCCTTTTCTTTAATTTTTTTTTTAAATAGGCAAAGGATTTGAATAGATTTTTTTTTTTATTTTTATAGTTTTTTTGACTAAATAATCTACTTTTTTATTTTTAATAACTTCAAAGTGATTTAAAATTTATTCTATAAATATATTAATATTTCTAAAATTTAATTTATTTGTTATATTCTAAATTTCTGAAATTGTTTTTTGATTAGGTCTTAAATTTAAATTTTATAACTTTTTTATTGTAGTTTGGTTGTTGGTGAAGAAATAAATATTTTTTACTTTTTTATTTTTATTAATTATTTTAAAGGATTTTTCGAATTTTTTTTTTTAAAGTAATTAATTTTGTATCATATATTTTTATACTTTTTCCCAAATTAAAATAAATTTCAAAAATAGATTTATTATTTATTTCTCTATAAATTTCAGTTTTTAAGGATTTTTCTTTTTTATTTTTATTATTCTTTTTTTTTTTTTTTTTATTTTTATTTTCTATTTCCAGTATAGAACTGTTTGTATAAATAAATAAGTTTTCTCTAGAATTTAGTTTAACTTCTTTTTTATTTTTGTAGTTTTCTGCTTCTAAATTTTTGGGTACGTTATTTATAAGGAAATTAATTTTATTTTTAATTTAAGATTGAATTTTATATTTAATTTTTTAATTTTTATATATAGATTTATTAAAAAATTAATTTTTAATAATATTTTATTTAGTATAAAGGTATATTTTTTTTTATTTTTTTCTTTTTTATTTTTATTTTATTTTAAATAAGGTCCTATTTCCTCTCTTCCAAAATTAAATTCTAGTAAAAATAACTTTGAAAATCTTTTTTTTATTAAATAATTTTTATTAAGAAAAAAGAATCTTAGAATATACTTTCTTTATATTTTATTTAATCTTATTTCTAATGGTAAAATAGAGGCTTTAATTTCTAATATATTTATTAAAATTGTTTTTGAAACCTCCTATTATTTTTCTCAATATTTTATTTTAAATTAATTTAAATTTTTTCAAAATATTTTGTTGTTTTTGGTTTTTTTACTATATTTCAAACCTATAGTCAAAAATAGAATAAATATAGTTTTTATATAATTATATTATTACTTTAGTTTTAAATCCTTTTTCTAAATTAATAAATACTTTAATAAAATTTAAAAATTTATTTACTACACTTGTTTTTATTTTAATATAATATTTAAAATTCAATTTTATATTAAAATATATACCTAACCATCTTATATTATTAATAAATTTTATTATTATACCATTTAATAGCTTAATATTTAATTTCCCAAATTCATTTTTCTTTTTTAAATTTATTTTAAAATAAATTAGTTTTGATTTTATATTATTAAAAGTTATTATATTATTTATAGTTTAATTAAAGGCTATTTTTATAGTTTTTTTTAATTTATATATATTTATTTTTATTTTTTTATTAATTATAATTAACATTAAATTATTTATATAAGATGGTTTAATAATAAAAGGCGTTTTTTTGTTCTAATAAATTAAATAATAGTGTTAAATATAATAGAAAAAGAATTAAGGATATTAGGGAATTTTGTAATATTCCAGTTTTAATTGGTTTTAATTTTTCTATTTATCCATTAAAGACCAGTTTAATTAATTTTTTGAATATAAAATTATTAATTTATAAATTAATTGTTTAAAGAACTTCATGTTTTCTAAAGTATTAATTAATTTTTCTTTTAAAATATTATCAAAAGCCCCTTTAACATCTAAAAATAAAACAAAGGTTTTTAATTTTTCTAAATTAGCTATTTCTATATTATAAATTAATAATAAAGTTGTATTAATTGCAGATTTTTGTTTTTTATCTTCAATTTATTCTAGATTTAGAATTTTATTAGTTTTTGATAAGAAGGTCATTCTTCTTGCTATTATTTTCTTTAATATTTTTCCTAAATAATTTAGGAAATTAATAATTTTATAAACTTTTAGAATATTATAATTAGGTTTATTTAGTTTAGGTAAAATTACCTTAATTGCTTTTCTAAAGCATATTAGATAGTATCTATAATTTAATAATTATTTAAATAAATTATTAAATTTTCTTAATATAATTTCATAAGCCCTTTTTAAATATAAAAAATTAATTCTATCTGATTCTAGTGCTTTTTTGGAATTAGATGAGAAGATAGCTTCTTTGATTTCACTATTTTTTATTTTTTTTTAATTAACTTTTTGTTAATTGTTATTTTTATTGGTAATAATGGATTTGTTGTTTTTGTATAATTTGGTGGTTTTGGAAATAATGCTTTTCTTAATATTTTTGCCTTATCTTCAAAATTAAAGGTATTATTGTCCTTATAAATTAGATTTGGCATTTTTTGGATTTTTCTAGATTTAGAAAAATTAAGTATTAGAAATATTTCTTTGTCTTTTGTATTTTTTAGAAAATTAGTCCAGGATTTCTTTTTAGAAGATTTAATTTCTTTAAAATATTTATTTTTTTTAATTTTAAATAGTTTTTAATTTTGTTGGGTTTTATTTAATTTCCATGTTTTTTTTTGTTGTAATATCTTTTTTCTTGTTTTTTCAATTTTTTTATTCTATCAAATTTTTGATTTTGGTGTTATTTTTAAAATTGATGTAGATCTTTCTACTGCTAAAATTATATTTTTTTTGAAAAAGAGATGTTGCAACTTCTAAATTATTTTCTAGATTTTTTTTTTTTTTTATAAAATGAAAAAAGGCGATCTTTTTATAAATTATTTTTATTTAGATTTTTATTTAGATTTAATATTTTTTTTTGAAGTTTTCCTAATTAGTTTTATTCTAATTAAATTTGTTAGTTGACAAAGGATTGTCTATTAAGTCATTTTCTTTTGGTTTTATTTTAATTGAGATTATTTTATGATCTGATCTTGTATTAATTTTTTTATCTATTTTTTAATTTATAATTAATTTTTTTAAATTAATGGTTGTAAAAGATAGGTTAATGATTGAGGATTTAGATTTATTATTTTTTTTGATATTATAATAAGTTGGTATGCTATTTTTATTTATTAATCATAAATTTTTATTTTTGATTAATTCTACTATTTTTCCTATTTTTAAATTAAATTTAATTTCAAAATTCTATAAAGAGTGATGAGTATTAAAATCTTTGATTAATAATGTTTTTTTGGTGTAGTAATCTTTGATTTTATTAAAAAATCAATTTACTGTATATTTACTATTTTCTGTATTTTGTTGTTTTTTGTTGTAGATATTAATAAATCTGATTTTTTTTAAATTTGTTTGATTTAAAATTAATTATTTGATAGTTTTTATTTTTAGTTAAATCTTTCTGGTTTGTGATTTTGTAGGGTAAATTCTTTTTTATAAAAGTAATTACTTTATTTCGGTTTTTATTAGTTTTGTTGGTTTTTGAGTTTGAAAAAATTGGTTTAAATTCTAAATGTGTAATTGTAATATTTTCCTTTAAGAATTATGGTTTTTATAAGAAAATTAAATTTGTGTTGTTGTAAATTAATGTAGAGTTTAAAATTGATTGTATTATATTTGTAGATTTTTTATAATTGTATTATATTATTTTTAAAATATTTTTATTTATTTAAAGTGATATTTTATTTTTTGTTTTTAGAGTATAAGGAATTTTTTGCCCCATATTTTCCTTTATAATTAATGCATTTGTATTTTATATAATCACAGGACTTTTTATTTTTCTAGTATATATTATATAAATGATTAATTGTTTTGTATTTTCCAGCACAAATTTTGTAAGCTAATTCATTTCTACAATTTAATATATAATAACCAGTTTTTTAACAATTTATATATTTATTATTTCTAGAAAATTTAATATATCTTTCTATTTTAAGTTTTTCATTTTTTAAAAAAATATATCCTCTATTTTATATTTTTATTACCTCCATTTTTATTTTTATAGTAATTATTATAGAAGAGAATTTCTTTTTTTCTAATTTTTCCTTCTTAATTAATTATTTTGGATTTTTAACTAATTTGATTGTGTTATTTGTTTTTATTTCTTTTTTAAGATTTTTTATTTTTTAATTTCTAAAAATTTTGTATATAATTAAGAATCCCTAGCTTTTTATTTTAGAAAATCTTTATATATGTTCATCTATTTTAATGAGTTTTTAATAGATTTTTTTTTTATATTTTAGAATATTTTCTTTTTTGGTGTTCTTATGGGTAATTAAAATTAGATTTTTTTTTAGATTTAGAAAAATTTTAGAAATAATTAATTTTAAATTATTAGGTTTCTTTTTGAGAATTTTATTTATTTTTTTTTTTAAAGATATTTGGTTTTTGGGTAAAAGATTCTGTAGTATTTCTGAGAATAATTAACCTTTATTAATTAATTGATATTTTTGAATTTTGTGGATTTTGTAGATTTTGTGTTTTATGTGTTTTTTGGTATTTTTAGGCTATTTCCTGTTTTTTTAGTGTTTTTGATGTTTTTTAGGTAATTTATATTTTTTTTATATTATTTTTCTTTAACTTTTTTATTTCCTGCTTTAGGTTTTTTATCTTTTATACTCTTTTTTTTAGAAGGTTATTCAATTTTTTAATTTTTAGAAATAAATTTTTTTTATTTATTTCTTTTTTTGAATTAATTGTATTTACTAATATCTGTCTTTTTTTTTTTTTTTTTGTGGTAAGTAGGTTTAAAACCTTGTGTTGCTAATACTAGTTTATTTAAAGATGAATTAGTTGGTATGTTCTCTATTTTTAAAACTAATTTTTAAAAGGTTTAGTTTAAATTAAGTGAGAAATCTCTTTTTTTTGTGTGGTAGATGATTGCAAATATTTTTATATTTTTATGTTGTGATTATTTTCTATTGGTTTTTGTATGCTTTTTTACTTTGTAGTATTTTTGATCAATTTTTTCCGCTCTTTCGATTGGTGTACTTTTATTTGGTTTTGGATACTCCGTTCAAAAGTTATGGGGGGGTCGGTATTTTCGAAGTTCGTTTTTATTAATAGTATTATTTCAATATATATAACAAAAAGTTTATTTAAATTTATATTTTATATAAACTTCTAATTTATTAAAAAACAATTTAAATTTAGTTTAATATCCTATATTTTTAAATATTTAATTTAAATTTATTTTCTAATTTAATATTTTATATTTAAATATTTATTTTATAGTTTTATATCTTATTTAATTTAATATTATATTTTTAAATATTTATTTTATAAATTTATCTTTTATTTAATTTATTTTATTATTTTTTTTATTATTTAAATTGCTATATTTACTATTATATATTTAAAAATTAAATAATAATTTAAATATTAATTTATATTTATACTACTCTTGTTTTATGACATTTGTGTATTACCTTAATACCTTGACTAGTTTCTATACGATTTCTTACAGTTATATAAAAAAAGATTTCTTACTTGACTTATTATTATTATTATTATTTATCATACACGCATGCAACCTTTCAGTTATGGCGGAATAAAGGAAAAGAAATTAAAATATATGATTTTCGTACTTTATAATAAAAGTATATTTATACTAAAATTATTTTTTATTTTCATTTTTTATTTTTATTTTGGTTTTTATCTTAAAAGTTTGTCTTTTATTTTTTTTTTATCTTGTTCTTCTTTTTTTTATTAAAAGAATAATATTATATATTTATTGTTTTTATTTATTTATTTTGATATAATATTAAAATAATATATTTTATTTTTGGACTTTTTTTCTTTTAAATTTCTAGATTTTTCGATTTTGTAAAATAATTATTTTTAAAATTTTTAGTACTTTTGTTTGTAATATTTGTTTAATTTAGAAATTCGTTTAAAAAGATTATTATTAAATAATAAATAATAATAATTTAATTATTTATTAACCTTTTTGAATTTTTTTTTAATATTTTTTTGATTATAGAGTTTATATTTCATAATTAAGTATTTTAATATTTAAAACTTATTTTTATATACACAAATTTTATTTAGAATTTTGGAATTTAAAATTTTATATAAATAATTATGCCCGACTGTAAGTCGGGGTCCAGCATTACTTCCACAGCAGTATAACCTTACTTATTATAATAATATTATATATAAAAATAATGATACTCTGGTGAGGTACGCCACAGTGCGGCAAATTACTATTTTACGGTATTTTAGAAGGTTTTATGGAATCTATAGCTCTGCGCCTGCCTATTTACTAGCCCGCCTACCAGCTTGCCTGCCTGCCTATCTACTTGCCTGCCCATCAGTCTAGGTTCCGGCGTAGGTTCCAGCGTAGGTAGGCTGGTAGGTAGGCTGGCTGGTAGGTAGGACGCCGTTATCATTATTCTTTTATTTTATTTTATTTTATTTTATTTTATTTTATTTTATTTTATTTTTGTTACACTTTGCCTAGGTCTCCTTGGCAGGATTTTCAAACAAGCCTAGCATTTTACTGGTTTTTCAACTTTATTGATTTAGATTTTTTAATAAAGAATATTAATATTTGGTGGGAAGTAATAAAGTTATATATAGAAAATATAATATAGTTAAATAAATAAAAAAATTATAAAATTATTTAAAGTTTTATTATTACATAGTGAATTAGTAAAAATAGTTAATAAATTAATTGATGGGATTTTAAGAAAAACTACTATTACTTAAGAGATCTTAAATATATAATAAAGTTTTTATATAAAAAACAAATTATATATAAAAAGATTGTTTGTTTGGTTGCTTATCATTTATTTTTAGAAACAAATATATTGATGAATAATAAACCATTATATATATATATTATAATAAATATTGTATAAAAGATAGGATAGATTAGTAATTAGAATTTTTATTAATCGAATAAAACTAAATATATTATAAAAATAATATATTTTATATAATATAAAAAATTAATTTATTTTTTTTAAATGAATATTTATAATAAAAATAAACAAATTATAAATTAAATTTTTTTTATAAGATAAATAGAGTATAAAATCAGAAGTATGTTTATTGTACTAAGTTATATACTTAATCAAGATTAGTCATATAGTATAAGTATAATATTATTTTTTTTTAAAAAGAAATTTTATTATATAAAATTCTTATACAAAAATATTTTGAATAACATATTAAAAATATTAGATTTTATACAAAAAAATTTTGTGCAGTATATTTCATATATAGGAAATTTAATTAAAAAATATTATTATATAAGAAATTTATTAAGAAAATAATTTTATATTAAAAATACTATAAACAATAAATTCCATATTATATATAAAATTATATAAGTATAATAATATATAAATATAATTAAATTTATTAGAAATTAAAAATTAAAATTTAGATTTTTAAATATTTTTGTGTTTAACAATTTAATATATAAAATTAGATATATTTAAATAACACTTTTGGATAAGAATATATTAAGAAATAGAATTTTGAAATATTATAAAATTTAATTAGAATTATTGAAATTTAAATATTAGAAAAGAATTTAGTAAGTAAAAGAGAAATTCAAATTTCTTCTAGAAATTAATTATAATTATTATATTTAAAATAATTATAAGTATTTTATTATAAAAAGTTTTATAAAATATTTGATTTGTATTAAAGAGTGGGTGTAATATTATTTTATATAAATGGTTTTTAAATTCTGTTTTTTTTCCAAAGCTAACTTTTTAGTGGGTTATCTTTTAGATATTTGTTTAAAAAAAAATAAAAGAGTTTAGGTAATTTATTTTGAAATTATAGAGAAGGAAGTTTAAAAGAAGTAAAAAATAAATAAATAAAAATCAAAAAATAATTATTATTATTATTATTATTTATCATACACGCATGCAACCTTTCGGTTATGGCGGAATGAAGGAAAAGAAATTAAAATACATGATTTTCGCTCCTCATTAAAAATGAAAACTACATAAAATCATTTTTTATTTTTGTTTTTTGTTTTTATTTTTATTTTTGTTTTTTGTTTTTTGAGGTTCCTTCTAACCCTTTTTGTCTCTTTCTTCTTTTTTCCCATTAAAAGAACAATGTCGTATATCTGTTGTTCTTACCCATCCACTTTGATGTAATATTAAAATGATATATCTCATTTCCGGAACCTTTTCATTTTTTCAAACTTCCAGATTTCCCCATCCTGTGAAATAATCATTTTTAGGATTTTTATTGCATTTTCTTTTTGCAATATTTGTTTTATTTAGGAACTCTTCCAAAAAGATCATACCTTCATTATTAAATAATAAAAAGTAATAATCTAATTGTTTATTAGCTTTTTTGAGTTTCCTTTTTAATACCTCTCTCTCTTCATTATAGATTTTGCATTCCATAATTAAGTGTTTTGGTGTTTGAGGCTTATTTCTGCATGTACAGTTTTTATTTAAAATTCCAGAATTTGGAATTTTATATAAATAACTGTTAAAGTACCCATGCCCAGTCCTCAGTTGAGTTAAAGAAGAAACAAAATTATTACTAAACTTAGTAAATATCTTATTTCTTTTTAACTTTGGCCTATTAATATAATTTGGCCTGTTTTTTTGTTTTTTGTATTTTTCTTCCCATTCTAGTAAGTCCTTTTCTTTAATTTTTCTTTTTAAATAGGCGAAGGACTTGAATAGGCTTTTCTTTTTTATTTTTGCAGCTTCCTTAGCTAAGTAATCTGCCTTTTCATTTCCAACAACTTCAGAGTGACCTGGGACCCATTCTATAAATATATTAATATTTCTAGAATTTAATTCATTTGCCATATCCCAAATTTCTGAAGTTGTCTCCTGACCAGGCCCTAAATTTAGGTTTTGTAACCTTTTTATTGCAGCCTGGTTGTCGGTGAAGAAATAAATATTCTTCACCTCTTTATTTTTATTAATTACTTCAAAGGATTTTTCGAACCCTTTCCTTAAAGCAATTAATTCTGCATCATATACCTCCATACTTTTTCCCAAACTAAAATAAATTTCGAAAATAGATTTATTATCTATTTCTCCATAAATTCCAGCCCCCAAGGATTTTTCTTTTTTATTTTTATTATTCTTTTTTTTATTATTTTTATTTTCTATTTCCAGCATAGAACCGTCTGTATAAATAAGTAAGTTTTCCCTAGAATTTAGTTCAACTTCTTTTTTATTTTTGTGGTTTTCTGCTTCTAAGTCCTTGGGTACGTTATTTATGAGGAAATTAATTTTATTTTCAATCCAAGGTGGATTGAATTTTATATTTAATTCCTCAATTTTTGTATATGGGTTTATCAAGAAATTAATTCTTGATAGTATTCTGTCCAGTGTGGAGGCATATTCTTTTTTGTCCCCTTCTTTTTTATTTTCATTCCATTTTAAATAAGGTCCCAGTCCTGTTTCCTCTCTTCCAAAATTAAATTCTGGTGGGAATGACTCTGGAGATCTCTTTTTTATTGGATGATTTTTATTAAGAAAAAGGGATCTTAGGGCATACCTTCTTTGTATCCCATTTAGTCTTATTTCTGGTGGTAAAATAGAGGCCTCAACTTCCAATATATTTATTGGAGTTGTTTTGAAGCCTCCTGTTATTTTTCTCAACATCTTATTTTGAATTAATTTAAATTCTTTCAAAACATTTTGTTGTTTTTGGTTTTTCCACCATATTTCAGACCCATAGTCGGAAATAGAACAAACGCAGCTTTTATACAATTGTATTATCGCTTTAGTTTTAAGTCCTTTTTCTGAATTAGCAAGTGCCTTGATAAAATTTAAAATTTTATTTGCTGCACTTGTTTTTATTTTAATGTGGTGTTTAAAATTCAATTTCATATCGAAATATATACCTAACCACCTTATATTGTTGGTAGGTTTTATTATTGTACCATTTGGTAGCTCAATATTTAATTCCCCAAATTCATTTTTCTTTTTTAAATTTGTTTTAAAATGAATTAGCTCTGATTTTATGTCATCAAAAGCTACTGCATTATCTGCAGCCCAATTAAAGGCTATTTTTGCAGTTTCTTCTAATTCATATATATTTGTTTCTATTTTTTTATTAGTTGCAATTAACGCCAAATCATCTATATAAGATGGTTTAATGATAGAAGGCGTTTTTTGTTCTAATAAATTAAATAGTGGTGTTAAATATAATAGAAAAAGAATTGGGGATATTGGGGAACCTTGTGGTATTCCAGTTTCAACTGGTTTTAATTTTTCTACTTGTCCATCGAAGGCCAGTTTAATTAATCTTTTGGACATAAAATTATTAATCCACGAAATTAATCGTTTGGGGAACTTCATGTCTTCTAAGGTATTAATTAATCTTTCCTTTGAAACATTATCAAAAGCCCCTTTAACGTCTAGGAATAAAACAGAGGTTTTTAACTTTTCTGAATTAGCCATTTCTATATCATGAACTAATGACAAAGCTGCATCAATTGCAGATCTTTGTTTTCTGCCTCCAATTTGTTCTGGATTTAGAATTTTATTAGTTTCTGATAAGAAGGCTATTCTTCTTGCTATTATTTTCTCTGATATTTTTCCTAAACAATTTAGGAGACTAATAATTCTGTAAGCTTTTGGAATATTATAATCCGGTTTATTTGGTTTAGGTAAAATTGCCCCAATTGCTTCTCTGAAGCATATTGGATGGTACCCATAATTTAATAATTGTTTGAATAAATCATTAAATCTTCCCGGTATAATTTCGTAAGCCCTTTTTAGACATAGAAAATTAATTCCATCTGGTCCTGGTGCTTTTTTGGAATTGGATGAGAAGATAGCTTCTTTGATTTCACTATCTCTTATCTTTTTCCATTCCATTAACTTTTTGTTAATTGTTATTTCCACTGGTAACAGTGGATTTGTTGTTTTTGTATAATTTGGTGGTTTTGGAAATAACGCCTTTCTTAATATTTTTGCCTTATCTTCAAAATTAAGGGCATTCCTGTCCTCATAAATTAGATTTGGCATTTTTTGGATTTTTCTAGGTTTAGAAAAATTAAGCGCTAGGAATATTTCTTTGTCTTTTGCATTTTCTAGAAAATTAGTCCAGGATTTCTCCTTAGAGGATCTAATTTCTCTAAAATGTTTATTCCTTTTGATTTTAAATAGTTCCCAATTTTGTTGGGTCCTATTTAATTTCCATGTCCTTTTTTGTTGCAACATCTCTTTTCTTGTTTTTTCAATTTCCTCATTCCACCAAATTTTTGATTTTGGTGTTATTTTTAAAATTGGTGTAGATCTTTCTACTGCCAAAATTATATTTTTTTGAAAAAGAGATGTTGCAACTTCCAAATTATTTTCTAGATCTTCTCTTTTCTCATAAAATGAAAAAAGGCGATCTTTCCATAAATTATTTTTATCTAGATTTTTATCTAGACTTAATAATTCTTTTTCGAAGTTTTCCCAATTAGTTTTATTCCAATTAAATTTGTTAGTTGACAAAGGGTTGTCTACTAAGTCATTTTCTTTTGGTTTTATTTTAATTGAGATTACCTCATGATCTGATCCTGTATCAATTTTTTCATCTATTTTCCAATCCATAATTAATTCTTTTAAATTAATGGTTGCAAAAGATAGGTCAATGATTGAGGATTCAGATTTATTATTTTTCCTGACATTATAATAAGTTGGTATGCCATTTTTATTTATTAATTGTAGATTTTTATCTTCGATCAACTCTATTATTTTTCCTGCTCTTAAATTAAATTTAATTTCAGGGTTCCATAAAGAGTGATGAGCATTAAAATCTCCGATTAATAATGTTTTTTTGGTGCAGTAATCTTTGATCTTATTAAAGAGTCGATTTACTGTATATTCACCATTTTCCGTATTTTGTTGTTTTTCGTTGTAGATATTAATAAATCTGATTTCCCCAAATTTGTTTGATTTAAAATCAATTATCTGGCAGTCCTCATCTTTAATTAAATCTTCCCGGTTTGTGATCTCGTAGGGTAAATTCTTTTTTATAAAAGTAATTACCCTATTTCGGTTTTTGTTGGTTTCGTTGGTTTTTGGGTTTGAAAAAATTGGTTTAAACCCTGAGTGTGTAATTGTAGTATTTTCCTTTGAGAACCACGGTTCTTGTAGGAAAATTAAATCCGTGTTGTCGTAAATTAATGCAGAGTTTAAGATTGACTGCATTATATTTGTAGATCTTCTACAATTGTGTTGTATTATTTTTAAAATATCCCTATTCATTTAAGGTGATATTTTGTTTTTTGTTTTTAGGGCATAAGGAATTTTTTGCCCCATGTTCTCCTCCACAATTAATGCATTTGTATTTTATATGGTCACAGGACTTTTTATTTTCCTGGCATATATTACACAAATGATTAATTGTTTTGTGTTTTCCAGCACAAATTTCGCAGGCTGATTCATTTCTGCAATTTAATGCATAGTGGCCAGTTTTTTGACAATTTGTACATCTATTGTTTCCAGAGAATTTAATATATCTTTCTGTTTTGAGTTTTTCACCTCCTAGAAAAATATATCCTCTGTTTTGTGTTTCTATTGCCTCCATTTTTGTTTTTGTGGCAATTACTATAGAAGAGAATTTCTTCCCTTCTAATTTTTCCTCCTTAATCAACCATCTCGGATTGTTAACCAATTTGATTGTGTTGTCTGTTTCCACCTCTTTTTTGAGATCTTCCATTTTTTGATCTCTAGAAATCCCGTGTACAACTAAGAACCCCCAGCTCTCTATTTTGGAAGGTCTTTGTATGTGTTCATCTATTTTGATGAGTTCTTGATAGATTTCTTCTTTGTATTCCAGAATATCTTCTTTTTTGGTGTTCTCATGGGTAATCAAAATTAGATTCCCTTTTGGATTTAGAGAAATCCCAGAAATAATTAATTCTGGGTTATTGGGCTTCTCTTTGAGAATTTTATTTATTTTTTCTCTGAAGATATTTGGTTTTTGGATGGGAGGTTCCGTGGTACTTCTGGGAATAATTAACCTTCGTTGGTTAATTGATATTTTTGAATTTTGTGGATTTTGTGGATTTTGTAGATTTTGCGTTTTATGCGTTTTTTGGTGTTTTTGGGTTATTTCCTGTTTTTTTGGTGTTTTTGATGTTTTCTGGGCGATTTGGGCGTATGTCTTTTTTGTGTTGTTTCTCTCCAACTCTCTTATTTCCTGCTTTAGGTCTTCTACCTCCTGTACTCTTTCTTTTAGAAGGTCATTCAACCTTTTAATTTCCAGAAACAGATCTTCTCTATTTATTTCTTCCCTTGAATCAATTGTATCTACCGATACCTGTCTTCTCTGTCTTTTTTTGTGGTGAACAGGTTTAAAACCCTGTGTCGCTAATACTAGTTCATCCAAAGATGAACTAGTTGGTATGTTCTCCATTTTTAAAACTAACCTTTAAAAGGTTTAGTTTAAATTAAGCGAGAACCCCCTTTTTTTTTTTTTTTTTGTGTGGTAGACGATCGCAAATATCTTTATATTTTTATGTCGTGATTATTTTCTATCGGTCTTTGTATGCTTTTTTACTTTGTAGTATTTTTGATCAATTTTTTCCGCTCTTTCGATTGGTGTACTTTTATTTGGTTTTGGATACTCCGTTCAAAAGTTATGGGGGGGTCGGTATTTTCGAAGTTCGTTTGAATATTATCAAGAATTAATCAAAAAATAATATTTAAGCTTTAAAAATAAATAATAGAATTTTAAGAAAATTTTTAAAGTTTTTTAATAAATTTAATATTATTATATTAAAATATAAACATTATTAATAAAAAATATAAATTGTTATTAATAAATATTATAAAAATATAGTTTATATAAAAATAGAATTAAAATTATCAAAAAAATTAAAAAAATTTTAGTTTTTTTTAAAAAAAAAAAAGGAATTTTTAGTTTTATAGAAATTGGTAAATTATTATTATACTTTAGAACCTACTCTTGAAGAGATAATAGATTTTGATTTAAGTTTTTATTTAATGGATAATAAGAAGTTTTTTAATATCAAGTATAGGGATGAGGAGTTTTTAAGATTTTTGGTTGTATAATAATATTTTTATAAAAATATTTATATTATATTAATTTTTTGGAGTTTTTTTAAAGATATTGTGGAAGATTTGGGTTTTTTGGTGGATTTTTTTATAAGAAATGTATATAGATTTATAAATTAAATATTTTTTTTTTTTTTATTTTTTATTTTTAATAATATATATAAATATGTTTTATTGAGATATTTTTCTTTATTATACTAGGTTATTAGTAGTTGATATTTTATTTATAAGCTATATTATTTAAATAATATATATTAATATGTTTTTGGTGGTTTTGGTATATTATGGAGGGTATTTTTTGATTTTTAAAGGAGTTGGAGAAGTGTTGGGATGAGGAGTATAGGTAGTATTTAATAAATTATATATGTAACCAAAAATGTGAATAGATAAGAATTATAAAATAGTAATAATTTTTAAAATAATATTAATTTTAGTTTTTTTAGATTATTTATATTTTTTTTTAACTTTATAATGTTTTATTTAATAAGTATTTTGGGTTATTTTAAAAAAAATTAGATAGGTTTAAAAGAAATATTTTTTTTTAGTTATTAAAAATTATTGTTTGGATTATAAGATTAAAACTATTAGATAAGATATTTATTATTTTTATTAGATTTTTTAAGGATTTTTTTGATATTATATTTAGTGAAGTTGTTATATTTTATTTTGATATTGTTTAGGTTTTTTTTTAAAGTTTTGGTAAAGTTGATTTAAAAATTAATATATAAAATATATAATAGATTTTTAAGGATTTAAATATATCTAATTTGTATTAGTATTTTTTAAGTTATTTTTTAATTATATAAAAACTAAATTTCTAATAATTAAATTTTATATAAAATATATTTAATAATATTGTATTAAAATGTATTATATATAAATTTTGTTGAAAATAAAAAAAAGATTTAATTATTTTAAATAGAATTAAAAAAGTTTTAAAAATATATTTTTAAGGTTTAAATAAAATGTTTTGAGGTTTTGTTAGTTTAAAAATAAAATTTTATTATAATATTAATTTTTAATTATTTAATTTATAATTAATTATTAGTATTAGTATTTGTTAATAAAGAATAAATTTTTATTGTAAATATATTTTTATTAGATTTTATATTTAAAAAAAATGTGTTAGTAATATATTTGTTAAAAATTTTTTATTGTTTATTAATTATATTATAAAATAAAAATAGCGGTTTTTGAAAATTTATTAATAATAATTAATATTTTATTATAAATGATATTAATAAAAATATATTATAATATTTTTTAAATAAAATTATATATAATAATTTTGAAAAGTGTACTAGATATATTGTGAGGTTAAAATATATTGTATAATTTATATTAATTAAATTTATTTTTGTAATATATATTATAAGTTTTAATATATTTTTTAATATATTTTTCTATTTAGGGTTAAAAATATGTTTTGATGATGAATTTTTATGTTTGATTAATATTTAAGTGATTATATATTTTTGAGGTATCAAATAATAAATTTTTTATATAATATTTTAATAAATTTTAAAATTTTTTAAAAATTTTTTTTGTTATTGAATTTTATTAGTATTTATAAATTATATTTAAAATTTATTTTTAGTATTATATTTTATAAAATTAAAAAATTTATTAATAATAATATAAATTTTTTTTAATAAAATAATATTTTTATTAAATTTAATTTTTTTTATAAAATTAAATTATTTATTTATTACATTTATTAAAATATTTTTTTTATTTTTAAAATAAATAATTTTTATATTATATTTTAAAAAAACTTTTTATTAGTAAATTTATTTATAATTAAACTTTTTTATAATTAAGAAAAAGGTAAAATTCTTATAATTAAAGAAAATTATAAAAAAAATTTTAATTTATAAATAAATATATTATTTTTTGTAAATTTCTACAATAATCATAAGTTTTGTATTATATATAAAATATTATAATTATATTATATTGAATTTATAAGAAATGTAGGCAATTAAATATTATTTATTATTAAAATATTATTATATATTTTTAAAATAACAACTAAAGTACTTATTTTTATTTTAATAAAAAATTTCGAATTATATATTTTAAAAATTAAAATAAATATAAAAATATTTTTTAAAACTTCAAAAACTTTAAACCTTTCCAATATAAATTTAAATTTAATTTATTTTTTTATAAGTTTTGTAAAAATTACTAATATAAAACTATATATTTTAAATAAATTATTAATAATAATTATAAAATTTTAAAAATAATTATACATTTTTAATATTTTTTAGTAAAAACCCTAAATAACTTAAACTTTTTATAAATTTATTTTAATATCAAAATAATTATAATATTTAGAAATTTATATTTATAACAATATTTAAAAATTATTTTTTATTCTTCTCTAGAATTAATTTTGATATTAGTATATATATTAATAAAATTAAATTTAATAAATATTTTGGTTTCTACAAACCTATTAAAAGATTTATTAATAAAAGAAAAAAAATTGGTGTTTTTAATAATAATATTGTTAAAGTTTTTGTAATTAATATAAATTTGTAATTTATTATTAAATTTTAGTATAGAAAAAATAAAACATTTTACAAAAAAATTTAAAAATTAAATATATCCATTATAAAAATTTTTATTAATATATTTTTAGAAAATAACAATTTCTTTTTCTATACATATATATATAGAAAATAAATAACATTGCATTTTTTTTTTAAAAAAAATATAATATATAAATTAATTAAATTTTAATAAAAAAGTATTTTGTAGTAAAAATAATTTGGTTTTTTAATTTAATTTAAGAAAATATTTTGTTTTTTTTAATTTAAATTAGTTTTTTTATTTTTAATAAAAAATATTGGAGAGTTTTTAATTTATTTTTTAAATAATTGTTGACTTTTTTTATTATTATTTAGGTTATGAGATTTAAATGAATTTTTTTTCAAAATGATTTTATTGTTTCTATTTTTTTTTGTGTGGTTTTTTTGCATAAGTATTAAGGAAATTTGAGAGTTTTGTTTTTTTAGTTAATTTTAGGATTGTATTAATATAATTAAATATATCTAATAACTAAATTATAAAATATTTTTAATATATTTTTCAATAAGGAGTAAAAAATGAACTTAATATATAATAATTTTAAATATTCCAATATTAAAAGCTAATATATTAATTAAAATTTTAATTTTTAAAATAAATAAATTAAATTATAAAATGATTTTTAGATGAATAAAAGAATTTTTAGCACTATTATTTAAAAATATATTAATTAAAAATCTGTTAATATTATTATTATTATTATTTATCATACACGCATGCAACCTTTCGGTTATGGCGGAATGAAGGAAAAGAAATTAAAATACATGATTTTCGCTCCTTATTAAAAATAAAAACTATATAAAATCATTTTTTATTTTTTATTTTTATTATTATTTTTATTTTTATTTTTTATTTTTTAAGATTCCTTCTAACCCTTTTTGTCTCTTTCTTCTTTTTTTTTATTAAAAGAATAATATTATATATCTATTATTCTTACCCATCTACTTTGATATAATATTAAAATGATATATCTTATTTTCAGAATCTTTTCATTTTTTCAAACTTCCAAATTTCTCTATTTTATGAAATAATCATTTTTAGAATTTTTATTACATTTTCTTTTTATAATATTTATTTTATTTAGGAATTTTTTTAAAAAGATCATACCTTTATTATTAAATAATAAAAAATAATAATTTAATTATTTATTAACTTTTTTAAATTTTTTTTTTAATATTTTTCTTTCTTCATTATAAATTTTATATTTTATAATTAAATATTTTAATATTTAAAACTTATTTCTACATATATAGTTTTTATTTAAAATTTTAAAATTTGGAATTTTATATAAATAATTATTAAAGTATTTATACTTAGTTTTTAGTTAAATTAAAAAAGAAATAAAATTATTATTAAATTTAGTAAATATCTTATTTCTTTTTAATTTTAGTTTATTAATATAATTTAATTTATTTTTTTATTTTTTGTATTTTTTTTTTTATTTTGGTAAATCCTTTTCTTTAATTTTTTTTTTTTTAAATAAACAAAAAATTTAAATAAATTTTTATTTTTTATTTTTGTAGCTTTTTTGGCTAAATAATTTGCTTTTTTATTTTTAATAATTTTAAAATAATCTAGAATTTATTCTATAAATATGTTAATATTTCTAAAATTTAATTTATTTGTTATATTTTAAATTTCTAAAATTATTTCCTAATTAGGCTTTAAATTTAGGTTTTGTAATTTTTTTATTATAATTTAGTTATTAGTAAAGAAATAAATATTCTTTATTTCTTTATTTTTATTAATTATTTTAAAAAATTTTTCGAATTTTTTTTTTAAAACAATTAATTTTGTATTATATATTTTTTCTTAAATTAAAATAAATTTTAAAAATAAATTTATTATCTATTTCTTTATAAATTTTAGTTTTTGAGGATTTTTCTTTTTTATTTTTATTATTCTTTTTTTTATTTTTATTTTTTATTTTTAACATAAAACTATTTATATAAATAAGTAAATTTTTTCTAAAATTTAATTTACCTTTTTTTTTATTTTTGTAGTTTTTTACTTCTAAATCCTTAAATACGTTATTTATAAAAACAATTAATTTTATTTTTAATCTAAGGTAGATTGAATTTTATATTTAATTTTTTCATTTTTGTATATAAGTTTATTAAAAAATTAATTTTTAATAATATTTTATTTAGTATAAAAATATTTTTTTTTTTATTTTTTTCTTTTTTATTTTTATTTTAAATAAAATCTTAGTTTTATTTCCTTTCTTTCAAAATTAAATTCTAGTAGAAATAACTCTAAAAATCTCTTTTTTATTAAATAATTTTTATTAAGAAAAAAAAATCTTAGAGTATACCTTCTTTGTATCTTATTTAATTTTATTTTTAATAATAAAATAAAAATTTTAATTTTTAATATATTTATTATAGTTATTTTAAAACCTCCTATTATTTTTCTTAATATTTTATTTTAAATTAATTTAAATTTTTTTAAAATATTTTATTATTTTTAGTTTTTTTATTATATTTTAAACTTATAATTAAAAATAGAATAAATATGGCTTTTATACAATTATATTATTATTTTAGTTTTAAATCCTTTTTTTAAATTAGTTGTAAGAAATCGTATAGAGACTAGTCGAGGTATCAAGGTAATACACAAATGTTACAAGGCAAGGATGGTGTACTAGTGTGAATACAGATTGATACTTAAATTGTTGCTTGGTTTCTAAATATATGATGGTGAATATAGTGAGTTAAATAGATAAATGATAAAGGAAATAACATGTTGGACTGGACAGGAGGTAAGACTATGAATTGGATATTTGGGGATATAGTGTTGAACTGGACAGGACATAAAACTGTGAACTGGACATTCGGACATAGAATATTGAACTGGATAGAAGATAAATCTGAACTGGATATTCGGCTATACAGGATGCTGAACTGGACATAAGTTGTTTCTTAATAAGTCGGAAGTCTGTGTAGGGCATAAACCTAAACAAACTTACTGCCGCACAAGCTGAAATAACACTATTAATATTATTTTCTAAATTCTGAGGTCTGGATCTGGGTACTTCCTTATTCTGGGTCTGCAGGTTATGTTGCATCATATGGTTTTTCTTCCAACCACAGTATTGCTTAGATATTTCCTATAGTCATTCTAAGGGTTTTTCCAACCGCCTGGATTTCTGCTTGGAGTTCTTTCTACTAGACATGCTTCATTACATAATCCCCCCTTTTAGCATTGATGTCCTGTCAATGCTCTGTTCTGATGTCTAGTACAGAAGTAGATTCCTTACTTCATCAGTATCATTTGCTGATCTTTAGTAGCATAAATCCTCAATAGCTGCTTTTTCATATAATTCCTAGAAAACCTAGTTTCTTAAGGTTTTATTTTGGAATATTCGATCCTGGAGTTTCTTCCTCCGCAGTATCATGATTTTGGATATCTGTTCTAATAAAATCCTGCGCAGACTCATCATCATCTTTAGTTTCTGGAGGTTTCATACTAAGTTCTTGGTAGCAATCTATCAATTTATTAAATAATTGGTCTATTATAGCGCCATCATTCTAGCATTATTCATCATCCTTAATCTGGGAATTTATTAGAAAAGTTACTGGAAGATTGCGTTGAGTGAGCTCAGCCAATTCTGCCTATAAGCAGAAGATTTCCTGGTATAAGTGAAGATATATGGATTCTAATGCCTAAAACTCGAATAGATTAGGGTCCAAAAATATTTCTTAAGTGATATCAGGAAATTAAGGTTCTCTAATTAGTTCACTTAATTCTGCTATATCACAAAAAAGCAAAGTAAAATCGAAAAAATCAGGCAGCAAAGCCAGGTCAGTCAGGGTAAAAGTTATAGAAATCATGGAGTAGTTCCTAAGCATAAATAATATCGAATACAGATTACCAAATAGGTTCGTTCCAACCTTTCCACTAAACAAGATACTAAAGTTTACGGTAGTATAACCGTGAGTCTAGGATTTTTTCAACCTCGTATTCCTCTTCGTCGTCGACTGTAATAAGTGCAGGTCGTTTTTTGTAATTTTGGCCCGGGAAAGCGTTTTCTGGCACTACGTGAAGCAAGTTAGTATAAAAAACGGGGTAGATTCACATTAATAAAAGAAGTTCTAGCTTATATACTCGCTTTCCTACGGACTTAAGAACTTAAAATAGTCCTTCCATCTTATTAAACAGTTTAAAGCAAAGTCTAACTGTTTTAATATTCCACATATCAAGCCAAACATGGTCTCCTTTTTTATACTTAGGTACCAAACATCATCATTTGTTTACTTATTCCTACTATATTTATACAACACAACTAATTTCTGTACGTAAGATTTCTTATAAGTCTGATATCTATTAAACAAATTCTATAGCTTCCTAGTTCTTAATGAATTTCTTAAATCCTTGGAATTCAAAGGTAATTAGGTTCCAGCCATAGTTTGTGGTAAATAAAAAAATACCAGTAGTATCAGATACCTTGTTGTTATAAAAATATTCAGCCAAAGGTAACCATTCTACCCAATCATCTTGTTAGTAGTTAACATAAGCTCTAAAATACTATTCTACTATAGCATTAATGCACTCGATTTGACCATCTATTTAAAAATAGTAAGCAGTACTAGATCAATAATAGATTTTTAATCAGCTATTAACTTCATTCCAGAATTCATCAAAAAAATTCCTTCCTCTATCTAAGATAGCTTCCTTAAATAGTCCATACAATTTCCAAATATCTCTTAAAAAAATTCCAGCAAATTCTCTAACACTCAATTTTTTAGTAGTAGAAGTCAGGTAAATCATCTTAAAAAATCTATCAATAGTAACTAAAATAGCATTATACCCTTCTAATTCTAATAATCCAGTAATAAAATCAAAGAAAATACTTTACCAATTCCTTTCTAATATTTAAAACGACTGTAGTAATCCTTGCGATACGTTTCTTAAGACTTTAATACATTTACATATGTAGCAATTATCAACATATTGGTCTATGTTTTTCCAAATTCCTACCCATATATATTCTCTTTAAATTAGTTCCAGCATTTTAGCCCTACCTAAGTATCCTACAATAAAATAATCATAATATTATCATAATATTTCTTCACAAATTCCCTCATTATCAGATACTACTTTTTTACCATTATAGTAAAATTCATTCTACTATTCTTCCATTTCTAAAATTTTCACCTTAGAATGTTGTTTATCTCCTTTTTTTAAAGCTTTCATAATATCTTAGATATATAGGTCTTTAAATATCGCTGTTTTCTAATCTTCCTACATTATCATTATGCCGATTTGTTGGATTTTCTCGAGTAGTATGAGTATTCTAATTCGATTTTTTATATACTCATCCTCCCCTCCTTAAGGGAGGTCTTTCGACCTTCTGGTTAGTACATCAACTTTAGTATTAGTTTTTCCAAAAACAAAGAATATTTTAAAATCAAATCAGAACAAATATTCCATCCATCCTACTTATCTCTATCTAAGAAGCTATTTAGTCATAAAATATTCCAGGTTTTTGTGATCTATAAGGATATATACTTGAGTATAAACGCTCATTAGGTACCAGTCCCATTCTTTAAACACCTAAATCACAGATAAAAGTTCTTTATCATAGATATCATAATTATATTCTGCAAAAGTCATCTTCTTCGATCAATAAACTACAAAATGCCAAAACCCATCATCATATTTTTAAAAAAAAACTACTGCACAAATAAAGTTAAATACATCCATTTCTACTCATATTTCCAATATTAGATTCCAGTACTTCAATATTAGCTCAGTACAGAAAGCTTACTTAAATATTCAAAAGACGTCCTACTCCTCTTTTCCCCAATAAAATATTCTATCCTTTCTAATTAAATTATAGAGAAATTTGGCTATTTTCGCGTAATCTTTTATAAATTGTTGATAAAAATTTGCGAATCCTAAAAAAAACTATACTTCCTTGACAACCCCAAATCCTTCCTTTAGTTCTTCCCAATCAAATATATCTTAAATCTTAGCCAAATCCATCCTAATATTATCACTTCTAACAATATATCCTAAGAATTCAATTTCTTTAATAAAAAATTCACATTTAGAAAGTTTAATATAAAATCCTACTTTCTATAGTACTTTGATGACTTGTCTTACATATCGGATATATTCTGCTTGTAAATTACTATAAATACAAATATCATTAAAATAAACTACACAAAATTCATCCAAGAAAGGTTGCAAGGCTTCATTAATATACACTTAAAAAACAGCAAAAGCATTTATCAAACTGAAATATACTACTTAAAACTTGAAGTATCCATATCAAATACGAAAAGCTGTTTTTTCTTCGTCTTTTTTGGTTATTCTAATACAATTATATACACCATAGATGTCCAACTGTGTAAAATATTTAGCTTTTCTAAAGTGATTTAGGGTTTCATCAATTCAAAGTAAGGGATATTGGTCTTTAACAATAATAGCATTAAGTTTCTTCTAGTTTACACAAAATCATAGGCTGCCATCTTTCTTTAGAACAAAAAAAATTAATACTCCCCATAAACTATTAGATTTCCTAATAAATCTTTTAGTCATATATTCATCAATCCATGCTTTTAGGGCTTTAAGATGTTCTTCATTCATTAATCATACAAGTTCCCAAATTAGTTTAGCATCTAAAGAAATAAAAATCTTCATATCTTCTTTTCTTCATAGTAGTAGAGTATTTCCTTTCTTTTTGGAAAATGCTTCTAACAAGTCCTAAAATTCTTCAAAAAACTTGATAAATTCTTCAATTAAAAATTTGTCATCAACATATATTACTTGTTTCCATTTTCTTCCTAACCCATAAATAGCAAACACAAGTCCTTATTTCATAATTCATTTAAAAACTTCAGCACCTACAATAGTAATCCTGGATAAGTAGTTCATATATACTTGATTATTTTCTCAATCAACATAAACGTTATGTTTTTTATACCATAATTTTCCCAAGTTTAAAGGTTTAATAATATTAACAATATCAACATTGATAATTTCTTTATAGTATTGGATTTTCATCTTAAATCAAGTTATTTCCTTAACTGGTTCTCTTATCCCATTAAAATATTCTACAGTTTTAGGAATTTTTTTAAAATAAAGTAGAAAATTATTTTTAATTGTAAACTTGCAACTCATATATATTTTTGTGTCACCACTATTCAAACATGCTAGGGTGTTAATAAAATTTTGAAGGTGGGGGTATAAAGTGACAGGGATCTCAGTATATAATTCAAATAGTATTTCATTATTTTTAGGGTTTAAACAGGAATATTGGTTCTGGGATACAAAAGAAATCTGGAAAATTCTTTGAGGTTTTTGGATACTCAAAGTGATAGTGAGTTTTTTACTTTGCTGTGTGTTATACCTTATAATTAAGCAATATCTTTTCCCAATTTTTTCTTAACATCTTCTTGGTGATATCTTATAATAAATGCTATCTCGTTTTAGATTTTTTTATGAGTGAATCCTTAAATATTTTAGTCTCAGATTAGACGGGGGTTATATGGAGGGTGTTTGTTATAATTATTTTAAAACTTCTTATTTGGACAATTATTAGCGAAGTGTCCTTTTTTTCTATAATACAGGCATAGTTTTTGGGTTTGTCATCAATCTTTTTCTTCTTAAGTCAGACACCCTTTGATGTTATTAGTGGATTGGTTTATAGGTTTAGGCCCAAAGTAGTTGTTTCCCTACGTTAATAGTACCAAATTATTAAGCTTGGTTGGTACCTTTAGTACTAGAATAGTAATAGTCTTTTTAAAAAATTCGTTATTTACCAAGTTACGAAATTTCTTTTTTGTGTCCAAGATTTGCCAGTTATTATCAAATTTCTAACAAAAAATCACGAATGTATTGAATTTTGCAGATAACATGTCTCTTGTGATCAAAAGTTTTTCAATTTCAATACAAAAACCATTTCTTAGATACGCAATTTGGGCCACATCGTCATAATTAAATCTGCCCATCAAGCATTTAAATTCTGTAAAATACATAGAAAAAGATTTATTATTTTATCTAAAATTTCATAATTCCCGTTCTACTGTACCAGCCGGGTTGGGGTCTCCAAAAGCTTCTTCAAACCAGGTAGTAAATGCAGCATAAATACCCCACGACCATATTCCATTGTCAAAACTATATTCATTAAAAACTAGCTCAACAAAGTTTCCCTTTAATAAACTAACAACATAAACTATTTTAATTTCTAAAATATTGAATTTGGTTTTTTCTTTTTTGTATTTGTTATTTAATTGTACTAGAAAGTTTCTAAGTTCATAAAATCTTATACCATCAAAGACATCAAGATCTAGAAATTTGATGTAGTTAATTATAATTTTTGCTACTATCATATTATTTTTGAAGTACTCAAAAACAGCCATAATAGTAGCAGTCTATTCCTCGGAAAATCCGGGAAGTTGAATATTTAAACCAAACATTTAAATATTAGGTTGATAGGTTGTGAAATAATAAAATATAAAAAATCATATAGAAACTAGTCAAAGTATCAAGGTAATATATAAATATTACAAAGCAAAAATAGTATACTAGTATGAATACAAATTAATACTTAAATTATTACTTAATTTCTAAATATATAATAATGAACATAACAAGTTAAATAGATAAATGATAAAGGAAATAATATGTTAAACTAGACAGGAGGTAAGACTATGAATTGGATATTCGGGGATATAGTGTTGAATTGGATAGGATATAAAATTGTAAACTAGACATTCAGATATAGAATATTAAACTGGATAGGAGATAAATCTAAACTAGATATTCGGCTATATAGGATGCTGAACTGGATATGAGTTATTTCTTGGTAAGTTGGAAGTTTGTGTAGGGCATAGGCTTAAATAGGCTTACTGCTGCACAAACTAAAATAACATTATTAATATTATTTTCTAAGTTCTGAGGTCTGGATCTGGGTGCTTCTTTATTCTAGATCTGCAAATTATATTGCGTTGTGTGGTTTTTCTTCTAACTATAGTATTGCCTGGATGTTTCCTATGGTCATTCTGAGGGCTCCTCCGGCCGCCTGGATTTCTGCTTGGAGTTCTTTCTGCTGGGCATGCTTCGTTACATTAGTAAGTATTTTAATAAAATTTAAAATTTTATTTACTATATTTGTTTTTATTTTAATATAATATTTAAAATTTAATTTTATATCAAAATATATACTTAACTACCTTATATTGTTAATAAATTTTATTATTATATTATTTAGTAATTTAATATTTAATTTTCTAAATTTATTTTGCTTTTTTAAATTTATTTTAAAATAAATTAGTTTTAATTTTATATTATTAAAAGCTACTATATTATTTATAACCTAATTAAAAACTATTTTTACAATTTTTTTTAATTTATATATATTTATTTCCATTTTTTTATTAGTTGTAATTAACACCAAATCATCTATATAAAATAGTTTAATAATAAAAAACATTTTTTATTTTAATAAATTAAATAGTAATATTAAATATAATAAAAAAAAATTAAAGATATTAAAAAATTTTATAATATTTTAGTTTTAATTGGTTTTAATTTTTTTATTTGTTTATTAAAAATTAATTTAATTAATTTTTTAAATATAAAATTATTAATTTATAAAATTAATTATTTAAAAGTTTTTATGTTTTTTAAGGTATTAATTAATTTTTTTTTTTTAAAATATTATTAAAAACTTCTTTAATATTTAAAAATAAAATAAAAATTTTTAATTTTTGAATTAATTATTTTTATATTATAAATTAATAATAAAATTATATTAATTATAAATTTTTATTTTTTGCTTTTAATTTGTTTTGGATTTAGAATTTTATTAATTTTTAATAAAAAAGCTATTTTTTTTACTATTATTTTCTCTAATATTTTTTTTAAATAATTTAGAAAATTAATAATTTTATAAGCTTTTAAAATATTATAATTAGGTTTATTTGGTTTAAATAAAATTATTTTAATTGCTTTTTTGAAGTATATTAAATAGTATTTATAATTTAATAATTATTTAAATAAATTATTAAATTTTTTTAATATAATTTTATAAGTTTTTTTTAAACACAAAAAATTAATTTTATTTAATTTTGGTATTTTTTTAAAATTAAATAAAAAAATAGTTTTTTTAATTTTACTATTTTTTATTTTTTTTTATTTAATTAATTTTTTATTAATTATTATTTTTATTGGTAATAATAAATTTATTGTTTTTATATAATTTAATAGTTTTAGAAATAATATTTTTTTTTAATATTTTTACTTTATTTTTAAAATTAAAGGCATTACTGTTTTTATAAATTAGATTTAATATTTTTTGGATTTTTCTAAGTTTAAAAAAATTAAGTATTAAAAATATTTCTTTATTTTTTATATTTTCTAAAAAATTAGTTTAGAATTTTTTTTTAAAAAAATCTAATTTCTTTAAAATATTTATTTTTTTTTAATTTTAAATAATTTTTAATTTTATTAAATCTTATTTAATTTTTATGTTCTTTTTTATTCTAATATCTTTTTTTTTTATTTTTTCAATTTCTTTATTTTAATAAATTTTTAATTTTAATATTATTTTTAAAATTAATATAGATCTTTTTACTACCAAAATTATATTTTCTTAAAAAAAAAATATTACAACTTCCAAATTATTTTCTAAATCTTCTCTTTTTTTATAAAATAAAAAAAAGCGATTTTTTTATAAATTATTTTTATTTAGATTTTTATTTAAATTTAATAATTTTTTTTTAAAATTTTCCCAATTAATTTTATTTTAATTAAATTTGTTAATTAATAAAAAATTATCTATTAAGTTATTTTCTTTTAATTTTATTTTAATTAAGATTATTTTATGATTTAATTTTGTATTAATTTTTTCATTTATTTTTTAATTTATAATTAATTCTTTTAAATTAATAATTATAAAAAATAAGTTAATAATTAAAAATTTAGATTTATTATTTTTTTACTATTATAATAAGTTAATATATTATTTTTATTTATTAATTATAAATTTTTATTTTTAATTAATTTTATTATTTTTTTTACTTTTAAATTAAATTTAATTTTAAATTTTTATAAAAAATAATAAATATTAAAATCTCCAATTAATAATATTTTTTTAATATAGTAATCTTTAATCTTATTAAAAAATCAATTTACTGTATATTTACTATTTTTTATATTTTATTTTTTTTTATTACAAATATTAATAAATCTAATTTTTTAAATTTGTTTAATTTAAAATTAATTATCTAGCAGTTTTTATTTTTAATTAAATCTTTCTAGTTTATAATTTCGTAAAATAAATTCTTTTTTATAAAAGTAATTATTTTATTTCAATTTTTAATAATTTTGTTAGTTTTTAAATTTAAAAAAATTAATTTAAAACCTAAATACATAATTATAGTATTTTCCTTTAAAAATTACAATTCTTATAAAAAAATTAAATCCATATTGTTGTAAATTAATACAGAATTTAAAATTAACTACATTATATTTATAAATTTTTTATAATTATATTATATTATTTTTAAAATATTTTTATTCATTTAAGGTGATATTTTGTTTTTTATTTTTAAAACATAAAAAATTTTTTACCCCATATTCTCCTCTATAATTAATATATTTATATATACAAAACTTTTTATTTTTTTAGCATATATTACACAAATAATTAATTATTTTATATTTCTTAGTATAAATTTTATAAACTAATTTATTTTTGTAATTTAATACATAATAACCAATTTTTTAACAATTTATATATTTATTGTTTCCAAAAAATTTAATATATTTTTCTATTTTAAGTTTTTTATTTTTTAGAAAAATATATTTTTTATTTTATATTTCTATTGCTTTTATTTTTGTTTTTATAACAATTACTATAGAAAAAAATGTTTTTTTTAATTTTTCCTCCTTAATTAACTATTTTGGATTTTTAAGTAATTTAATTATATTATTTATTTTCACTTCTTTTTTAAAATCTTTTATTTTTTGATTTTTAAAAATTTTATATATAATTAAGAATCTTTAATTTTCTATTTTAAAAAATCTTTATATATATTTATTTATTTTAATAAATTTTTAATAAATTTCTTCTTTATATTTTAAAATATCTTCTTTTTTAGTGTTTGTATAAATAATCAAAATTAAATTCTCTTTTAAATTTAGAAAAATTTTAGAAATAATTAATTTTAGATTATTAAGCTTTTTTTTAAAAATTTTATTTATTTTTTCTTTAAAAATATTTAATTTTTAAATAAAAAATTCCATAGTATTTTTAAAAATAATTAATTTTTATTAATTAATTAATATTTTTAAATTTTGTAAATTTTATAGATTTTACATTTTATACGTTTTTTACTATTTTTAAATTATTTCCTGTTTTTTTAGTATTTTTAATATTTTTTAAGCAATTTAAATATATATCTTTTTTATATTATTTCTTTTTAATTTTTTTATTTCCTACTTTAAATTTTTTATTTTTTGTACTCTTTCTTTTAAAAAATTATTTAACCTTTTAATTTTTAAAAACAGATTTTTTCTATTTATTTCTTTTTTTAAATCAATTATATCTACTGATATTTATCTTCTCTGTCCTTTTTTATAATAAATAGGTTCAAAACTTTATATCACTAATACTAATTTATTTAAAAATAAACTAGTTAATATATTTTTTATTTTTAAAATTAACCTTTAAAAGATTTAGTTTAAATTAAACAAAAAACCCCTTTTTTATGTAATAGATAATTATAAATATTTTTATATTTTTATATCATGATTATTTTCTATCGGTTTTTGTATATTTTTTTACTTTGTAGTATTTTTAATCAATTTTTTTTTGCTTTTTTGATTAGTGTACTTTTATTTAATTTTAGATACTCCGTTCAAAAGTTATGGGGGGGTCGGTATTTTCGAAGTTCGTTAATAATTAAATCTGTTAATATATGTAAACAAAATAAAATATTATTTAAAAAATTGGATTTATAAAATTTTAAAAAATATAAATCTTATTTTTATAATATAAATATTACATTGTTTAAAAAAATATTAATTTTTAAAAGATTCCTAATTTAAATTTTTGATAAATTTAAAAAAAATATTTATTTATTTGTTCATATTTATTTTTTTGTTTAAAATTTTTTTATTATTTTGGAATTAGAATTTATCTTATTTTTTAAAGAAAAATAATTAAAGTAAAAATTTCTAAAATTTATAATATAATAAATGAAATATTATAAATTATAATATATTTTATGTTTTTTTTATAAAAAAAAAGATATGGTTATAGATGGCATATTATTATTATTTTTTTCTAAATTTATTAGGATTTTTTATTATATTGATTTTGAAATCTTTTTTTATGATTAAGTTAAGATAGTAAAAGTGTTTTTATTTTTAGTATCTATTTGTAAATATATTTTTTGCATAGGTTGAAATTATTATAAAAAATATTAATAATATTATTTTTATAAAATTTATATTTAAGATTTTTATTATTATATTAATATTTATAATTAATAAGATTTTTAAAATTTTTATAAATATCTAATCTTTTTATTTTAAAATTATAATATTATTAACAATATTAATATAGATTAAAATCATTATTAAAGTATTAATTTTAATAAGTTTTAAATTGAATTTAGGTATTAAATTTAAATCAAAATAAATATTTTATATAATAAAATTGTATAAAGTAAAATTAATATAACAATAATAATATATTAAATATTTTTATATTAATTTTAATAATATAATTAATATAAATTAAGAATTTAATTATATAATAAAAATTTAACAATTTTTAATTTACATAATTATTAGTAATACTAATAATTATAGTAATAATTAAAAATAAATAAAATAATTTATTATCATTATTATTACTAAAAATATTAGGGTTGTATATTTAAATATGATATTATTTTTAGTAATTAATAAATATTTCTTGGTATAAATTAGTATTTATATAATAAAAATTTTCTCAATAAAAAATGTAATTTAGTAAGATTATATTTTACACAACTAAAAATAAATATATAATAATAATTAAAATATCAAATATTTATTTAATTATAAGTTTTAGTATAATATTTATATTAATTATTTATAAATTATTAATAATTTATATATTATTTTTATTTTTTTTTAAGAAATATAATATTATTAATTTTTTCAATCTATATTATAAATATAAAATATTTATTATTATCTTAATTAAAGAAAAAAGAGAAAATAAAAATAATTGTTTTTGGTTTTTTGAGTAAATAAAAATTAGTAGTTTATAATTTTAAAATATATAAAAATGTTTTAAAGCTTTAGATTTTTTGGAATTATTTTTTAGTATTATTTTTTTTTTATATTCATAATATTAGATTAATTATTTATTTTTTTATTATTTATATTTGATATGGGTTTTAAAAATTGGATTTTACTATAACTAATAGTATTTTCAAATATTAAGTATATAAGAGATGGGAGATACTTCTTTATTATTATTATTTATAAAAATAATTAATTTTAAAATGTTTATATAAATATTTAAAAAAATTTGTAATATAACTTTATAAAATTGTTTAAGAAGTTATTATTAAATTTTTTTAAAATTAGTAATAATAAATTAATATGTTATATTAAATTTAATAAAAACTTTATTTGTTAAAAAAAACCTTAAATAGTATTATAAAAATTATGTTATATATATATTTTTTTTTAATATTTTTAAAAGAAATATTTAGATTTATTATAATTTTAATAAAAAAATTATTAGATTTTGGATCTTTTAAAAAAAGATTATATTTATATTTATATTAAATAGTATTTAGATCTATAGGGGTTAGATTATAAATTTTAATTATTATTATTATATTATTATTATTTTTTTTTTAACTACTAGTGTTAGATTTCTTATTATAACTATTGTTATTATTATATTTATATTTTCTTTTTTTATATATAAAAGGATTGGTTGGTATAGGTTTTAAAATTAATATTGTTAATTTATTATATTTTTATATAAATTATAATTAATAATTTTTTATTTTAATGTTTTTTTTTATAAATGTAAATATATTATTAGAATTCTATTTTGATTTTTTTTTAGGTTTTATAGTATAAATTGGATTTATTTTAGTTAAGATTATAAGTTTATTAAATTTTTGGAAATAGTTGTAAATAGAGTTAATTTATTTAAGTAATTTATTATTGGGTTTTTAATAAATCTACTGTTATTAGTAGAAATAATAATTAATAAAAAATTAATTAAATAAAAAAAAATAAAAAATAATGAAATTAAAAAAATTATTTTTTTAATCTAATTTTAAAAAAGTACTAAGACTAAATAAAATTAATTTTTTATATTTAAAAAATTTATGAAATTATATTAGAAAGATTTAATAATTTATTTAAATAATTATTAAATTATAGATACTAATATGTTTTAAAGAAGTAATTAAAGTAATTTTATTTAAATTAAATAAATTAAATTATAATATTCTAAAAGTTTATAAAATCATTAATTTTTTAAATTATTTAAAAAAAAAATATTAAAAAAATAATAGTAAAAAAATAATTTTTTATTAAAAATTAATAAAATTCTAAAGTTAAAATAAATTAAAAATAAAAAATAAAGATTTGTAATTAATGTAACTTTATCTTTAGTTTATGATATAAAAATAATTAATTTAAAAAATTAAAAATTTTTGTTTTATTTTTAGATATTAAAAAGGCTTTTGATAATGTTTTTTAAAAAAAATTAATTAATATTTTAAAAAATATGAATTTTCTTAAATAATTAATTTAATAAATTAATAATTTTATATTTAAAAGATTAATTAAATTAACTTTTAATAAACAAATAAAAAATTAAAACTAATTAAAACTAAAATACTATAAGGTTTTTTAATATTTTTAATATTTTTTTTATTATATTTAATATTATTATTTAATTTATTAAAGCAAAAAATACTTTTTATTATTAAATCATCTTATATAGATGATTTAGTATTAATTGTAATTAATAAAAAAATAGAAATAAATATATATGAATTAGAAGAAATTATAAAAATAGTCTTTAATTAGATTATAAATAATGTAGTAGTTTTTAATAATATAAAATTAAAATTAATTTATTTTAAAAAAAATTTAAAAAAATAAATAAATTTGGGGAATTAAATATTGAGCTATTAAATAATATAAACATAAAATTATTAATAATATAAAATAGATATATATTTTAATATAAAATTAAATTTTGAAAATTATATTAAAATAAAAATAAGTGTAGTAAATAAAATTTTAAATTTTATTAAAATATTTGTTAATTTAGAAAAGGAATTTAAGATTAAAGTTTTAATATAATTATATAAAAATTATATTTATTTTATTTCTGATTATGGGTTTGAAATATAGTAAAAAAACTAAAAATAATAAAATATTTTAAAAAAGTTTAAATTAATTTAAAATAAAATATTAAAAAAAATAATAGAAAACTTTAAAGTAATTTTAATAAATATATTAGAAATTAAGGTTTTTGTTTTATTATTAGAAATAAAATTAAATAGAATATAAAAAAGTATATTTTAAGATTCTTCTTTTTTAATAAAAATTATTTAATAAAAAAGAGATTTTTAAAATCATTTTTACTAGAATTTAATTTTGAAAGAAAGGAAATAGAATTAAAATTTTATTTAAAACAAAATAAAAATAAAAAAAAGGAATAAGAAGAATATGTTTCTATATTAGATAAAATATTATTAAAAATTAATTTCTTGATAAATTTATATATAAAAATTAAGGAATTAAATATAAAATTCAATTTATTATAAATTGAAAATAAAATTAAATTTTTTATAAATAATATATTTAAGAATTTAGAAATAAAAAATTATAAAAATAAAAAAAAAATTAAATTAAATTTTAAAAAAAAACTTATTTATGTATATAAATAATTTTATACTAAAAATAAAAAATAAAAATAAAAAAAATAATAAAAATAAAAATAAAAATAAAAAAAAAATCTTTAAAAACTAGAATTTATAAAGAAATAAATAATAAATCTATTTTCAAAATTTATTTTAATTTAGAAAAAAATATGGAGATATATAATATAGAATTAATTGCTTTAAAAAAAAATTTTTAAAATATTTTTAAAATAATTAATAAAAATAAAAAAATAAAGAATATTTATTTTTTTATTAATAATTAAATTATAATAAAAAGATTATAAAATTTAAATTTAAAATCTAATTAAAAAATAATTTTAGAAATTTAAAATATAATAAATAAATTAAATTTTAAAAATATTAATATATTTATAAAATGAATTCTAGATTATTGTAATAAAGTATGTTTAATAGAAAGAATTTTAAATAAAAATCTAGGCGGTTGGAGGAGTCTTCAAAATGATCATAGGAAATATTTAGATAATATTGTAAATAAAAAAAAAATTATATAAGATAATGTAATTTATAAATTTAAAATAAAAAAATATTTAAATTTAGATTTTAGAATTTAGAAAATAATATTAATAATATTATTTTAGTATATGTGGTAGTAAATTTATTTAAATTTATGTTTTATATAAATTTTTAATTTATTAAAAATTAATTTATGTTTAATCTAATATTTTATATGTTTAAATATTTAATTTAAATTTATTTTTTATTTAATTTAATATTTTATATTTAAATATTTAGTTTATAATTTTATATTTTATTTAATTTAATATTATATTTTTGAATGTTTATTTTATAAATATATTTTTTATTTAGTTTATTTTATTATTTTTTTATTAAATTATTTATTTAAACTATTATATTCACTATCATATATTTAAAAATTAAATAATAATTTAAATATTAATTTATATTTATATTAGTATATTATTTTTATTTTGTAATATTTATATATTATTTTGATATTTTAATTAGTTTTTATATAATTTTTTATATTTTATTATTTTGCAACCTATTAATCTAATATTTAAATATCTAACTTAAATATTATATTTTTTGAATTTACTAAAAAATAGATTATAGCTATTATAGTTATTTTTAAATATTTTAAAAAAAATATAATGATATTTATATTATTATTAATTTTTAATAAAATTAAGTTTTTAGATTTTAATAGCTTTAATAATATAAATTCTTATAAACTAAAAAACTTCTTAATATAATTAAAGAATAAGTATAAAAGAAAATAAAATAAATTTAATATTTTTATAATTAAAATTTTTTATATTATTAATTTATTGAAAAGAAATCTTATTAAATTTATATTCAATAAACATAATTTTAATAAAAAGAAATGGTTATGGATTATTTATATTAAATTTATTTATTTAGTTTGAAAAAGCTTTTGATAATTTTAATTTAACTAATATTGTAAAAAAAGAATTATAAAATTTTAAATAAATTAATAAACTTTTTTTTATATATTTTATAAAATTTAGATGATTTATAAAAAAACTTAATTATAATAATATAGTTTAAATTGTATATTTATAAAATAGTTTGGATAATGAAATTAAAAAATTTTTAATAATTAAAAATATATTATTTTTAAAATTTAACAAATTCATATTTTTTTATTAAAATTTTGATAACAATTGGTATACTTTGGATATAAAGAAGAAATTTTAAAATCTTATAAATATTAAATTTTAAAAAAAAATATTACTATTACTTTCGTATTTAAAATAATAATAAAGTTTAATAATTTAATATTATAAATATGAGAAAATAGTTATTTTGAATCTAGATTTATAAATTAATTTACTAATAATATTAAAAAATAATTAATTTAAAAAAAAATAATAATAATAAATCTAAAAATTATATTTATATTGTAAAGAAAGTAATTATTATATTAATAATTATTTAAATAAAAGATTTTAAGGAAGTTTTAATTAACAAATTTTATATAACTTTTGTATAATAAAAAATCAGAATATTTATGATTTAATTTATAAAAAAAATCTAAAATAAAATAATATTTATTATAAAATATTATTAAAAAAAATATTAAAAAAAAATTAGAAAAAAATATTGCTTAATTATAAAATATAATATATAATAAAATAAAAAACTTATTATTATTTTAAATATTTAAAAAATTTTGAAAAATTTTCAAAATTTTTTTTGTATTTTAGAATTAATATTTTGTTTAAATTTTAAAAATAATAAAATATTATCTAAATTATATATTAAGATTTTTATTATTTTATATTTTTATTGTTAAAATTTTCTTAAAATTTTTGTATATTTAAATAATAATAATATAGGAATATATATAAGTTATAAGTTTGTAATTACAAATGATTTTTTATTTTATTTTAAAAAATTTTTTGAATTTATAAAATATTTTAATGGGATAAAAAAATTAATTAAAAAAATAATTTGATTTAAAATAAAAATCCAATATTATAAAAAAATTATTAATAGTGATATTATTAATATTATTAAATTTTTAAATTTAAAAAAATTATAGCATAAAAAATATAATAATATTATTATTATTATTTATCATACACGCATGCAACCTTTCGGTTATGGCGGAATGAAGGAAAAGAAATTAAAATACATGATTTTTGCTCCTCATTAAAAATGAAAACTACATAAAATTATTTTTTATTTTTGTTTTTTATTTTTATTTTTATTTTTGTTTTTTATTTTTTGAAGTTTCTTCTAACCCTTTTTATCTCTTTTTTCTTTTTTTCTATTAAAAGAATAATATCATATATCTATTATTCTTACCCATCCACTTTAATATAATATTAAAATAATATATCTTATTTTTGGAACCTTTTCATTTTTTTAAACTTTTAGATTTCTCCATCCTATAAAATAATCATTTTTAGGATTTTTATTACATTTTTTTTTTTGCAATATTTGTTTTATTTAGAAACTCTTCCAAAAAGATCATACCTTCATTATTAAATAATAAAAAGTAATAATCTAATTATTTATTAGTTTTTTTGAGTTTCCTTTTTAACATTTTTCTTTTTTTATTATAGATTTTACATTCCATAATTAAGTGTTTGAGGTTTATTTCTACATATATAGTTTTTATTTAAAATTCCAGAATTTAGAATTTTATATAAATAATTGTTAAAGTACCCATACCTAGTCCTCAGTTGAGTTAAAGAAGAAATAAAATTATTACTAAATTTAGTAAATATTTTATTTCTTTTTAACTTTGGTCTATTAATATAATTTAGCCTGTTTTTTTGTTTTTTGTATTTTTCTTTTTATTTTAGTAAGTCCTTTTCTTTAATTTTTCTTTTTAAATAGGTGAAGGATTTAAATAGGCTTTTCTTTTTTATTTTTGCAACTTTTTTGGCTAAGTAATCTACCTTTTCATTTCTAATAATTTCAGAGTAACCTGGGATTTATTTTATAAATATATTAATATTTTTAGAATTTAATTTATTTGCCATATTTTAAATTTCTGAAGTTATTTCCTGATCAGGTTTTAAATTTAGGTTTTGTAATCTTTTTATTGCAGTTTGGTTGTTGGTGAAGAAATAAATATTTTTTATTTTTTTATTTTTATTAATTATTTTAAAGGATTTTTTGAATTTTTTCCTTAAAGTAATTAATTTTGTATTATATACTTTTATACTTTTTCCTAAACTAAAATAAATTTCGAAAATAGATTTATTATCTATTTTTCTATAAATTCCAGTTCTTAAGGATTTTTCTTTTTTATTTTTATTATTCTTTTTTTTATTTTTATTTTTTATTTCCAGCATAGAACTGTCTGTATAAATAAGTAAGTTTTCCCTAGAATTTAGTTCAACTTCTTTTTTATTTTTGTGGTTTTCTGCCTCTAAATCCTTGGGTAGATATTTTAGTATATAATTATAATTAATTAGTAAATAAAATAACTAAAATTTATATAGATATTTTATCAAAATAACCCTAATATTTATTATATTTTATTTAAAATTATTTTGTTAATTTCAATCCATTAACATCTTCTTTTAAAAATAATTATAAATTAAAATAATTAAATAATTATAAATTTAAATAATAAAATTTATTATATCCCAATTATTAGCTTTTATTTTTTTTATTGAAAGCTTCCTCCAACCATTCATAATTAGTTTTTAATATATTCTTTTACTACAAAATCACATACAACACAAAAGATATAATTAATATTACTTTTTTATAATTAATATATATCCATAATTTATAATAATTAATTAAATAGTTTATTTTAAATTAATTTAAGTTAGTTGAAAAATTATGAAATAACTTTTTAAATTTAGTATAAGTAATTTTTAATAATAAAATAATAAGTATTTTATATATTAGTTTATAAATTTTGGTAGTATATATAATATATTTTATATATATTACTAATAAAAATTAAAATAATATTAATTTTTAATTTATAAAAACTTATTATATTATAATTTAATAAACTATAGTTAAAGATTTCTTATTTTAAGAAATAATTATTTAGTTAATTTTTTTAATCTTTTTTATTTAATATAATATTGATTATTAAGTATGAAATTATAATTGATATTAAAATTAAAATGCTAATTATAATTAATTAAATAATTATAATAAAAATAATTAGTAATATAATAAATTATTTTAATATTAAAATTTTACTATATTATATTTTTATATTTAGTAAAATTAAATAAGAAGATAAGAATTTTATTAATTATAAATTTATTTTTAAATAATATTTTTTTTTTTAAAAGTAAAAATATTATATTATTCTAAATATTATTTATATTATTAGATTTTTTGTTATTAGTTTTAAGTAATTATATTACTAATCTAAAAATATATCTATATAATTTAATAACAAAAAGTAATAATAATAAATTGATTAATATTCATAATAAAATAATCCTGCGAATTAAATATAAATATTTATAATAGTAAAATATAATTAATTTTAAATTTTAAATTTATTATTAAAAATAATAATAAAAAAAAACATAATTTTATAAAATATTAAATAAATAATTAATTTTTTATAGTTTTTAAATTTAATTATTTTATATTTAATATAAATAAAATAGCATATATTAATAAAATAAATATAATTTTTAAATTTAATATTATTTAAAAAATAAGAAATTTATAATTGATTTAAAAAAGTAATAATCTTTAATTTTATTTAAATTTATTAATTGAAAATTAATTAATGTTTATAAACTTCTAATAACTCTATTAGATTTTTAAAAATATAATAAGTAATATAAGTAATATTTATAATTATTATATTTTTAATTAAAATATAAGTATATTAAAAATTACAAAATAAATTACCTAATATTTTTTTTAATATTATTAGTTAAAGTTTTTAAGTAGTTATATTTTTAAATATTATTTTTATTTTTTTATTTTTTTATTCTTTTTTTAAATTATAGTAATCTTTTTGGGAAATTTTTTATATTATTAATTAGTTAATATTTTAAAATTTTAATTAATACTATTATTTGTATTCTTTATATTTGAATTTGAATTTAAATTTAATATTTTTTTTAAGCTTTTTTTTTATTTTAATATTTAATAATTTTATTTTTAATGTTTTGTTTTTTTTTAATTTAAATTTAGAGTTATTACTAGTTTTATTAATTGGTTTCGTTCTAATAAAAGTTTTAGTTTATTTTAATATAATAGAGGTAAATTTCGAAAAATTTAAATTGTTGAAAATAAATAAATAAATATATTTTATTTTATTAATTAATTAAAAAAGAATTGATAGAAATAATAAATTTAATAATAATTATAACTTTATTATAAATTATAAATTTAGTTTTTTTATTAATTATAATTTATCTTATTTTATTTAATAATTAAATAAAGTTTTTTTTGATATAATTTTATAAAATTTATAATTAATATAATTAAAAAGTAAAATAAGGTTATTTTTTTTATTACTATAGATTTTAGGAAAATATTTAACTAAATAATTAGTTATTGATATATTATTTAAATATTTATATTTATATTTATATAAAAATTTGTAAAAATTTAATATTAATAATAAAAATTTGTAAAAATTTAATATTAATAATAAAATTTGTAAAAATTTAATATTAATAATAAAAATTTGTAAAAATTTAATATTAATAATAAAAATTTGTAAAAATTTAATATTAATAATAAAAATTTGTAAAAATTTAATAATAAAAATTTTAATAATAATTAAAAAAAAGTTAATAAATTTATTATTATTAATATTAAATCCTTAACTAATAAATTTATTAAATAACTCTTTTAATTTTTTAAAAAGTTTATCATTAGCCTCCTAAATAATTTTACCTTTAATAAACTTTTTAAAGTAGTTTTATTTTTTTATTTTTTATTTTTTATTATTTTTATTTTTATTTTTTATATAATATTAATTTTTTTATTAATTTTAAATTTAATATTTTAAAAATTACCTTTTGTTATTATAATAAATCTAATATAAATAATTAAAATCATTAATCAATTAATTAATTTTTATAAAAAATATTAAATTTTATTTTTTAAAAAAAAATTATATTTTAGATAATATTATAGTTATTATAATTTGTAATTATTAAGTTATATAAAATATATAATTAAATTTATATATTTTTAAATAAATAAAATAGATTTATTATAAGTATTAACTTATTTATTATTATAAATATATAATATTTTTATTAATTAATTTAAAAAATATCAAAAATAAAAATAAAATAATATAATATAAATAAAATATGGAATATAAATAATAATAAAATAAAAATAAAATATAAAAATAGAATATAAAATTATAATAATTAAATAATTGTTAATTATAATATTAATTTGTTTTGTAAATTATTTTATAAAGTTTTTAAATTATTTTTTTTTAAATATTAATATAGTATAATTAATTTAGTATAATATTTTAAATAAAAATAAAATTAATTTTTATATAGGTTTTTTTTATATAGGTTTTTAAATCACTTATATTTATTTATTTATATTATTTTTTTTTCTTATATATATAAATTTTTATATTTTTATATTTTTATATTAATTTAATTATTATAATGGCAGGCTCTTATATATACTCTTTATATTTAAAAAAAAATTAACATTTTTATTATAACAATATTTAATTATTTTGTTTTTTGTCATAATATTAACTCCTTCTCCAACTATATTTTTTTATTTATAAATGTAATTATTGTTATTTTAATTAATATTTAATTAAAAATAATTTTATTTTTATTTTTTTAAATATATATTATTTTTTAATATAATTATAAATTTAAATAAATAAATTACCTAGCCAATTATCTTAATATTATTTTTCTTCTATTATTGATAATAAAATATATTGTATTTTATAAAAATACAATAATATTTTTGCCACTATTCCCAACAATATAGTAAAGATTACAATAATTAATAATAATAATAATTTTTTAAAATAAATATAAGGTTATAATATTTATATATTTAAATCACAACTATATAATTATTTAATTAAACTAGTTAATAAGATTATAATAATACAATTATTTTGTTAGACGGCTAAAAAAAATCTGTATTATACAAAAAAAGTATTATTTCAAAAATACCATATAATTAAAAAATATATTAAAATATTAATATTAAAAAGTTGAATTATAAGCAAAAAACTACTCCCCCAACATAAAAAAAAAAAAAAAAAAAAAAAATATAGATATCAATAATAATAATAAAAATAATACCACTACTGTTATTATTATTACTATTATTATTATTATTATTATTATTATTATTATTATTATTATTATTATTATTACTGCTACTACCACCACTACTACTACCACTACTATTATTATTATTTTTTTTTTCTCAAAAATAATAAAAACTACAAAGCTGATAATAAAAAATTTTATTTTTTTTTTTTTTTTTTTTTTTTTTTTTTTTTTTCTTCTTTACTTTTATTTTATTATTAATAATTTTATTTTATTATTATTAATTTTATTTTATCTTATTTTATTTTATATTTTTCTTTTTGTTTTTGATTTATTATTTTTCTTTTTTTTTTTAATTATTAATATTTTTTGGAATTTATATTAATTTTTTAATTTCTTATATATTTAAATTTAGTTTTTTAATTTTTTTTATAATATTTGAATTTAATTTTTTAATGTTTTTTATATATTTAAATTTAATTTTTTGATTTTTTATTATATTTAAACTTTTAATTTTTTAGTTTTTTATAATATTTAAACTTAGTTTTTTAGTTTTTTTTTTATAATATTTAAATTGGTTTTTTAACTTTTTATAATATTTAAAATATATAAATAATTTTTTTTTTATTTATAAAATTAATTTTATTAATTTATTTAATTTTGGTTATAATTAAAGTTTTATAAACTATATATTCTTAATATGATTTTAAGATAAATTTTAATTTAATTTTTTTTATATTATATTAATATTTTTAGATTAAATGTTTTTTTTTTAAATTTTACTATTTCTTAGATAAAAATTTATAAAATAATTATTATTGTAGGCTATATATTAATATGCTAATATAATATAGTTAA